>CM038673.1:771488680-772215427 GCA_021605145.1 Aegilops bicornis | reverse complement strand
AAGGAGTTCAATCGCCCACTTTGCCACTCGACCGATTTGCATCTCTGTTGTTCGAATCTACGATAATGGGCGTCGGCGGCCTGTAATGGAATGATCGAGAAGTAATGACTAACCTTCTTCGTGGTCATATAAATCCCATAAACCAGCTTCGATAATGCGGATATCTTTGCTTTTATGGAGTCAAAACTTGAAACATAATATCTTTGGTATTTGAACTTTATAGGCTTTTCCTTCTTCTTCCCGCTCGTAGTAAGTAGTGTCTTGATGACTTGTCCAGTGGCTGCAATGTAAAGCAGTAAAGGCTCTTTGTTGATTGGGGCAGCAAGCACCGGCTGGGTGGAAAGCACGGCTTTGAGCTTGCTACCTCTTGAGCACTGCGTTGGATTTCCCCGAAGAGGAAGGGATGATGCAGCAAAGTAAGCGTAAGTATTTCCCTCAGTTTTGAGAACCAAGGTATTAATCCGATTAGGAGGCCACGCGCCAAGTCCCCGTACCTACACAAAACAAATAGCTCAACGCAACCAACGTGATTAGGGGTTGTCAATTCCTTCACGGTCACTTACAGTGAGATCTGATAGAGATGATAGATAATATTTTTGGTATTTTTTGGTATAAAGATGCAAAGTAAAATAAAAAGCAAAAGTAAAAGCAAAGCAATAATAAAGTGATGGAAGATTAATATGATAGAGAATAGACCGGGGCCACAGATTTCACTAGTGGCTTCTCTCAAGAGCATAAGTATTCTCTGATTGGGTGAGCGAATTATTGTTGAGCAATTGGCCGAATTGAGCATAGTTATGAGAGTATCTAGGTATGATCATGTATATAGGCATCACGTCCGAAACAAGTAGACCGACTCCTGCTGCATCTACTACTATTATTCCACTCATCGACCGCTATCCAAAGCATGCATCTAGAGTATTAAGTTAATGAAAAGCGAGTAACGCCTTAAGCAAGATGACGATGTAGAGGGATAAATTCATGCAATATGATAAAAACCCCATCTTGTTATCCTCGATGGCAACAATACAATCGTGCCTTGCTGCCCCTCATCCTTTGGGAAAGGACACATGAGGATTGAACCCAAAGCTAAGAACTTCTCCTATTGCAAGAACTACCAATCTAGTTGGCCAAACCAAACGGATAATTCGAAGAGACTTGCAAAGATAACAAATCATACATAAAAGAATTCAGAGAAGATTCAAATATTGCTCATAGATAATCTTGATCATAAGCCCACAATTCATCGGTCTCAACAAACACACCGCAAAAAGAATATTACATCGAATAGATCTCCACGAGAGAGGGGGAGAACATTGTATTGAGATCCAAAAAGAGATAAGAAGCCATCTAGCTACTAACTATGGACCCGAAGGTCTGAAGTAAACTACTCACACTTCATCGGAGAGGCTATGATGATGTAGAAGCCCTCCGTGGTGGATTCCCCTTCGGTGAACTCCGGAGCAGGCCCCAAGATGGGATCTCGTGGATCTGAGAAAGTTGCGGCGATGGAATTAGGTTTTGGCTCCGTATCGGATCATTTGGGGGTACATAGGTATATATAGGAGGAAGAAGTACGTCGATGGAGCAACAGGGGGCCCACGAGGGTGGAGGCGGCGCTCGAGAGACGGCCCGCCCCCTACCTCGTTCCTTCCCTGTTGGTTGCTTGACGTAGGGTCCAAGTCTCCTGGATCACATTCGGTGAGAAAATCACATTTCCGAAGGTTTCATTCTGTTTGGACTCCGTTTGATATTCCGTTTCTTCGAAACTCTTAAATAGGCAAGAAACAACAATTCTGGGCTGGGCCTCCGGTTAATAGGTTAGTCCCAAAAGTAATATAAAAGTGGAAAATAAAGCCCAATATGGTCCAAAACAGTAGATAATATAGCATGGAGCAATAAAAATTATAGATACGTTGGAGGCGTATCGGGCATCTAAGCTTAATTCCTGCTCGTCCTCGAGTAGGTAAATGATAAAAAGATAATTTTTGATGTGGAGTGCTACTTGGCATAATTTCAATGTAATTCTTCTTAATTGTGGTATGAATATTCAGATTCGAAAGATTCAAGACAAAATTTTAATATTGACATAAAAATAATAATACTTCAAGCATACTAACAAAGCAATCATGTCTTCTCAAAATAACATGGCCAAAGAAAGTTATCCCTACAAAATCATATAGTCGGCTATGCTCTATCTTCACCACACAAAGTATTTAAATCATGCACAACCCTAATGACAAGCCAAGCAATTGTTTCATACTTTTGACATTCTCAAAACTTTTTCAATCTTCACGCAATACATGGCGGGAGCCATGGATATAACCTTGTATGTGGAATAGGATGGTGGTTGTGGAGAACACAAAAAAGGATAAAATAGTCTCACATCAACTAGGCGTATCAGCGGGCTATGGAGATGCCCATCAATAGATATCAATGTGAGTGAGTAGGGATCGCCATGCAACGGATGCACTAAAGCTATAAGTATATGAAAGCTCAACAAAAGAAACTAAGTGGGTGTGCATCCAACTCGCTTTCTCACGAAGACATAGGGCAATTTGAGGAAGCCTATCATTGGAATATACAAGCCAAGTTCTATAATGAAAAATTCCCACTAGTATATGAAAGTGACAAAATGAGAGACTCTCTATTATGAAGACCACGGTGCTACTTTGAAGCACAAGTGTGGCAAAAGGATAGTAACATTGTCCCTTCTCTCTTTTTATCTCATTTTTTGGGCCTTTTCTCTTTTTTATGGCCTATTTTCCTTTTTTCTCTTTTTTCTGTTTATTTATCATCCGGAGTCTCATCCCGACTTGTGGGGGAATCATAGTCTCCATCATCCTTTCCTCACTTGGGACAATGCTCTAAAAATGATGATCATCACACTTTTATTTACTTACAACTCAACAATTACAACTCGATACTTAGAACAAAATATGACTCTATGTGTATGCCTCCGGTGATGTGCGGGATATGCAATGATTCATGAGTGACATGTATGAAAGAATTATGAATGGTGGCTTTGCCACAAATACGATGTCAACTACATGATCATGATAAGCAATATGACATTGATGGAGTGTGTCATATTAATCGGAACGGTGGAAAGTTGCATGGAAATATATCTCGGAATGGCTATGGAAATGCCATGATAGGTAGGTATGATGGCTGTTTTGAGGAAGGTATATGGTGGGTGTATGATACCCGTGAAAAGTCGCGGTATTAGAAAGGCTAACAATGGTGGAAGGGTGAGAAAAGTGTGTATAATCCATGGACTCAAAATTAGTCATAAAGAACTCATATACTTATTGCAAAAATCTACAAGTTATCAAAGACAAGTATTAATCTCCTGCTCCGAGGTGGAGAGATTGTTAGGAAAGGACCATCGCTCGTTCCCGACCGCCACTCATAAGGAAGACAATCAATAAATAAACCATGCTCCGACTTCATCACATAACGGTTCACCATACGTGCATGCTACAGAATCACAAACTTTAACACAAGTATTTCTCAAATTCACAACTACTCAACTAGCATGACTCTAATATTACTACCTCCATATCTCAAAACAATTATCAAGCATCAAACTTTTCTTAGTATTCAACGCACTCAAAAGAAAGTTTTGCAAATCTTGAATACCAAGCATATTATTATTATTAAGCAAATTACCATGCTATTTAAGACTCTCAAAATAATCTAAGTGAAGCATGAGAGATCAATAGTTTCTTTAAAACAAATCCACCACCGTGCTCTAAAAGATATAAGTGAAGCACTAGAGCAAAACTATATAGCTCAAAAGATATAAGTGAAGCACATAGAGTATTCTATCAAATTCCAATTCATGTATGGCTCTCTCAAAAGGTGTGTAAAGCAAGGATTATTGTGGTAAACTAAAAAGAAAATACTCAAATCATACAAGACGCTCTAAGTAAAACACATATCATGTGGTGAATAAAAATATAGCTCCAAGTAAAGTTACCGATGGAAGTAGACGAAAGAGGGGATGCCTTCCGGGGGCATCCCCAAGCTTCGACTTTTTGGTGTCCTTAGATTATCTTGGGGGTGCCATGGGCATCCCCAAGCTTAGGCTCTTGCCACTCCTTGTTCCATAATCCATCAAAAAAATTCACCCAAAACTAGAAAACTTCACAACACAAAACTCAACAGAAATCTTGTGAGCTCCGTTAGCGAAAGAAAACAAAATACCACTTCAAGGTACTGTAATTAACTCATTATTTATTTATATTGGTGTTAAACCTACTGTATTCCAACTTCTCTATGTATTATAAACTATTTTACTAGCCATAGATTCATCAAAATAAGCAAACAACACCACGAAAAACAGTATCTGTCAAAATTAGAACAGTCTTTAGTAATCTGTAACTAACGCAAACTTCTGGAACTCCAAAAATTCAGCCAAAATAGGAAGACCTAGGAAATTTGTTTGTTGATCAGAATCAATTGGAATAACTATTTTATCACGTTCTGGTGATTTTTAACAATTGTTTTTGTGAACCGAAAGTTTCTGGAAATTACAGCAAGATCAAATAACTATCATCCAAGAAGATCCTATAGGTTTAACTTGGCACAAACACTAATTAAAACATAAAAGCACATCTAAACATAAGGTAGATGGATTATTTATTCCTAAACAGAAACAAAAAAAAACTAAAAATAAAATTGGGTTGCCTCCCAACAAGCGCTATCGTTTAACGCCCCTAGCTAGGCATAAAAGCAAGGATAGATCTAGGTTTTGCCATCTTTGGTAGGCAATCCATAAGTGGCTCTCATAATAGATTCATATGGTAATTTTATTTTCTTCCTAGGGAGTGTTCCATGCCTTTCTTTAATGGAAAGTGGAATCTAATATTCCCTTCTTTCATATCAACAATTGCACCAATCGTTCTAAGGAAAGGTCTACCAAGAATAATAGGACATGAAGGATTGCAATCTCTGGGCACATAATTCCTATTTGCAACAATAAGAACATCATTAATTCTTCACATAGGTTTCTTAATAGTGGAATCCGCAAGGTGCAAGTTTAGAGAGCAATCATCAAAATCACGGAAATCAAGCAAATCACACAAAGTTTTGGGAATAGTGGAAACACTAGCACCCAAATTACATAAAGCATAAAATTCATGATCCTTAATCTTAATTTTAATAGTTGGTTCCCACTCATCGTAAAGTTTTCTAGGGATAGAGACTTCCAACTCAAGTTTTTCCTCATAAGATTGCATCAAGGCATCAACAATATGTTTGGTAAATGCTTTATTTTGACTATAAGCATGAGGAGAATTTATACGGATTGCAACAAGGAAATACAATCAATTAAAGAGCAACTTTCATAATTAAATTCCTTGAAATCCAAAATAGTGGGTTTAGCAGCATCTAAGGTTTTACTTTCTTCAATCCCACTTTTATCAATTTTATCATCAATATCTAAAAACTCCGAATTTTTAGAACGCCTTCTAGGTAAGGGTGGATCATATTCAGTCCCATCGTTATCAAGATTCATATTGCAAAACAAAGATTTAATAGGGGACACATCAATAACTTTTAGATCTTCATCTTTATTTTCATGGAAATTGGAAGAACACGCTTTAATAAAGGCATCTTTAAGTATACGCATCCTAGCGGTTCTTTCCTTGCACTCGTCAATGGAAATTCTCATGGCTTTGAGAGACTCATTGATATCATGCTTAGTAGGAATAGATCTAAGCTTTAAAGAATCAACATCAAGAGAAATTCTTTCAACGTTCCTAGCCAATTCATCAACTTTAAGCAATTTTCCTCAAGCAAAGCATTAAAATTCTTTTGCAAATTCATAAACTCTTTAACACTAGTCTCAAATTCAGAGGGCATCTTATTAAAATTTCCATAAGAGTTGTTGTCTGCAATTTCCTTAATTATTAGAAGGATTACTAGGATAAGGCCTAGGATTAAAATTCCCTCTATCTGGCGTTGTTACCAAAATTATTCCTACCAACAAAATTCACATCCATAGATTCATTATTATTCTCAATCAAAGTAGACAAAGGCATATCATTAGGATCAGAAGAAACACTCTTAGTAGCAAATAATTTCATAAGTTCATCCATCTTTCCACTCAAAACATTAATTTCTTCTATCGCATGCACTTTTTATTAGTAGATCTTTCAGTGTGCCATTGAGAATAATTAACCATAATATTATCTAGGAGTTTAGTAGCATCTCCTAAAGTGATTTCCATAAAAGTGCCTCCCGCGGCCGAATCTAAAAGGTTTCAAGAAGAAAAATTCAATCCGGCATAAATTTTTTGTATAATCATCCACAAATTCAAACCATGAGTAGGGCAATTGCGTATCATTAATTTCATCCTCTCCCAAGCTTGTGCAACATGTTCATGATCAAGTTGCTTAAAGTTCATAATATCGTTTCTAAGAGAGATGATCTTAGCGGGAGGAAAATACTTAGAGATAAAATCATCTTTGCACTTGTTCCAAGAATCAATACTATTTTTAGGCAAAAGGCGAAAACCAAGCTTTAGCACGGTCTCTAAGCGAAAAAGGAAATAGCTTCAATTTAACAACATCATTGTCAACATCCCTCTTCTTTTGCATATCATATAAATCAACGAAGCTATTTAGATGAGTAGCAGCATCTTCACTAGGAAGGCCGGCGAATTGATCTTTCATAACAAGATCCAATAAAGCAGTATTGATTTCACAAGATTTAGTATTGGCAAGAGGAGCAATCGGAGTGCTAAGGAAATCATTATTGTTGGTATTGGTAAAGTCACACAATTTGGTATTATCCTGAGGCATCGCGACAAACAAGCAATCCAACACACAAGCAAACAAAAAGCAAGCAAAAAAAGGCAAACGAAAAAGAGTGGGCGAATAAAACGGCCAGGGTGAAGTGGGGGAGAGGAAAACGAGAGGCAAATGGCAAATAATGTAATGCGAGAGATAAGGGATTGTGAAGGGTACTTGGTATGTTGAGTTTTGCGTAGACTCCCCGGCAGCGGCGCCAGAAATCCTTCTTGCTACCTCTTGAGCACTGCGTTGGATTTCCCCGAAGAGGAAGGGATGATGCAGCAAAGTAGCATAAGTATTTCCCTCGGTTTTTGAGAAACAAGGTATCAATCCAGTAGGAGGCCACGCACAAGTCCCTCGTACCTACACAAAACAAATAGCTCAACGCATCCAACACGATTAGGGGTTGTCAATCCCTTCACGGTCACTTACGAGAGTGAGATCTGATAGAGATGATAGATAATATTTTTGGTATTTTTGGTATAAATATGCAAAGTAAAATAAAAGTCAAAGTAAAAGCAAAGCAATAATAAAGTGATGGAAGATTAATATGATAGAGAATAGACCGGGGCCATAGATTTCACTAGTGGCTTCTCTCAAGAGCATAAGTATTCTCACGGTGGGTGAGCAATTCTTTGTTGAGCAATTGTGAGAATTGAGCATAGTTATGAGAGTATCTAGGTATGATCATGTATATAGGCATCACGTCCGAAACAAGTAGACCGACTCACTGCACGCATCTACTACTATTACTCCACTCATCGACCGCTATCCGGCATGCATCTAGAGTATTAAGTTAATGAAAAGCGAGTAGCATGTAAGCAAGATGACATGATGTAGAGGATAAATTCATGCAATATGATAAAAACCCCATCTTGTTATCCTCGATGGCAACAATACAATCGTGCCTTGCTGCCCCTCATCCTTTGGGAAAGGACACATAAAGATTGAACCCAAAGCTAAGCACTTCTCCTATTGCAAGAACTACCAATCTAGTTGGCCAAACCAAGCGGATAATTTGAAGAGACTTGCAAAGAGAACTAATCATACATAAAAGAATTCAGAGAAGATTCAAATATTGCTCATAGATAATCTTGATCATAAGCCCACAATTCATCGGTCTCAACAAACACACCGCAAAAAGAGGATTACATCAAATAGATCTCCACGAGAGAGGGGAGAACATTGTATTGAGATCCAAAGAGAGAAGAAGCCATCTAGCTACTAACTATGGACCCGAAGGTCTGAAGTAAACTACTCACACTTCATCGGAGGCTATGATGATGTAGAAGCCCTCCGTGGTGGATTCCCTTCCGTGAGAACTCGGAACATGCCCCAAGATGGGATCTCGTGGGTGCAGAAAGTTGCGGCGGTGGAATTAGGTTTTGGCTCCGTGTCGATCATTTGAAGTGCGTAGGTATATATAGGAGGAAGAAGTACGTCGGTGGAGCAACAGGGGGCCCACGAGGGTGAAGGGCGCGCCTGGGGAGGGGGGGGGAGGGCGCGCCCCCCTACCTCGTGCCTTCCCTGTTGGTTGCTTGACGTAGGGTCCAAGTCTCCGGGATCATATTCGGTGAGAAAATCACATTCCCGAAGGTTTCATTCCGTTTGGACTCCGTTTGATATTCCGTCTCTTCGAAACTCTGAAATAGGCAAAAAACAGCAATTCTGGGCTGGGTCTCCGGTTAATAGGTTAGTCCCAAAAGTAATATAAAAGTGGAAAATAAAGCCCAATATGGTCCAAAACAGTAGATAATATAGCATGGAGCAATCAAAAATTATAGATACATTGGAGACGTATCAGAGCTCTGCAAATGCTGCATCAACTTCAGGAGTCGAGTCGAACTTATCAGACTTCTTCATCAGTCGGTAAAGAGGCAATGCCTTTTCACCGAGGTGAGAAATGAATCGACTTAAGGCGGCCAAACAACCTGTAAGCTTCTGGACATCGTGCACATGCACAGGGCATTTCATTCGGAGAATGGCACCAACTTTCTCTGGGTTAGCGCCGATCCCCCGTTCGGAAACGAGGAAGCCGGTAATTTTCCGCTGGAACTCGAATGTGCACTTTGATGGATTAAGCTTGATATCATACCTTACGAGGTTGGCAAAAGTTTCAGCAAGGTCAGCCAGCAGGTCGGAACCTTTCATTGACTTGACCACAATGTCATCCTTGTATGCTTCCACATTCCGACTGATTTGAGTGAGTAAACACTTCTGAATCATCCTCATGAATGTGGCTCCATCATTCTTCAGGCCGAATGGCATGGTGACATAACAGAAGCACCCAAATGGAGTGATGAAAGCTGTTTTTATCTCCTCGGGTCCATATAGTCGGATCTGATGATACCCGGAATAGGCATCCAAAAAGGACAAACGCTCACACCCTGCAGTCGAGTCGACTATTTGGTCGATGCGGGGGAGAGGAAAGTGATCTTTCGGGCAGGCCCGATTGATATGCTTGAAGTCAATGCACATGCGAAGTGATTCGTCCTTCTTGGGGACCATACTACATTGGCTAGCCACTTGGAGTGGTAAATCTCTCAGATAAACTCAGCTGCTAGGAGCCGAGCCACTTCTTCACCAATTGCTTTTCTCTTCTGTACGGCGGACCATCGAAGATGTTCTTTGACTGGTTTCACTTTTGGGTCGACTCGCAAACGATGCTCAGCCAGCCCCCTGGGAACAACCCGCATGTCAGAATGTTTCCATGCAAAGATGTCCCAGTTCTCGCTGAGGAACTGGATGAGCGCTTCTTCCTATTTGGAGTCGAGTGTTGTCGAAATGTGAGTCGGAGCAGCATTGGGGTCGGCCGGGTGAATCTGAATCGGCATCGTTTCACCAGACGACTGGAATGCAGAATCTGTGGCAGGCTTCTTAGCTCGCAACAAATCACTCGGATCTGCATTCTTTTGATACTTCTGCAATTCTACTACCGCCATTTGTGCATCGGCGATTTTTGAGCCCTTCTGGAAGCACTCTTCTGCCTTCTTCCGATTGCGGAGATAGTGATCACTCCTCTAGGACCAAGCATCTTCAATTTGAGGTACCGTAACATGGTCGAGCCATAAGGCGTGCATAAGCTGGCCTGCCAGTATAGCATGATAAGCACTCTGAAATCCCACGACTTCAAGCGTCAACTTTTCTTTGCGGTAATTCTTGGAATCAACGAAAACCACATCAAGGGCGATATGGCCGAGTGACTCAGCCTTCTTGCCAGGAATAACCCCATGAAAACTCATATTGCTTTCACTGAGTCTGGACATCGGAATGCTCATTCCCTTCAAGGTCTCTGCATACAATATATTCAAGCCACTGCCACCATCTATCAGAACCTTAGTCAACCGAGTGCCTTCGACAACTGGGTCGACCACCAACGCTTGCCTCCCAGGGGTGGCTATGTGCGCTGGGTGATCGGACTGGTCGAACATAATGGCAGTCTGAGACCACTTCAAATAACTGGGTGTCGCCGGAGCGACCACGTTTACTTCTCTGTTGATGAGTTTCAGTCAACTTTTGCTCTCAACATCAGCAAAAATCATCAGAGTGGAATTGACGTGAGGGTAACCATCATCGTCTTCCTCTTTATCCTCAACTTTGTCCGACTCTTTTTCCTTTTCTTTGGGTTGTTTCTCTCGGAA
Organism: Aegilops bicornis; assembly: GCA_021605145.1. NCBI lineage: Eukaryota > Viridiplantae > Streptophyta > Magnoliopsida > Poales > Poaceae > Aegilops > Aegilops bicornis. The sequence goes on along the minus strand of CM038673.1, from coordinate 772,204,986 downwards.
CTGCTGGATTAGGAGCCGACAATGTGGAGTGGTATGCTTCGGGTAAATGAGATTACCCTCTTCATCTTTTTTGGTGTGAATGTGGCATGGAAAATCCAACACATCATTTCCATCTTGATCTTTTATTTTCTTGGGGTTCCACGGTCCTTTGGGCTTCCCCTTGAACTTTCCTTGAGTCACGGCTAAGGCTTCTCCAGGAGCAGCTGGCTTGGCTTTGCGCTTCTGCTTCCGACTGGAGTTCCCTCCTCCGGTTTAAGTGGCGACTGTTTTGTGCTTGCCACTCGGGCCGATCCCCTCTTCACCATTGGCATACTTTGTGGCAATTTCCATCATTCGACTCGAGACATATCTCGGTCCGACCGAACTTCAGATTCAACTCTCGATACTTGACACCTTCCTTGAAGGCACAAACTGCTTGGTGATCGACACATTTTCCACCGTGTGGTACACTGGCTCGGATGACCTTTGTTGGGGAACATAGTAATTTCAAAAAATTCCTACGCACATAAGATCATGGTGGTGCATAGCAATGAGAGGGAGAGTGTTGTCCACGTACCCTCGTGAACCCGAAAGCGGAGCGTTAACTGCTTAGCGGTTGATGTAGTAAATGCGTCTTCATGATCCGACCGATCCAAGTACCGAGCATACGACACCTCCGAGTTCAGCACGTTCAGCTTCGATGGCGTCTCGCGAGTTCGATCCAGCAAAGCTTGGCGAAGAGTTTAAATCGACCTGACAGCATGATGGCGGTGATGATGATGCTACCCGGCGGGGCTTCGCCTAAGCACCGCTACGATCTGATCGAGGTGGATTATGGTGGTGGGGGCACCGCTGCAGGCTGGGAGAGATCAACAGATCAACTTGTGTGTTTAGAGGTGCCCCCTGCCCCCGTATATAAAGAAGCAAGGGGGAGGCCGGCCGGCCCCTTGTGGGCGCGCCAGGAGGACGAGTCCTCCTCCTAGTAGGAGTAGGACTCTCCTCTTTCCTACTCCTACTAGGAGGGGGAAAGGAAGGGGGGAGGGAGAAGGAAAGGGGGACACCCCCTCCTAGTCCAATTCGGACCAGAGGGGGAGGGGCGTGCGGCCTGCCCTACGCCAGCCCTCTCTCTCTCCACTAAGGCCCATAAGGACCACTATTTCTTCGGGGGGGGGGGGGGGGGTTCCGGTAACCCACTGGCACTCCGGTTTTCTCCGACACCACCCGGAACACATCCAGTGGCCGAATATAGTCGTCAATATATCGATCTTTATGTCTCGACCATTTTGAGACTCCTCGTCATGTCCGTGATCATATCCGGGACTCGAACTACCTTCGGTACATCAAAACACAAAAACTCATAATACCGATCGTCATCGAACTTTAAGCGTGCGGACCCTACGGGTTCGAGAACTATGTAGACATGACCGAGAACCGTCTCTGGTCAATAACCAATAAGCGGAACCTGGATGCTCATATTGGCTCCTACATATTCTATGAAGATCTTTATCGGTCAAACCGCATAACAACATCGTTGTTCCCTTTGTCATCGGTATGTTACTTGCAGAGATTCGATCATCGGTATCTCAATACCTAGCTTCGATCTCGCTGGCAAGCCTCTTTACTCGTTACGTAATGCATCATCCCGTAACTAACTCATTAGTCACATTGCTTGCAAGGCTTAATGTGATGTGCATTACCGAGAGGGCCCAGAGATACCTCTCCGACAATCGGAGTGACAAATCCTAGTCTCGATCTGTGCCAACTCAACAAATACCATCGGAGACACCTATAGAGCACCTTTATAATCACCCAGTTACGTTGTGACGTTTGGTAGCACACAAAGTGTTCCTCCGGTAACCGGGAGTTGCATAATCTCATAGTCATAGGAACATGTATAAGTCATGAAGAAAGCAGCAACATACTAAACGATCGAATGCTAAGCTAACGGAATGGGTCAAGTCAATCACATCATTCTCTAATGATGTGATCCCATTAATCAAATGACAACTCATGTCTATGGCTAGGAAACTTAACCATCTTTGATTCAACGAGCTAGTCAAGTAGAGGCATACTAGTGACACTTTGTTTGTCTATGCATCCACACATGTACTAAGTTTCCAGTTAAGACAATTCTAGCATGAATAATAAACATTTATCATGATATAAGGAAATATAAATAATAACTTTATTATTGCCTCTAGGGCATATTTCCTTCAACTGTATGCTCGTGTATGTGAGCGACTTTGATTCTATCGTGTTAAAGAAAAGGTCAGATTAGCTACCTGGGTGTATATAATGGAATCAGAGTGGGATTGAAAGGTTGCCTGGAAACAATGGATCTTAAAAAGTAAAATAACCTTGATGAATGAAATCAAATTGGGATTAAAAGGTTGCTTGAAACATCAGATGTTCGAGAGAAACGAAGGCATCTAGTGGAATTTTTGTGGCCTATGGGAAGCAAGAGATATGGACATGAAACACAAGAGAATGAGAGTGAGAAAAGACAGTCTTTCGGGCTTTTGGAATCAAGCGATCGCTAGAATGGCGTGTCTGCTTGAGAGTGCACGAAAAGAAATAGTTGATGGTTATTTGTGGTAGGTTGCATGCGCATGAAAAGTTAGTGGGAGCATGCGCATAAAGAGTTAGTGGAAAAGCAATTTTACATGATGGACCTATTTGATGATGTGGATATGTTGCATATTAAGATAAATAAGATAGTGAGAATGAATCTCTTTGGTACATAGGATATATGATATCGAATATCATTATGATCGTCAAGGCTCATTTAGCATAGGGGCATACCTCTTTTTATTTTTTAGCAGTGAGTTTTCATTTACCATATTTAAAAATAGTATAGGAAAAGTGTTCACAGAATTTAAAAAATATTCATAAAATTTTAAAATTGGTCACGAAATTAAAACATGTACATGATTTTGAAAATAATGTCTATCAATTTCTGATCACGGGTTATATTTTGGTTTCCCAGGCTCCATGTGGTATACTTCACGAAGCGCGCGCTTTCATTTCCTTCTTGTAAAGTGTGAGGCATAGATTATGTTGATGTCCTTCACCTTGGATTGAAATTGTTTCTGACCGGCATTGCCTGGCCCAGGCTGCTGCCTGTCTCCGTTATCATTGCTACAGGGCTGACTACTGCTGGATTTTTGTTGCTGGCTCATGAGACCTGCTTGGTGACCCAACAATTTTAATTTGTGTGGGTGAATGGCTTTTCTACCATTGCGAGGTGGATGGTGCATGGCTGATCCATGATTTTTTCCAACTGGGAGTTGTTTCCTTTTCGCCCTAGAAGGGATTTTTCGTTGACCCGCTGCCTTTGTGCTAGTTGCCAAATCCAGCATTGACCTCACTAGCATCGACATCACTGTCACCCCTACTGCGGTGCTTGTTCTTTTGGTTGCGTCATGACTTTCTATTCCCGTCACGCACCTTAGATGGGCCAGGGTCTCCGCCCTGGCCCTTCTTGTCAGCGACCCAGTTGTCTTCTCTAGCGCAGAATTGGTCATCATGATTGTGAGTTCGGCCATGGTCCTCGTCTTGTAATGAATGAAGTCTTTAGATAGCCATTTTATCGTTGATGTTGTTCCTGATCGTCACGAGAGATTCTGCGGTGCTACACTAGATGACTTTGTTCTTTTTTTTTTAAGAAAACAAGTCCAAAACTTGCGTACGGGCTCACCCAGCATCTGCACTATGAGGGTCGGGGCTTCGGCATCCAGGGGCTTAACATAAGTGCCCTGAATTCTTTTCATGAACTCGGCCTCGAGCACGACCCGTGAGTCGATCCACCCAAGAGGCAGAGTGTGCAGCCAGTGTCGAGCCGAGCCCTTCAATTTTAGCAGCAAGTATTTGATGGCGTGTAGATCATCATTGTTTCTATGTGGACCGCGAGAATATAGTCCTCGATCCAGTGATTCCGGACCAAGAGATCCGTTGACCCATCATATTTTTTGACATTGACGATCCTGAAGCTCGTCGGGAATTGATGAACCATTACCCTATTGAAGAAGCAGGGCATATGCATTGCACATCGGATACATGTGGTATCAACAGCGTGACATACACCATGATTACCTACGTCGTCATATTTGGAGTAGGCATGTTGATCTCGGTGTTTGTCATCCAGGTCATCCATTCTACTTGTTCGGCGAATGTTCTCCATGCTCTCCATGAGAATCTGCAGTGTACTTCATGCTACCTAATCTGACGGTCCGGTCTTGAGCAAATGTTTCGACTTGACCCATGTTCGTTCGTGATCTCCGAGTAGATAACACCTTACTTCCTACTTGTGTTTTAGTGCTTTGGATTGGAGTAAAAAGAAAAGATGATATAGTCTGAGATTGTTGTATGTTCTCTATGAGCCCCACCCCTCAGTTTATATAGATACGCGCGGGAGGGGGGGGGGGCTAGGGCTACTTGTGTTTTTTGCGTGTGTCTTCATGTCTAGAGAATTTTTTCCCTTCAATTTTTGCTATGTGAGTGATTTTTATGTTACAACATATTTTTTTCCTTAAATTTTGCCTTGGCAACTTTTTAAGAAGTCACGGCATTATAGTATTTCCCATCATGGCAATTCTTCTTTTTTGTTTTTATTAGATTTTTAATTTGTTGGATTATTTTATCATTAAAAATTATTAAAATCTTGTTAGCATATTTTTCTCATGTAGGCACCTTTTTATTTTGTAGTTGAGCAGTGGCAATTTTCTATAGGCATTTCTTTTTATATAGTTTTTTATTATGCTAATTTTTTGTGTTTTTTATAGAAATACCTGTAATTTTATTCATAATCGTAACAATTACAGGTACACTGATTTGGATTTAAGATCAAAAAATACAGAGTAACTCCTATGACTAAGAATTACAATGAAATCTCTTGAAAACACCTTCTTCGTTATATCAATCTCTTTGAGAAGAAATACTCCAAAGACTTCGATAAAAAAGTTGCAATTGGACTGGAGCAATGATATTGTCGCTTCTTCACCCGCACGAACATTACTAATAATAATTTTTGAAAGCATCTTGAGTTGCCCATCCAAAAAGATGAAAAGCCTTGATCGGTGAACATACTTGATATTTTTTGCTTTTCACTAGGTAATTGCCCGTGCGTTGCAATGGGGACAGATGGTTTCGCATCATCCGTATCTATCTATCTAATATAGTTTTAGAATGTATCTAAGTTGTGGTTTGCCGTTGCTTTATATTAAAGCGGGGCGAAAGACTTTTCCGGTAATATAGTTTTACAATCCTCTTTTTCTTTCTCTGCCTCCCTAACTCAATCTTGCCACCTCCGGCCAACCCCGTACACAACACAGAGAGTGGGTTTGAATTTCAAACACTTACGTTAAACTCCTGGAAATAAACATCACGATAAGCTCCCCCCTCCCTCTCTAATCAAGAACACTCAACTCCCCACGGCCATGAAACTACAAAACTGAATTCCATGTATATTCATTGGACCATTTCCTTTAGGAGTGGACCAAAAATTGCATTACCAAGTGGTGGGCGGGTCATGGTGATTACAGAGACAGGGTTGCACTTAAAATCATGGTCTCGGGTTCAAAACTTAAACTCGGGCCGTAAACAGGAAAAAACAATCTTCAGGCAAACTATACAAACATGCATGGGAAGAAAATACACCCATTAACATGATAAGCGTTAAAAAAAGGTGAAGTTAATTGACCTTAAATTTCTTACGACGATGTCTTTTCTATGTGAAGGCCATGGCTCCACCTATTCATCCTTGGAAGCCAGCATATTGAAAAATATATGATGAAAAATGTCCAGCTCAAAGGATTAGAAAAGTATCTTTTTGCTCTTCCCACACGCTCAAATCCCACATCATTCAGATATGTGAATGCCAGACCTGTGTACATTCAGAGATGTACATATCAAAGGTGGATCATAAATATCAACAGTGTGGAATGAATGGAAATCTGAACATCAGTGCGTGACTTGAATCATCTCTCAATGGCTTGAGCTTGTAGCCTTGTACTGTGAAACAGCCAGTTGAAGAAAGATTATCAAATGAGCATTGCTATATAGAGAAGAAAATCATAACACACATACCATAGTGAGTATGCAATAGTCCAGATTAACATATCCTAAATAAAATATCTGACCTTGTATTTTCTATGGTGAGAAACCTATGAAAGATATGTAGTTTATTCCTTACAAAATGGTAGGAGCGGTTCAGAAACTTATCATCGTCTTTGCAATTGCATTTCTGTATTACAAAAATCATGGCTGTAAAACATGTTTTAATATCAGTGTGCATTTCAAGAGAGAAAAGTACCAATAGAAACTGACCAATCTCCATTCAACATAACATCGACAGTTATGAGTTGCACCAGTACTGCATATTCTTTTATGTTTCTGAAGAAGATAAGACACAAAGTGCTAATGATCCATGTCGTTAAAATGTGTGCAACATCTCCAACTTGACATGATCTACAGAGGATAATCGTCTTCTCATAGTTCACCATGCAACAATGAGTATGAGTAAACGATAAGTAAGCCATACTCAAGGAATATCATAATGTTATTTACAGATTACACTACAGTGATCGATACTCGATCTGTCTGGCACATCAACTCGATATGTCTGTCTAGGAAATAAATCTGCTTGTAGTGTAGTCAGGGACTCGACTATTAACCAATGAGTTTTGTATTGCAAAGCGACGAAACAGTTGGTTGTGTAAAACCATTTCTGCTAGTGTACAAGAAAGATGTCGCTGATCAAACAGGGAACAAAGCATGATCAAACAATGTCAATTTAATCACACACTTGGATTCAAAATCAGTTATAATAGAAGACATGGAATCACACACTTGTTTCTGCGAATGACCCACACGCGCATATCAATAATTGTTACCAGTGTCCAAGGATTTGATCATTAGCTTTGGCCAATAAGCCCGCGATCTCTTGGTCTGAAAATATCTTTGCAAAAACCCAATTATAGTAGAAGAGATATGGCAATTGTTCATTCAATACAGACTGAACTGCTAAGCAGGAATGACAGGTTCTATACAAGTGCACGTTGTTGTTTTTTTAGGAATGACAGGAGCTACACGGAAAGAAAGGAAAAGCTACAGCCTACGCAATTACTCATTGAAGATTTGACCTAAAAGCTTGATGAGTAAGTTGGTCAACCATTGATTAAGAAAGGTTACCAATTCTTGCTGTCAATAAACTAAGGCGAAACAATCTGAAAAATATGCTTCCAAAGAAAGAATTTGGGATGTTCGAGCTCCAAGAATCGGAAAGAAGATTGCATAATGGAGTGAGATATGATTACATTGGAGATGCCGAGACGGCGACCGGAGAAGTCGACCTGATGGCGCTTCGTGTAGGGTGCAGTCCGGCCTTGACGAGTTAACCCCTCACTTTGGGGTTCGGTACCCAAGGCAACCGGGGATCGAGAAGGTCGAGCCCTCGGGATGGGAGTGGGACTCACATCCGGCTGCCTCGCGCCATCTGTCGTTCGATCTAAACAGGTGGGAGTCGGACATGCACACGCTACCGCTGCTGCAACAACAACAATAGCGGCGGTGCCCACATATGCCGTTGGCGGATTTCCTGTAGACTTCCTCCTCAGATTTCCTGCCATGCCTCCCTTGAGATGCCATGGCGATGGCGCCTGTGCTCGTCGGCTTCCTCCTCGGATCCCCACCGGGCAGGATTCCATCGACACCGCCCGCCGCGAGGGCTAGCGAGGCGCCATGGAAACCCACCCCTTGTCGATGTCGAGGCGGCAGCTCGGCGGCTATGTCAAACCCCTTGGTCGCCGTATCTTTCACAAGTGACAGTTCTTTGTGAGGATCGGTGGCGGTCTACCATGCGGACCAGGAGATTGGAAGAGAAGGGGCGGCGCGGATCCGATGGCGGCGATTGTGGCGGCGACCAAATCACGCGGGGGGTTAGGGGAATGGATTGGTTTGGGCTCGGGAGCGAGATCGGGGGTGGACTCTAGTTTAGTTGGAGCAGTTTTTTTTTCCAGTGAAAATGACATGGGAAGGGCCAGCGGTCGGGTGGGAGAAGGGATCGTGAAGCAGAAGGCGTAAGAGGGGAGCGGAGCGCTACATTTGTTTTAGGTTTTTTTTTTTTTTTGAGGAAAACATTTGTTTTAGGTAGTATATATCCCCACCGTTCACCAAGTGTTTGTACACAGGCCCAACAGGAAAACCCGAGGCCCCCTGAGCTGAACGGTGGGGATCTAACCCTAACCCCAAAATCCAAATCCCCAACCTCGATCGATCGGCCGAACCCTAACCCCCACTGCCCAAATCCCCAATCCCGCACGGCGACGATGGCCGCCAGCAACCCCCGCCTCCCCAACTTCATCCTCCTCGACGCGACCACCTGCATCAGCGATCTCCGCAACGGAACCTCCACCGCGTGGGCCTTGACGACGGCGGGCCTCACCATACAGGTCTCCTTGGTGGTGGCCGCGCCGCCGCCTCTCCCACTTCTGCGTCTTCTGCCCCGGCCGCGACGCGACCACCTTCGCGGACGCGCCCAAGGTCGTCTGCTCCACGGGGGACCACGCCCTTATCCGGGCCGGCTTCACCACCGGCGACTCGCCGCAGCACTTCATCTACCGGGCCAGGGGCCCCGACGGCCGGCCGTCGCTTGACCTGATCCCGGACTTCAGTGGTTATTCCCGGGCAGAGCTTTTGCCTCTGCCCCTCGGTTTCGTCTCCAGCCGCAGTCACTTGGTCATAGCGGCTCTGAGCTACGGGACGAAGGACTCGCAGTACTATCTCCACACCCTCAGCTCCGAGCCGCGGTCCAAGTGGACCAAGAAGCTGCTGCAGGTGGAGCTCCCCCATGGGCTTTCCAGGAAACAGCTTGTGATCGATCACGCCAAGGTGATCGCCCTCGGAGGCGGGCTGCTGGGATGGGTCGATCTCTGGGAGGGCATCCTGATCTGTGACGTGCTCGAACCCGGGGCCGCCGTGTCACGCTTGGTCCCGATGCCCAAGCTGCTGCCCAGCAACAAACCACTCTACGGCCAATCTTTGCCTCGGGTGATTCGCGACGTCACCTTCAGCCGTGGCTACATGAGATGCGTCGAACTTGAGGAGCTGGTAGAACTTAGAGTCAGAACTGTGCCGCCTCTTCCTGACCCCTGGGACATGGATGAGCTCCAAGACTCGGAATCGGCCATCGATCCTCCGCAGGAGGATGGGGAAGAATATGTTACCGTTGGTTGGAGGCTCATCACATGGTACAGGGCATTGACTTGGAACTATTGGCGCAAGGGGAACAGGGTTCATTCCGATGAGCTCGGTGCTGTCTCCTTGCCTCAGCTAGGAGGTAGTGCCTGTGGTTTAAAACTGCCACTCAAGGACCTGAGAGTAGCTGCTCCTATTCTGCGTGGTGACGGTGATGCTGTTTACCTCGCGTCCGCGCTGCATGAGCGGGACCCAACTGCATGGATTGTCGCTGTTGACACTAGGAGGAAGTCGGTGGAAGAGCTTATGCCATGCTCTGCAAAGGGGCTGTATCTTTACGATTCGACCTACATTCCATATGTGCTGACCGAATATCTGAATGATAAATCAGGTAACTATATATGGTGTCACTGTTATCATATCTATTGAGTAGCAAGTGCTCATGTATCTAATGGTTTTCCGCTCTTTGTGTACTAGATGGAGCTCAGGTACAGGCATAAAATGCTTGTCATCACACCCACGAAACTTTGATGGGTCCGAGAAGAAGCGGCAGCGACTTTCTGAACAGAATATGAAGTCTGAAGTGTTGATGATACAGCTCATGGACTTGAGGATTAATGAAAGCTTCAGATTTCTTGTTTGAGTAACTATCAAAGTAGAAGATACAGTTTAGTAATCTTCCATTCACGAGTAAGTTTGGTAGCGTGAGTTACTCTATTCTGAGCCTGACATTTCTAGAATCGCTATAATCAGTCATGAAGTTTCGTCATTTGTTGGCTTTTAGATTGATTGAAACTGTTAATTTCATTGTCAAATTCTTAGGCAGGGAACATCCACATTGATTATTAATACTTCTGTTCGTTCATTGGCTTTCCTTTATATTTATTTGTTACGTTTGGGCATAGTTTAATGGTTAAGCTTTCTTTGGGATGCCTTTCGGTCTTTAAACTCTGATATAATCCGTCTAATCCATGCATGCTGCACTTACGTTTTTCTAGCTTAATTACCTCTTTTTTTCTGACAATAAACATGTAATTTTATATTTATCTAATGTGTGCTTAGAGTTCTCCTGCACAACTTATCCTTTTCACAGAATGATCTACAGGTAACATAAAGATGGGGTTGCATGACCTGTTAAGTTGAGTCAGCTGGGTGGTTTTGTATGGCGAGGTGCTGGCATCGTGGGAGGATGCTACTAACAATGGGGATTAATTCTGACATCAATTCTGTGTGAACATTTTATTTCCAAGTTGAGGAGGAAGAATATGCTCATTCTTTTCCTTTTAGCCCATCAAAATGCAATCATGCCACTTCTGCCTTTGGTGACACTGATTCTTCGACAGTCTTGGTTGAGTAGTTTGTGTTTGCACATGGACCTGCTTTTTGTACTATCTTGTAAACTGGGATCAGCAGTACTCATGTAAATTTTGTTGTGTGCAAAATAATAGTGGTGTTCCTATGATGAACTGTTGTGCAGTCCAACTACAATTGTTGTGATGAACTCTTGTTGTTGTTGTGATAAACATCACATTTTTATTCTTATTGTCTAATACTCTAATTGTACAAAGCTTACCCCTGCCTACCTAACAACATTTTTTTTGTGCAAGGGAATGTAGGGATTGGTATGGGAGGAATGTGGAGAATTGTTGAGGTATCACTTAGCTAGGGGTGGAGTGGTTGTGGATCGAGTTTGGGTTTCAAGCTGATACTTGATACTCGGTGCATTGTAAACTGACCTTTTTTGTACTCTGTTCTCCTAAATAAATCAACACGCAAAGCTTTTTTGTGTTCTTTGAAAAGAAATGAGTTTTTTGCTACGTTATCAAGTTCAGACTTTGTTATCCGAAGATGTTCATTTCATGGTTTTATGGTTTTATTTAGTTTACTTGTTTATACATTACTAATGAAACGCCTTCACAAATATGTATGCCCCCTTGTTTACATAAACATGTGTTAATCCAATAAAGATCTTGTCTGATGAGTTTGTATGCTAATTCCTAACTTTTCATCTGACTAACAGAAAACTACAAAAATTGACGAAAATCTGGCGTGCATCGTGAAGGGATCTGTACTCCATCGTTCTTTTCCTTTTCCAGAAACAGGGATTATTGTAGCCCAGTAGAACGCAATTATCTTTTGATGGTGTCACTGGTGCATGCCGCCGCAGCTTTCATTGCCTTCGGTGATGCTGATTCTTCTATAGTCTTTCTTTGAGTAGTTTGTCTTTGGGACAAGGACATGCTTTTTTGTTGTTAGTTTCCTGGGAGTGTTTACCTGTTAGTCTCGAACATCTTGTGTTAATGTTTGTTTGAGAGTATGCTGTTAGATTTGCACTATCTTGTAAACTGGGATCAGCAGTACTCATGTGAATTCTGTTGTGTTCAAGATAATAGTGGTGTTGCTATGATGAGCTGTTGTGCAGTCCAACTACAATTTATGTGATGAACTGTTGTGAGGTCCTCAAGTTGAAGTCATGTGCTCGCGGCTGGCCTCTAGCAATGACTCTCTAGAAATGGTTGTGAATGATTTCCTCCTTCAGTTTGTGGTCCGTGACCCAACCATTGTTCCTTTGCAGATCGTGGATGTGATTCTTTCTTCGTCTCGCATTGACAAGTAGGTCGAAAAACTTAGTGTTGGCATCCTCCTCTTTTATATTATCAATGCGAGCACACTGCTTCTTTATTACTCTCTCCATAACAGCAAGTCTAGCGGACGAGGCAGCACGCCTTTACGTAGATCTTGCTCATCGGCAAAAAGGGCTGAAGATTCCCGGCGATGTTAAAGAGAGACGGATGGAGGTGCAATTTTGCCTTTGAGAAGAGGCCTACTCTATTTGGCAAGGACGCTCCCGTGTGCTTGAGCTTATGATACAGGTTTTGAGACGGACGACTCTGCACGCCAGGATGGCGCCTGCCAAGACGTTGGGACAAGGTCAGGGAATCCCGGAAGGGAAAAAAAATCTCGAACTTGAAGCTTGTTGGTCTCTTCAGGCCCCTATTGTTGGTGACGAAGAGAGGGCAGTGGTCGGATAATGAAGTGGAAATTGCGTGAAGCACGTGAGAATCAATATGCATGTTTTACTCGGCATTATAGAAGTAGGAGTCTAGCTTGCACATCATAGGGTTTGCCTGCTCATTGCCCCAATTAAGTGAAGCGGTGATTTTGTAAACGGATCTTTCTGAGCTACATAAGTGTCCAGCGTGGCCCAAAAACGGTTGATTCTACTTTTGTTCACATTTCTATTGAAGTCTTCCAGAGCTAGTAGAAGTCAGTGATGGTGATGTCGGAGATGTGATAACCCATAAGTATAGGGGATCAATTGTAGCCTCTTTCAATAAATAAGAGTGTCGAATCCAACGAGGAGCTAAAGGTAGAACAAATATTCCCTCAAGTTCTATCGACCACCGATACAACTCTACACATGCTTAACGTTAAACTTTACCTAGAACAAGTATGAAACTAGAAGTACTTTGTAGGTGTTTTTGGATAGGTTTGCAAGAATATAAAGAGCACGTAAATAAAGAGTAGGGGCTGTTTAGATAAAGACACAACTAAATTAGTTTTAGTAAAGAGCTTTTTGTCACGAGAAAGTTATTTGTTCCTAGGCAATCGATAACTAGACCGGTATCATTATTGCAATTTTATTTAAGGGAGAGACATAAGCTAACATACTTTTTCTTCTTGGATCATATGCACTTATGATTGGAACTCTAGCAAGCATCCGCAACTACTAAAGATCATTAAGGTAAACCCCAACCATAGCATTAAAGTATCAAGTCCTCTTTATTCCCATACACCATGACCCACTTATCTGTGTTTGTGTTTCAGTCACTCACGCAACGCAGACAATAAGCAAACCATGAACATATTGCAAACCCTACAGCAGGGATCCCTCACGCTCGTGCGACACGGAGAGCATCATAGGACATCACCAATAATAAAACATGCAACTCAAACCAATCACGATCATCAATTAACCCATAGGACAAAACAGATCTACTCAAACATCATAGGATAGCCATACATCATTGGGAAATAATATATAGCATTGAGCACCATGTTTAAGTAGAGATTACAGCGGGTAGAAGAGGGGTTACACCGCTACATAGAGGGGGGAAGAGTTGGTGATGACGGCGGTGAAGTTGTTGGTGTAGATTGCGGTGACGGTGATGGCCCCGGCGGCACTCCGGTGCCACTGGAAGTGAGGGGGAGAGAGCCCCCCTCCTTCTTCTTCTTCCTTGACCTTCTCCCTAGATGGGAGAAGGGTTTCCCCTCTGGTCCATGGTCTACATGGCGTGGGGCGAGAGCCCCTCCGAGATTGGATCTGTCTCTCTGTCTCTCTCTGTTTCTGCGCTCCCAGATCTGGCCTTTCACCGTTTCTTATATTCCTGGAGATCCGTAACTCCGATTGGATTGAAATTTGAACACGATTTTTATCTGGATATTAGCTTTCTTGCGGCGAAAGAAGGGCTCCAACCGCCTTACGGGGCGTTCACGAGGGTCAGGGGCGCGCCCCTGCCTCGTGGCCCCCTCGGGCATCGTCTCGCGTTGATTTCACTTCCCAAAATTCACATATATTCCAAAAAAAATCTCCGTCAGTTTTTGTCCCGTTTGGACTCTGTTTGATATGGATTTTCTGCGAACAAAAAACATGCAACAAACAGGAGGCGGCACTTTGAGCCTTTGGATCAATATGTTAGTCCAAAAATAGTATAAAAAGTTGCCAAAAGTATATGAAAGTTGTATAATATTGGCATGGAACAATCACAAATTATAGATCTGACGGAGGCGTATCAGCATCTAAGCTTAATTCTTGCTCGTCCTCGAGTAGGTAAATGATAAAAAATATAATTTTTGATGTGGAATGCTACCTAGCATAATCTTGATTATGTAATCTAACCATGGCATGAATATTAAGACATGAGTGATTCAAAGCAATAGTCTATCTTTTGACATTAAGACAATAATACTTCAAGCATACTAATAAAGAAATCATGTCTTTTCAAAATAACATGGCCAAAGAAAGTTATCCCTACAAAATCATATAGTCTAGCTATGCTCCATATTCACCACACAAAATATTCAAATCATGCACAACCCGATGACAAGCCAAGCAATTGTTTCATACTTTTGATGTTCTCGAACCTTTTCAACTTTCACGCAGTACATGAGCGTGAGCCATGGACATAACACTATAGGTGGAATAGAATATGATGATGGAGGTTGTGTGGAGAAGACAAAAAGGAGAAAGTCTCACATCGACGCGGCTATACAACGGACTATGGAGATGCCCATCAGTTGATGTCAATGTGAGGAGTAGGGATTGCCATGCAACGGATGCACTAAGAGATATAAGTGTATGAAAGCTCAAACTGGAAACTAAGTGGGTGTGCATCCAACTTGCTTGCTCATGAAGACCTCGGGGATTTGAGGAAGCCCATCATCGGAATATACAAGCGAAGTTCTATAATAAAAATTCCCACTAGTATATGAAAGTGATAACTCAAGAGACTCTCTATATGAAGAACATGGTGCTACTCTGAAGCACAAGTGTGGTAAAAGGATAGTAACATTACCCCTTCTCTCTTTTTCTCTCATTTTTTTGTTTCTTTTGTTTTTTTTTGTTTTGGTGGGCTTCTTTGGCCTCTTTTTTTAAGTCCGGAGCCTCATCCCGACTTGTGGGGGAATCATAGTCTCCATCATCCTTTCCTCACTGGGGCAATGCTCTAATAATGATGATCATCACACTTTTATTTACTTACAACTCAATATTACAACTCGATGTCTAGAACAAAGATATGACTCTATATGAATGCCTCCGGCGATGTGCAGGATGTGCAATGATCTAGCGTAGCAATGACATCAAAAAACGAACAAGCCATGAAAACATCATGCTAGCTATCTTACGATCATGCGAAGCAATATGACAATAAATGCTCAAGTCATGTATATGATGATGATGATGGAAGTTGCATGGAAATATATCTCGGAATGGCTATGGAAATGCCATAATAGGTAGGTATGGTGGCTGTTTTGAGGAAGATATAAGGAGGCTTATGTGTGATAGAGCGTATCGTACCACGGGGTTTGGATGCACCGGCGAAGTTTGCACCAACTCTTGAGGTGAGAAAGGGAAATGCACGGCACCGAAGAGGCTAGCAATGATGGAAGGGTGAGAGTGCGTATAATCCATGGACTCAACATTAGTCATAAAGAACTCACATACTTATTACAAAAATCTATTAGTCATCGAAACAAAGTACTACAGCATGCTCCTAGGGGATAGATTGGTAGGAAAAGACCATCGCTCGTCCCCATTTGCCACTCATAAGGAAGACAATCAATAAATACCTCATGCTCCAACTTCGTTACATAATGGTTCACCATACGTGCATGCTACGGGAATCACAAGCTTCAACACAAGTATTTCTACAATCCACAACTACCCACTAGCATGAGTCTAATATCACCATCTTTATATCGCAAAACTATTGCAAGGAATCAAACATATCATATTCAGTGATCTACAAGTTTTATGTAGGATTTTATGACTAACCATGTGAATGACCAATTCCGTCATCTCTCTAAATAGATATAAGTGAAGTAAGAGAGTTTAATTATTTCTACAAAAGATATGCCCATGCTCTAACAAATATAAATGAAGCAAAGAGCATTCTACAAATTGCGGTTTTCTATGTGAAGAGAAAGCAGGCAATCCAAACTTCAAATGATATAAGTGAAGCACATGAAGCATTCTATAAAGCCATACTCAAAAATATAAGTGAAGTGCAATGACCATTCTATAAATCAACCAAGGACTATCTCATACCAGCATGGTGCATCAAAGAAAGTGAAAACTAAATGCAAAAGGCGGCTCCAAGATTTGCACATATCACATGAGCAAGCGAATCCGAAAACATACCGATATTTGTTGAAGAAAGATGGGATGCCTTCAGGGCATCCCCAAGCTTAGACGCTTGAGTCTCCTTGTATATTTACTTGGGGTTTCTTGGGCATCCCCTAGCTTGAGCTCTTGCCTCTCCTCATTCTCCTCTCATCGTGTGTTCCTCGATGTTCGTACAATTCATCGACTCAAACCTCTACGGAAAACTCGGTAAGATCCGTTAGTATAATAAAGCAAATCACTACTCTAAATACTGTTGCAAACCAATTCATATTTTGTTTTTGCATTGTAGCTACTGTAATATAAATTTTCCATGGCTTAATCCACTGATAGAAATCGATAGTTTCAACCAAACAAGCAAACTATGCATCAAAAACAGAATCTGTCTTAAACAAGATTGTTTGTAGTAATCTGAACATTCACCATACCTTTGGTACTCCAAACATTCTGCCAAAATTAGGAAAAATAAACAATTTGTATAGAAAGGCAGTGCAAAAAGTTTCAGACCCGTTTGACGTTCTATTAAAAAAATGTAAAATCGCGCACTACAACTAAAGTTTCTGTTTTGCACCGCACAAACCAACAAGCAATGTAAACATCCTAAAGGCAAATTTTGGCACATTATTTTTATAATACAATGGAATTGTACAAGGGGATAATTATTTTTGTTGAAAAGTTGCTGTAATCAAGATTCACAAAGTTTCCGTGAGCATGAACAAAGTTCAAGGCTAGCTCCCACTTTAACAATGCTCGTCTTTCTCACTTTCACTTTCCTTTTCTGAAAAAGTTTTGGGCTCCCCTCTTTATTTTTTCGTTTTTAAACTATTAAAAGCACTCAACAGAAATAAATGACTCTCTAAAACTTTTGGGTTGTCTCCCTGGCAGCGCTTTCTTTAAAGCCATTAAGCTAGGCATATAGTGCTCAAATAATGGATCCACCTGGATCCCAAGGTATATCAAAGCCAATTTTAATTAACAATGATTTAGCATTTAGTAGTGAGCACAGAGCAACATATATCAAGCAATGACGAAGTCTAACTCTCTTCCTATGCATCGGCATGTCATAAAAGAACAATTCATGCACACATAGTAAAGGCCAATGCATAGTATAAACAGTTTCTTGCAATTTTATCATATTGGAAACATGGAGAGGCAGAGATGTAGTTCCTCTCTCATAATAATTGCAAGTAGGAGCAGCAAGCACATGCATATTATATCTATCAAAATCATCATGTGTAGCAATAGAACGCGACCCATCAATATAATCCTTAATAAGGGCAAACTTCTCCGATATAGTGTAGTTTGGAGAATTCAAAAAGATAATAGGGCTATCATGCGTGGGTGCAATAGCAACAATTTCATGTTTAACATAAGGAACTGAAGGAAATATGCCCTAGAGGCAATAATAAAATTATTATTTATTTCCTTATTTCATGATAAATGTTTATTTTTCATGCTAGAATTGTATTAACCGAAAACTTAGTACATGTGTGAATACATAGACAAACAAAGTGTCACTAGTATGCCTCTACTTGACTAGCTCGTTTATCAAAGGTGGTTAAGTTTTCTAACCATAGACATGAGTTGTCATTTGATTAACGGGATCACATCATTAGAGAATGATGTGATTGACTTGACTCATTCCGTTAGCTTAGCACTTGATCGTTTAGTATGTTGCTATTGCTTTCTTCATGACTTATACATGTTCCTATGACTATGAGATTATGCAACTCCCGAATACCGGAGGAACAATTTGTGTGCTACCAAACGTCACAACGTAACTAGGTGATTATAAAGGTGCTCTACAGGTGTCTCCAATGGTACTTGTTGAGTTGGCATAGATCGAGATTAGGATTTGTCACTCCGATTGTCGGAGAGGTATCTTTGGGCCCTCTCGGTAATGCACATCACTATAAGCCTTGCAAGCAATGCAACTAATGAGTTAGTTGCGGGATGATGTATTACGGAATGAGTAAAGAGACTTGCTGGTAACGAGATTAAACTAGGTATTGAGATACCGACGATCGAATCTTGGGCAAGTAACATACCGATGACAAAGGGAACATCGTATGTTG
Organism: Aegilops bicornis; assembly: GCA_021605145.1. Lineage (NCBI taxonomy): Eukaryota > Viridiplantae > Streptophyta > Magnoliopsida > Poales > Poaceae > Aegilops > Aegilops bicornis. The sequence continues at coordinate 772,186,836 of CM038673.1, read as the reverse complement.
TTATGCGGTTTGACCGATAAAGATCTTCGTAGAATATGTAGGATCCAATATGAGCATCCAGGTTCCGCTATTGGTTATTGACGGAGGCGTGTCTCGGTCATGTCTACATAGTTCTCGAACCCGTAGGTTCCATGCAACTTAATGTTCGGTGACGATCGATATTATGAGTTTATGTGTTTTGATGTACCGAAGATAGTTCGGAGTCCCGGATGAGATCGGGGACATGACGAGGAGTCTCGAAATGGTCGAGATGTAAAGATTGACATATTGGACGACTATATTCTTACATCGGAAAGGTTCCGAGTGATTCGGGTATTTTTCGGAGTACCGGAGAGTTACGAGAATTCGCCAGGGAGTATATGGGCCTTATTGGGCTTTAGGGGGGAGAGAGATGGGAGGCTGCGCCCCCCAAGGCCTAGTCTGAATTTGACTAGGGGGAGGGGCGGCGCCCCCTCCTTCCTTCTCTTCTCTTTTCCCTTTCCTTCTCTCCTACTTCTACTACATGGAAGGGGGGAATCCTACTCCCGGTGGGAGTAGGACTCCTCCAGGGCGCGCCATAGCTAGGCCGGCCCTCCCCCCTCCTCCACTCCTTTATATACGTGTCCAGGGGCACCCCATAGACACACAATTGATCATTGATTTTTTATCCGTGTGCGGTGCCCCCCTCCACCATAATTCACCTCGGTCATATCGTGGCGGTGCTTAGGCGAAGCCCTGCGTCGGTAGCACCATCATCACCATCATCACGCCATCGTGCTGACGGAACTCTCCCTCGAAGCTTTGCTGGATCGGAGTTCATGGGATGTCATCGAGCTGAACGTGTGCTGGATTCGGAGGTGTCGTGCGTTCAGTACTTGGATCGGTCGGATCGTGAAGACGTACGACTACATCAACCGCGTTGTTCTAACGCTTCCACTTACGGTCTACGAGGGTACGTGGACAACACTCTCCCGCTCGTTTCTATGCATCACCATGATCTTGCGTGTGCGTACGATTTTTTTTTGAAATTATTGCGTTCCCCAACAGTGGCATCCGAGCCAGGATTATGCGTAGATGTAATATGCACGAGTAGAACACAAGTGAGTTGTGGGCGATACAAGTCATACTGCTTACCAGCATGTCATACTTTGGTTCGACGGTATTGTTGGATGAAACGGCGCGGACCGACATTACGCGTACGCTTACACGAGACTGGTTCTACCGACGTGCTTTGCACACAGGTGGCTGGCGGGTGTCAGTTTCTCCAACTTTAGTTGAACCGAGTGTGACTACGCCTGGTCCTTGTTGAAGGTTAAAACAACACTAACTTGACGAAATATCGTTGTGGTTTTTATGCGTAGGTAAGAACGGTTCTTGCTCAGCCCGTAGCAGCCACGTAAAACTTGCAACAACAAAGTAGAGGACGTCTAACTTGTTTTTGCAGGGCATGTTGTGATGTGATATGGTCAAGGCATGATGCTATATTTATTTTATGAGATGATCATGTTTTGTAACAGAGTTATTGACCTTTATTGTATGCAATGCAATAGCCCTGTAATTGCTTTACTTTATCACTAAGCGGTAGCGATAGTCGTAGAAGCAATAGTTGGCGAGACGACAATGATGCTACGATGGAGATCAAGGTGTCGCGCTGGTGACGATGGTGATCATGACGGTGCTTTGGGGATGGAGATCAAAGGCACAAGATGATGATGGCCATATCATATCACTTATATTGATTGCATGTGATGTTTGTATTTTATGCATCTTATTTTGCTTAGTTCGACGGTAGCATTATAAGATGATCTCTCACTAAATTTCAAGGTATAAGTGTTCTCCCTGAGTATGCACCGTTGCTACAGTTCTTCGTGCTGAGACACCACGTGATGATCGGGTGTGATAAGCTCTATGTTCACATACAATGGGTGCAAGCCAGTTTTGCACACGCGGAATACTCAGGTTAAACTTGGCGAGCCTAGCATATGCAGATATGGCCTCGGAACACTGATACCGAAAGGTCGGCGTGAATCATATAGTAGATATGATCAACATAGTGATGTTCACCATTGAAAACTACTCCATCTCACGTGATGGTCGGACATGGTTTAGTTGATTCGGATCACGTGATCACTTAGATGATTAGAGGGATGTCAATCTAAGTGGGAGTTCTTAAGTAATATGATTAATTGAACTTTAATTTACCATGAACTTAGTCTAGGTAGTATTAGCATATATATGTTGTAGATCAATACCTCGCGTTTAGCTCCCCTGTTTTATTTTTTGATATGTTCCTAGAGAAAACTAAGTTGAAAGATGATTAGTAGCAATGATGCGGATTAGATCCATGATCTGAGGATTATCCTCATTGCTGCACAGAAAAAATTATGTCCTTGATGCACCGCTAGGTGGCAGACCGATTGCGAGGAGCGGTCTGAGGCGTTATGAGCGTTTGGCAAGCTCGATATGATGACTACTTTATAGTTTAGTGCACCATGCTTTATGGCTTATAATCGGGGCTTCAAAGGCGTTTTGAAACGCATACGAGCATATGAGATGTTCCAAGAGTTGAAATTGGTATTTCATACTCATGCCCGTGTCGAGAGGTATGAGACCTCTGACAGTACTTTGCCTAAAAGATGGAGGAGAATAGCTCAACCAGTGAGCATGTGCTCAGATTGTCTGGGTACTACAATTGCTTGAATCAAGTGGGAGTTAATCTTCCAGATAAGATTGTAATTGACAAAGTTCTCTAATCACTATCACCAAGTTACTAGAACTTCGTGATGAACTATAATATGCAAGGGATGACGAAAAAATTCCCAAGCTCTTCGCGATGCTAAAATCCATGAAGGTAGAAGTCAAGAAAAACATCAAGTTGTTGGTGGTTGACAAGACCACTAGTTTCAAGAAAAAGGGCAAAGGGAACAAGGGGAACTTCAAGAAGAACGGCAAGCAAGTTGCTGCTCAAGTGAAGAAGCCCAAGTCTGGACCTAAGCCTGAGACTAAGTGCTTTTTACTGCAAAGGGACTGGTCCTTTGGAAGTGGAACTGCCCTAGATACTTGGCGGATAAGAAGGATGGCAAAGTGAACAAAGGTATATTTGATATACATGTTATTGATGTGTACTTTAACTAGTGTTTATAGCAACCCCTCGATATTTGATACTGGTTCAGTTGCTAAGAGTAGTAACTCGAAACGGGAGTTGCAGAATGAACAGAGACTAGTTAGGGGTGAAGTGGCGACGTGTGTTGGAAGTGGTTCCAAGATTGACATGATCATCATCGCACACTCCTATACTTTCTGGATTAGTGTTGAACCTAAATAAATGTTATTTGGTGTTTGCGTTGAGCATGAATATGATTTGATCATGTTTACTGCAATATGTTTATTCATTTAAATTCAGAGAATAATTGTTGTTCTGTTTACATGAATAGAACCTTCGATGGTCATATACCCAATGAAAGTAGTTTGTTGGATCTCGATCATAGTGATACACATATTCATAATATTGAAGCCAAAAGATGCAAAGTTAATAATGATAGTGCAACTTATTTGTGGCACTGCCGTTTAGGTCATATTGGTGTAAAGCGCATGAAGAAACTCCATGCTGATGGACTTTTGGAATCACTTGATGCTTGCGAACCATGCCTCATGGGCAAGATGATTAAAACTCCGTTCTCCGGAACAAATGGAGCAAGCAACTGACTTATTAGAAATAATACATACTGATGTATGCGATCCGATGAGTGTTGAGGCTCGCGGCGGGTATCGTTATTTTCTGACCTTTATAGATGATTTGAGCAGATACGGGAATATCTACTTGATGAAACATAAGTCTGAAACATTTGAAAAGTTCAAAGAATTTCAGAGTGAAGTGGAGAATCATCGTAACAAGAAAACAAAAGTTTCTACGATATGATCGCAGAGGTAAAATATTTGAGTTACGAGTTTGGCCTTTAGTTTAAATAATGTGAAATAGTTTCGCTACTCACGCCACCTGGAACACCACAGTGTAATGGTGTGTCCGAACATCATAACTGTACTTTATTAGATATGGTGCGATTTATGATGTCTCTTACCGATTTACCACTATCGTTTTGGGATTATGCATTAGAGACAGCTGCATTCACGTTAAATAGGGCACCATCTATATCCGTTGAGACGACACCGTATGAACTATGGTTTAGCAATAAACCAAAGTTGTCGTTTCTTAAAGTTTGGGGCTGCGATGCTTATGTGAAAAAGCTTCAACCTGATAAGCTCGAACCCAAATCGGAGAAGTGTGTCTTCATAGGATACCCAAAGGAGACTCTTGGGTACACCTTCTATCACAGATCCGAAGGCAAAACATTTGTTGCTAAGAATGGATCCTTTCTAGAGAAGGAGTTTCTCTCGAAAGAAGTGAGTGGGAGGAAAGTAGAACTTGATGAGGTAATGGCATACCTGCTCCCTTATTGGAAAGTAGTTCATCACGAAGCGGTTCTGTGACACCTACACCAATCGGTGAGGAAGCTAATGATATTGATCATGAAACTTTAGATCAAGTTACTACCGAACCTCGTGGGTCAACCAGTAAGATCCGCACTGAGTGAATGCGGTAATCCTGTTCTGGAGGTCATGTTACTTGACCAAGGAGAACCTACGAACTATGAAGAAGCGATGGTGAGCCCAGATTCCGCAAAATGGCTTGAAGCCATGAAATCTGTGATGGGATCCATGTATGAGAACAAAGTGTGGACTTTGGTTGACTTGCCTGATGATCGGCAAGCCATAGAGAATAAATGGATCTCCAAGAAGAAGACTGGCGCTCACCGTAATGTTAGTGTCTACAAAGCTCGACTTGTTGCGAAAGGTTTTCAACAAGTTCAAGGAGTTGACTACGATGAGACCTTGTCACCCGTAGCGATGCTTAAGTCTGTCCGAATCATGTTAGCAATTGCCGCATTTTATAATTATGAAATTTGGCAAATGGATGTCAAAACTGCATTCCTGAATGGTTTTTTCGAAGAAGAGTTGTATATGATGCAACCAGAAGGTTTTGTCGATCCAAAGGGAGCTAACAAAGTGTGCAAGCTCCAGTGATCCATTTATGGACTGGTGCAAGCCTCTCGGAGTTGGAATAAACGTTTTTGATAGTGTGATCAAAGAATATGGATTTATCTGAGACTTTTGGAGAAGCTTTGTATTTACAAGGAAGTGAGTGGGAGCTCTGTAGCATTTCTAATATTATATGTGGATGACATATTGTTAATTGGAAATGATATATAATTTCTGGATAGCATAAAAGGATACTTGAATAAGAGTTTTTCAATGAAAGACCATGGTGAAGCTGCTTACATATCGGGCATCAAGATCTATAGGGATAGATCAAGACGCTTGATAAGCTTTTTCAATGAGTACATACCTTGACAAGATTTTGAAGAAGTTCAAAATGGAGCAGTCAAAGAAGGAGTTCTTGCCTGTGTTGCGAGGTGTGAAGTTGAGTAAGACTCAAAGCCCGACCACAACAGAAGATAGAGAGAGAATGAAAGTCATTCCCTATGCCTCAGCCATAGGTTCCATAAAGTATGCCATGCTATGTACCAGATCTATTGTATACCCTGCCCTGAGTTTGGCAAGGGAGTACAATAGTGATCTAGGAGCAGATCACTGGACATTGGTCAAAATTATCCTTAGAAGACTAAGGAAGACTATGGAGGTGATAAAGAGTTCGTCGTAAAAAGTTACGTCGATGCAAGCTTTGACACCGATATGGATGACTCAGAGTCTCGATCTGGATACATATTGAAAGTGGGAGCAATTAGCTAGAGTAGCTCCGTGCAGAGTATTGTTGACATAGATATTTGCAAAATACATACAGATCTGAATGTGGCAGACCCGTTGACTAAACTTCCCTCACAAGCAAAACATGATCACACCTTAGTACTCTTTTTGGGTGTTAATCACATAGCGATGTGAACTAGATTATTGACTCTAGTAAACCCTTTGGGTGTTGGTCACATGACGATGTGAACTATGGGTGTTAATCACATGGTGATATGAACTATTGGTGTTAAATCACATGGCGATGTGAACTAGATTATTGACTCTAGTGCAAGTGGGAGACTGAAGGAAATATGCCTTAGAGGCAATAATAAAGTTATTATTTATTTCCTTATTTCATGATAATGTTTATTATTCATGCTAGAATTGTATTAACCGGAAACTTAGTACATGTGTGAATACATAGACAAACAAAGTGTCACTAGTATGCCTCTACTTGACTAGCTCGTTTATCAAAGATGGTTAAGTTTCCTAACCCTAGACATGAGTTGTCATTTGGTTAGCAGGATCACATCATTAGAGAATGATGTGATTGACTTGACCCATTCCGTTAGCTTAGCACTTGATCGTTTAGTATGTTGCTATTGCTGAATTTTTGTTAGATAAGACCACTTACGCTTTCATATTGACAGAAAGGACCACCCGCGATCCGTATTGACAGAAAAGACCACATCGACCATGGCGGCGGGTCCGGCAGCCAGACGCGTGGCACCTCTGGCCACAAGCGGCGGCGGCAAGACCTACCGCCACATACGGTAGGGCGGCAGCTCGCTGCAACATATTTCATACGCTGGCTGCAGCTGAAAACGGAATTGAGAGAGGAGGCGGGCCCTGCCGCCAGTCCCTATGGCGGCAGCTCATTTTTATTGTTGCGTTACGGGTGCTCGGGCGACATGCTAGTAGTAATGCATGCTAGTACAAGTTCTATATGGCACATATCCGGGCCAGTCCATTATAAATGGCCTTGAGCTCCTGCACCGCATGCCTCAATCTCATTCATCTGCATGGTTGTTGTTTTGTGGGTGTTTCTAGTGTTGGCTGCACGTACATTGGCAATGTCCAAAGGGAGAGAGGAAGCACAAATGGCTGCATGCATTGTCTTTGCGGTGCGGTGCAGGTCGGGGCATCATGAATGAGAGGAGGCACAATCGCATCGGTAAAAAGGAGCTGATGCCGTAGGAGTGGCGGCAGGGCCCACCTTCTCTCTCCATTCCATTTTCAACTGCCGTCACATATGAAATTCTGTTGCAGCCGAGATGCCGCCGTGTGTTGTGGCGGCAGGTCCTGCCGCCGCCGGCCAAGGCGCCAAGTGCCACATGTCGGTTGCCGGACCTGCCGCCACGGCTGACGTGGTCTTTTTTCTCACAATACAAACTGCAAGTGGTCTTTTCTCATTAATATGAAAGCTTAGGTGGTCTTATCTCGTGAAAGTTCGCTATTGCTTTCTTCATGACTTACACATGTTCCTATGACTATGAGATTATGCAACTCCCGAATACCGGAGGAACACTTCGTGTGCTACCAAAGCGTCACAATGTAACCGGGTGATTATAAAGGTGCTCTACAGGTGTCTTCGATGGTACTTGTTGAGTTGGCATAGATCGAGATTATGATTTGTCACTCCGATTGTCGGAGAGGTATCTTTGGGCCCTCTCGGTAATGCACATCACTATAAGCCTTGCAAGCAATGCAACTAATGAGTTAGTTGCGGGATGATGTATTACGGAACGAGTAAAGAGACTTGCCGGTAACGAGATTGAACTAGGTATTGAGATACCGACGATCGAATCTCGGGCAAGTAACATACCGATGACAAAGGGAACAACGTATGTTGTTATGCGGTTTGACCGATAAAGATCTTCGTAGAATATGTAGGAGCCAATATGAGCATCCGTGTTCCGCTATTGGTTATTGACGGAGGCGTGTCTCGGTACATACCCTCAGCCCCGAGGGTGAACTACTCCCTCCTCGTCATGGAGAGCGCCGGGATGATGAAGATGGCCACCGGTGATGATTCCCCTCTCTGGCGGGCTGCCGGAACAGGGTCCCGATTGGTGTTTGGTGGCTACATAGGCTTGCGGCGGCGGAACTCCCCCTGATGTTTCTAGGGTATAAGAGTATATATAGGCGAAAGAAGTACGTCGGTGGAGCTATGAGGGGCCCATGAGGGTAGGGGGCACGCCTACCCCCCTGGGCGCGCCCTCCTGCCTCGTGGCTTCCTCGTGGCGTTCCAGACTTCAACTCCAAGTCTCCTGGTTTGCTTTCGGTCCAAGAAAGATCCTCGCGAAGGTTTCGTTCCGTTTGGACTCCGTTTGGTTTTCCTTTTTTGTAAAATTCTAAAATAGGCAAAAAAACAGAAACTGGCACTGGGCCTCCGGTTAATAGGTTAGTCCCAAAAACAATATAAAAGAGCATATTAAAGCCCATTAAACATCCAAACGGTCAAGTATCTTACTCTGTGATTTTGACGCAGGAGCTGCGCCGGGACGTGGAGGGCATACGAAGCCTAACTCCACAGCCCGAGGATCCGGAAAGATCCCTTGATCCGACCTCCGAAGAGGATTCGGACATAAAGGTGGAGCTGATTGACGGGGTGTTCCACCAACGTAGCATAGACAATGCCCTAGTCGCCATTACGGCTGACTACCCCGGTTTGTTTCCGGCCTCCCAGGTGACTACGACCAAGGTCTTGACACCATCTTTGATCCGCGCTCAATTCTGACCATCCCATACTGATGGTGCATCACAGGAGGTTCCTTTAAGGTGAGAAGCCGAACCCGCGGCGGCCGGCCAACAAGGGTCAGTCCGGCCCAGCAGGCGGAAGAGGAGCGCGACGCGAACCGAAACGTCGCCGCCAAGAACGGCACGGAGCACCGCTATTTTTAAGGGAAGGATCCCTAGGAGGTATATTAATGCTCATAACTTTTCCAGAAGAGCGCTCGCGGACAAAGGTCCGGAGAGGTTGCCAATCAAGCCTCCGCCGCCATGCTCCAACGCATGGTCCGGAGGGAGGCGAATACAAGGTGAGCGAACGCTCCTCCGACGGAGGATGCCGACAGGCTGTCCGCCACCCGGTGCGAGGTGGAGAGCGCCATGAATCACAAAGGCGTCGCCGGACAGTTCTTCGTGACGCGTGTTTCTCCCGGAGGCGTTAAATGCCTTTGAAGCGGAAGCGCGCACCTCCGTGCCGCTCAAGATGGGTTAACCAGAGCCACGGAGCGGTATGTGAAAGACATACGGGTAAGTAATTTTAATAGTTATATATGCCAAGAGTCCCGAGACTTAAAATAGTTGAAATAACTGATTTAAGGATCAATTATGATGCAGGATCTTACGGAGAAGAATACCCATCTGTCCCAGGAGCTCCAAGAGTGCAAGGCCCAACTTGAGGCCGCACTGGCCGCCACAGGGGGAGCCACAGAGACCCCCACTGGTAAGACGTACTTTGAAAAGATAATTATTTAACAAAGTGCGGCGTGGATCGACAATAGTATTGCGGAGGGCGCGGACTAGATCCGGACAAGCAACAGCTACTGCGTCGGCTAAAGGCCGCAAGAGGGTGCTTATGAAGGTGCAGCGGAGAGAAACAAGCTCCAAGATGCCCACACCCAGCAAGGAGAAGAGCTGAAAGGTGTTCGGGCCCAAATATGCAGCTCCGTGAAGGAGAATCAGCTTCGTCGCGGCATTTATATTAAGTGCTTGAACAAATTCCTTTGAAAAGAGGAATTCGGGAGGAAGTCAATTGACGTAAATATGTCTTTAGTTGTGCTCACAGGTCGCCTCATGGAGGAAATGCCTGAGTCAATGGGTGACCAACTTCCCGAGCTAGTGCAATTGCTCGAACGTGTTCGGCAGGCGATGAGTGGCGTCGTTCATGTTTTATGGCCATCCGTCTCCCTACCCGAGGGCCTTGGTGAGCTTGCTGAGAAGCTTCAGGGAGCACGGCGACGCCTCCGTTTGTGGAAGATATCGGCCTGCCATCAGGGCGCCAGGGAGGCCTGGGCCATCGTGAAGACACGTTACCCGAAGGCTGACCCAAACCACATGGCCGAGGTCGGACCTGCGGGGCCTGATGGGAAGGAGATCCCTGTGAGCTTGATGTACGGCCAAGTAGAACTGGCGCGAAATATTCCCAACAGGATCAGAATTAGACAGCCTGTTAGATGGGATGGAGGAGGAGTACAATCACTCGGTTTGACGATGTAATTTGAAATGACATGTAAAATGCCTTCTAGCCGGATTGTAGATCGTTTGTCTTTGCGGACCGTTTCGCTTCAACCTCGGGACCCAACAGTGCAGGTGTGTCCGAATACCCTTACGGTTATAAAAGAACCGGGGCATGCATGGAGACAAGGCGTCTGGGTCATAGTTGCTTTATCGCATAAGTGCCCAACTAGTTATGTTATATTACATGGTTAGTAAGAAACATCTTCCAGGGAGAATAGTTCCGTTAAGGGTTCCTTTCCCTGGGAGGCATGCCCTAAAGTGCAATGCCGGACTGCGAAAATAGCGGAAAAAGCATCTGGGGGCAGATAAATAAGTAAGTAATAAATCATCTTTCAAGTCACCGACCGAATATTCTCTTAAGAACGCTAGCTTTCGGCTTCACCCAGTCTGAGGTACACATCCGGCTGACCCGGCAGTAACAATCGCAGAGGTGCTCCCTTTACCTCCTAGCCGAACAATCGGGAACGTAGGGGTAAGCACAGGAGCCAGGCAACCCAGCTCGGCCAAAACTTAAGTCATATCGATGCATATAATGGTGAATAAAAGGTACATGCGGAAGTATGACACATGTATTGGGCGTGAAGCCCGTATGAATAAGCTTACATTAAAGAAGCCCCCAGGTATAATGAGTGCCAGGAGCACATCAAGTGTGTGCGAACAAAGTGCAAATCAGCCCATAAAAGGTATTGAAAAAAAGTGGGAAGAAGGAGGAGGACGAGAGACAGTAAAAAAAAGGGGTGGACGGGGGAGTGAGACGAACCCGGAGTCCGGCGTTAGGCGTAGAATCTTGAGAGGCGGGCTGCGTTCCATGGGTTCGGCTCGAGTCGGTCGAGATCGTTACATAGACGGTATGCTCCGCGGTCGACTTGGTCGATGATGAAGGGACCTTCCCACTTGGGCTTAAGTTTGTCCTTTTTCTTGTCCGGCAGCGAGAACAAGTTCGCCAACATTGTAAGTTTTGGCCCGTGCATTTCTCTGCTTTGATATCTTCGAGCTGCTGGCGATAAAATGCGGAACGAGCCTTTGCCACGTCCGCTCCTCCTCTAAGGCGTCAAACTGTCCTGCCGATCTAACTCGGCTTCTCTTTCTTCGTACATGCGCACACGAGGTGAGTCATGAATTATATCGCAGGCAGTAACTGCCTCTGCGCCAGATACCATGAAAAATGGTGTGAATCCAGTAGTTCGGTTTGGCGTGGTCCGCAGCCCCCAGTACGGAGTCGAGCTCCTCTACCCAAAGGCGTGTTAGATTCCTTGAGGGACCGCGCTAGTTTGGGTTTGATGCCGCCATGATTAGACCATTTGCTCGCTCGACTTGACCGTTAGTTTGGGGGTGATAGACTGAAGCGTGATCGAGCTTAATGCCCATGTTTTTGCACCAGAGTTTAACCTCGTCGGTCGTGAAGTTCGTGCCTGTTATCAGTGATGATGTTGTGCGGGACGCCAAAACGGTGTACTACCCCGGATATGAAGTCTATCACCGGTCCGGATTCTGCCGTTTTAACCGGCTTGGCCTCAATCCATTTGGTGAATTTGTCCACCATGACCAATAAGTATTTGGGCTTGTGGGTTCCCCTTTAAGGGGTCCAACCATGTCAAGCCCCTGCATCGCGAACGGCCGGGTAATGTGTATAGTTTTGAGGGCGGTGGGTGGCATGTGGCTCTGATTAGCAAAGAGCTGGCAACCGACGCATCGTTGGACTAAGTCCTGAGCATCTGCCCGGCTGTCGGCCAATAAAATCCTGTATGGAAGGCCTTGCCTACAAGGGCCCGGGCTGCAGCGTGGTGCCCGCCGAGTCCGGCGTGAATTTCAGCCAGGAGATTTCGCCCTTCCTCTTCGGAGATACACCTTTGAAGGACTCCGGTTGTGCCTTTCTTATAAAGTTCTCCCTCATGGACCTTGTAGGCTTTAGATCGCCGAACTATGCAGCGGGCCTCATTTTGGTCTTCGGAAGTTCCTGCCGCATTAAGTAGGCTGGAATGGTTCTGTCCACGGGCAATTACTGCCATTATTTCGTGAGCTCAAGGTGTTATTTCATTGGTCGAGCCACCGATTGTGTCAGAATGGTCTGAGTTAGGTGATGCAGCTGGCTCCGGATTGTTATTTCCGGACTCCTCTTCCCATAATACGGATGGCTTAAAGAGCCGTTCCAGGAAGATGTTTGGAGGGACGGCGTCTCGTTTCGCACCGATGCGTGCTAACACGTCTGCTGCCTGGTTATTATCCCGGGCTACATGGTGGAATTCTAGTCCTTCGAACCGAGCTGACATTTTTAGGACGGCGTTGCGGTAAGCTGCCATTTTTGGATCTTTGGCGTCAAAATCTCCATTTACTTGGGATATTGCGAGGTTTGAATCCCCGCGCACCTCTATGCGTTGAATGCCCATGGAGATTGATTCGGAGGCCATGTAGAAGGGCCTCATATTCGGCTGCGTTGTTGGAGTCCATGTACATTATTTGAAGTACGTATTGGATTGTGTCTCCAGTTGGGGACGTCAGGACGACGCCAGCCCCCAAGCCAGCCAACATTTTGGATCCGTTGAAATGCATGATCCAGTTGGAGTACGCGTCGTACTCTTTAGGGAGTTCGGCTTCGGTCCATTCGGCGACGAAGTCAGCCAGAACCTGTGACTTTATAGCTCGCCGTGGTTTGTAGGTTATGTCAAATGGTAAGAGCTCGATAGCCCATTTTGCAATCCTGCCCGTTATGTCGCGATTGTTTATAATATCGTTGAGAGCTACTTTGGAGGCCACCGTTATTGAACACTCTTGAAAGTACGGCCGCAGCTTCCGGATGCTATGAACACCGTGACACGCTTATCTTTTGATAATGTGGGTACCGGAATTTGCATGGAGTTAGAACAGTGGATACGTAGTACACTGGTTTTTGAAGAGGGAATGTGTGCCCTTCGCTTCTCGCTCAACGATGAGTACCGCTACCGACAACTTGATGTGTTGCTGCGATATATAATAACATAGGTTCGCCCAGGTTGGGCGCCGCTGTAACCGGATTTGTTGCCGATGCGGCCTTTATTTCTTCGAAGTCCGGCTGTGGCAGCATCCGTCCATTCAAATGTTCGGCGCCGGAGGAGGCGGTAGAGGGCAGAGCCTTTTCTCCCAAACGGGAGATGAAGCGACTTAAGGCCGCTACGCATCCGGTTAGTTATTGTATCTGCTTGAGGTCTTTTGGAATATCCAATTGTGACAGAGCTCGGATTTTGGCCAGGTTTGCTTCAATTCCTCTACCGGATCTGATGAAGCCCAAGAGCTTTCCTACCGGGTACGCCGAAGACGCATTTTCCGGATTGAGCTTAATGTCATATGCTCGGAGGTTGTCGAATGTCACCCTCAAGTCTACTACTAGAGTTCCGACGTGTTTGGTCTTGACGACCACATCGTCTACGTATGCCTCTACTGTTTTGCCTATCTGGGTAGCTAGACATGTTTGAATCATGCGCTGATATGTTGCTTGGCGTTTTTGAGTCCGAAGGGCATTGTGTTGAAGCAGAATGGCCCATATGGAGTAATGAATGCCGTTGCGGCCTGATCTTTCTCTGCCATCTTGATTTGATGGTATCCGGAGTATGCGTCGAGGAAGCACAATGAATCGTGCCCTGCGGTAGCATCGATGATTTGGTCGATGCGAGGGAGGGGGAAAGGGTCCTTTGGACAGGCCTTGTTAAGGTCTTTAAAATCGGCTACGCAGGCGCCAGGATTTGTCCTTTTTTGGTACCATTACTAGATTGGCTAGCCAGTCCGGATGTTTTATATCTCTGATGAATCCGGCTTCTAAGAGTTTGGCTAGCTCTTCTCCCATTGCCTGTCTTTTGGGTTCGGAAAATCGCCGAAGAGCTTGTTTGACTGGCTTGAATCCTTTTAGGATATTTAGGTTGTGCTCTGCTAGCCTGCGTGGGATTCCTGGCATGTTTGAAGGGTGCCAGGCAAAAATGTGCCAATTTTCCCGAAGGAATTCTCGTAGTGCGGCTTCGACATCAGGACTTAATTGTGCCCCAATGGAGGCCGTCTTTGTGGGGTCCGTTGGATGGACCTGAAATTTGACTATTTCGTCCGCTGGTTTAAAAGAGGTGGACTTGGACCTCTTATCGAGTATCACGTCGTCCCTATCCACCGTGGAGCGCAGCGTAGTTAGTTCCTCTGCCGCTAGGGCTTCGGACAATGCCTCTAGGGCCGGTCTGGCTGTCTTATTTTCAGCGCTGGAGTGTCAGATCTGGATCATCGGCGAGAGTGATTATCCCATTGGGTCCGCATTTTGAGCTTCATGTACCCGTAGTGGGATATAGCTTGGAAGATTGTGAATGCCTCTCGCCCTAACAAAGCGTGATATCCACGCCGAATGGGGCCACTTGAAACGTGACCTCCTCGGACCTGTAATTGTCCAAGTGAGCCAAACACTACATCTAGTGTGATTTTTCCTGCAACGCATTTCTCGACTAGGGATTATCCCTCCGAAGGTTGTGCTGCTTCGCTCAATGCGGCTCTAGTCAATTTTCATTTTTGAAGGGTTTCCTCATAGATGAGGTTTAATCCGCTGCCGCCATCCATGAGTACCTTAGTAAGACGAAAACCATCCACTATCGGACTGAGGACCAATGCGGCTGGTGCTCTAGCTGTTCGGAATTTAGGTTTGTCGCTGGCGTTGAAGGTGATAGCCGTGTCGCTCCATGGATTTGTTGTTGCTACTTGGTAGACTTCGGCGAGGCTGCGGATTGTTCGTTTCCGCATGTTATTTGATGCGAAAGTCTCGAAGACTGTTAATACCGTACTGGTACTGCTGGGTTGGTTGCCCGGGGCTAAAAAGCCTACGCCACTTTTGGCCACCTGCCAGATATCCAACACGCCAAGGCTGTGTGTTGGAGTGGCGCCCGCATCGTGGATTTTGCAGGGTCCGTTGAGCCAACCCTCTAGTACGGTTCCGTACCCTTTAGGGGGTTTTGCTTTTTTGGTATTCAACCCGGGTGCTTGATAATGATGCACCCTTTTGTTTCGGACTAGGAATGTATTCGGGGCCGGATTATCCCAAAATTTACTTTCGGTTTTCCAGGCGCTCTCCATCGCACAAGATTTTTTGTACTATGGTCACCAAGTCAAGAAGCGTGTAATTTCGCTGACGACTTATGGCGTTTAGGATTCCCTTGCGTGCAATTATTGCAGAAAATTGGGATTGCGTCCTCCTCTCGGCAGTCCTTTATCCTGTTCATAACCAGGAGGAATCTGGCCCAGTAATGATGTATTGTTTCAGCGGGCTCTTGCCGAATTCGTGAGAGATCGCTAATGTTTGGGTGGGGGTGGAACTAGATCCGGAACCCCGTCCAATTTAGGACTCAAGGGCCGAGAAGTTTCCGAACTTGGAAGTTTGGATTTTTGAGTGTTATCCAATGAGTCCAACCCGCCGCCTGACTTTAGGTTCAGGGCTTGATCGACATCCGTCCCTCTGCGGGAATCCGGCATGGAGGGATCGGGAATCCGGACGTAACTAGTCCTTAAGATACAAGAAGAATCGCCACATTGCTGCTCTATCACAGCAACATGATGGGTAGCCTGGGGAGAGTTGATCTCTCTCAGATCGGTTTTAGGCCCGATCCGGTCAGAAATCTGTGGCGACTCCTGTATGGAGATGTGATCCAAAAGCTCGTTTATGGAGGAGAGCTCGATCGGATCTAACTGTTCGGCAAGTTCCGAACTAACCTGGAGATTGGTTTCGACGACTCGAGAGGTCATCGTCGGCGCGGTGGCCGGGCTGCCGGTCATAAGAAAACCACCTAGCCGAAGAGTCTGGCCAGCAGCCAAGGCTTCTTTGGTGATAGTATCGTCTTTAAAGACGAGATGAGGCATCCTACCTGATGGCGACGACACAGAGGAACTCTCAATGAAAGCACCAATGTCGGTGTCAAAACCGGCGGATCACGGGTAGGGGGTGCCGAACTGTGTGTCTAGGCGGATGGTAACAGGAGACAAGGGACACGATGTTTTACCCAGGTTTGGGCCCTCTTGATGGAGGTAAAACCCTATGTCCTGCTTGATTAATATTGATGATGTGTGCTACAAGAGTGGATCTACCACAAGATCAAAGAGGCTAAACCCTAGAAGCTAGCCTATGGTATGATTGTTGTTCGTCCTACGGACTAAAACCCTCCGGTTTATATAGACACGGGATAGGGTTAGGGTTACACAGAGTCGGTTACAATGGTAGGAGATCTACATATCTGTATCGCCAAGCTTGCCTTCCACGCCAAGGAAAGTCCCATCCGCACACGGACGAAGTCTTCAATCTTGTATCTTCATAGTCCAGAGTCCGGCCACCGGTGATAGTTCGGCTATCCGGACACCCCCTAATCCGGGACTCCCTCAGCCCCCCTGCCTGGGCTCGGCGCACCGGCCACGTGGAGGACCATCTGTCCCAGTTCGTGTTAGAACCGGGACTAAAGGGGGGGGGGTATTAGTAACGACCCATTAGTCCCGGTTCACGAACCGGGACTAATATGTGATTTTCTACTAGTGTGTGATGCCACGGAGGCCTCACCGCCTCCATACTACTCCCACCGCTAGCCAGGCCATCCCTCCACTCCACTCACCCACACCCCCGTTATTCTCAAGGGTGACGGCAACAAGAGCCGAACAAGTGAACCTCGTACTTCTCTCCGTGTGGGCATCCACCGCCGCTGCCTTCCCGGCTCCGCGTCGTCCCCTTCCTAGGCCTCGCCGTCGTCCACCGCTGTGGTGCTCTCAGCGCGGCGTGGTCAATGTGGTCAATGACCGAATTCCATCGGAAAAATACTGTACGTGAAGAGGCTGACAGCTGGGTCCACGGCAGCCGCAAGGAAGTGCCTCCTTATTACGCGGAAAATAATTATTCCTCCACCTGACAGCAGGGACCCACCGGACGGGCCACCAGTATTTCGTGAAAAAAACGTTTGCCCCTGACTGCTGGGACCCACCCGACGGGCCACCGTATTTCGTGAAAAAAACGTTCCCCCTGCTGTCAGCTCGGACCCACCGGAAGTGCCTCCTTATTACACACGAAAAAATGAATACCCCCTGCTAGCTAGGACCCACCATGGTGGGAGGCTGACTTGTGGGCCTACTAAGTTGACGGGGACGAATGGCTTTGTCAACTTAGTCAATATAAACGATTCTAGCTCCAGTGACCGTACGATGTCCATCCAACGGCCGTAGTGCTTCTTCAACCTCTGGTCTTCTTGCTCTAGACGCCCAAAGCAGCATCGGTCGTGCCGCATGCTCCTGCTTCCCGTGGCTGACAAAGCCGCTGAGGCCTCACCGCCTACTATTCCCACTGGCTGGCCTGCCTCATGCGACGACAGCCTCACACCGCAGCCGAACCAGTGAACCCTTGTACTCCTCTCCGCGCGGGCTTCCACTGTCGCGTCTTCCCTGGCTCCCCGGCGTCCCCTTCCTAGGCCTCGCAATCGTCCACCGCCCTGGTGCTCTCGGCGTGGCGTGGTCAACGTTGTCAAGGAACAACTTCCGTCGGACGTGGACTGTATGTGGAGAGGCTGACAGATGGGTCCACGGCCGCAGCAAGGAAGTGCCTCCTTATTACACGGAAAATAATATTCCTCCACCTGACAGCGGGGACCCACCGGATGGGCCACAGTATTTCACGAAAAAAAGTTTCCCCCCTGACTGCTGGGACCCACCAGCTGCACCTTCGCACGCAAGGAAGTGCGTCCGGGCAAAAAAAACGATTCGCCCGATCACTGGGACCCACCAGCTACATCTTCGCACGCAAGGAAGTGCGTCCCGCAAAAACGATTCGCCCACCTGACTGCTGGGACCCACCAGCTACATCTTCGCGCAAGGAAGTGCGCCCAGCAAAAAATGATTCGCCCCCCGCTGGGACCCACCAGCTACATCTTCGTGAGGCAAGGAAGTGTCGGCGGTCGGGACCCACCTGGTCGGGCGCACGGGCCGTTGTCATTCTGGTCGCGAACGTGTACGTACATATATACTGGTGGATGTAGAGGCGCGCACGTGTCGTAGTAGAGGCGCGCACGTAGCATGTACACGTACGTACAGCGGAGAGGGTGCAAGAAAGAAAATACGGCCACGTACGTACATACGGGCAGGGTCTCTAACGCCTATCGCGCATAGGAACATGGCTGGGTCAGAACGGAGAAACAACGTCGTCGTCATGTTCATGGGGAGCCAACCGGCTGGGTCGGAACGTAATGCGTGGTCGTGTTCATCGGGAGGGCTTGGACGGAACAGGCGATGGAAACGAGGCCTGGCGTACCGCAGAACGGAGGAAACGGCCTTGTGTTCGCCGAGGCCTGGCGTACCGCAAAACGGATGAAACGGACCTCCTACAGTCGAAATGGGGGTCCTGTTGATCGGGAGGGGTGTGGCGTACCGCAAAACGGAGGAAACGTACCTCCTACGGTCGAAATGGGGGTCCTGTTGATCGGGAGGGGTGTGGCATACCGCAAAACAGATGAAACGGACCTCCTACGGTCGAAACAGGGGTCCTATTCATCGGGAGGGGTGTGGCGTACCGCAAAACGGGACTCCACGGGATACTGTTCATCTCCACCGTCGACCTCCACCAGCCTCCACGGGCTACCGTCGACCTCCTCCAGCCTCCACGGGCTACCGTCGACCTCCTCCAGCCTCCACGGGCTCCTGTTCGTCCAGCCTCCACCGCTGCCGCTTACTCCACCGGCCATCGCTCAACCACCCCTCCACAGCACCCCTCCATCGCTCATCGCTCATCCAGCCCTCCACACCACGGGGTCCTGTTCAACCACCCCTCCACAGCCACCCCTCCATCATCTACTGTTCATCCAGCCCTCCACACCACGGGTTCCTGTTCATCCAGAGGCAACGCCACCGCCAATCGCTCATCCAAACCCCCGCAATGCTCACTGTTCATCCTGCAGGCAGCATCGATCGGCTTCATTAGCAGCAGATGGCGAAGGAATCGCCCATCGGGTTCGATTAACAGCCATCGATCAATCGCCGGGTTCAAGAACGCTGTAGCCTGTAGTGCAATCGCCGGGTTCAGTTAGAGCCCAACGCCTCGCCGCTTCGCTAGAGCCAACGCCGACACACGCTGTAATGCACGAGAGAACGCGCATCGCCGCCCCGACCTCCCATCGTAACCGCAACACCTCAAATCCTCGCTTCTACCACGGTTTTTTCCGTCATGGATGGCCCAAAGAATGTCATGTAGCTGCGTCTCCGGCCCGCCAGTGACGAATAGCCCATTTTCTGTCATGATTTTTGTCATAGAAGTAGGAGCCCACCACATCTATGATGATACCGGTTTTGTCACAATTATCGTCATAGAAGTGTCATATGTATGACAGAAAAAAATACGTTCGGCCCAAAATGTCACGGATGTGTCTTCTTTTTGTAGTGATTGGACACATGTATAATAATGGCTAAGTGTGTATACAAAATAGGAACATATATATATATATATATATATATATATATATATATATATATATATTAAATAATTTGACCGATAACATACGGTTCCTTAGCTACCGACATTTTCGCTTTTTAGTCAGCTTCTTTCCCTTCTTGTTCGTCAAGAATAATTGAGCCCCTCATTGTGACTTTGCCTTTTCCATGGAGTACGATTTTCTTAGGTAATGTAGTATTGATTCTTCTTTTGACGTATACTTCATCATCATCGCCATCTTCCCTCATTGGGTTGCCGAACTGATCATAGTCTTCCTCGATGGCGACTCCATCCATTCCAATGATGTTCCTTATGCCTCTCCTCACGACAAAACGAATGGGATTGCATGGGTCGGTTATGAAGAAGCATTGTGTCACGTGCTTAGCATGTACCCATGGCTCGTTTTTTTGCGATGGCGTTCACGGTAGCGCTCTTGGCATCGGGTATACTCATGGTAGTGAAAATCCGGTTTTCTCTTTCGACATTCTTTGCCCATCTGACACGGAACATCGTCGTGTTGTGCAGTCCAGAGTAGTCAAGCTCCCAGATCTCCTCGACCCTTCCATAAAATCGTTCAGTTGCGCCATTGCCGCTGCCGGTCATGCATTCCATCGTCACTCCTGAGTTCTGATCATCGTTGTCCATATCTTTGGCCTCTGTGTAGAACGTGTATCCGTTGATATCATATGCCTGATAGGTTACGAGGTTGGGCGAGGGACCATGTGCTAAGGCGTATATGAGCAATCCGTCCTTAGAGCCCTCCTCCGGGGGATTAGCAATAATATGCTCTTTGAACCAATGCAGGAAAGTGGAGTTGTGCTCTCTAGTAACTTCAGCGTCATTCCGCATACCCCCCGGTCACGATACTTCTTTGCGATAATTTCTTTGTGCAGTGCCACGAAAGGATCTACCTCGTCTAGGTGTTGTAGCACTACCAAGTTTGCTCTGTCAAAGTCGCTGCGTCGATCTGAGTATGCCACGTGCAGCTCCCTGCGACCGTTGCAGTGACCATCTCCTTCGAGCCTCCCATCGTGCTTGTTAACGGGCAAACCAACACTAACACCAGGCGGCTGGTCTGCGCCATATAAAAAATTCTCACAGAAAGAGATGCACTCTTGTGTCAAATAGCCCTAGACGATGCTTCCATCCGGACGGGAGATGTTACGAATGAATCCTTTGATGATCCCATTCATCCTCTCAAACGGCATCATGTTGTGCAGGATGACGGCCCCAGGTCTATTATGTCATCCACAATATGGACACACAGATGCACCATCACGTCAAAGAACGCGGGTGGGAAGTACATCTCAAGCTCATTCAGTATCAAAACAATCTCTTCCTCAGAGCCTTCGGAGCTGCTTCACACTGATCGACTTTCGAGAGATGACGTCGAAAAAGTTGCAGAGACCAATAAGCGTGTCACGGACGTGCTTGTCCATTATCCCTCTAAGGGCAACAGGTAGTATATGTGTCATCATCACATGACAGTCATGAGACTTCATCCTGCTGAACCTTTTCTTGTCCGTGTCTAGATATCTGCTTATCTTGCCACAAAGAACTGTAACTAACTTTCACTCCGTAAGGCACTTAAAGAATTGATTGATCTCAGCCTGACTTAAGGTGAAGCAAGAAGGGGCAATAATCCTCTTTCTTTATTTTCTTGTCCTTCTTCTCCCCGTGCCTCTGCCTCCGTGATTCGTCTCGTCGACATTTTACGGGCGGCATGTGCAGATCTTCCCTGATTTTCAAATCTTGCAAGTCTTTTCTTGCCTTCGCCCATCCTTGGTCTCATTCGCATGTTCATCGCTGTTGCGAGCAAGCTCTCAAGGACATTCTTACAAATATGCATTTGATCAAGGCAATGAGGTGTATCGAGTTTGTGCCAAGACTCCAAGTCCCGCAACACGCACCTCGCTCTTCCATACCTTCAAGAGCGGCTCGTGCCTTCTCATCGCCTTTCCGCAAGGCACTCCTTCCAGTTTTTCAACAGCTCATCAATTTCGGCACCGCTCCGCTTACGTGGAGGTCATCGATGCTCAGCGTGACCATTGAATAGATCTCCACGGTTTCTCCACGGTTCGTCCTAATCAACCCATCTTCGATGCCCCATGTACACGATTTTCCCAGACCCGCCATCTTTCCTTGACGTTAGCTGCTGAGACGTCGTATCATCCATCCACCGCGTGCATCCGCAATATCCATGGCACACCTGGCCTGCCACATATCCGTAACCGAGATAGTCGTGCACTGTCGTGATCAGTGCGGCTATCATGTTGAAATACTCGCCTTTGCTGGCGTCCCATGTCTTGGCCAGTGTTTTCCATAACGTGTCTAACTCCTCTTGAAGTAGCCCCAGATACAAATTCATATTATTTCCTGGTTGTTTCGGCCCTTGAATAAGCATGCTCATGTGAATGTACTTTGATTTCATGCACAACCGTGGGGAGGTTGTACATCCATACAAACACGGGCCATGTGCTATGGTTGGTGTTCTAGTTGCCAAACGGATTCATGCCATCGGTACACGCGCCGAGCACGATGTTCCTTGCATCACATTCAAAATACCGATAGAAGCTGTTCAACGCTCTCCACTGGCTTCCATCCTTCACGTGTCTCAGCTTCAGATCATCTCCATCGTCGGGCTTCTTCCTCTCCGCGTGCCAGCGCATTAGCTTTGCTTCCTTGGGATCTATAAAATACCTCTGGAGACGAGGAGTGATCGGTAAGTACCATACAACTTTCTGGGGACATTTCTTCCCGGCCTTCTTGTATCGAGAAGCATTGCACACCGGACAGCTTGTTTTTTCCGCGTGCTCCTTCCGATAAATTATGCAATCGTTGATGCATGCATGGTATCTAACGTGTGGCAGATCAAGAGGGCACACGATCTTCTTGGCCTCATCAACACTAGTAGGACATATATTACCCGTGGAAGAACATCCTTTAGGTACTTGAGATGCTCATCGAGGCTAGTGTCGGTCCATTTGTTTTTAGCCTTCGTCTTCAGGAGTTGGAGCGTGAAACTCAAGCGGGTCACCTCAGGATTGCAACCATCATACAATGGAGTGTTCGAGTCTACCACCAGTTACTCCAGCTTAGCCTCCTCTCTATAAGCAGCTCTCTCAGTACTCGTCTCCTTGCGAAGCAATGCTTGAACATGAGGGTCCCACACGATTGAACTTAGTACCGACGAACTCGCTGCGTGGATTCCATGTCGTTCTCTCCGCCTCCATGTCCGCCCCTTCTCCTCCGCCATGTCCGCCCCTTCTCCGCCGCCATGTCGGCCTCTTCCCCGCCGCCATTATCGATCATCTCTTCGTCTTTCCCGCGCCATCATTGCCTGCCCGTCGGCATCCTCAACATCGCCATCCTCATCTTCGCCATCCACCGAGTATAGCCATCCATGAAACCAGTCATGAGCAAAGCGCTTCAACACGACCATCATCATAGGGGTCGAGCCAAACTATTCCTTTGCATTTTCGACACGTACATAAAACCTCCGTTAGGTTATTTTCTTTCATGTCCTGCATCGCCGACCGCAACCACCTGTCCACCATCGTTCCACTGACCATCATGAACGTCTGCACGGTAATAATAAAACAAATTGATTATAAAAATGTGTGCATGCATCAAAGTCATACAAAAATTCGGCATGACCTTCCCTAAAAATAGGGCATATGGATCTAGAGTTTGCCCGGAATTCGCCGAAACGGAAATAAATCGACATTTCGGCAAAACATAGGCAACTCAAAAGCACAATTTGGCGTCAACTCATGCCACACACACAATTTCCATAAACATATCATACACACATAAACATATTTCCATTTTGCAAAAGCATGAAATTTTAATCACCTCTATCTCGAGATCAAGCACACGGTGGAGATGATGTTGTAGGGAGATCAAAAGTGCACAAAGCTCTTCTTGACAAAGATAGATCTAGTTAGGGGCAAATAGGTCACTTAACTAAATCCTACATCTACCTAGCTACCTAATTTGGGAGGAGACAACTTCAACTAGTGGAGGGGGAAGGAAAAAGAGAAAGGAGATGCATTAATGGAGGTGGTGTAGTTAGGTAGGAGTAATGAAGAGAGAGAAAGGTAGATAGAAAAGAGAGAGTAATGGGGGAGAAGTATTGAGGAAGAAGAAGAGTGAGAGTGGGAGCATGTGGGAGGTAGGGGAAAGGGAAGAGAGGAGGGGGAGGGGGAGGGACGGGTGGGGAAAAGGTGGTGGGTTGGTGCGGATTAGCAGGAGCGCTGAGCTAAAACACGCTGCTGTTGCTAAGTAAGTAGCAAGCACGCTTTGGGCAACGGCGCTCATCGCTAACCGGGACCAAAAGTGTGCCAATTTGAAATTTAGCAAAGACCGACCTCGTAAAAAGCGCCGCTAATACTACATCCATAGTAGTAGTGCGGTTTCATGGCACCACGCTGCTGCTAAATGGAGTTTGGTGGACACTTTCAATGATATTTGTAGCAGCGCCGGTTTACACCGAAAAGGCCATCGCTAAAAACTTGTCAAGAGCGAAGTTTCCCCGCATCGCCATATTCAATTAGCAGCAGCGCTCCTTTTTGAGCCACGCTGCTGCTAAGATTCTGTGTATAGGCTTTTCCCTAGTAGTGTGATGAAGCTGACGGCAGTACTGGCTTCAAGATTCTTGATAGGCTTGGCTTCAATCCATTTGGTAAACTTGTCGACTGCTACAAGCACATGAGTGAAGCCGCTCCTACCAGTCCTCAGGGGTCCAACCATATCCAATCCCCAAACAGCAAAGGGCGAGATGAGTGGAAGGGTCTTCGTATCGACGCGGGCTTGTGGGACATATTGGAGTAAAACCGCAGCCTTCACATTTGTCGACTATATCTTTCGCCATTTCATTTGCTCGTGGCTAATAAAATCCAGCTCAAGATGCTTTGGCCACAATGGTCCAAGAGGACGATGGTGGCCACAGGTCCCCGAGTGGATATCGTTGAGGATCACTCGACCTTCTTCTGGCGTTATGCATTTCTGGCTGACTCCAGTCACACTTTCTCTGAACAGCTGTCCTCTTATCACCGTAAAGGCTTTGGACCGACGGACGATCTGTCAAGCCTCCTTTTCATCCTATGGAAGTTCCTTCCTAAGGATATACGCAATATATGGCACCGTCCAGTCGGGAGTGATGACTAAAACCTCCAAGATCAGGTCGACCACGGCTGGGACCTCGACTTCAGTCGGATCTGTAGCACTCTTAGGCTGCGGGGGCTCTTCAGTGAAAGGGTCTTCTTGAACTGAAGGTGTATGAATGTGTTCCAAAAACACATTGCTGGGAATGGCTTCTCTCTTGGAACCTATGTTTGCCAAATCATCGGCTGCTTGATTTTTCATTCGGGGTATATGATGGAGCTCTAACCCCTCAAACTTATTTTCCAACTTCCTCACCGCATTGCAGTAACCAGTCATAGCTGGGCTTCTGACATCCCACTCCTTCATCACTTGATTGACTACCAAATCTGAGTCGCCGTAGACCATGAGGCGACGGACACCGAGTGAGATGGCCATACGTAACCCATATAAGAGTGCTTCATATTCCGCTTCGTTATTGGAGGAATCAAAGTGAATCTGGAGAACATATCTGAGCTTGTCTCCTCGGGGGGATACCAGTACCACCCAAACACCGGAACCATTCAGCATCTTGGAGCCATCAAAGAACATGGTCCAGTGCTCCGAGTGGACTTGAGTCGACAGTTGCTGTTCGATCCACTCGGCGAGGAAATCTGCTATTGCTTGGGACTTGATAGCTTTCTTTGCCTCAAACTTGATATCCAAGGGAAGGCGCCTCCTGCGGTCGTTTCAGTGACTCAATTGGCTGGCTTCCCTCAAATTTCGACGGTGTCGCCACCTCTCCCAGGACCGGAATGATTATCCCCGTCTGATGGGTCTACATTCATCCCTGAATGTCGTCGGGTACTCTTCACTTCCCCGCCAAGGAGTTCAATCGCCCACTTTGCCACTCGACCAGTTGCATCTCTGTTGTTCAGAATCTCTGATAATGGAGCGTCGCTGACGACTGTAATGGAATGATCAGAGAAGTAATGACTAACCTTCTTCGTGGTCATATAAATCCCATAAACCAGCTTCTGATAATGCGGATATCTTTGCTTTTATGGAGTCAAAACTTCAGAAACATAATATACTGGGCGCTGAACTTTATAGGCTTTTCCTTCTTCTTCCCGCTCGACCGTAAGTAGTGTACTGATGACTTGTCCAGTGGCTGCAATGTAAAGCAGTAAAGGCTCTTTGTTGATTGGGGCAGCAAGCACCGGCTGGGTGGAAAGCACGGCTTTGAGCTTGCTACCTCTTGAGCACTGCGTTGGATTTCCCCGAAGAGGAAGGGATGATGCAGCAAAGTAGCGTAAGTATTTCCCTCAGTTTTTGAGAACCAAGGTATTAATCCAGTAGGAGGCCACGCGCAAGTCCCCCGTACCTACACAAAACAAATAGCTCAACGCAACCAACGTGATTAGGGGTTGTCAATTCCTTCACGGTCACTTACGAGAGTGAGATCTGATAGAGATGATAGATAATATTTTTGGTATTTTTGGTATAAAGATGCAAAGTAAAATAAAAAGCAAAGTAAAAGCAAAGCAATAATAAAGTGATGGAAGATTAATATGATAGAGAATAGACCCGGGGGCCACAGATTTCACTAGTGGCTTCTCTCAAGAGCATAAGTATTCTACGGTGGGTGAACGAATTATTGTTGAGCAATTGACAGAATTGAGCATAGTTATGAGAGTATCTAGGTATGATCATGTATATAGGCATCACGTCCGAAACAAGTAGACCGACTCACCGCATCTACTACTATTATTCCACTCATCGACCGCTATCCAGCATGCATCTAGAGTATTAAGTTAATGAAAACAGAGTAACGCCTTAAGCAAGATGACGATGTAGAGGGATAAATTCATGCAATATGATAAAAACCCCATCTTGTTATCCTCGATGGCAACAATACAATACGTGCCTTGCTGCCCCTCATCACATCGGGAAAGGACACCGCAGGATTGAACCCAAAGCTAAGAACTTCTCCTATTGCAAGAACTACCAATCTAGTTGGCCAAACCAAACGGATAATTCGAAGAGACTTGCAAAGATAACAAATCATACATAAAAGAATTCAGAGAAGATTCAAATATTGCTCATAGATAATCTTGATCATAAGCCCACAATTCATCGGTCTCAACAAACACACCGCAAAAAGAATATTACATCGAATAGATCTCCACGAGAGAGGGGGAGAACATTGTATTGAGATCCAAAAAGAGATAAGAAGCCATCTAGCTACTAACTATGGACCTGAAGGTCTGAAGTAAACTACTCACACTTCATCGGAGAGGCTATGATGATGTAGAAGCCCTCCGTGGTGGATTCCCCTTCCGGCGGAGCTCCGGAACAGGCCCCAAGATGGGATCTCGTGGATACAGAAAGTTGCGGCGATGGAATTAGGTTTTTGGCTCCGTATCGGATCATTTGGGGGTACATAGGTATATATAGGAGGAAGAAGTACGTCGATGGAGCAACAGGGGGCCCACGAGGGTGGAGGGCGCGCTTGGGACGGCCCGCCCCTACCTCGCTCCTTCCTCGTTGGTTGCTTGACGAGGGTCCAAGTCTCCTGGATCACATTCGTGAGAAAATCACATTTCCGAAGGTTTCATTCTGTTTGGACTCCGTTTGATATTCCGTTTCTTCGAAACTCTTAAATAGGCAAGAAACAACAATTCTGGGCTGGGCCTCCGGTTAATAGGTTAGTCCCAAAAGTAATATAAAAGTGGAAAATAAAGCCCAATATGGTCCAAAACAGTAGATAATATAGCATGGAGCAATAAAAAATTATAGATACGCTGGAGACGATCACGCATCCCCAAGCTTAATTCTTGCTCGCCCTCGAGTAGGTAAATGATAAAAAGATAATTTTTGATGTGGAGTGCTACTTGGCATAATTTCAATGTAATTCTTCTTAATTGTGGTATGAATATTCAGATTCGAAAGATTCAAGACAAAATTTTAATATTGACATAAAAATAATAATACTTCAAGCATACTAACAAAGCAATCATGTCTTCTCAAAATAACATGGCCAAAGAAAGTTATCCCTACAAAATCATATAGTCTGGCTATGCTCTATCTTCACCACACAAAGTATTTAAATCATGCACAACCCTAATGACAAGCCAAGCAATTGTTTCATACTTTTGACATTCTCAAAACTTCTTCAATCTTCACGCAATACATGAGCGGGAGCCATGGATATAGCACTGTATGTGGAATAGGATGGTGGTTGTGGAGAACACAAAAAAAGGATAAAATAGTCTCACATCAACTAGGCGTATCAACGGGCTATGGAGATGCCCATCAATAGATATCAATGTGAGTGAGTAGGGATCGCCATGCAACGGATGCACTAAAGCTATAAGTATATGAAAGCTCAACAAAAGAAACTAAGTGGGTGTGCATCCAACTCGCTTTCTCACGTAAGACATAGGGCAATTTGAGGAAGCCTATCATTGGAATATACAAGCCAAGTTCTATAATGAAAAATTCCCACTAGTATATGAAAGTGACAAAATGAGAGACTCTCTATTATGAAGACCACGGTGCTACTTTGAAGCACAAGTGTGGCAAAAGGATAGTAACATTGTCCCTTCTCTCTTTTTATCTCATTTTTTGGGCCTTTTCTCTTTTTTATGGCCTATTTTCCTTTTTTCTCTTTTTTCTGTTTATTTATCATCCGGAGTCTCATCCCGACTTGTGGGGGAATCATAGTCTCCATCATCCTTTCCTCACTTGGGACAATGCTCTAAAAATGATGATCATCACACTTTTATTTACTTACAACTCAACAATTACAACTCGATACTTAGAACAAAATATGACTTATGTGTATATGCCTCCGGTGTATCGATATGCAATGATTCATGAGTGACATGTATGAAAGAATTATGAATGGTGGCTTTGCCACAAATACGATGTCAACTACATGATCATGCTAAGCAATATGACAATGATGGAGTGTGTCATAATAAACGGAACGGTGGAAAGTTGCATGGAAATATATCTCGGAATGGCTATGGAAATGCCATGATAGGTAGGTATGATGGCTGTTTTGAGGAAGGTATATGGTGGGTGTATGATACCGGCGAAAAGTGCGCGGTATTAGAAAGGCTAGCAATGGTGGAAGGGTGAGAAAAGTGTGTATAATCCATGGACTCAACATTAGTCATAAAGAACTCATATACTTATTGCAAAAATCTACAAGTTATCAAAGAAAAGTATTACGCGCATGCTCCTAGGGGGATAGATTGTTAGGAAAGGACCATCGCTCGTTCCCGACCGCCACTCATAAGGAAGACAATCAATAAATAAACCATGCTCCGACTTCATCACATAACGGTTCACCATACGTGCATGCTACGGGAATCACAAACTTTAACACAAGTATTTCTCAAATTCACAACTACTCAACTAGCATGACTCTAATATTACTACCTCCATATCTCAAAACAATTATCAAGCATCAAACTTTTCTTAGTATTCAACGCACTCAAAAGAAAGTTTTGCAAATCTTGAATACCAAGCATATTATTATTATTAAGCAAATTACCATGCTATTTAAGACTCTCAAAATAATCTAAGTGAAGCATGAGAGATCAATAGTTTCTTTAAAACAAATCCACCACCGTGCTCTAAAAGATATAAGTGAAGCACTAGAGCAAAACTATATAGCTCAAAAGATATAAGTGAAGCACATAGAGTATTCTATCAAATTCCAATTCATGTATGGCTCTCTCAAAAGGTGTGTACAGCAAGGATTATTGTGGTAAACTAAAAAGAAAATACTCAAATCATACAAGACGCTCTAAGTAAAACACATATCATGTGGTGAATAAAAATATAGCTCCAAGTAAAGTTACCGATGGAAGTAGATTTAAAGAGGGGATGCCTTCCGGGGCATCCCCAAGCTTCACTTTTGGTGTCCTTAGATTATCTTGGGGTGCCATGGGCATCCCCAAGCTTAGGCTCTTGCCACTCCTTGTTCCATAATCCATCAAAAAATTCACCCAAAACTAGAAAACTTCACAACACAAAACTCAACAGAAATCTTGTGAGTCTGCTAGCGAAAGAAAACAAAATACCACTTCAAGGTACTGTAATTAACTCATTATTTATTTATATTGGTGTTAAACCTACTGTATTCCAACTTCTCTATGTATTATAAACTATTTTACTAGCCATAGATTCATCAAAATAAGCAAACAACACACGAAAAACAGAATCTGTCAAAAATAGAACAGTCTTTAGTAATCTGTAACTAACGCAAACTTCTGGAACTCCAAAAATTCAGCCAAAATAGGAAGACCTAGGAAATTTGTTTGTTGATCAGAATCAATTGGAATAACTATTTTATCACGTTCTGGTGATTTTTAACAATTGTTTTCGTGAACCGAAAGTTTCTGGAAATTACAACAAGATCAAATAACTATCATCCAAGAAGATCCTATAGGTTTAACTTGGCACAAACACTAATTAAAACATAAAAGCACATCTAAACATAAGGTAGATGGATTATTTATTCCTAAACAGAAACAAAAAACTAAAAATAAAATTGGGTTGCCTCCCAACAAGCGCTATCGCTTAACGCCCTAGCTAGGCATAAAAGCAAGGATAGATCTAGGTTTTGCCATCTTTGGTAGGCAATCCATAAGTGGCTCTCATAATAGATTCATATGGTAATTTTATTTTCTTCCTAGGGAGTGTTCCATGCCTTTCTTTAATGGAAAGTGGAATCTAATATTCCCTTCTTTCATATCAACAATTGCACCAATCGTTCTAAGGAAAGGTCTACCAAGAATAATAGGACATGAAGGATTGCAATCTACGGGCACATAATTCCTATTTGCAACAATAAGAACATCATTAATTCTTCACATAGGTTTCTTAATAGTGGAATCCGCAAGGTGCAAGTTTAGAGAGCAATCATCAAAATCACGGAAATCAAGCAAATCACACAAAGTTTTGGGAATAGTGGAAACACTAGCACCCAAATTACATAAAGCATAAAATTCATGATCCTTAATCTTAATTTTAATAGTTGGTTCCCACTCATCGTGAAAGTTTTCTAGGGATAGAGACTTCCAACTCAAGTTTTTCCTCATAAGATTGCATCAAGGCATCAACAATATGTTTGGTAAATGCTTTATTTTGACTATAAGCATGAGGAGAATTTAGCACGGATTGCAACAAGGAAATACAATCAATTAAAGAGCAACTTTCATAATTAAATTCCTTGAAATCCAAAATAGTGGGTTTAGCAGCATCTAAGGTTTTACTTTCTTCAATCCCACTTTTATCAATTTTATCATCAATATCTAAAAACTCCGAATTTTTAGAACGCCTTCTAGGTAAGGGTGGATCATATTCAGTCCCATCGTTATCAAGATTCATATTGCAAAACAAAGATTTAATAGGGGACACATCAATAACTTTTAGATCTTCATCTTTATTTTCATGGAAATTGGAAGAACACGCTTTAATAAAGGCATCTTTCAGAGCACGCATCCTAGCGGTTCTTTCCTTGCACTCGTCAATGGAAATTCTCATGGCTTTGAGAGACTCATTGATATCATGCTTAGTAGGAATAGATCTAAGCTTTAAAGAATCAACATCAAGAGAAATTCTTTCAACGTTCCTAGCCAATTCATCAACTTTAAGCAATTTTTCCTCAAGCAAAGCATTAAAATTCTTTTGCAAATTCATAAACTCTTTAACACTAGTCTCAAATTCAGAGGGCATCTTATTAAAATTTCCATAAGAGTTGTTGTACGAATTTCCTTAATTATTAGAAGGATTACTAGGATAAGGCCTAGGATTAAAATTCCCTCTATACGCTGCTTGTTACCAAAATTATTCCTACCAACAAAATTCACATCCATAGATTCATTATTATTCTCAATCAAAGTAGACAAAGGCATATCATTAGGATCAGAAGAAACACTCTTAGTAGCAAATAATTTCATAAGTTCATCCATCTTTCCACTCAAAACATTAATTTCTTCTATCGCATGCACTTTTTTATTAGTAGATCTTTCAGGTGCCATTGAGAATAATTAACCATAATATTATCTAGGAGTTTAGTAGCATCTCCTAAAGTGATTTCCATAAAAGTGCCTCCCGCGTCAATCTAAAAGGTTTCAAGAAGAAAATTCAATCCGCATAAATTTTTTGTATAATCATCCACAAATTCAAACCATGAGTAGGGCAATTATGTATCATTAATTTCATCCTCTCCCAAGCTTGTGCAACATGTTCATGATCAAGTTGCTTAAAGTTCATAATATCGCTTTCTAAGAGAGATGATCTTAGCGGAGGAAAATACTTAGAGATAAAATCATCTTTGCACTTGTTCCAAGAATCAATACTATTTTTAGGCAAAGACGAAAACCAAGCTTTAGCACGGTCTCTAAGCTTAAAAGGAAATAGCTTCAATTTAACAACATCATTGTCAACATCCCTCTTCTTTGCATATCATATAAATCAACGGTTATTTAGATGAGTAGCAAGATCTTCACTAGGAAGGTCAAGAATTGATCTTTCATAACAAGATCCAATAAAGCAGTATTGATTTCACAAGATTTAGTATTGGCAAGAGGAGCAATCGGAGTGCTAAGGAAATCATTATTGTTGGTATTGGTAAAGTCACACAATTTGGTATTATCCTGAGGCATCGCGACAAACAAGCAATCCAACACACAAGCAAACAAAAAGCAAGCAAAAAAAGGCAAACGAAAAAGAGTGGGCGAATAAAACGCTGTGGTGAAGTGGGGAGAGGAAAACGAGAGGCAAATGGCAAATAATGTAATGCGAGAGATAAGGGATTGTGAAGGGTACTTGGTATGTTGAGTTTTATGAGACTCCCGCAAGCGGCGCCAGAAATCCTTCTTGCTACCTCTTGAGCACTGCGTTGGATTTCCCCGAAGAGGAAGGGATGATGCAGCAAAGTAGCATAAGTATTTCCCTCGGTTTTTGAGAAACAAGGTATCAATCCAGTAGGAGGCCACGCACAAGTCCCTCGTACTCTACACAAAACAAATAGCTCAACGCATCCAACACGATTAGGGGTTGTCAATCCCTTCACGGTCACTTACGAGAGTGAGATCTGATAGAGATGATAGATAATATTTTTGGTATTTTTGGTATAAATATGCAAAGTAAAATAAAAGTCAAAGTAAAAGCAAAGCAATAATAAAGTGATGGAAGATTAATATGATAGAGAATAGACCCGGGGGCCATAGATTTCACTAGTGGCTTCTCTCAAGAGCATAAGTATTCTACGGTGGGTGAACGAATTACTGTTGAGCAATTGATGAATTGAGCATAGTTATGAGAGTATCTAGGTATGATCATGTATATAGGCATCACGTCCAAACAAGTAGACCGACTCCTGCCTGCATCTACTACTATTACTCCACTCATCGACCGCTATCCAAAGATGCATCTAGAGTATTAAGTTAATGAAAACAGAGTAACGCCTTAAGCAAGATGACATGATGTAGAGGGATAAATTCATGCAATATGATAAAAACCCCATCTTGTTATCCTCGATGGCAACAATACAATACGTGCCTTTGCTGCCCCTCATCACACCGGGAAAGGACACCGCAAGATTGAACCCAAAGCTAAGCACTTCTCCTATTGCAAGAACTACCAATCTAGTTGGCCAAACCAAACGGATAATTTGAAGAGACTTGCAAAGAGAACTAATCATACATAAAAGAATTCAGAGAAGATTCAAATATTGCTCATAGATAATCTTGATCATAAGCCCACAATTCATCGGTCTCAACAAACACACCGCAAAAAGAGGATTACATCAAATAGATCTCCACGAGAGAGGGGGAGAACATTGTATTGAGATCCAAAAAGAGAGAAGAAGCCATCTAGCTACTAACTATGGACCCAACGGTCTGAAGTAAACTACTCACACTTCATCGGAGAGGCTATGATGCTGTAGAAGCCCTCCGTGGTGGATTCCCTTCCCAAGGTAACTCCTAACATGCCCCAAGATGGGATCTCGTGGGTACAGAAAGTTGCGGCAGTGGAATTAGGTTTTTGGCTCCGTATCTGATCATTTGGGGGTACGTAGGTATATATAGGAGGAAGAAGTACGTCGGTGGAGCAACAGGGGGCCCACGAGGGTGAAGGGCGCTACTGGGAGGGGGGAGGGCGCCTCTACCTCGTGCCTTCCCCGTTGGTTGCTTGACGAGGGTCCAAGTCTCCGGATCATATTCGTGAGAAAATCACATTCCCGAAGGTTTCATTCCGCTTGACTCCGCTTGATATTCCGCCTCTTCAAACTCAAATAGGCAAAAACAGCACTGGGCTGGGTCTCCTGTTAATAGGTTAGTCCCAAAAGTAATATAAAAGTGGAAAATAAAGCCCAATATGGTCCAAAACAGTAGATAATATAGCATGGAGCAATCAAAAATTATAGATACATTGGAGACGTATCAGAGCTCTGCAAATGCTGCATCAACTTCAGGAGTCGAGTCGAACTTATCAGACTTCTTCATCAGTCGGTAAAGAGGCAATGCCTTTTCACCGAGGTGAGAAATGAATCGACTTAAGGCGGCCAAACAACCTGTAAGCTTCTGGACATCGTGCACATGCACAGGGCATTTCATTCGGAGAATGGCACCAACTTTCTCTGGGTTAGCGCCGATCCCCCGTTCGGAAACGAGGAAGCCGAGTAATTTTCCGCCTGGAACTCCGAATGTGCACTTTGATGGATTAAGCTTGATATCATACCTTCTGAGGTTGGCAAAAGTTTCAGCAAGGTCAGCCAGCAGGTCGGAACCTTTACGTGACTTGACCACAATGTCATCCTTGTATGCTTCCACATTCCGACTGATTTGAGTGAGTAAACACTTCTGAATCATCCTCATGAATGTGGCTCCATCATTCTTCAGGCCGAATGGCATGGTGACATAACAGAAGCACCCAAATGGAGTGATGAAAGCTGTTTTTATCTCCTCGGGTCCAGATAGTCGGATCTGATGATACCCGGAATAGGCATCCAAAAAGGACAAACGCCACACCCTCGCAATGAAGTCGACTATTTGGTCGATGCGGGGGAGAGGAAAGTGATCTTTCGGGCAGGCCCGATTGATATGCTTGAAGTCAATGCACATGCGAAGTGATTCGTCCTTCTTGGGGACCATACTACATTGGCTAGCCACTTGGAGTGGTAAATCTCTCAGATAAACTCAGCTGCTAGGAGCCGAGCCACTTCTTCACCAATTGCTTTTCTTCTCAGACGCGGACCATCGAAGATGTTCTTTAACTGGTTTCACTTTTGGGTCGACTCGCAAACGATGCTCAGCCAGCCCCCTGGGAACAACCCGCATGTCAGAATGTTTCCATGCAAAGATGTCCCAGTTCTCGCTGAGGAACTGGATGAGCGCTTCTTCCTATTTGGAGTCGAGTGTTGTCGAAATGTGAGTCGGAGCAGCATTGGGGTCGGCCGGTGAATCTGAATCGCATCGCTTCACCGCACGATCGAATGCGTAATCTGTGGCAGGCTTCTTAGCTCGCAACAAATCACTCGGATCTGCATTCTTTTGATACTTCTGCAATTCTACTACCGCCATTTGTGCATCGGCGATTTTTGAG
Organism: Aegilops bicornis; assembly: GCA_021605145.1. NCBI lineage: Eukaryota > Viridiplantae > Streptophyta > Magnoliopsida > Poales > Poaceae > Aegilops > Aegilops bicornis. Next base: position 772,151,651 of record CM038673.1, on the reverse strand, counting down.
CCCTTCTGGAAGCACTCTTCTGCCTTCTTCCGATTGCCAGAGATAGTGATCACTCCTCTAGGACCAAGCATCTTCAATTTGAGGTACACGTAACATGGTCGAGCCATAAGACGTGCATAAGCTGGCCTGCCCAGTATAGCATGATAAGCACTCTGGAAATCCACGACTTCAAACGTCAACTTTTCTTTGCGGTAATTCTTGGAATCAACGAAAACCACATCAAGGGCGATATGGCCGAGTGACTCAGCCTTCTTGCCAGGAATAACCCCATGAAAACTCATATTGCTTTCACTGAGTCTGGACATCGGAATGCTCATTCCCTTCAAGGTCTCTGCATACAATATATTCAAGCCATCGCCACCATCTATCGTAACCTTAGTCAACCGAAAGTGCCTTCGACAATCGGGTCGACTCACCAACGCTTGCCTCCCAGGTGGCTATGTGCGCTGGGTGATCGGACTGGTCGAACATAATGGCAGTCTCGAGACCACTTCAATAATCGGGTGTCACGAGCGACCACGCCATTTCTCTCGTTGATGAGTTTCACCAACTTTTGCTCTCAACATCAAGAAAATCATCAGAGTGGAATTGACGTGAGGGTAACCATCATCGCCTTCCTCTTTATCCTCAACTTTGTCCGACTCTTTTCCTTTTCTTTGGGTTGTTTCTCTCGAACCGCTGGATTAGGAGCCGATAATGTGGAGTGGTATGCTTCGGGTAAATGAGATCACCCTCTTCATCTTTTTTGGTGTGAATGTGGCATGGCAAATCCAACACATCATTTCCATCTTGATCTTTTATTTTCTTGGGGTTCCACGGTCCTTTGGGCTTCCCCTTGAACTTTCCTTGAGTCACGGCTAAGGCTTCTCCAGAGCAGCCGGGCTTGGCTTTGCGCTTCGCTTCCGATCGAGTTCCCTCCTCCGGTTTCGTATGACTGTTTTGTGCTTGCCACTCGAGCCGATCCCCTCTTCACCATTGGCATACTTTGTGGCAATTTCCATCATTCGACTCAGAGACATATCTCCGGTCCGACCGAACTTCAGATTCAACTCTCGATACTTGACACCTTCCTTGAAGGCACAAACTGCTTGGTGATCTGACACATTTTCCACCGTGTGGTACCTGGCTCGGATGACACTGTTGGGGAACATAGTAATTTCAAAAAAATTCCTACGCACACGCAAGATCATGGTGGTGCATAGCAATGAGAGGGGAGAGTGTTGTCCACGCACTCAGAGACCGAAGCGAAGCGTTAGCACAACGCGGTTGATGTAGTCAGACGCCTTCATGATCCGACCGATCCAAGTACCGAACGCACGACACCTCCGAGTTCAAGACACGCTCAGCTCGATGACGCCTCGCGAAGTTTCGATCCAAAGCAAAGCTTCGCCAAGAGTTTCGCCAAGACGACAAAGATGATGACGGTGATGATGATGCTACCGACGCAGGGCTTCGCCTAAGCACCGCTACGATACGATCGAGGTGGATTATGGTGGTGGGGGGCACCGCACACGGCTGGGAGAGATCAACAGATCAACTTGTGTGTTTAGAGGTGCCCCCTGCCCCCGTATATAAAGAAGCAAGGGGGAGGCCGGCCGGCCCCTTGTGGGCGCGCCAGGAGGACGAGTCCTCCTCCTAGTAGGAGTAGGGACTCTCCTCTTTCCTACTCCTACTAGGAGGGGGAAAGGAAGGGGGGAGGGAGAAGGAAAGGGGGACACCCCCTCCTAGTCCAATTCGGACCAGAGGGGGAGGGGCGTGCGGCCTGCCCTACGCCAGCCCTCTCTCTCTCCACTAAGGCCCATAAGGCCCACTATTTCTTCGGGGTTCCGTAACCTCTGCACTCCGTTTTCTCCGAAACCACCCGAACACTTCCAAAGGTCCGAATATAGTCGCCCAATATATCGATCTTTATGTCTCGACCATTTTGAGACTCCTCGTCATGTCCGTGATCATATCCGGGACTCTGAAATACCTTCGGTACATCAAAACACAAAAACTCATAATACTGATCGCCATCGAACTTTAAGCGTGCGGACCCTACGGGTTCGAGAACTATGTAGACATGACCGAGACACGTTTCCGGTCAATAACCAATAGCGGAACCTGATGCTCATATTGGCTCCTACATATTCTATGAAGATCTTTATCGGTCAAACCGCATAACAACATACGTTGTTCCCTTTGTCATCGGTATGTTACTTGCCCGAGATTCGATCATCGGTATCTCAATACCTAGCTCGATCTCGCTGGCAAGCCTCTTTACTCGTTACGTAATGCATCATCCCGTAACTAACTCATTAGTCACATTGCTTGCAAGGCTTAATGTGATGTGCATTACCGAGAGGGCCCAGAGATACCTCTCCCATAATCGGAGTGACAAATCCTAGTCTCGATCTGTGCTAACTCAACAAATACCATCGGAGACACCTATAGAGCACCTTTATAATCACCCAGTTACGCCAGGACGCTTTGGTAGCACACAAAGTGTTCCTCCGTAACCGGGAGTTGCATAATCTCATAGTCATAGGAACATGTATAAGTCATGAAGAAAGCAGCAACATACTAAACGATCGAATGCTAAGCTAACGGAATGGGTCAAGGCAATCACATCATTCTCTAATGATGTGATCCCATTAATCAAATGACAACTCATGTCTATGGCTAGGAAACTTAACCATCTTTGATTCAACGAGCTAGTCAAGTAGAGGCATACTAGTGACACTTTGTTTGTCTATGCATCCACACATGTACTAAGTTTCCAGTTAAGACAATTCTAGCATGAATAATAAACATTTATCATGATATAAGGAAATATAAATAATAACTTTATTATTGCCTCTAGGGCATATTTCCTTCAACTGTATGCTCGTGTATGTGAGCGACTTTGATTCTATCGTGTTAAAGAAAAGGTCAGATTAGCTACCTGGGTGTATATAATGGAATCAGAGTGGGATTGAAAGGTTGCCTGGAAACAATGGATCTTAAAAAGTAAAATAACCTTGATGAATGAAATCAAATTGGGATTAAAAGGTTGCTTGAAACATCAGATGTTCGAGAGAAACGAAGGCATCTAGTGGAATTTTTGTGGCCTATGGGAAGCAAGAGATATGGACATGAAACACAAGAGAATGAGAGTGAGAAAAGACAGTCTTTCGGGCTTTTGGAATCAAACGATCGCTAGAATGACGTGTCTGCTTGAGAGTGCACGAAAAGAAATAGTTGATGGTTATTTGTGGTAGGTTGCATGCGCATGAAAAGTTAGTGGGAGCATGCGCATAAAGAGTTAGTGGAAAAGCAATTTTACATGATGGACCTATTTGATGATGTGGATATGTTGCATATTAAGATAAATAAGATAGTGAGAATGAATCTCTTTGGTACATAGGATATATGATATCGAATATACGTATGATCGTCAAGGCTCATTTAGCATAGGGGCATACCTCTTTTTATTTTTTTAGCAGTGAGTTTTCATTTACCATATTTAAAAATAGTATAGGAAAAGTGTTCACAGAATTTAAAAAAATATTCATAAAATTTTAAAATTGGTCACGAAATTAAAACATGTACATGATTTTGAAAATAATGTCTATCAATTTCTGATCACGGGTTATATTTTGGTTTCCCAGGCTCCATGTGGTATACTTCACGAAGCGCGCGCTTTCATTTCCTTCTTGTAAAGTGTGAGGCATAGATTATGTTGATGTCCTTCACCTTGGATTGAAATTGTTTCTGACCGGCATTGCCTGGCCCAGGCTGCTGCCTGTCTCCGTTATCATTGCTACGGGGCTGACTACTGCTGGATTTTTGTTGCTGGCTCATGAGACCTGCTTGGTGACCCAACAATTTTAATTTGTGTGGGTGAATGGCTTTTCTACCATTGCGAGGTGGATGGTGCATGGCTGATCCATGATTTTTTCCAACTGGGAGTTGTTTCCTTTTCGCCCTAGAAGGGATTTTTCGTTGACCCGCTGCCTTTGTGCTAGTTGCCAAATCCAGCATTGACCTCACTAGCATCGACATCACTGTCACCCCTACTGCGGTGCTTGTTCTTTTGGTTGCGCCATGACTTTCTATTCCGTCACACGCATTTTAGATGGGCCAGGGTCTCCGCCCTGGCCCTTCTTGTCAGCGACCCAGTTGTCTTCTCTAGCGCAGAATTGGTCATCATGATTGTGAGTTCGGCCATGGTCCTCGTCTTGTAATGAATGAAGTCTTTAGATAGCCATTTTATCGTTGATGTTGTTCCTGATCGTCACGAGAGATTCTGCGGTGCTACACTAGATGACTTTGTTCTTTTTTTTTTAAGAAAACAAGTCCAAAACTTGCGTACGGGCTCACCCAGCATCTGCACTATGAGGGTCGGGGCTTCGGCATCCAGGGGCTTAACATAAGTGCCCTGAATTCTTTTCATGAACTCGGCCTCGAGCACGACCCGTGAGTCGATCCACCCAAGAGGCAGAGTGTGCAGCCAGTGTCGAGCCGAGCCCTTCAACTTTAGCAGCAAGTATTTGATGGCGTGTAGATCATCATTGTTTCTATGTGGACCGCGAGAATATAGTCCTCGATCCAGTGATTCCGGACCAAGAGATCCGTTGACCCATCATATTTTTTGACATTGACGATCCTGAAGCTCGTCGGGAATTGATGAACCATTACCCTATTGAAGAAGCAGGGCATATGCATTGCACATCGGATACATGTGGTATCAACAGCGTGACATACACCATGATTACCTACGTCGTCATATTTGGAGTAGGCATGTTGATCTCGGTGTTTGTCATCCAGGTCATCCATTCTACTTGTTCGGCGAATGTTCTCCATGCTCTCCGCGAGAATCTGCAGTGTACTTCATGCTACCTAATCTGACCGTCCGGTCTTGAGCAAATGTTTCGACTTGACCCATGTTCGTTCGTGATCTCCGAGTAGATAACACCTTACTTCCTACTTGTGTTTTAGTGCTTTGGATTGGAGTAAAAAGAAAAGATGATATAGTCTGAGATTGTTGTATGTTCTCTATGAGCCCCACCCCTCAGTTTATATAGATACGCGCGGGAGGGGGGGGGGGCTAGGGCTACTTGTGTTTTTTGCGTGTGTCTTCATGTCTAGAGAATTTTTTCCCTTCAATTTTTGCTATGTGAGTGATTTTTATGTTACAACATATTTTTTTCCTTAAATTTTGCCTTGGCAACTTTTTAAGAAGTCACGGCATTATAGTATTTCCCATCATGGCAATTCTTCTTTTTTGTTTTTATTAGATTTTTAATTTGTTGGATTATTTTATCATTAAAAATTATTAAAATCTTGTTAGCATATTTTTCTCATGTAGGCACCTTTTTATTTTGTAGTTGAGCAGTGGCAATTTTCTATAGGCATTTCTTTTTATATAGTTTTTTATTATGCTAATTTTTTGTGTTTTTTATAGAAATACCTGTAATTTTATTCATAATCGTAACAATTACAGGTACACTGATTTGGATTTAAGATCAAAAAATACAGAGTAACTCCTATGACTAAGAATTACAATGAAATCTCTTGAAAACACCTTCTTCGTTATATCAATCTCTTTGAGAAGAAATACTCCAAAGACTTCGATAAAAAAGTTGCAATTGGACTGGAGCAATGATATTGTCGCTTCTTCACCCGCACGAACATTACTAATAATAATTTTTGAAAGCATCTTGAGTTGCCCATCCAAAAAGATGAAAAGCCTTGATCGGTGAACATACTTGATATTTTTTGCTTTTCACTAGGTAATTGCCCGTGCGTTGCAATGGGGACAGATGGTTTCGCATCATCCGTATCTATCTATCTAATATAGTTTTAGAATGTATCTAAGTTGTGGTTTGCCGTTGCTTTATATTAAAGCGGGGCGAAAGACTTTTCCGGTAATATAGTTTTACAATCCTCTTTTTCTTTCTCTGCCTCCCTAACTCAATCTTGCCACCTCCGCCAACCCCAGACACAACACAGAGAGTGGGTTTGAATTTCAAACACTTACGTTAAACTCCTGGAAATAAACGTCACAATAAGCCCCCTCCCTCTCTAATCAAGAACACTCAACTCCCACACGGCCATGAAACTACAAAACTGAATTCCATGTATATTCATTGGACCATTTCCTTTAGGAGTGGACCAAAAATTGCATTACCAAGTGGTGGGCGGGTCATGGTGATTACAGAGACAGGGTTGCACTTAAAATCATGGTCTCGGGTTCAAAACTTAAACTCGGGCCGTAAACAGGAAAAAACAATCTTCAGGCAAACTATACAAACATGCATGGGGAGAAAATACACCCATTAACATGATAAGCGTTAAAAAAAGGTGAAGTTAATTGACCTTAAATTTCTTACGACGATGTCTTTTCTATGTGAAGGCCATGGCTCCACCTATTCATCCTTGGAAGCCAGCATATTGAAAAATATATGATGAAAAATGTCCAGCTCAAAGGATTAGAAAAGTATCTTTTTGCTCTTCCCACACACGCTCAAATCCCACATCATTCAGATATGTGAATGCCAGACCTGTGTACATTCAGAGATGTACATATCAAAGGTGGATCATAAATATCAACAGTGTGGAATGAATGGAAATCTGAACATCAGTGCGTGACTTGAATCATCTCTCAATGGCTTGAGCTTGTAGCCTTGTACTGTGAAACAGCCAGTTGAAGAAAGATTATCAAATGAGCATTGCTATATAGAGAAGAAAATCATAACACACATACCATAGTGAGTATGCAATAGTCCAGATTAACATATCCTAAATAAAATATCTGACCTTGTATTTTCTATGGTGAGAAACCTATGAAAGATATGTAGTTTATTCCTTACAAAATGGTAGGAACGGTTCAGAAACTTATCATCGCCTTTGCAATTGCATTTCTGTATTACAAAAATCATGGCTGTAAAACATGTTTTAATATCAGTGTGCATTTCAAAGAGAGAAAAGTACCAATAGAAACTGACCAATCTCCATTCAACATAACATCGACAGTTATGAGTTGCACCAGTACTGCATATTCTTTTATGTTTCAAGAAGATAAGACACAAAGTGCTAATGATCCATGTCGTTAAAATGTGTGCAACATCTCCAACTTGACATGATCTACAGAGGATAATCGTCTTCTCATAGTTCACCATGCAACAATGAGTATGAGTAAACGATAAGTAAGCCATACTCAAGGAATATCATAATGTTATTTACAGATTACACTACAGTGATCGATACTCGATCTGTCTGGCACATCAACTCGATATGTCTGTCTAGGAAATAAATCTGCTTGTAGTGTAGTCAGGACTCGACTATTAACCAATGAGTTTTGTATTGCAAAGCTTATCAAACAGTTGGTTGTGTAAAACCATTTCTGCTAGTGTACAAGAAAGATGTCGCTGATCAAACAGGAACAAAGCATGATCAAACAATGTCAATTTAATCACACACTTGGATTCAAAATCAGTTATAATAGAAGACATGGAATCACACACTTGTTTCTGTGAATGACCCACACGCCGCATATCAATAATTGTTACCAAAGTGTCCAAGGATTTGATCATTAGCTTTGGCCAATAAGCCCGCGATCTCTTGGTCTGAAAATATCTTTGCAAAAACCCAATTATAGTAGAAGAGATATGGCAATTGTTCATTCAATACAGACTGAACTGCTAAGCAGGAATGACAGGTTCTATACAGTGCACGTTGTTGTTTTTTCGGGAATGACAGGAGCTACACAGAAAGAAAAGGAAAAGCTACAGCCTACGCAATTACTCATTGAAGATTTGACCTAAAAGCTTGATGAGTAAGTTGGTCCAACCATTGATTAAGAAAGGTTACCAATTCTTGCTGTCAATAAACTAAGACGAAACAATCTGAAAAAATATGCTTCCAAAGAAAGAATTTCGGATTTTCGAGCTCCAAGAATCGGAAAGAAGATTGCATAATGGAGTGAGATATGATTACATTGAGATGCCGAGACGAGCGACCAGAGAAGTCGACCGATGGCGCTGTAGGGTGCAGTCCGACGCCGACGAAGTTAACCCTCACTTTGGGGTTCGTACCCAAGGCAACCGGGATCGAGAAGGTCGAGCCCTCGGGATGGGAGTGGGACTCACATCCGCCGCCTCGCGCCATCTCGCTGCTCGATCTAAACAGGTGGGAGTCGGACATGCACACGCCACCGCTGCTGCAACAACAACAATAGCAGCGGTGCCCACATATGCCGCTGGCGGATTTCCTGAGACTTCCTCCTCAGATTTCCTGCCATGCCTCCCTTCAGATGCCATGGCAAGAGCGCCTTGTGCTCGCCGGCTTCTCCCCCTCAGATCCCCACTGTGGCAGGATTCCATCGACACCGCCGCCGCACCGAGGGCTAGCGAGGAGGCGCCATGGAAGGCCCACCCCCTTGTCGATGTCGAGGGCGAAGTAGCTCCGGGCGGCTATGTCAAACCCCTTGGTCGCCCGTATCTTTCACAAGTGACAGGTTCTTTGTGAGGGATTCGTGGCCGGTCTACCATGCGCACTGTGAGATTGAAGAGAAGGGGCGGCGACGCCGATCCAAAGGGCTACGATTGTGGCGGCGACCAAATCAAGAGGGGGTTAGGGGAATGGATTGGTTTGGGCTCGAGCGAGATCGGGGTGGACTCTAGTTTAGTTGGAGCAGTTTTTTTTCCAAAGGAAAATGACATGGGAAGGACGCGCGGTCGGGTGGGAGAAGGGATCGACGAAACAGAAGACGTAAGAGGGGAGACGGAACGCTACATTTGTTTTAGGTTTTTTTTTTTTGAGGAAAACATTTGTTTTAGGTAGTAGAGATCCCCACCGTTCACCAAGTGTTTGTACACAGGCCCAACAGGAAAACCCGAGGCCCACTGAGCTGAACGGTGGGGATCGAACCCTAACCCCCAAAATCCAAATCCCCAACCTCGATCGATCGGCCGAACCCTAACCCCCCCACTGCCCAAATCCCCAATCCCGCACGGCGACGATGGCCGCCGGCAACCCCCGCCTCCCCAACTTCATCCTCCTCGACGCGACCACCTGCATCAGCGATCTCCGCAACGGAACCTCCACCGCGTGGGCCTTGACGACGGCGGGCCTCACCATACAGGTCTCCTTGGTGGTGGCCGCGCCGCCGCGCCTCTCCCACTTCTGCGTCTTCTGCCCCGGCCGCGACGCGACCACCTTCGCGGACGCGCCCAAGGTCGTCTGCTCCACGGGGGACCACGCCCTTATCCGGGCCGGCTTCACCACCGGCGACTCGCCGCAGCACTTCATCTACCGGGCCAGGGGCCCCGACGGCCGGCCGTCGCTTGACCTGATCCCGGACTTCAGTGGTTATTCCCGGGCAGAGCTTTTGCCTCTGCCCCTCGGTTTCGTCTCCAGCCGCAGTCACTTGGTCATAGCGGCTCTGAGCTACGGGACGAAGGACTCGCAGTACTATCTCCACACCCTCAGCTCCGAGCCGCGGTCCAAGTGGACCAAGAAGCTGCTGCAGGTGGAGCTCCCCCATGGGCTTTCCAGGAAACAGCTTGTGATCGATCACGCCAAGGTGATCGCCCTCGGAGGCGGGCTGCTGGGATGGGTCGATCTCTGGGAGGGCATCCTGATCTGTGACGTGCTCGAACCGGGGCCGCCGTGTCACGCTTGGTCCCGATGCCCAAGCTGCTGCCCAGCAACAAACCACTCTACGGCCAATCTTTGCCTCGGGTGATTCGCGACGTCACCTTCAGCCGTGGCTACATGAGATGCGTCGAACTTGAGGAGCTGGTAGAACTTAGAGTCAGAACTGTGCCGCCTCTTCCTGACCCCTGGGACATGGATGAGCTCCAAGACTCGGAATCGGCCATCGATCCTCCGCAGGAGGATGGGGAAGAATATGTTACCGTTGGTTGGAGGCTCATCACATGGTACAGGGCATTGACTTGGAACTATTGGCGCAAGGGGAACAGGGTTCATTCCGATGAGCTCGGTGCTGTCTCCTTGCCTCAGCTAGGAGGTAGTGCCTGTGGTTTAAAACTGCCACCAAGGACCTGAGAGTAGCTGCTCCTATTCTGCGTGGTGACGGTGATGTTGTTTACCTCGGCCCAAGGCTGCATGAGCGGGACCCAACTGCATGGATTGTCGCTGTTGACACTAGGAGGAAGTCGGTGGAAGAGCTTATGCCATGCTCTGCAAAGGGGCTGTATCTTTACGATTCGACCTACATTCCATATGTGCTGACCGAATATCTGAATGATAAATCAGGTAACTATATATGGTGTCACTGTTATCATATCTATTGAGTAGCAAGTGCTCATGTATCTAATGGTTTTCCGCTCTTTGTGTACTAGATGGAGCTCAGGTACAGACGCAAAATGCTTGTCATCACACCCCACGAAACTTTGATGGGTCCGAGAAGAAGCGGCAGCGACTTTCACAGACAGAATATGAAGTCTGAAGTGTTGATGATACAGCTCATGGACTTCGAGGATTAATGAAAGCTTCAGATTTCTTGTTTGAGTAACTATCAAAGTAGAAGATACAGTTTAGTAATCTTCCATTCACGAGTAAGTTTGGTAGCGTGAGTTACTCTATTCTGAGCCTGACATTTCTAGAATCGCTATAATCAGTCATGAAGTTTCGTCATTTGTTGGCTTTTAGATTGATTGAAACTGTTAATTTCATTGTCAAATTCTTAGGCAGGGAACATCCACATTGATTATTAATACTTCTGTTCGTTCAATGGCTTTCCTTTATATTTATTTGTTACGCTTTGGGCATAGTTTAATGGTTGCTTTCTTTGGGATGCCTTTCGTCTTTAAACTCTGATATAATCCGTCTAATCCATGCATGCTGCACTTACGTTTTTCTAGCTTAATTACCTCTTTTTTTCTGACAATAAACATGTAATTTTATATTTATCTAATGTGTGCTTAGAGTTCTCCTGCACAACTTATCCTTTTCACAGAATGATCTACAGGTAACATAAAGATGGGGTTGCATGACCTGTTAAGTTGAGTCAGCTGGGTGGTTTTGTATGGCGAGGTGCTGGCATCGTAGGAGGATGCTACTAACAATGGGGATTAATTCTGACATCAATTCTGTGTGAACATTTTATTTCCAAGTTGAGGAGGAAGAATATGCTCATTCTTTTCCTTTTAGCCCATCAAAATGCAATCATGCCACTTCTGCCTTTGGTGACACTGATTCTTCGACAGTCTTGGTTGAGTAGTTTGTGTTTGCACATGGACCTGCTTTTTGTACTATCTTGTAAACTGGGATCAGCAGTACTCATGTAAATTTTGTTGTGTGCAAAATAATAGTGGTGTTCCTATGATGAACTGTTGTGCAGTCCAACTACAATTGTTGTGATGAACTCTTGTTGTTGTTGTGATAAACATCACATTTTTATTCTTATTGTCTAATACTCTAATTGTACAAAGCTTACCCCTGCCTACCTAACAACATTTTTTTTGTGCAAGGGAATGTAGGGATTGGTATGGGAGGGAATGTGGAGAATTGTTGAGGTATCACTTAGCTAGGGGTGGAGTGGTTGTGGATCGAGTTTGGGTTTCAAGCTGATACTTGATACTCGGTGCATTGTAAACTGACCTTTTTTGTACTCTGTTCTCCTAAATAAATCAACACGCAAAGCTTTTTTGTGTTCTTTGAAAAGAAATGAGTTTTTTGCTACGTTATCAAGTTCAGACTTTGTTATCCGAAGATGTTCATTTCATGGTTTTATGGTTTTATTTAGTTTACTTGTTTATACATTACTAATAGAAACGCCTTCACAAATATGTATGCCCCCCCCCCCCCCCCCTTGTTTACATAAACATGTGTTAATCCAATAAAGATCTTGTCTGATGAGTTTGTATGCTAATTCCTAACTTTTTCATCTGACTAACAGAAAACTACAAAAATTGACGAAAATCACAGCGTGCATCGTGAAGGGATCTGTACTCCATCGTTCTTTTCCTTTTCCAGAAACGGGGATTATTGTAGCCCAGTAGAACGCAATTATCTTTTGATGGTGTCACTGGTGCATGCCGCCGCAGCTTTCATTGCCTTCGGTGATGCTGATTCTTCTATAGTCTTTCTTTGAGTAGTTTGTCTTTGGGACAAGGACATGCTTTTTTGTTGTTAGTTTCCTGGGAGTGTTTACCTGTTAGTCTCGAACATCTTGTGTTAATGTTTGTTTGAGAGTATGCTGTTAGATTTGCACTATCTTGTAAACTGGGATCAGCAGTACTCATGTGAATTCTGTTGTGTTCAAGATAATAGTGGTGTTGCTATGATGAGCTGTTGTGCAGTCCAACTACAATTTATGTGATGAACTGTTGTGAGGTCCTCAAGTTGAAGTCATGTGCTCGCGGCTGGCCTCTAGCAATGACTCTCTAGAAATGGTTGTGAATGATTTCCTCCTTCAGTTTGTGGTCCGTGACCCAACCATTGTTCCTTTGCAGATCGTGGATGTGATTCTTTCTTCGTCTCGCATTGACAAGTAGGTCGAAAAACTTAGTGTTGGCATCCTCCTCTTTTATATTATCAATGCGAGCACACTGCTTCTTTATTACTCTCTCCATAACAGCAAGTCTAGCGACGAGACGCGCACGCACACGTAGATCTTGCTCATCGGCAAAAAGGGCTGAAGATTCCCGAGCGATGTTAAAGAGAGACGGATGGAGGTGCAATTTTGCCTTTGAGAAGAGGCCTACTCTATTTGGCAAGGACGCTCCCGTGTGCTTGAGCTTATGATACAGGTTTTGAGACGGACGACTCTGCACGCCAGGATGGCGCCTGCCAAGACGCTGGGACAAGGTCAGGAATCCCGGAAGGGAAAAAAAATCTCGAACTTGAAGCTTGTTGGTCTCTTCAGGCCCCTATTGTTGGTGACGAAGAGAGGGCAGTGGTCGGATAATGAAGTGGAAATTGCGTGAAGCACGTGAGAATCAATATGCATGTTTTACTCGGCATTACAGAAGTAGGAGTCTAGCTTGCACATCATAGGGTTTGCCTGCTCATTGCCCCAATTAAGTGAAGCGGTGATTTTGTAAACGGATCTTTCTGAGCTCGCAAGTGTCCAGGGTGGCCCAAAAACGGTTGATTCTACTTTTGTTCACATTTCTATTGAAGTCTTCCAGAGCTAGTAGAAGTCAGTGATGGTGATGTCGGAGATGTGATAACCCATAAGTATAGGGGATCAATTGTAGCCTCTTTCAATAAATAAGAGTGTCGAATCCAACGAGGAGCTAAAGGTAGAACAAATATTCCCTCAAGTTCTATCGACCACCGATACAACTCTACACATGCTTAACGTTCGCTTTACCTAGAACAAGTATGAAACTAGAAGTACTTTGTAGGTGTTTTTGGATAGGTTTGCAAGAATATAAAGAGCACGAAATAAAGAGTAGGGCTGTTTAGATAAAGACACAACTAAATTAGTTTTAGTAAAGAGCTTTTTGTCACGAGAAAGTTATTTGTTCCTAGGCAATCGATAACTAGACCGGTATCATTATTGCAATTTTATTTAAGGGAGAGACATAAGCTAACATACTTTTTCTTCTTGGATCATATGCACTTATGATTGGAACTCTAGCAAGCATCCGCAACTACTAAAGATCATTAAGGTAAACCCCAACCATAGCATTAAAGTATCAAGTCCTCTTTATTCCCATACACCATGACCCACTTATCTGTGTTTGTGTTTCAGTCACTCACGCAACGCAGACAATAAGCAAACCATGAACATATTGCAAACCCTACAGCAGGGATCCCTCACGCCGCGACACGGAGAGCATCATAGGACATCACCAATAATAAAACATGCAACTCAAACCAATCACGATCATCAATTAACCCATAGGACAAAACAGATCTACTCAAACATCATAGGATAGCCATACATCATTGGGAAATAATATATAGCATTGAGCACCATGTTTAAGTAGAGATTACAGCGGGTAGAAGAGGGGTTACACCGCTACATAGAGGGGGGAAGAGTTGGTGATGACGGCGGTGAAGTTGTTGGTGTAGATTGCGGTGACGGTGATATTCCGGCGGCACTCCGTGCACATCGAAGTGAGGGGAGAGAGCCCTCCTTCTTCTTTCTTTCCTTGACCTTCTCCCTAGATGGGAGAAGGGTTTCCTCCGTCCATGGTCTACATGGCGTGGGCGAGAGCCCTCCGAGATTGGATCTGCCTCTCTGCTCTCTCTGCTTCAAGGCCCCAGATCTGGCCTTTCACCGCTTTCTTATATTCCTGAGATCCAGAATTCATTGGATTGAAATTTGAACACGATTTTTATCTGGATATTAGCTTTCTTATGCGGCGAAGAAGGGCTCCAACCGCCTTTACGGGCGCTCACGAGGGTCAGGGCGCGCCTGCCTCGTGGCCCCTCGGCATCGCCTCGCTGATTTCACTTCCCAAAATTCACATATATTCCAAAAAAATCTCCGTCAGTTTTTGTCCTGTTTGGACTCTGCTTGATATGGATTTTCAAGTAACAAAAAACATGCAACAAACAGGAACTGCACTGCAATCGGATCAATATGTTAGTCCAAAAATAGTATAAAAAGTTGCCAAAAGTATATGAAAGTTGTATAATATTGGCATGGAACAATCACAAATTATAGATACGACGGAGACGTATCAGCATCCCCAAGCTTAATTCTTGCTCGTCCTCGAGTAGGTAAATGATAAAAAATATAATTTTTGATGTGGAATGCTACCTAGCATAATCTTGATTATGTAATCTAACCATGGCATGAATATTAAGACATGAGTGATTCAAAGCAATAGTCTATCTTTTGACATTAAGACAATAATACTTCAAGCATACTAATAAAGAAATCATGTCTTTTCAAAATAACATGGCCAAAGAAAGTTATCCCTACAAAATCATATAGTCTAGCTATGCTCCATATTCACCACACAAAATATTCAAATCATGCACAACCCCGATGACAAGCCAAGCAATTGTTTCATACTTTTGATGTTCTCGAACCTTTTCAACTTTCACGCAGTACATGAGCGTGAGCCATGGACATAACACTATAGGTGGAATAGAATATGATGATGGAGGTTGTGTGGAGAAGACAAAAAGGAGAAAGTCTCACATCGACGCGGCTATACAACGGACTATGGAGATGCCCATCAGTTGATGTCAATGTGAGGAGTAGGGATTGCCATGCAACGGATGCACTAAGAGATATAAGTGTATGAAAGCTCAAACTGGAAACTAAGTGGGTGTGCATCCAACTTGCTTTCTCATGAAGACCTCGGGGATTTGAGGAAGCCCATCATCGGAATATACAAGCGAAGTTCTATAATAAAAATTCCCACTAGTATATGAAAGTGATAACTCAAGAGACTCTCTATATGAAGAACATGGTGCTACTCTGAAGCACAAGTGTGGTAAAAGGATAGTAACATTACCCCTTCTCTTTTTCTCTCATTTTTTGTTTCTTTTGTTTTTTTGTTTTGGTGGGCTTCTTTGGCCTCTTTTTTAAGTCCGAGCCTCATCCCGACTTGTGGGGGAATCATAGTCTCCATCATCCTTTCCTCACTGGGCAATGCTCTAATAATGATGATCATCACACTTTTATTTACTTACAACTCAATATTACAACTCGATGTCTAGAACAAAGATATGACTCTATATGAATGCCTCCGCAAAGGTACCGGATGTGCAATGATCTAGCGTAGCAATGACATCAAAAACTAACAAGCCATGAAAACATCATGCTAGCTATCTTACGATCATGCGAAGCAATATGACAATAAATGCTCAAGTCATGTATATGATGATGATGATGGAAGTTGCATGGAAATATATCTCGGAATGGCTATGGAAATGCCATAATAGGTAGGTATGGTGGCTGTTTTGAGGAAGATATAAGGAGGCTTATGTGTGATAGAGCGTATCGCATCACGGGTTTGGATGCACCGCTAAGTTTGCACCAACTCTTGAGGTGAGAAAGGGAAATGCACGGCAATCAAGAGGCTAGCAATGATGGAAGGGTGAGAGTGCGATAATCCATGGACTCAACATTAGTCATAAAGAACTCACATACTTATTACAAAAAATCTATTAGTCATCGAAACAAAGTACTACGCCAAGATGCTCCTAGGGGGATAGATTGGTAGGAAAAGACCATCGCCGTCCCCGATCGCCACTCATAAGGAAGACAATCAATAAATACCTCATGCTCCAACTTCACATAATGGTTCACCATACGTGCATGCTACGGAATCACAAACTTCAACACAAGTATTTCTACAATCCACAACTACCCACTAGCATGAGTCTAATATCACCATCTTTATATCGCAAAACTATTGCAAGGAATCAAACATATCATATTCAGTGATCTACAAGTTTTATGTAGGATTTTATGACTAACCATGTGAATGACCAATTCCCGTCATCTCTCTAAATAGATATAAGTGAAGTAAGAGAGTTTAATTATTTCTACAAAAGATATGCCCATGCTCTAACAAATATAAATGAAGCAAAAGAGCATTCTACAAATTGCGGTTTTCTATGTGAAGAGAAACAGGCAATCCAAACTTCAAATGATATAAGTGAAGCACATGAAGCATTCTATAAAGCCATACTCAAAAAATATAAGTGAAGTGCAATGACCATTCTATAAATCAACCAAGGACTATCTCATACCAGCATGGTGCATCAAAGAAAGTGAAAACTAAATGCAAAAGACGCTCCAAGATTTGCACATATCACATGAACGAAACGAATCCGAAAACATACCGATATTTGTTGAAGAAAGATGGGATGCCTTCCGGGGCATCCCCAAGCTTAGACGCTTGAGTCTCCTTGAATATTTACTTGGGGTTTCTTGGGCATCCCCAAGCTTGAGCTCTTGCCTCTCCTCCTTCTCCTCACATCGAGACCTCCTCGATCTTCGAACACTTCATCCACACAAAACTCAACGGAAAACTCGGTAAGATCCGTTAGTATAATAAAGCAAATCACTACTCTAAATACTGTTGCAAACCAATTCATATTTTGTTTTTGCATTGTAGCTACTGTAATATAAATTTTCCATGGCTTAATCCATCGATAGAAATCGATAGTTTCAACCAAACAAGCAAACTATGCATCAAAAACAGAATCTGTCTTAAACAAGATTGTTTGTAGTAATCTGAACATTCACCATACCTTTGGTACTCCAAACATTCTGCCAAAATTAGGAAAAATAAACAATTTGTATAGAAAGGCAGTGCAAAAAGTTTCAGACCCGTTTGACGTTCTATTAAAAAAATGTAAAATCGCGCACTACAACTAAAGTTTCTGTTTTGCACCGCACAAACCAACAAGCAATGTAAACATCCTAAAGGCAAATTTTGGCACATTATTTTTATAATACAATGGAATTGTACAAGGGGATAATTATTTTTGTTGAAAAGTTGCTGTAATCAAGATTCACAAAGTTTCCGTGAGCATGAACAAAGTTCAAGGCTAGCTCCCACTTTAACAATGCTCGTCTTTCTCACTTTCACTTTCCTTTTCTGAAAAAGTTTTGGGCTCCCCTCTTTATTTTTTCGTTTTTAAACTATTAAAAGCACTCAACAGAAATAAATGACTCTCTAAAACTTTTGGGTTGTCTCCCTGGCAGCGCTTTCTTTAAAGCCATTAAGCTAGGCATATAGTGCTCAAATAATGGATCCACCCGGATCCCAAGGTATATCAAAGCCAATTTTAATTAACAATGATTTAGCATTTAGTAGTGAGCACAGAGCAACATATATCAAGCAATGACGAAGTCTAACTCTCTTCCTATGCATCGGCATGTCATAAAAGAACAATTCATGCACACATAGTAAAGGCCAATGCATAGTATAAACAGTTTCTTGCAATTTTATCATATTGGAAACATGGAGAGGCAGAGATGTAGTTCCTCTCTCATAATAATTGCAAGTAGGAGCAGCAAGCACATGCATATTATATCTATCAAAATCATCATGTGTAGCAATAGAACGCGACCCATCAATATAATCCTTAATAAGGGCAAACTTCTCCGATATAGTGTAGTTTGGAGAATTCAAAAAGATAATAGGGCTATCATGCGTGGGTGCAATAGCAACAATTTCATGTTTAACATAAGGAACTGAAGGAAATATGCCCTAGAGGCAATAATAAAATTATTATTTATTTCCTTATTTCATGATAAATGTTTATTTTTCATGCTAGAATTGTATTAACCGAAAACTTAGTACATGTGTGAATACATAGACAAACAAAGTGTCACTAGTATGCCTCTACTTGACTAGCTCGCTTATCAAAGGTGGTTAAGTTTTCTAACCATAGACATGAGTTGTCATTTGATTAACGGGATCACATCATTAGAGAATGATGTGATTGACTTGACTCATTCCGTTAGCTTAGCACTTGATCGCTTAGTGTATTGCTATTGCTTTCTTCATGACTTATACATGTTCCTATGACTATGAGATTATGCAACTCCCGAATACCGGAGGAACAATTTGTGTGCTACCAAACGTCACAACGTACCTGGGGGATTATAAAGGTGCTCTACAGGTGTCTCCAATGGTACTTGTTGAGTTGGCATAGATCGAGATTAGGATTTGTCACTCCGATTGTCGGAGAGGTATCTTTGGGCCCTCTCGGTAATGCACATCACTATAAGCCTTGCAAGCAATGCAACTAATGAGTTAGTTATGGATGATGTATTACGGAATGAGTAAAGAGACTTGCTGGTAACGAGATTAAACTAGGTATTGAGATACCGACGATCGAATCTTGGGCAAGTAACATACCGATGACAAAGGGAACATCGTATGTTGTTATGCGGTTTGACCGATAAAGATCTTCGTAGAATATGTAGGATCCAATATGAGCATCCAGGTTCCGCTATTGGTTATTGACCGGAGACGTGTCTCGGTCATGTCTACATAGTTCTCGAACCCGTAGGTTCCGCACGCTTAATGTTCGGTGACGATCGATATTATGAGTTTATGTGTTTTGATGTACCGAAGATAGTTCGGAGTCCCGGATGAGATCGGGGACATGACGAGGAGTCTCGAAATGGTCGAGATGTAAAGATTGACATATTGGACGACTATATTCTTACATCGGAAAGGTTCCGAGTGATTCGGTATTTTTCGAGTACCGGAGAGTTACGAGAATTCGCCAGGAGTATATGGGCCTTATTGGGCTTTAGGGGAGAGAGATGGGAGGCTGCGCCCCCAAGGCCTAGTCTGAATTTGACTAGGGGAGGCGGCGCCTCCTTCCTTCTCTTCTCTTTTCACTTTCCTTCTCTCCTACATATACTACATGGAAGGGGGGAATCCTACTCCAGGAGGGAGTAGGACTCCTCCAGTGCTCGCAATAGCTAGGCCGGCCCTCACCCCTACTACACTCCTTTATATACGTGTCCAGGGGCACCCCATAGACACACAATTGATCATTGATTTTATCCGTGTGCGGTGCCCCTCCACCATAATTCACCTCGGTCATATCGTGGCGGTGCTTAGGCGAAGCCCTGCGTCGGTAGCACCATCATCACCATCATCACGCCATCGTGCTGACGGAACTCTCCCTCGAAGCTTTGCTGGATCGGAGTTCATGGGATGTCATCGAGCTGAACGTGTGCTGGATTCGGAGGTGTCGTGCGTTCAGTACTTGGATCGGTCGGATCGTGAAGACGTACGACTACATCAACCGCGTTGTTCTAACGCCCACTTACGGTCTCACGAGGGTACGTGGACAACACTCTCCCGCCGCTTCTATGCATCACCATGATCTTGGCGTAGCGCATTTATTTTTTTTGAAATTATTATGCGTTCCCCAACGGTGGCATCCGAGCCAGGATTATGCGTAGATGTAATATGCACGAGTAGAACACAAGTGAGTTGTGGGCGATACAAGTCATACCGCTTACCAAAGATGTCATACTTTGGTTCGACGGTATTGTTGGATGAAACGGCGCGGACCGACATTACGCCAGACGCTTACACGAGACTGGTTCTACCGACGTGCTTTGCACACAGGTGGCTGGCGGGTGTCAGTTTCTCCAACTTTAGTTGAACCGAGTGTGACTACGCCTGGTCCTTGTTGAAGGTTAAAACAACACTAACTTGACGAAATATCGTTGTGGTTTTTATGCGTAGGTAAGAACGGTTCTTGCTCAGCCCGTAGCAGCCACGTAAAACTTGCAACAACAAAGTAGAGGACGTCTAACTTGTTTTTGCAGGGCATGTTGTGATGTGATATGGTCAAGGCATGATGCTATATTTATTTTATGAGATGATCATGTTTTGTAACAGAGTTATTGACCTTTATTGTATGCAATGCAATCGCCCTGTAATTGCTTTACTTTATCACTAAGCGGTAGCGATAGTCGTAGAAGCAATAGTTGGCGAGACGACAATGATGCTACGATGGAGATCAAGGTGTCGCGCTGGTGACGATGGTGATCATGACGGTGCTTTGGGGATGGAGATCAAAGGCACAAGATGATGATGGCCATATCATATCACTTATATTGATTGCATGTGATGTTTGTATTTTATGCATCTTATTTTGCTTAGTTCGACGGTAGCATTATAAGATGATCTCTCACTAAATTTCAAGGTATAAGTGTTCTCCCTGAGTATGCACCGTTGCTACAGTTCTTCGTGCTGAGACACCACGTGATGATCGGGTGTGATAAGCTCTATGTTCACATACAATGGGTGCAAGCCAGTTTTGCACACGCGGAATACTCAGGTTAAACTTGGCGAGCCTAGCATATGCAGATATGGCCTCGGAACACTGATACCGAAAGGTCGAGCGTGAATCATATAGTAGATATGATCAACATAGTGATGTTCACCATTGAAAACTACTCCATCTCACGTGATGGTCGGACATGGTTTAGTTGATTCGGATCACGTGATCACTTAGATGATTAGAGGGATGTCAATCTAAGTGGGAGTTCTTAAGTAATATGATTAATTGAACTTTAATTTACCATGAACTTAGTCTAGGTAGTATTAGCATATATATGTTGTAGATCAATACCTCGCGTTTAGCTCCCCTGTTTTATTTTTTGATATGTTCCTAGAGAAAACTAAGTTGAAAGATGATTAGTAGCAATGATGCGGATTAGATCCATGATCTGAGGATTATCCTCATCGCTGCACAGAAAAAATTATGTCCTTGATGCACCGCTAGGTGACAGACCGATTGCAGGAGCAGATGCAGACGTTATGAACGTTTGGCAAGCTCGATATGATGACTACTTTATAGTTTAGTGCACCATGCTTTATGGCTTATAATCGGGGCTTCAAAGACGTTTTTGAAACGCCACAGAGCATATGAGATGTTCCAAGAGTTGAAATTGGTATTTCATACTCATGCCCGTGTCGAGAGGTATGAGACCTCCGACAAGATTTCTTTGCCTAAAAGATGGAGGAGAATAGCTCAACCAGTGAGCATGTGCTCAGATTGTCTGGGTACTACAATTGCTTGAATCAAGTGGGAGTTAATCTTCCAGATAAGATTGTAATTGACAAAGTTCTCTAATCACTATCACCAAGTTACTAGAACTTCGTGATGAACTATAATATGCAAGGGATGACGAAAAAAATTCCCAAGCTCTTCGCGATGCTAAAATCCGCGAAGGTAGAAGTCAAGAAAAACATCAAGTTGTTGGTGGTTGACAAGACCACTAGTTTCAAGAAAAAGGGCAAAGGGAACAAGGGGAACTTCAAGAAGAACGGCAAGCAAGTTGCTGCTCAAGTGAAGAAGCCCAAGTCTGGACCTAAGCCTGAGACTAAGTGCTTTTACTGCAAAGGGACTGGTCACTGGAAGTGGAACTGCCCTAGATACTTGGCGGATAAGAAGGATGGCAAAGTGAACAAAGGTATATTTGATATACATGTTATTGATGTGTACTTTAACTAGTGTTTATAGCAACCCCTCGATATTTGATACTGGTTCAGTTGCTAAGAGTAGTAACTCGAAACGGGAGTTGCAGAATGAACAGAGACTAGTTAGGGGTGAAGTGGCGACGTGTGTTGGAAGTGGTTCCAAGATTGACATGATCATCATCGCACACTCCCTATACTTTCTGGATTAGTGTTGAACCTAAATAAATGTTATTTGGTGTTTGCGTTGAGCATGAATATGATTTGATCATGTTTACTGCAATATGTTTATTCATTTAAATTCAGAGAATAATTGTTGTTCTGTTTACATGAATAGAACCTTCGATGGTCATATACCCAATGAAAGTAGTTTGTTGGATCTCGATCATAGTGATACACATATTCATAATATTGAAGCCAAAAGATGCAAAGTTAATAATGATAGTGCAACTTATTTGTGGCACCGCCGTTTAGGTCATATTGGTGTAAAGCGCATGAAGAAACTCCATGCTAATGTACTTTTGGAATCACTTGATGCTTGCGTAACCATGCCTCATGGGCAAGATGATTAAAACTCCGCTTCTCCGGAACAAATGGAGCAAGCAACTGACTTATTAGAAATAATACATACTGATGTATGCGATCCGATGAGTGTTGAGGCTCATGCGGGTATCAAGTTATTTTCCGACCTTTATAGATGATTTGAGCAGATATGGGAATATCTACTTGATGAAACATAAGTCTGAAACATTTGAAAAGTTCAAAGAATTTCAGAGTGAAGTGGAGAATCATCGTAACAAGAAAACAAAAGTTTCTACGATATGATCGCAGAGGTAAAATATTTGAGTTACGAGTTTGGCCTTTAGTTTAAATAATGTGAAATAGTTTCGCTACTCACGCCACCTGGAACACCACAGTGTAATGGTGTGTCCGAACATCATAACTGTACTTTATTAGATATGGTGCGATTTATGATGTCTCTTACCGATTTACCACTATCGTTTTGGGATTATGCATTAGAGACAGCTGCATTCACGTTAAATAGGGCACCATCTATATCCGTTGAGACGACACCGTATGAACTATGGTTTAGCAATAAACCAAAGTTGTCGTTTCTTAAAGTTTGGGGCTGCGATGCTTATGTGAAAAAGCTTCAACCTGATAAGCTCGAACCCAAATCGGAGAAGTGTGTCTTCATAGGATACCCAAAGGAGACTCTTGGGTACACCTTCTATCACAGATCCGAAGGCAAAACATTTGTTGCTAAGAATGGATCCTTTCTAGAGAAGGAGTTTCTCTCGAAAGAAGTGAGTGGGAGGAAAGTAGAACTTGATGAGGTAACTGTACCTGCTCCCTTATTGGAAAGTAGTTCATCACAGAAAGCGGTTCCTGTGACACCTACACCAATCAGTGAGGAAGCTAATGATATTGATCATGAAACTTTAGATCAAGTTACTACCGAACCTCGTAGGTCAACCAGAGTAAGATCCGCACCAGAGTGGTACGGTAATCCTGTTCTGGAGGTCATGTTACTTGACCAAGGAGAACCTACGAACTATGAAGAAGCGATGGTGAGCCCAGATTCTGCAAAATGGCTTGAAGCCATGAAATCTGTGATGGGATCCATGTATGAGAACAAAGTGTGGACTTTGGTTGACTTGCCCGATGATCGGCAAGCCATAGATAATAAATGATCTTCAAGAAGAAGACTGACGCTCATGGTAATGTTACTGTCTACAAAGCTCGACTTGTTGCGAAAGGTTTTCAACAAGTTCAAGGAGTTGACTACGATGAGACTTTCTCACCCGTAGCGATGCTTAAGTCTGTCCGAATCATGTTAGCAATTGCCGCATTTTATAATTATGAAATTTGGCAAATGGATGTCAAAACTGCATTCCTGAATGGATTTCTGGAAGAAGAGTTGTATATGATGCAACCGGAAGGTTTTGTCGATCCAAAGGGAGCTAACAAAGTGTGCAAGCTCCAGTGATCCATTTATGGACTGGTGCAAGCCTCTCGGAGTTGGAATAAACGTTTTGATAGTGTGATCAAAGAATATGGATTTATACAGACTTTTGGAGAAGCCTGTATTTACAAGGAAGTGAGTGGGAGCTCTGTAGCATTTCTAATATTATATGTGGATGACATATTGTTAATTGGAAATGATATATAATTTCTGGATAGCATAAAAGGATACTTGAATAAGAGTTTTTCAATGAAAGACCATGGTGAAGCTGCTTACATATCGGGCATCAAGATCTATAGGGATAGATCAAGACGCTTGATAAGCTTTTTCAATGAGTACATACCTTGACAAGATTTTGAAGAAGTTCAAAATGGAACAGTCAAAGAAGGAGTTCTTGCCTGTGTTGCTAGGTGTGAAGTTGAGTAAGACTCAAAGCCCGACCACAACAGAAGATAGAGAGAGAATGAAAGTCATTCCCTATGCCTCAGCCATAGGTTCCATAAAGTATGCCATGCTATGTACCAGATCTATTGTATACCCTGCCCTGAGTTTGGCAAGGGAGTACAATAGTGATCTAGGAGCAGATCACTGGACATTGGTCAAAATTATCTTTAGAAGACTAAGGAAGACTATGGAGGTGATAAAGAGTTCGTCAGAAAAGTTACGTCGATGCAAGCTTTGACACCGATATGGATGACTCAGAGTCTCGATCTGGATACATATTGAAAGTGGGAGCAATTAGCTAGAGTAGCTCCGTGCAGAGTATTGTTGACATAGATATTTGCAAAATACATACAGATCTGAATGTGGCAGACCCGTTGACTAAACTTCCCTCACAAGCAAAACATGATCACACCTTAGTACTCTTTTTGGGTGTTAATCACATAGCGATGTGAACTAGATTATTGACTCTAGTAAACCCTTTGGGTGTTGGTCACATGACGATGTGAACTATGGGTGTTAATCACATGGTGATATGAACTATTGGTGTTAAATCACATGGCGATGTGAACTAGATTATTGACTCTAGTGCAAGTGGGAGACTGAAGGAAATATGCCTTAGAGGCAATAATAAAGTTATTATTTATTTCCTTATTTCATGATAATGTTTATTATTCATGCTAGAATTGTATTAACCGGAAACTTAGTACATGTGTGAATACATAGACAAACAAAGTGTCACTAGTATGCCTCTACTTGACTAGCTCGTTTATCAAAGATGGTTAAGTTTCCTAACCCTAGACATGAGTTGTCATTTGGTTAACGGGATCACATCATTAGAGAATGATGTGATTGACTTGACCCATTCCGTTAGCTTAGCACTTGATCGTTTAGTATGTTGCTATTGCTGAATTTTTGTTAGATAAGACCACTTACGCTTTCATATTGACAGAAAGGACCACCCGCGATCCGTATTGACAGAAAAGACCACATCGACCATGGCGGCAGGTCCGGCAGCCAGCACGTGGCACCTGCCGCCACAAGCGGCGGCGGCAAGACCTACCGCCACAGTGCAGGGCGGCAGCTCCGCTGCAACATATTTCATACGCGGGCTGCAGCTGAAAACGGAATTGAGAGAGGAGGCGGGCCCTGCCGCCAGTCCCTATGGCGGCAGCTCATTTTTATTGTTGCGTTCTGGGTGCTCAGACGACATGCTAGTAGTAATGCATGCTAGTACAAGTTCTATATGGCACATATCCGGGCCAGGTCCATTATAAATGGCCTTGAGCTCCTGCACCGCATGCCTCAATCTCATTCATCTGCATGGTTGTTGTTTTGTGGGTGTTTCTAGTGTTGGCTGCACGTACATTGGCAATGTCCAAAGGGAGAGAGGAAGCACAAATGGCTGCATGCATTGTACTGCGGTGCGGTGCAGGTCGGGGCATCATGAATGAGAGGAGGCACAGTCGCATCAGTAAAAAGGAGCTGATGCCGTAGGGAGTGGCGGCAGGGCCCACCTTCTCTCTCCATTCCATTTTCAACTGCCGTCACATATGAAATTCTGTTGCAGCCGAGATGCCGCCGTGTGTTGTGGCGGCAGGTCCTGCCGCCGCCGGCCAAGGCGACAAGTGCCACATGTCGGTTGCCGGACCTGCCGCCACGGCTGACGTGGTCTTTTCTGTCAATACAAACTGCAAGTGGTCTTTTCTGTTAATATGAAAGCTTAGGTGGTCTTATCTGACGAAAGTTCGCTATTGCTTTCTTCATGACTTACACATGTTCCTATGACTATGAGATTATGCAACTCCCGAATACCGGAGGAACACTTCGTGTGCTACCAAACGTCACAATGTAACTGGGTGATTATAAAGGTGCTCTACAGGTGTCTTCGATGGTACTTGTTGAGTTGGCATAGATCGAGATTATGATTTGTCACTCCGATTGTCGGAGAGGTATCTTTGGGCCCTCTCGGTAATGCACATCACTATAAGCCTTGCAAGCAATGCAACTAATGAGTTAGTTGCGGGATGATGTATTACGGAACGAGTAAAGAGACTTGCCGTAACGAGATTGAACTAGGTATTGAGATACCGACGATCGAATCTCGGGCAAGTAACATACCGATGACAAAGGGAACAACGTATGTTGTTATGCGGTTTGACCGATAAAGATCTTCGTAGAATATGTAGGAGCCAATATGAGCATCCAGGTTCCGCTATTGGTTATTGACCGGAGACGTGTCTCGGTACATACCCTCAGCCCCGAGGGTGAACTACTCCCTCCTCGTCATGGAGAGCGCCGGGATGATGAAGATGGCCACCGGTGATGATTCCCCTCTCTGGCGGGCTGCCGGAACAGGGTCCCGATTGGTGTTTGGTGGCTACATAGGCTTGCGGCGGCGGAACTCCCCCTGATGTTTCTAGGGTATAAGAGTATATATAGGCGAAAGAAGTACGTCGGTGGAGCTATGAGGGGCCCATGAGGGTAGGGGGCACGCCTACCCCCCTGGGCGCGCCCTCCTGCCTCGTGGCTTCCTCGTGGCGTTCCAGACTTCAACTCCAAGTCTCCTGGTTTGCTTTCGGTCCAAGAAAGATCCTCACGAAGGTTTCGTTCCGTTTGGACTCCGTTTGGTATTCCTTTTCTGTAAAACTCTAAAATAGGCAAAAAAATGTAAATCGCACCTTGGGCCTCCGGTTAATAGGTTAGTCCCAAAAACAATATAAAAGAGCATATTAAAGCCCATTAAACATCCAAACGGATAATATAATAGCATGGAACAATAAAAAATTATAGATACGTTGGAGACGTATCAGTATGTTATTTACTTGTTATGAATAAATGAGGTTTTAATAAACCTGCCCTGGTTATGGATGATCTAGTCACCAGTGGATTATTCTATAGGGCATTATGACCTGCCCTAGGGTGAGCTGCCAGGGCATTTGTTATCTGCTTGTATGCAGGGCTAATGACAACATGATCAGTAAGGTTGACACAAGTTATGCGCATAAATAGTGGAGTTTCAACTCAACTCAGGCGGCTTAAAAGTGTTATGCAAATAAACATGCGCGATGGCGTGACAGATCATGGTTTTTCAACTAAGCCTATTACAAGGCATCATATGGCCACGAAAGAACCAATGTTTTGAGACGCACGACATCCCAATACTGCAGGTGATAAACTGGTTCATAGATCACGATTCCTGGCCTTGGCGGGTTGAGGCTTCTGGGTCATCTTGTTCCGATTCTTCTTCTCCTTGGTTATCCATTGGCTGGAAGTCCGGCATAGCCCAGTTGATACCGATCAAAGCTCTAAACACAGCCTCGTCATCTATAAGACTTGATGGATCAATGTCAGGAGCGAAGGTGTGCTTACGAGTCGTCGGGATGAGATCCACCTCCTGATGAACCGGCGCCTTCACCTTTGAGTTTTCAGCATCTTAAGACGGGTGGTACTTGGAGATATCTGTTTCTTCAGCCAACTTACTTGCCCAAGGACGCATTTCCCTCATGATGTTGGTATAGTCATTCGCGCTGAAGGGAGATCCATCTTCTTTAAAACCGGGACATCTAATCGTTATTTCTTGTGGATCAAGCTCTGCTTGCCATGCCTTTGCCCGGCTTAGGGCAGTGATGGCGCTGGCTCTGGCGGCTGATCGCTTTAATTCCTCAATTCTTTGGGGCAGCACATATAGCTTCTCCAGTGTTTCCTTGATGAGTGAAGGCGGCTATGTTTTATGAATAGCAGCAAATATTGTCCGTTGAGCGCCAATGTATAGCTACTCCACAAGAGTGTAGACAGCCTTAAGCTCGATGCGCATGTCTGGACCCAGCTTGGAGCTTCAGGAGCCTGCATCAGTAAAATTATTGGTAAACCGACAAATGATTATGATGTGCTGCTGGTGCAAAGGAGAGTATTTTTGCTATTTACCAAAGATGGCCGACGTCAGCTGTTGATTTGATGTTTTAAACCAGACAACTCGTCAGTTACCGGTTTAAGGGCTGCTTTGGCATCCTCTGCTCTTTTGAAAAGAGCTGCCCTCTCGGTCTCCCGACCAGTTTTATCAGCACCGAAGTCTTGTTTCTGTTTTTCAATGTTTTCCAATGAAGTCTTCAGCTCTGATTTGGCTTTTGTAGTCTCAGATTGTTGGGTTTGAATGTTGGCCCTCAGATCTTTAACTTGGGATTCCTTCACATTTAGTTCAGCCTGTAAACAAGCCCAAGGTGGAAGGTATTATGATCATATTATTTTTGAAGTCCCAAGCACAATACAAGTATTTTCCTTGGCACTTGGGGGCTAATGCCTATTGCTATTTTTAAACGACAATTTCTATGATGACCCAGACAAAATGATATGATTTAATCCGGCTCATGGGGATTATACATATTTCGATTTTCTTCATGATCTTGATGAGAAGTCCCGGTTTAGCTTGTCAGCTTAAGCCGACCCTTGGGGGCTACAGGTGCAAAGTTGATCGCTACAATTTGAAGTCCCAGCTTAACTTGGTAGTTTAAGCCGGCCCTTGGGGTCTACTGGTTTTGACCGATATATATATATATATATATATATATATATACATATATATATATATATATATATACATATATATATATATAAGGCATCTAAAAGTCTACAGATATTCAATTTTATCATATTCAGTAGACTTGGCGGCTGATAGAGGCATATTTATATGAAGAGGATTGTGGTGGATTACCTCAAAGCATTCCTTCATAAGATTGACCAGGCTGGCTTCGAAATCATGGCTGGTGTGAAGGCAGTTCAAATAGCCAGAGTGAATCTCTTGAGCACTGAACTGAGCATAGCTCTCCAAATCTAATTTCCATTTGCCCTTATCAGCAGCAGAGAATTCTTCTTTTGCACTATGCTTGGATAGGGTGGTAGGATTGCCTGGAGCTATATAAGCTGTCCTAGTGATTGTTACATCTTTAGTTCCTTGAATCGGCCGGGCAGGACTAGGCGGCTTAGCAGGTTCCGGATCAACATTCATGGGATCCACGATGACTTGGTGTTCTAGTGGCGGGTCATTCATGGCTGCCTCTGAAGTTTGATGAAAAGACTCAGATATGGTTTTCTCCGGGTCAACATCTTTGGCCGGCTTATCAACCTTTAGTTTTTTGCTGGGCTTGGCCATAGCATTGAAATAAGACATAAGGCAGGGTTGATATGACAGTTGGGTACATAATTGAGAGCAAATAGGTTTAAAAGTGTTTCTTACCTAGGCACAGTCTTGAAAAGAGGGACTTGAGTCCCAGTTGAGTCGCCAGAGGAAGAATGAGAAGTTCCCTGATAGTTTGAATCAGAAGGGTTAAGAGGTTGTCAAAAAAGACCCGCCTTGGGATATGCTAAGTCAAAAATATTTGAAACCTCTGGTCGGTGCTTGCGAGGAGCCAGCGTGTTTGGTAAGTCGGAGGAAAGAATCATGCCACCACTATCCCGGGTCGTACGGCGAGCTTCATGTTGCTGCTTCTTCAAAATAAAGTTGGGATCTAAGTAAGCTAAAGGGTGAGAAAACCTTACTTTCCGGCTCGCTTGACGCACTTTTTGTCTGATCAGAGGTTCAGAGTCGGAGGAAAGGATAGTTACCTCTTCAACATTGGCTTGGCTTCCTTCCGCATCATCCTGATAGTGATTGTTATCAATAAGATGTACAAAAAATGAGCCAAGGGAATCAAGTTTTACCTCCGACTCATCATTATCCTCCAAATCAAATGGCTCGGAGGTGTTGGTCTTCTTCTTGGCAGGTTTCTTCTGTGCGTTGTTCTTGGCCCGGGTCGTCTTGGCCGGCTTGTCCTGCAGCTTATTATTCCAAAAAGGAGAATCAGCCTGTGGAAGTCAAACGGTTATAAGAAAACAGTTTAAGTGAAAATATGATTCAACTGAAAAATGTTTACAAGCTTACACCTGGTGGCTTGTTAAGAGTGCAGAAAGGATTCAGTCCGATTTTGCTGCAATCTGCCAACCTCTCGTTCAATAGAGTCTTGGTCATACTATTGATATCCTCATCAGTCAGTTGGATCTGGCAGTGGCGTTGTGGATCTTTTAAGTCGCCGGTGTACTCTCACATTAAGCCGGGGCGGCGGCTTAAGGGAATAATTCTCCAGGCAACCCAACACCGAATTAGATCAATTCCGGTCAAGCCACTGGCCATTAAGGCTCGGATTTTGAAAAGACGAGCATATATTTTTCCGTTCCGCCGTACTGATGCGGTCTGGAAGAGGGTGCTTGTTGCTAAGCCGGCTGACACGGTAACCCGACAGAGGATTCTCACCTTCCGGAGATGTGTCTTGGCAATAAAACCAAGTTTGATTCCAGTCCTTAGAATGACCTGGCATCTTGGCAGCTGGAAAAGTGGCTTCTTTGCATCTATGAATTGAAATACCACCCAATTCTAAACTGGGCCCGTCAGTAAATTCAGTCTGGCGGTTCAGATAGTAGAACTCTCTGAACAGTTCTACGATGGGCTCTTGCTGAAGGTAAACTTCACAGAAGACTTGGAAATTGCAGATGTTTGAAACCGAGTTGGATCCTATGTCTTGTGGATGAAGTTGAAAGAAGCTCAGTACGTCACGGAAAAACTTTGAGCCGGGTGGGCTGAACCCCTGGAGCAAATGATCAATGAAAACTATAACCTCCCCTTCCTTGGGTTGAGGAGGGGTTTCTGTGCCCGGGACCCTCCAATGAATGACCTCTTTCTTGGCTAAGACACCCATTTGAACAAATTCGTCCGGGATCTCCTCGGTGACCCGGGAGACGACCCAGTTGCATGAGGTGACGGATTTCGCTTTTGACATTATAAACTACAGGGGGAAATATTACCGGGTTAAGAATTAGGCTCTTAAAACTGGTTAAAGTTTAAAAGGAACATTACCAGATTATATAAATTATGAAGTGCATACTGGCGGCTTAATGGGGCCTAATGTTATATGGCGGGTCACAGTTTATGGTATAAGCCGCCAGGGCAGTTATGGTACTTTAGATCTATAAGTGAAAATTTTGCTAAGTGATGGACAAACGGATTTTGCAGATTGGTTCTGTAATTTTGGATCTACCGCAGTTATAAAAAGGAAAGTAAAATCTAAACCTAAGGTTGCGACAGTGGAGGAACTGGTGTGCTTGAGGGATTTCTGTGTAAGAAAGATATTTTCTATGATTGAAAAGGAGCGTTAAACTACTTCCGTGCGGTTTCCGTGGTGTTTTCAGATCAAAGGACGATATGGAGGAACAGTGAAGTATGGAGAAGAACACTGATGAACAAAACGAACCCTAATGCAGATCTGAAGTATAAGGACATGAGTACTTACAGACGCTAATGGACAGAGGTGGCACGCCGACGTTCTCTGGTCTAGTCAGGCTGATGCAGCGGCCTGAGTTGATGTAGCGGACGGAGGTCGGCGGCGGCGGAGCTCGGGTCTGTAGAGGATTCGCGAGGAGGAAGACGAAGACGAGGAGGTGAGGGAAAAAAATGAAGACAAGCACCCCCCTCCCTATTGATAAGGCAATGATAAGATGGCATGCACGGGAATCGAGGAGGCCTAAAAATGGTGATGAGGCTATGCGAATGCCTCGATTTTCGGGATATCTATTAAAACAAAGATCTGTTTAGATATACTAGGATCTATGTGAAGTTAATGTATGATGACGTCATGGCGGATTACCAGGTTTTTGTGAAGTGACGTCATGGCGGGTTAGAGTGAGCTGATGATGGAAGATTTTGCTAAGACAAGACGATGAAGATTGATATGAACAAGTTCAAATCAACCTGGGGCCTTGTCGTGGAATTGTCACGGCAGATGTCCTAGTGAAAGGACTTAAATGTGGAGCCATTGCGATGTAGTTAGCTTACAGGGGTTAAAGCAGGACAAAAGACACGAGGAGTTTATACTGGTTCGGCCCCTTGCGGTGAAGGTAAAGGCGTAATCTAGTTTGAGGTGGTATTGCTAGGGTTTCGATGACCAGGGAGTGAATACGCTTTGCCTGGCTCTCGATCTGTTGTTTCTTGCCCTAAGCCGCTGCCGAGTTGTCCCCTTATATACACGGGTTGACGCCCCGCGGCCTACAGAGTCCCGGCCGGCTCATACAACGTGCCCGGCTCGGTGACTTATCTTACATGCCTTACAATACAAGTTTACATATACATGGCAGTTTATACTTGTGGGCCTTAATCCTCCTTCGGGTTGGGCCCTCTAACAAGCTTGTCTATGAACCGCCATCCTTAACATACTGTTGGGCTTCACTAGGATGAACCGCCATAAGGATGACCTGGCCCCTCCTGGGCGGGTCATATCTGATAGTCATATCCCCAACATTAGGCCCCAGGTTGATTTGAACTTTGTTCATGTCAATCTTCAACACTTAGAAAAAATCCTTCTTCGCCTTGCTATGAAATATTGTAACCCACCATGACGTCATCTCCGAAAATTGCGGTAACCCGCCGGGACGTCACCTGCGATTAATGCTTCACAAAAACCAAATCTTAACAAATCTCTTTTCTTACGGACCTTCCAAAAATCGAGGCGCCCACGCCATCACTTATCCATTTTCTTGTCTCCTCGATTCTCGCGCATACCACTTATCCTTCTACCCTTAGCAAGTCTCTACACCTGAAGCTTCTGAAAAACCATCAGAAGATCCTGCCCATGAGGCCCCTCCTGAAATTCCTGACCTCTTCCATGATCACACGGATGTCAATCCTGTGCTCACCGAGTCATCCAACCAGTTTAAACCGCCAGAAGAACATGATGAAGACGTTATAGTTACTGGCTCCAGCTTCAGAGAACTGGGATGTCCAACCGTCTTGGCAAAACTCTCCGCAAAAGATGAGTTCATTGAGAGGAGGAAAACAAAATTTGACATTGCTGATTACTCTCAACTGTCTGTCAATGAAGTATTCTCTGGTTATCTCAACCAAGTTCATTCCAGTCGCGACATTGAGATTGATATGGTAAAATAGATGCATCAAAAATATGAGATATGACATCCTGCCAGCCCCCAAGTCTACTGGTTACCATAGAATTGAATAGCCTGCAGACTTAGAATAATCCATAAACTTCTGTACTAGAATCCCTCCAAAGCCGGTTGTCATTGTTAAAGTTAAACCGGATGTTGAAATAATTTAGCATTGCAGCCTGTAGTCCCCAAGGGCCGGTTTAATCAGCATGAATGAGCTGGTCCTTTTGATTATACGAAGAGCTTATCTGTGCAGCCCCCATGAGCTGGCCGTGACTGTTTATAGCACCGCCAGGTCATTATAAAGTAGTAATGAGAAACGAGCAATATGCATTAGCCCCCAAGTGCCAAGTACTCTTGCTTGCAAAGTTCTTGGGACTTATATAAACCGTTCACATGAATAAATCTTTCGGTAGGCATTAGCTCCCAAGTGCCAAGTACTCTTGCTTGCAAAGTGCTTGGGACTTATATCGTTGTAATCCTGATATAAATTTGCTGACAACTCCGTGCTTCATATAGGCCGCTACTACTGAACTGGAGTCACAGTTAAATGATGCCAAGACCCGGCTGGCCACTCAGGAATCTGAGACCTGGAAGGCGGAGTCAAAATTCCAGTTTAGCGTAACTGAATCGGAAAAACTGAAGACCAATTTTGAAGCGGAAAAGAACTCTTGGGCTGAAGAGAAGGCTGCCTTAACACAGAGGGCTGAGAAAGCAGAGGCAGTTCTTCAAGAGGTGACCCCTGAACTCACCAGTTTAAAACACCATGTATCCCAGATGGTGTCAGCTATCTTTGGTGAGTCGCCTTGCTAATTATTTAAAAGTGAATCTTTCCATGATAATATGAGCCGCCCTTTGACCAATCTGTGGATTATTCAGGTCCCAGGAGTGGCAATCTTAATCAAGACATGCTTGTGAAGCTGAAGGCTGTCTACATGCTTGTCGAACAGCTATACACCAGAGCTCAACGCGTGCTAACCACAATTTATCCAACGGATCAAGCACCTACTCTTTTGATGGATGTGTTGAGAAGTCTTTCTGTTCTGGCTGCCAGATTTGATGAGATGAAGCGGTCGTCTGCAAGAGCCGGTGCCGTGACGGCTATGAGCCGAGCCAAAGCATGGTTACCCGAGCTAGACCCATCTGAGGTAGCTACTGGATATCCAAGTTTGAAGGAAGACGACACTGCATTTGACCAAAAGGACTTCGCCGCCTGTGTCAAAGAGATCCGCCCTCTGGCCAGTCTGATTGCCAATGAAACTGATCTGTCCAAATATCATCCGGCTTACAGTATGGAGAATCAGAAGATGCCTACACCAGCTTATAAAGTGATGGTTTTAATCCCTCCAATCCGTAAGCACACTTTTGCCCTTGAAGTTGACCCGTCTGGACTTATAGATGACGAGGCTGAATTTCAAGCTTTACATGGCATTGACTGGTCATCACCGTTTCTCCAGACAACGGCAGAGGACGAAGATCCGGAGAAGGATAATCTGGAAGCCTCAAGCCAGCAAAGCCAAGAAGATTGAACCGCTGGGCGGTTTTATATTTGATCTGTAGGAGAAAACACTTGATCTATTTGACTCATAGAGTCATGTAATAGGGTAGAAAAACTTGAGTCTGCCGTGCCATCGTGCATGTTCCTTTCTTTTGTGCAAGACTGCTGATCTTTATTATGAAAGAACATCACCTTATGCTTATGAGAATACTTGATTTACATAGATCTGCCTACTTATTATCCTGCACATAAAGAGATTACAAGTGCCCTGACGGCTTACCGTCGGGCGGGTTATGATACCCAATTGAAGCCACTAGGGACCAATAGTCCATAACCAAGGCTGGTTTGACATAATAGAATATCATACTGCGATGTATGAGTAAACCGTTGGTTGAGCAACCTTATGCAGTTGTAGATCTGTAACCGTAAACATAAGAGTATGATACTCTGTCGACTTATAGTCTGTGATCCTGGCGGGTTATAGAGACCCGGAAGATGCTTCAAATATGAGCCAAAAATAGGGCAGCTGAGCCCGACTTGCAAAAACTGGAAGTCAAGAAGAAAATCTTCGAACAGGAAAAATCAAAAGAAGTTCGAGGCTTTTGTGGGCCGCCAAGCCAAAGTGTCTTCTTCAATGAAACTAGCCTGAGCCACTGGATTGTTCGTGCTGCCGTAAGCCTGACTCACAGTGTGCCTAATCGACATTTGAACCCTGGATAAAGTCTGGTCTTGCTCAAAGACTTATCAGGAGTACGCGGGGCCAGAGTAATAGTATCACGGGCCGATTTATCCAAGTTCCAAGGAAGGCGGCTTATGAAGCCTGGATCCACCCTGAATATCTGTAAACCATGCTCTTGCATGACAAGCCGCCGTTTGAACCTTAATTGAGCTCAGATCTTGGTCGAATACGCCGTAAAGACTGATCGTTAAGAGTTCGGCAGGTCAATCAGGATGACCTGATGAAGTTGAAGCAGCTGGTGTACAGGGAGGATGACCCGGTCAGAGTTTGTTCTCCTTCGTCGAATACGCCCATGTTTGAACAAACCTGGTCAAGAGGGTAGTAACGCTATGTTCTCTTTGGTCAAATACGCCTATGTTTGAACAGGAAGCCCCCAAGTGACATACTTACAAGTGCGGTGTTGAGCCGATCAAGAGGGTACTGACAGCTATGCTCAATGAGCAGGAAGCCCCCAAGTGATCATCTAAGTAAACCGGACTCGTCAGGGACCTATGTTTGAGTTGTGCCATGCATCTAACCCTCTTTGGTCCCTGAAGTTTAGGCATAAAGCTGCTTAAATGAATATGTAGAATGATGATAAAGACTCAGCTTCGAGGAAGTGAAACGACAGAGGCCCTGGATTATCAGGGATGCCGGCTTTATTTATACTGCTTATAATATATACATCAAGTAACTATGTACATCATGAGAGCCAGCAACTCAAGTATAGTAGGGCCGAAGATGAGCTATATTCCACGGCCAATGGGTCTCCTCCTCCGACTTACGTGAATCATTGTGTTCTCGAACGTTGATAAGATAGTATGACCCGTTATGCAGATTCTTGCTGACCACAAAAGGTCCTTCCTAGGGCGGCGAGAGCTTATGCATATCTGTTTGATCTTGGATGGCGAGAGCTTATGCATATCTGTTTGATCTTGGATGAGCCGGAGCACTAAATCGCCTTCTTGAAAAGTTCTGGTTTTGACTCGGCGGTTGTGATAATGACATAGATCTTGTTGGTAAATCGCCGAATGAGCCGCCGCGAGGTCACACTCCTCATTTAACAGGTCAAGCGCCTCTTGACGCGCCTTTTCATTGTCAGCTTCAACGTAAGCCGCCACCCGGGGTGAATCGTGACGGATGTCACTAGGGAGAACCGCCTCTGCTCCATAAAGCATGAAGAAAGGTGTGTAACCCGCTGATCTGTTGGGGGTTGTATTGATGCTCCACAACACTGATGGTAACTCCTCCACCCAACAACCTGGCCTTCTATGCAAAGGGACTGAGGGAGTCCTGGATATTGGAAGAAGTATCAGTTCGGTCAGCTTAACTAGCTTTACCTTCGATTTTGCATTGATGGGATGTTACATGGTTCCACATGTATGGTACTATATATGTAAATTAATTTGTCATCTGATTCGTGTATTATTGTAAGCTTTTTGGTAACATGTTAAGGTCGGCAGGCCATTCCGGTTTTGTTACATACAACATGTGAACTAAGTTTTTTGTCTTAGCTTTTATTAATAAAAAATTTCTATGTCTAATATTTGTGTCATCCATGTGAATAGATCCCATGAAAAGCAAATGGTACCTTAATAAGAGCTAATCAGTCTAAACCCTCCCCAGAGTGCTCCTAATGGTATTGTCCACATGTGTATTAGATCTTGCTATGATGTATACTGCTTCGCTTTTCACACCTTTCTGTATGATGATAGATATTTCGAGTAAGTGATTTCTTCTTACTTATTTTATTTTACTGTCTATATGTACATGTACATATGTCGGACTGCTTATGTTATAATCTAATTAGCAATTTTGTTATGATGTTCATTCATAGTCAATAATTTTATTGACCCACACCCTTCAAGTTAAAGAGACACAAAATTACTATTCTTTGATGTATTTCATATATAATAGCCATTCACGATTCCATCCTTTCCTCTCTGGAATAATTACCAAAAAAACTAGGTTCAATATTTCATGACCTCGAACATGTGTTACTCTTTTGTTCTCCATTAATTCAGCATGTGGTTCCTTCTAAATTTTCCTTGACAATCCATATTTTATTTTTCAATTTCCAGTTTTATTATCTCATATTGCTAAAATAATTGAATTTACAACATATAGTGATTAAATTGGAGATTTTCGAATTTGATTCCAATTTATCATATGTTACATCAAAAGTTCTTCAATTCTTTACTATTTATGTAATTTCAAAATTACTAGCCCGTGCAGATGCACGGGTCGTCGACTAGTATCTCGTAATTGAAATATGTAGCTATAGCTAGTACGATCCTCACCGACTTTAGCATCGCTACCGGCGAGTAGTCTCGTCGTAGTCAATTCCTTGAACTTGTCCATAACCCTTAGCGACAAGCCGAGCTTTGTGGATATGAACATTTCCATCAACATCGGTTTTCTTCTTAAAGACCCATTTGCAACCAATGGTTGTTCCACCAGGCGGCGGATCAACCAAGTCCCAAACTTGATTCTCATCCATGGACTTTAACTCGGATCTCATGGCCTCCAGCCATGTCTCGGAATCTGGGCTCACCATCGCTTCCGCATACGTGGCCGACTCATCGCTTTCTAGCAACAATACATCACGCACTCTACGCAATCTCTCCGACCTCCGTGGTTCCGGTGCTGCTTCCACTACGGGTTCCCTGACTGACTCCGGTATGATCTCATCACTAGCCAAGCCGTCCCCGAGTGGTCCTCGAATTTCTTCGAGTCGAACCATCCTCTCACTGGGCTCCCGACTGAGAAACTCTTTCTCAAGGAAAACCCCGTTCCGAGCAACAAACACTTTGTTCTCTTCATGGTTGTAGAAGCTATATCCCAAGGTTTCCCTTGGATATCCCACGAATATGCATTTATCCGACTTGGGTGTAAGCTTATCTGACATAAGTCGCTTGACAAATGCTTCACAACCCCAAATCTTTGGAAAAGACAAACTGGGACTCTTCCCGGTCCACATCTCATGTGGTGTCTTGTCTACGGATTTTGATGGTACCCTGTTAAGTGTGAAAGCTGCAGTTTCTAGAGCGTATCCCCAAAATGACAAGGGTCATAGACCGAACCATGTCCAACAAGGTCCTATTCCTCCGTTCCGACACGCTGTTTCTCTGTGGCGTACCCGGAGGTGTGAGCTGAGGTACTATACCTCGGCTTTTCAGATGATCATCAAACTCCTGGCTCATGTACTCACCTCCATGATCAGATCGTAGAAGCTTTATAGTCTTGCCGAGCTGATTCTCAACCTCGTTCTGAAACTCTTTGAACTTTTCAAAAGTTTCCGACTTGTGCCTCATCAAATTGATATATCCATATCTACTCAAGTCGTCGGTAAAAGTCACGAAGTACTGATAGCCACCTCTGGCAGTTGTGCTCATTGGACCACACAAATCACTATGTGTAAGTTCCAATAGCTCGGACACCCTCTCGCAACTCTTTGCAAAAGGAGACTTAGTCATCTTGCCTAGCAAGCATGATTCGCATGTCTCGAATGACCCGAAGTCGGACGAAGTTAGGAGCCCATCATCATGGAGCTTTTTCATGCGTTTCAGAATAATGTGTCCAAGCCGGTAATGCCAGAAGTATGTCGGATTTGTCTCATTAGGCTTTTGCCTTTTGACATTCACGTTATAGACCGGTTCCTGTTCTAGATTCAAAATTAATAGCCCATCAACAATGGGTGCATAGCCGTGGAACATACCATTCAATCCTTTAAATTGAATTCATAAACCTGACTCATCAAACATGAGGCAGAAATAATGTTCCGACTAAGTGCAGGAATGTAATAACAATTATTCAATTCCAACATAAATCCAGTAGGAAGCTGGAGCTGCATCGTGCCGACCTCCAACGCAGCAACTCTTGATTTGTTGCCGACCCTGATGTCAATCTCCCCTTGTGCCACACGCCTAGTTCTTACCAGCCCCTGCATCGAGTTGCAAATATGACAACCAATCCGGTACCAAATACCCAAGAGCTACTAGGTATGTCAGCAAGGTAAATGTCTATAACATATGCGACAAGTGTACCTTTGCCTGAAGCAGCATTCCCGTCCTTCTTGCCATGCTCTGCAAGCCACTTGCTACAGCCCTTGCAGTGATAGCAAATGGTATTTGAGTCCGGTCCTGACTTCGGCGCAACGGCGGAGGTTATCGTCTCTATGCCCTTTGCCTTAGCCTTTTTCTTGGACCAACTCTTCTTGAACTTAGCCGATTTCTGCACCATCAACACTTGATGCGTGCCTTTCTTAATATCCTACTCTGCCACTTTGAGCATCCCATGCAATTCAGTGAGCTTCTTATCCATGCCATGCATATGATAGTTCGAGATGAACGTCCCATAGCTAGGCGGAAGAGAACCCAGAACAACATCAGTAGCCAGCTCATCCAAGAGCGGGAAGCCCAACCGATCCAAAGCTTGCACATATCCAATCATGTTGATCACATGTGGGCTCAGTGGATCACCTTCCTTCAACTTGCAATCCCTCAAGGATCCCCAGACGTTGAACCTTTCGGTCCTAGCCTGTGTCTGAAACATGCTCTTGAGACTCTCGATCATATCGTAAGCCTCAGCATTTTCGAAATGCTGTTGCAAATTGGGCTCCATACAAGCCAAAGATCGGACAACTGATCTCCGTTGATTCATCAACGAAGTTTACGTAGGCATTCTTAGCTGTGGCACTAGCATTATCGGCAGGTTCCTCTGGAAGTGGATCCTCTAGAACTTGTTCCTTTTTATCATGCTTGAGAACAATTCTCAAATTTCTATACCAGGTAGTAAAGTTTGTTCCATTCAGTTTATTTTTTTCCAGAATTGATTTCAATGCAAAGTTGGGTTGAGCAGGTGGTGCCATTGATCTACATCTAAAAATATGCAATCACTAAGCAATGTGTTTAGTAATTCTAGCCTTTAACAGATAATACTCCCACTGAAGTCAGCATCCTCCGCAGACTCTCAGTGATTCAGGATCCGACTAGCGCATGCGACTAGTGAGCTTTAGCATCACTGCTAGACAACATGCCTATCCGGTAAGCAACTCCTTGCTAATCGTATCTCTATACGACTCCTGTCGGTCGGGAAGGTATCTCATACCCCAGCCCCCAACCTTCTTTGCAACAAGGCCCAAAACCGTTTTGATAGCCTTGTCAAGTTAACCTGATGCAGTGTATGTCCGTGTCCGACACGAACCCTTCAGTTCAAGGACACCCAACAACACCTCAATTTATGATCCCACTACTAGACGTACTTGACGTGCGAAGGTGCAACATCGGGGATGGCAATTCGCTTGATATTCATGAGGGATCTTTCTACCATTCTAACATGCATAGAAAACAAGAAGCATAAAAATCACAAATAAACATATATTGTAAAATAGTATGGCTCCTTCATGGACGTTCTTCCAGGTCGGCTCCGACTCTGATGATCATCTAGGAACTCCATCTTGTTTGTCATGCCGGGACGCCAAGTCACCAACCTGATCTCTATTATCCAACTACTACAACTAGTAATGAATTTTACATAGAGTCACAAGTCGACACGCAGGTCGATATACATTATAATGACAACACTTTGGCTCCTGTCAGCTGACAAACATGACACGCAGGCCATGTATAGATTACACACATGCGTCACATACACATGAGCCATACTATTCACATCAAACCCTGCAAAATAAAGTTATGCATAGAATCGCATTCTACTGGTTTGTGTGATCGTGTATGAAATACAAGGCGCTACACACACGTTTTCGGAAATCACAGATCACATCTGAACACCGATCATGCCGAATTTCTGATCTGACCGATCTCATCGATCATCGCGAATCCGATTCGGATTTACGTTTCATTGTTGACCCCGATGGTGGATAACCGACCGGTAGGGGTAGATCGTGTCACGACCTCATCGATCCCGATTGATAGAAAACATAGCCTCAACGATCCCCATGTGCAGTTGATCACATCAACCGTGCACATAGCCGATCTCATAAACAACAACAGATCTTGATATGTCTCCAACGTATCTATATGGCTTTATTATTCACTTTTATATTATTTTTGGGACTAACCTATTAATCGGAGGCCCAGCCCAGAATTGCTGTTTTTTGCCTATTTCAGAGTTTCGCTGAAAAAGAATATCAAACGGAGTCCAAATGGAATGAAACCTTCGGGAACGTGATTTTTGGAACGAACATGATCCAGGAGACTTGGACCCTACGTCAAGCAACCAACAGGGAAGCCACGAGGTAGGGGGCGCGCCTATCCCCCCAGGCGCGCCCTCCACCCTCGTCGGCCCCCTGTTGCTCCACCGACGTACTCCTTCCTCCAATATATACCTACGTACCCCCAAAAGATCAGATACGGAGCCAAAAAACTAATTCCACCGGCGCAACCTTCTGTACCCACGAGATCCCATCTTGGGGCCTGTTCCGGAGCTCCGCCGGAGGGGGCATCAATCACGGAGGGCTTCTACATCAACACCATAGCCCCTCCGATGATGTGTGAGTAGTTTACCTCAGACCTTCGGGTCCATAGTTATTAGCTAGATGGCTTCTTCTCTCTCTTTTTTGGATCTCAATACAATGTTCTCCCCGTCTCTCGTGGAGATCTATTCGATGTAATCTTCTTTTGCGGTGTGTTTGTTGAGACCAATGAATTCTGGGTTTATGATCAAGTTTATCTATGAAAAATATTTGAATCTTCTGAATTCTTTTATGTATGATTGGTTATCTTTGCAAGTCTCATCGAATTATCAGTTTGGTGTGGCCTACTAGATTGATCTTTCTTGCAATGGGAGAAGTGCTTAGCTTCCGGTTCAAACGGTGTCCTTTCCCAGTGA
The DNA here is from genome assembly GCA_021605145.1 of Aegilops bicornis. Lineage (NCBI taxonomy): Eukaryota > Viridiplantae > Streptophyta > Magnoliopsida > Poales > Poaceae > Aegilops > Aegilops bicornis. Next base: position 772,109,340 of record CM038673.1, on the reverse strand, counting down.
CAGTAGGGGCAGCAAGGCACGTATTGTATTGTTGCCATCGAGGATAACAAGATGGGGTTTTTATCATATTGCATTAATTTATCCCTCTACATCATGTCATCTTGCTTAAGGCGTTACTCTGTTCTTATGAACTTAATACTCTAGATGCATGCTGGATAGCGGTCGATGTGTGGAGTAATAGTAGTAGATGCAGGCAGGAGTCGATCTACTTGTCTCGAACGTGATGCATATATACATGATCATACCTAGATATTCTCATAACTATGCTCAATTCTGTCAATTGCTCAACGGTAATTCGTTCACCCACCGTAAAATACTTATGCTCTTGAGAGAAGCCACTAGTGAAAACTATGGGCCCCGGGTCTATTTTCCATCATATTAATCTTCCAACACTTAATTATTTCCGTTACTTTTTACTTTGCTTTTATTTTACTTTGCATCTTTATCATAAAAATACCAAAAATATTATCCTATCATATCTATCAGAGCTCACTCTCGTAAGTGACCGTGTAGCGATTGACAAACCCTTATCGCGTTGGTTGCAAGGATTTATTTGTTTTGTGTAGGTGCGAGGGACTCGCGCATAGCCTCCTACTGGATTGATACCTTGGATCTCAAAAACTGAGGGAAATACTTAAGCTACTTTGCTGCATCACCCTTTCCTCTTCAAGAGAAAACCAACGCAGTGCTCAAGAGGTAGCATTGATCTGTTTATCTCTCCCAGCGGTGTGCGGTGCCCCCCTCCACCATAATCCACCTCGATCATATCGTAGCGGTGCTTAGGCGATGCCCTGCGTCGGTAGCATCATCATCACCGTCATCACGCCGTCGTGCTGACGAAACTCTCCGGCGAAGCTTTGCTGGATCAAAGCTCGCGGGACGTCATCGAGCTGAACGTGTGCTGAACTCGGAGGTGCCGTGCGTTCGGTACTTGGATCGGTCGGATCGTGAAGACGTACGACTACATCAACCGCGTTGTGCTAACGCTTCCGCTTTTGGTCTATGAGGGTACGTGGACAACACTCTCCCCTCTCGTTGCTATGCATCATCATGATAGTGTGCGTAGGAAATTTTTTGAAATTACTATGTTCCCCAACAACAGTTAGCCCTATGAACGCACGCAGGCACACCCTATCCCTATGAGCTCCTCCGAGAGACTAAGCCGGCATGGCATCTTGAGAGTTTACAAAGTCACCATCGACGCCTCGCAGTCGATGGGAACATCTGCTCCCACCGTACGAACATTGACGGAAGCCTGAAATAAGTTCACGAAATATGCAAACACCAATGTCAAATCTAGGATTTGAGCTCTGGTCGGCTGGGGATACCAATATCCTCCTAACCATCCAACCACAGATTGGTTTGCCTAATTAAACTTTTTTATGAGGATACTTGAACAAGAGTTTTTCAATGAAAGACCTCGGTGAAGCTGCTTATATATTGGGCATCAAGATCTATAGAGATAGATCAAGACGCTTAATTGGACTTTCACAAAGCACATACCTTGATAAAGTTTTGAAGAAGTTAAAAATGGATCAAGCAAAGAAAAGGTTCTTGCCTGTGTTACAAGGTGTGAAGTTGAGTCAGACTCAATGCCCGACCACTGCAGAAGATAGAGAGAAAATGAAAGTCATTCCCTATGCTTCAGCCATAGGCTCTATCATGTATGCAATGTTGTGTACCACACCTGATGCGTGCCTTGCTATTAGTTTAGCAGGGAGGTACCAAAGTAATCCAGGAGTGGATCACTGGACAACGGTCAAGAACATCCTGAAATACCTGAAAAGGACTAAGGATATGTTTCTCGTTTATGGAGGTGACAAAGAGCTCGTGGTAAATGGTTACATCGATGCAAGCTTTGACACTGATCTAGATGACTCTAAGTCAGAAACCCGATACGTATTTATATTGAACGGTGGAGCTGTAAGTTGGTGCAGTTCTAAGCAAAGCGTCGTGGCGGGATCTACATGTGAAGCGGAGTACATAGCTGCTTCGGAAGCAGCAAATGAAGGAGTCTGGATGAAGGAGATCATATCCGATCTAGGTGTCATACCTAGTGCATCGGGTCTAATGAAAATCTTTTGTGACAATACTGGTGCAATTGCCTTGGCAAAGGAATCCGGATTTCACAAGAGAACCAAGCACATCAAGAGATGCTTAAATTCCACCCACGGTCAAGTCAAGGAGGGAGACATAGAGATTTGCAAGATACATATGGATCTGAATGTTGCAGACCCGTTGACTAAGCCTCTCTCGTGAGCAACACATGATCAGCACCAAGTCTCCATGGGTGTTAGAATCATTACTGTGTAATCTAGATTATTGACTCTAGTGCAAGTGGGAGACTGAAGGAAATATGCCCTAGAGGCAATAATAAAGTTGTTATTTATACTTCCTTATATCATGATAAATGTTTATTATCCATGCTAGAATTGTATTAACCGGAAACATAATACTTGTGTGTACATAGACAAACAGAGTGTCACTAGTATGCCTCTACTTGACTAGCTCGTTGATCGAAGATGGTTATGTTTCCTAGCCATTGACATGAGTTGTCATTTGATTAACGGGATCACATCATTAGGTGAATGACGTGATTGACTTGACCCATTCCGTTAGCTTAGCACTCGATCGTTTAGTATGTTGCTATTGCTTTCTTCATGACTTATACATGTTCCTATGACTATGAGATTATGCAACTCCCGTGTAACATCCCAAAATTCTAAATTTTGGAATGTTATATTAGATAATTAACTATGCTTGCTGTCTGATTGATGGTTTGATTGATTGAGTGAAACTGAGTGGAATTTGAAAACTTTTGAAAGTTGAATGAGAGGGAATGAAATGACTTTCCCAAACTTTCCCCTTTGCCTTTTGGATCCCAATGAATTCAAGTTCATTCCAACACCAAACCCTAGAGTGAAGATGACATGACTTCTTCCATTTTGAAATGAAAAGGGTTTTGGAAAAGATTTAAATTTCATTTGGGAATATTTCAAATTCAAAGCTTTAGGCAACTCAATGATTTTCATGAGGGAAGATAAAATGACTTCTTCAATTATATGAAATATGAGTTGGAAGTTAAAAGTATCAAATTGAAAGTCATTTGAAAGTGCCTTGAAACCCTCTTTCAAATTGAGTTTGGAATTTGAATTCAAACATTGGCAAGTGGGAATCATTTCAAAATCTATGCCTGATAAATACTTGAGCAAAAGTATGAGAGGAGTAAATATGACACTCCAAAAATATCAGAGGAAAACAATGCCAAAAGTTTTGAATTCAAATCTGAGTTTTATTTGAATATTGGAAAAAAAATGAATATTTATAGTTTGGAGTTTGCCTTTGGAAAAATGTTCAAATGATAGGGAATATTCCCCTGATCATTTTGGTATATATGTCCTATATAAAATATTTATAGTTTATGTTTTATCTCTGTTTTTGTTTTTATTAAAAAATAAATTAAAAAAAAAGAAACCCCCAGCGCCACCAGTCCCCTAGCGCGCAGCCCAGCCTTCCACTGCCCACCGTGCCAGCCCAGCGAGCCAGCGAGCCGGCCTCACTCGCCCTTCGCCCGAAAACCCTTGGCGCCGGTCGCCCGCTCGCCCCACCCCCTCTCTCTCTCACTGGCAGGTGGCCCCCCCCATCGTCAACCCCCGCCCCACGCCACCTCGCCGCGCCGCCGCAGATCGCCGGATCCCGAAGGATCCGGATGCCGATCCTCCCGATCGCCTCCCTTACCCCGGACGAGGCCCCGCCCTATAAAACCCCTCCTCACCCCATTCCCCCTTACCCCTCACCGAACCCTCCTCCTCTCTCACGCCCGTCGCCGGAGCCCGAGCCGACCGCCGCCATTTCCCTCGCCGCACGCCCTAGCCCGCCCCGAGCTCCGTTGACTCCACCAGACGGACCCCGAGCCCGTCCGCACCGCTGGAGCCCTCCGCCCGGCGCCCCGACCACCGGAGGCGTCGGGACACTCGCCGCCCGAGCGCCGCCGCCGTTGAACTCCGATGCGTCAGCCGAGCCTCTCTCCCCGTCCGATCTAGCCCGACGGTCCAGATTAGAACCCCGAAGGGGTATGTTCTTTTTATAAAACCCGGTTCGGTCCGGTTTAGTCCGGTTAGTTTTTAAGTTAGGGTTTTTATTTTAGAGCCGTCCCGATTAGTTTAACCATAGGGCCCAATTAGCTATATTACGCTCAGTGCATTAGTTAGGCCCCTTTAGCCCATTTTTCTTTATTTTTGTTTTTCTGTTTTAACAGAATAGTTCCTGTTTTGAAAAATTCATATCTTTTATTATGTTTAATATTTTTAGGTGATTCTTTTTTTGTTGGTTTGCAAATTTTCTGCAGTTTCTGTAGAATATATATTTAGCTATGTTAAAATTAATTAAAATTGCTTTAATTTAGTTTTAGTCAGAATAGTAAATCTGCTATAACTTGAGTTAGAAAAATTATTTTTGGATGATTCTTTTTGTCCCAACTTTATGTTGGCATTGCCAAACCATAGGAATTAATTTGGGTATTTTAGGATTACTAAAAAAATAGTTTTAAGCAGAATCTTGTTAATCCTAATTAATTAACTAGCTACAGTTTTCCTGTTAATTTAATTAGTAAATAAATTTATTTTGAACATGTGATTGATTATTATAGGATAGTTTCTGTCACTTTATAGGATGAAATTTTATTTATAATAAATAAAAGTTTTATTTTATTTTTCTTAATAGAAATTGAATTAGGCCTAATAGGAGTTTCATAATAGATTTTAAATTAATTCTTTTTGCTCCTAGTTTCTTAATAAAATCTTTTCTGTTAAGTTAACATAAAACCATGATTAGGTTATGTTAAGAAAATTTTTGTTATATAAAACTATTTCTAGTTGTTGTTTGAAGTAGGAAAACTAGAGTTGGTTTTTCTTTGAGTTTTCCCTTTGGGTTTTGATTTGTTTGTTTGGTGTGTTATGTACTATGTACTATGTTAAGTGATCTCATGCTATGTGCTTACTATAGTTATTGTTTGCCTCGGTAGAATTTCCGAGTACTGAAGCTTGCTACTACGAATCCCTAGTTTTCAAGATCGTCAACAAGGCAAGTTCACTTTGACCATGCTTTCATACCTATGTTTTATTGCATTTAGTGGCATCTTTGCAACCACCCCTCGATGAGTGTTATTGAAATTCTTGTAGTTGAGTAGTATGCATGAGGTAGGAACCCATCACCCTGTTACCAAGCCCGGGACGTTATTTATTCTAATGCTACACTATAGTAGACGGGGTTTGGTATGAGTGCTCAAGAGTGGTGTGAGAATGCAGGATCTACGTCAATGACGACAACACCATGATGAAAGCTGCAAGGACTGCATCTTCAAGGCCTCAAGACTTCAAGACTCGAGACAAGAGTTCAATACACACTACTGGGTGAAGGGCGGTTGTGACGGGCACCTGGAGGAACCAGTGGTTGGCCGGGATGCATGGAGAAGCGCCATGACATCTTGCGTAAAGCTTCACCCAGACTCAAAGATACGGAAGAATACTTCATGCCCGGAAGCTTACCTGCAACCGCAAGTCATTATGGGCTCTAGCTTGGTTGACCTTAGTTGTGACTCTGGCTGGGGCGGTACTAGCAGATGTAGAACTACGGTAGGATGGGATGAGTACCGACAGTGGTCGAGGAACTCTTTGGAAGACCATGTTTGGTCATCTTGTTCTCAAACACTCACGAAGTGCGAGAACGTAAAGAGAGGGATCGAATCTTGCGGGAAAAGTGTACAAACCTCTGCAGAGGGTTAAAACCTAATCGATTAGCTGTGTCCCCGGTTACGGACAATTTGAGCATCTGGACTTGGATCTATCTCGGAACTCTCAACACCGGACTGATAACTTAATTGTGGGCAACTTATGATGATTTTGGGCTATGAGACATCGGTTGGCGGAACCATGTCATGACAGAAAAACTCCATAGTACAGACTTCATTTATTCCTTTGATGTAGGGAAAATAAAACCAGCTTTTACGCAAACAAAACTCAGATACAGAGCCATAAAGCCATACTGCATATAGTATAGTTTATTATCTGTTTTCTCCTATTGTGATCTTGCTGGTACATTCAATGTACTGACCTACACGGCTGCAACTTATCATGTTGCAGATATTTTACTTCCGACGGGTAAGAATACAGGCAGAGGTTACGGTCTACACTCAACCTGCCAATGGCGTTGATGGGACTCCGCACCCGACTATTTGTTTCATTGTGACTTATGAGGTATATATCAGTTTTACGTTATTTATACATGTGATTGCACTTTGATATATACATTGATGTCTTGTGTGTGCCGACATATCGATCCGAGGATGGCACGGATACACGTAGGCTTGACCGTCTGAGGTCGGGTCGCTCTGAGAGATGGTATCGAGCACATGTTGACTGTAGAACGTGGCCCTAGAAATCGGAAAGCCCCTTGGACAGGATATCTCAAAAACTTTATTTTCAAAAAGATTCTTACTCCTCATCTTTTCTGATTTTATCAAATAGACACTCTCACCTCAAATAGTTAGAATATACCCCTTTTCCCTTTTGACCACATGAAGGATCTACTGAAGCCGCTCCAAGAAAGATATCGGACATCTGATGACCTCTTCAAAGTAACAAGGATTTCACCATGCATTAGAAGAATTGAAGCTACTACAGTTGAAGACTCTGAAGACTTGAAGAATCTGAAGAATTATTTGAATGTTAGAAGACCGAACCCCTGTTATACACCTATGTTAGATGCGACGATTTGTGAGCTGTCATTTGTTTGATGTTTTCCGACAGCCACAAAGTAAAACTTGTTTCTTCAAAAACTATCGTTTGTATTGTGTGTATCCCTCCCCACCTCTCTCATATCTCATCCCAAAACTTTTGGACCCCATAGATGATGAATGAAGTTGGACTGATATTCTTTGGACCGAAGACTCAGCCGGAGGCAGAGCTATGGATTCGGAACATGGAGAATCACTTCGGGAGCAATTTGGTTTCAAGGAAGAATGAAGTATCGTACGCTCTTCAGTACTTTGAAGGAAGTGCTGCAACCTGGTGGGAAATGCATCAAGCCATACAGGGATGGAATGGAACAAGAACTTGGGAGGAATTCAAGAAGACCCTGTTGAGATCACGTCTCATCCGGAGGCACCATGATAACCCGAAGAATAAACCTTGTGCCTGCAAGATTTGCGGAGAAATAGGACACACCCAGGAGGAACACAAGGATGGATGCCCTCATTGTGAGGAGAAACACCCAGTGAGGAATGCCCAACTAGTCGTGTGACTTGTTTCTTGTGTGAAGGAACCACCCACTACCCGACCCAAAGTGTCACATTTACCCCATGGTGCAACAAACTATTCAGAGCAGGAAGAAGGAATGAAAGAAGGGCTCCGAGAAGTTATGAAAGAACTTGTGATGAAGGAATGTGTTGAAGACCCTGATGGAGAAGGCCTCAACAGATTTTACTCCAATGCCTGCTATTCATGTGGAGAAGAAGGACATTTTTCACAGTATTGCACCAAGGAAATAAAAGAGTACCTGGGATATTTTCCGACAGCAAAAGTGAAGTTTGACCCTCGGGAAATAGAAGCTCTGATCATTACAGAGAAATCCAGGAAGAGAAAAAGAAGGCAACCCCAGAACAACACAATTTTCGCAGAGAAGGACCTGAGTCATATCACTTGTAACAGGTGCAAGGATTTAGGTCATTACGCTAGTAAATGTCCGTAAAAGAAGCCAAGAATCCAAGGAGCCTACATAATCCCAAAGAAGCCCCGAGACATGTCGGAAGTCTTTTGTTTTCATTGCAAGGAAGCGAGGACATTATGCTACTAAATGTCCCAACAAGATGAAAGCTGGAGTTGAATTTATGTAATGAAAGTCTCGGATATTGTAATGAATTCATGAAATCAATAAAGTTAAGGTGACATGTTTTCATATGTTTAATTGTATGAGTTGTTACTCTATGAACACGGATTTTGACCATTTTCGAGGATATGAGAAATATGGTCTATGGATGGATTTGTGAATTTCATTTTTAGGGTGGTAGTACCCTGTGAAGAAGACTAGACTAATGGATAAGAAAATATATATTCCACGGACTGTAGTTTGAAAAAAAAAATTGGAGTTTTGCTTTTGATATGAAGGTATGAAGAAATAGAGTACTACTGGATTTAAAGGAGGTGTAATATGGAACAAGAGAGTTACTCCAAGGGTGAGTTAAAGCTGCAGTAGTGTTGAAGTGGGCCATAACCCACAGGCCCAGGATTTGAAAATGGAACGGATGTAACCTTGATAAAGGAATAAATTTGGAAGAATCAGTGATCATATCAGCATACGTTTCATATGAGGTTACGCAAAAACCTGAGAGTGGTGAAGTAACGATAGATGTTTTGTTTGGCTTGCAAAAACCATGGATTTATACGAACTCAGTTCGTCAACAAGAGAAATTCTGCAATGCTTGTGAGTATGCCCAAGTGTTAGAATACGTGATTCGATATTTACGTATGTGGTAATGATTCAAATGCACGGATGGATTGGCCCCATACCGGAGACTTCTATCATGAACTATCATATGTTGATGGAAAATCGAGAGCCTCGAAAACCTTAGAAGAGTGTCGACGCGATAAGCCATAAAACCATAGAATGGTAGTACGATGGAACCCTTTACAGGCAACCGTTGCCAATCGTAGGTTATACGATGAAGTTCAACCCAGACCCGTTTCTGCAGGAGAAACCATTAATGGTAGACCACCATGAGTGTTTCGATAGTTGTCTAGAATGGACACAGAACCATCAGCTAAGAAGATCCAGTCTCGGACGAACTTCAACTTTGACGAACCGACCCAAGATTCTGAGGAAAACTCTATGCTTCTGACAGAAGAGCTTTAATGAAGGAGCTATTGTAAGATATGTGAAGAGACATACAATGTCGGCACTCCAGAGGAAGTATCTGAGTTTATTGGAACCATAACCTTGTTTTTAAGTGTGGTAGCACCCCTGATCTTCCGACCAAGCAATTGCTAGCAGACCCCCAACCCCTAACCTTTCCTTGCTAGCCTCTTCGAATCTCGAGGACGAGATTCATTTTAAGTGTGGTAGGTTTGTAACATCCCAAAATTCTAAATTTTGGAATGTTATATTAGATAATTAACTATGCTTGTTGTCTGATTGATGGTTTGATTGATTGAGTGAAACCGAGTGGAAATTTGAAAACTTTTGAAAGTTGAATGAGAGGGAATGAAATGACTTTCCCAAACTTTCCCCTTTGCCTTTTGGATCCCAATGAATTCAAGTTCATTCCAACACCAAACCCTAGAGTGAAGATGACATGACTTCTTCCATTTTGAAATGAAAAGGGTTTTGGAAAATATTTAAATTTCATTTGGGAATATTTCAAATTCAAAGCTTTATGCAACTCAATGATTTTCATGAGGGAAGATAAAATGACTTCTTCAATTATATGAAATATGAGTTGGAAGTTAAAAAGTATCAAATTGGAAGTCATTTGAAAGTGCCTTGAAACCCTCTTTCAAATTGAGTTTGGAATTTGAATTCAAACATTGGCAAGTGGGAATCATTTCAAAATCTATGCCTGATAAATACTTGAGAAAAAGTATGAGAGGAGTAAATATGACACTCCAAAAATATCAGAGGAAAACAATGCCAAAAGTTTTGAATTCAAATCTGAGTTTTATTTGAATATTGGAAAAAAATGAATATTTATAGTTTGGAGTTTGCCTTTGGAAAAATGTTCAAATGATAGGGAATATTCCCCTGATCATTTTGGTATATATATGTCCTATATAAAATATTTATAGTTTATGTTTTATATCTGTTTTTGTTTTTATTAAAAAAATAAATTAAAAAGAAACCCCAGCGCCAGCCCAGCCCTGCCCAGCCACCGCACTCCACCGTGACTGCCCACCAGTGCGGCCCACTGTGCCAGCCAATGAGCCAACAGCCGGCCTCACTCGCCTTCGCCTGAAACCCTTGGCGCGGTCGCCGCCGCCCCACCCTCTCTCTCACCGCAGGTGGCCCCCATCGTCAACCCCGCCCCACGCCACCTCGCCCGCGCCGCAGATCGCCGGATCCCGGCGATCCGGATGCGAATCCCCTCCCGATCGCCTCCCTTACCCGGCGAGGCCCCGCCCTATAAACCCCTCCCCACACCCCATTCCCCCCTTACCCCTCGGAACCCCTCCTCCTCTCTCACGCCGTCGCCGGAGCCAGCCGACCGCCGCCATTTCTCCTCATTGCCGCCCTAGCCCGCCCCGAGCTCCGTTGACTCCACCAGACGGACCCCTGAGCCCGTCCGCACCCGCCGGAGCCCTCCGCCGACGCCCCCGACCACCGGAGACGTCGGGACACTCGCCGCCCGAGCCGCCGCCGCCATCGAACTCCGGTACGTCGCCAGAGCCTCTCTCCCCCGTCCGATCTAGCCCCGACGGTCCAGATTAGAACTTCAAGGGGTATGTTCTTTATAAACCCGGTTCGGTCCGGTTTAGTCCGGTTAGTTTTTAAGTTAGGGTTTTTATTTTAGAGCCGGCCCGACTAGTTTAACCATAGGGCCCAATTAGCTATATTACGCTCAGTGCATTAGTTAGGCCCCTTTAGCCCATTTTTCTTTATTTTTGTTTTTCTGTTTTAACAGAATAGTTCCTGATTTGAAAAATTCATATCTTTTATTTTGTTGAATATTTTTAGGTGATTCTTTTTTTATTGGTTTGCAAAGTTTCTGTAGTTTCTGTAGAATATATATTTAGCTATGTTAAAAATAATTAAAATTGCTTTAATTTAGTTTTAGTCAGAATAGTAAATCTGCTATAACTTGAGTTAGAAAAATTATTTTTGGATGATTATTTTTGTCCCAACTTTATGTTGGCATTGCCAAACCATAGGACTTAATTTGGGTATTTTAGGATTAATAAAAAAATAGTTTTAAGCAGAATCTTGTTAATCCTAATTAATTAACTAGCTACTGTTTTCCTGTTAATTTAATTAGTAAATAAATTTATTTTGAACATGTGATTGATTATTATAGGATAGTTTCTGTCACTTTATAGGATGAACTTTTATTTATAATAAATAAAAGTTTTATTTTATTTTTCTTAATAGAAATTGAATTAGGCCTAATAGGAGTTTCATAATAGATTTTAAATTAATTCTTTTTGCTCCTAGTTTCTTAATAAAATCTTTTCTGTTAAGTTAACATAAAACCATGATTAGGTTATGTTAAGAAAATTTTTGTTATATAAAACTATTTCTAGTTGTTGTTTGAAGTAGGAGAACTAGAGTTGGTTTTTCTTTGAGTTTTCCCTTTGGGTTTTGATTTGTTTGTTTGGTGTGTTATGTACTATGTACTATGTTAAGTGATCTCATGCTATGTGCTTACTATAGTTATTGTTTGCCTCGGTAGAATTTCCGAGTACTGAAGCTTGCTACTCTGAATCCCTAGTTTTCGAAGATCGTCAACAAGGCAAGTTCACTTTGACCGTGCTTTCATACCTATGTTTTATTGCATTTAGTGGCATCTTTGCAACCACCCCTCAGTAGTGTTATTGAAATTCTTGTAGTTGAGTAGTATGCATGAGGTAGGAACCCATCACCCTGTTACCAAGCCCGGGACGTTATTTATTCTAATGCTACGCTATAGTAGACGGGGTTTGGTATGAGTGCTCAAGAGTGGTGTGAGAATGGAGGATCTACGTCAATGACGACAACACCATGATGAAAGCTGCAAGGACTGCATCTTCAAGGCCTCAAGACTTCAAGACTCGAGACAAGAGTTCAATACACACTACTGGGTGAAGGACGGTTGACGGGCACCCTGGAGGAACCAAAGTGGTTGGCGGGATGCATGGAGAAGCGCCATGACATCTTGGCGGAAAGCTTCACCCAGACTCAAAGAGACGGAAGAATACTTCATGCCCGAAGCTTACCTGTGCAACCGCAAGTCATTATGGGCTCTGGCTTGGTTGACCTTAGTTGTGACTCTGGTGGGACGGTACTAGCGGATGTAGAACTACGGTAGGATGGGATGAGTACCGGACGGTGGTCGAGGAACTCTTTGGAAGACCATGTTTGGTCATCTTGTTCTCAAACACTCAAGTGCGAGAGCGTAAAGAGAGGGATCGAATCTTGCGGGAAAAGTGTACAAACCTCTGCAGAGGGTTAAAACCTAATCGATTAGCCGTGTCCCCGGTTACGGACAATTTGAGCATCTGGACTTGGATCTATCTCGGAACTCTCAACACCGGACTGATAACTTAATTGTGGGCAACTTATGATGATTTTGGGCTATGAGACATCGGTTGGCGGAACCATGTCATGACAGAAAAACTCCATAGTACAGACTTCATTTATTCCTTTGATGTAGGGAAAATAAAACCAGCTTTTACGCAAACAAAACTCAGATACAGAGCCATAAAGCCATACTACATATAGTATAGTTTATTATCTGTTTTCTCCTATTGTGATCTTGCGGTACATTCAATGTAATTGACCTACACGGCTGCAACGTATCATGTTGCGTATACTTTCTTCCCGACGAGTAAGAATACGGTGCAGGGTTACGGTCTACACTCAACTGCCGATGGCGTTGATGGGACTCCACACCCGACTATTTGTTTCATTTGTGACTTATGAGGTATATATCAGTTTTACGTTATTTATACATGTGATTGCACTTTGATATATACATTGATGTACTGTGTGTGCCAGCATACTGATCCAGGGATGGCACGGATACACAGAGGCTTGACCGTCTGAGGTCGGGTCTCTACATCCCGTTTACCGGAGGAACACTTTGTGTGCTACCAAACATCACAACATAACTGGGTGATTATAAAGGTGCTCTACAGGTCTCTCTGAAGGTACTTGTTGGGTTGGCGTATTTCGAGATTAGGATTTGTCACTCTGATCGTCGGAGAGGTATCTCTGGGCCCACTCGGTAATGCACATCACTTAAGCCTTGCAAGCATTGCAACTAATGAGTTAGTTGCAGGATGATGTATTACGGAACGAGTAAAGAGACTTGCCGTAACGTAGATTGAACTAGGTATTGAGATACCGACGATCGAATCTCGGGCAAGTAACATACCGATGACAAAGGGAACAACGTATGTTGTTATGCGGTCTGACCGATAAAGATCTTCGTAGAACATGTGTGAGCCAATATGAGCATCCAGGTTCCGCAATTGGTTATTGACCGGAGACGTGTCTCGGTCAAGTCTACATAGTTCTCGAACCCGTAGGGTCCGCACCCTTAAAGTTTCGATGACGGTTATATTATGAGTTTATGAGTTTTGATGTACCGAAGGTTGTTCGGAGTCCCGGATGTGATCATGGACATGAATAGGAGTCTCGAAATGGTCGAGCATGAATATTGATATATTGGAAGCCTATATTTGTATATTGGAAGTGTTCCGGGTGAAATCAGGATTTTACCGGAGTACCAAGGGGTTACCGGAACCCCCCGGGGGCTTAATGGGCCATAGTGGGCCTTAGTGGAGAAGAGGAGAGGCGGCTAGGGCAGGCCGCGCCCTTCCCATCTAGTCCTAATAGGACAAGGAGAGGCGGCGCCCCTTTCCTTCCTCTCTCCCTCCTCTTCCCCTTCTCCTAATCCAACAAGGAAGGGAGGGAGTCCTACTCCCGGTGGGAGTAGGACTCCTCCTGGCGCGCCTCCTCCTGGCCGACCACACCTCCCCCCTTGCTCCTCTCACTACAAAAAAATACACTTCCGTGATGATACGTGTTTGTCACAGTAGGTCGCGTTTTTTGTCATGCATGTACATCCATGACAAATTTATGACAGAATCAAGATCGTCATACCTATGTCAGTCAGAGAAGTGTTCCATGACATTACCAAAATTATCATCACGGAAGTGTCGACTTCCATGACGATAAATCGCGCATCACAGAAGTGCTTTCGTCAAGGGTGACCGACACGTGGCATCCACCGTAACGGAACGCCGTTAAGCTATCGGGTCAGATTTTGGATCCGATAACCCGTTAACAACCACGAGCAATACTGATTTCCCACGTGTAAAATTCTCATTAGCCTTTAGCTGGGCCGGCCCATTATGGTCTGCAGAATCTTGTGGGCCTTTAGCTGGACCGGCCCAAAAGTGGCCCACAAAGTTTAAATGGGCCGGCCCAACCGAAGGCCCATAAGATTTATCGGACCATAATGAGCCGGCCAAGCTAAAGGCCCACAAAATTTAGCGGAACATAATGGGCCGGCCCAGCTAAAGGCCCACAAGATTTTGCGGACCACAATGGGCCGGCCCAGCTAAAGGCCCACAAGATTCTGCAGACCATAATTGGCCGGCCTAGCTAAAGGCCCAACATTCTCTGTCAAATCGGCCCGTCAACGGCCTAGTCTAAACTTGTCATCAATGCGGCCCATGGTCACTTCTGGCCCGTTAACAGTCCGCTAAGTAATTGGGCCGAATTACGACCAGGTGTATTTCCGGCCTGTTAAAGGTCCAGCTTCATTTTGGCCCATTTACAGGCCATCAAAACTTTCGGCCCATAAACGACCGTGAAGGATTTGGGTCATATTCGGCCATGTCTGTCATTCGTCCTGTTAGAGGCCCACTAAAGATTTGGGCCACTTTCGGCCTGTTGTCATTTTCGGCATGCTAACGCCAGACGTAAACCATGGGCCATATGTGGCCCAACGTCATATCGGGCCCATTAACGGCCCATATAAAAATGAAGATATTCTAGCCCGACCGAAGTTCCGGCCTGTTAAAGGCCCAAGTATTAGGTCGGCGCATTTACGGCCCGTCCGAATTTCGGCCTGTCAAATATCCGCATCGTAAATGGGCCACCATTTCGGCCTGCTAAGTCCAGTGGGTTATTTGGCACAACCAGGGCCCAATCTCACTTTCGGTCTATTAAAGGCCCATGTTTTTTATGGGCTCGAGATATTTACACCTGTAACGGCCTATTTTTACTGAGGGCCAAATTATGTTTAGGCCTGTTAAAGGCCCACTATGGGCACAGGCCTACCGTAAAATTTGAAAGCTTATGCTAATTTAAGCCCGAGATATTTTTAGTGGGCTACATGCCAATTTCGCCCAGAATCGCTTTTTAGCCCAATTGGAATGGGCCCGACGAATGTTGGCATGTTGGGCTCCTATGAAGCTTTCGGCGAATACATTACTAAGATAAACCTACACTATACAAAAATAGCGTCGTAATTATCGCGGCAGTGACAACATCATAAATGTTGTATCACAACAAAATAAATTTCAATCATACAACAAAAGGCCTGTTGGCATAAAGTTTACAGCCTTTCCGGATAAAAGCACCATCGGATGTATAGAAGCACGTATCATTTGACACGAAAGTGCTAATGTTTCAGTTGTAGAATCTGATGGAGCAGCATGATCTCCACCTTTTTTCCGCCATTGCTCTTCAACAACGGGTTTAATGTCCGATAGTCCGGTTTCAAAACCATTCATATCTTGACGACATTTCTCAACCACTATTCTTGTTTCCAAACAACGTCCATTAGGGATTGGACTTGTGTCCGGAGCACGAATATATCACTGTCTAGCAGGAAGATTTTGTTCAAGAGGGCGATTTGGACGAGGTTACCTTGACAACCAACCCGTAATTACGCAGAAGGTGCTTTTTGCACTGTTAGTGGAGAGATCTTGGCGACCGCAACAAGAGGTGACATTGTGTCCGTAGTAGCCTCGCCACCTTCGTGTGGTTGTGGCTGTTCAATCATTTGTTCCATAGCTTCCTAAAGTTTGAACTTGTAGATTAGTGTACGGATAAGTTACTAATGAGACAAAAACAAACAAAAGTAGGTTAAACGTTTATACATAACTTATTTTGGTGAACTCTTTGTAATACATTAGCATGTATTGTAGTGCCAACTACATAATAAAATCACTTGCGGAACATATGTCCATGTAGCATGCCTACTATATTGTCTATTTCCTCACATTCGTTGACATCTAAGGATAAAGAGACATGGTTTAAAGTAGGATGAACATAGTATGCCATCATTCATATCATGGGCAAACAGATATAAAACAAACATACTATTTTATCATTACGTGCGCACGTGAACATAACAACTAGATTACGGATCAAGACCAAAAGAATATCCTTCATCTCTTTTAAACCATGTAAGGTGAAATGATACGTTAAGACAACTGTGTATAAAAGTGAACAGAGTAACTAACATTGGCTGCAAACCAAGTAGTTAAATGAACACATCACTGTACCAATCAGTTCAAGGCAGGAGGAGTAAGGACTTACAACAGCGGCTTGAACTGGTATGCTCATGCCCTTCATCTTGCTGGTGTGGCAATCCTTGAAGATTTGCACTGCATTCGGTTCAGGTTATTTTTGGTCCCCACGGGCTTTCCTCTCAGATTTGGAACAAGTCAATATAGATACGATAATATGGCACAAAAAAGAAGGAAGTAGCAGCTATTTACATAAGCCTCGCAGCAGTGCAATATAGCTACGAGATCCTGTTGTCTGTTGGAATTTCACTTTAGAACGGTTGGTTTTGTTCTTCAAACAGTTAGCCTAGAAGAAGATACACTTGTAAGGCACATACATAAATACAAGTTCAATATGTGGTCTGATCAAATACATATAGCCTACTTGATACTTTGGATCAGACCAGTGTTTAACGAGGGCTGTCCAGTCTTCATCTGTAATATATTCCACTGGAGATGTTTGGGCGATTTCATTGTTAGCCTTGCCTTCGAAGTGAGATTTTCTAAGGTGGTACCGATACCGTCGTAGAGCAGACTGAAAAACATGAGTGCATGCTTGTTTAGTTGCATCATCTTTCAGATCCAACTTGAACCTCATCTGTTGAAAAAAGAATGTGAGTCTTATTAGGAGGAAGCTAGAAAGTATGGGACAGAGCAAGACAATATTAATAATTATGGCGATGAATAACATTACTTACGGATAAATGGTCAAGGAAGGTGTTAAACTGGGTATTGTCTTTCTCATTCCTGTCTTGGATCCACATTCGGAGGATACGCCAAGATGACACCTAACGGCAACGGCTGCCTCTCGATACTAATTTGGCTGACTCAGAGCATCATGTGGCCTTTTAAACCTGCCTCAAAATGGATCTCCATTCTTCCTCCTTTAGATTTTGTTAATCTGTCAAGCATTATCCCTGATGTCTGTTTCCACTTGCACCGTGGTGCTAGTTCAACAACTAATATGGAAAGTGTTAGTGTACATCAAACTATGAGATTACATATAAAGGAGCATGCAACTGCAACTTGACTCGGTCAGGTACCGTCTTGGTGTTGATGCTCATGAGGTTCATCTGATCTTGCCAAGTCCTGTTGTGTTAGCAGTGCTTCGGACAATGTAAAGGTGTGGGTATGGGTGAAGTGTGTGCACAATTAGTACAGTGTAAAGGTAGCAGATAGCAGATCGGTGAGACGGGAGACATATGATAGCTATACAACATGCATGGCACACTCAATTACTATAGGATTCTATGAAAATAACAGTCGACTGAAAGCAAATAGGTGAGTCCATTTTTTCTGCACCGTCCGATGTACAAAGAACGGGCAGATCGCCTTCATCTACCTCCAGCCAGTCAGTGTTGATGATCTTCCTCGAAACGCCAGCGACCATCGGATCAGTATTCCTCCCCTGCCTGCGCCTCCTCGACCTCACCGCACCGCTGCTTGGCACCGCCCGCCATCCATTCAAGCCCGCCGACCTCCAGATCGGGCGCAAGAAGCTCCTCGCGCCCACACCCCTATGATAGACAATGATGCGCCGCTTCCCGGGAACAAAGCGGACTAGGTGCTCCGCGCCTAAGCGGGTGCTGCTTTTTAATTGGGGTTCGACCGACCGAATTGAAATCCAGTGCGGCTACCGACCTCTAGCAAAGGTGAAATAGTAAAAGGGAGGAAACCTTGTGCATTTAGTATCACGAAGAAGATGCGAAGAAGCGCTCAACTAGTTTCTTTTCGTGGGATGAATACGGTGTGAGCGACGTAAGATTTGCATGAATAAGGGAAGAGGAGTACCTCTTTTCATTGGCAGTGATGTGTCCTCCTTCGCTTTTTCCGGACGATCTTGTTTGCTGGAAACCGAAGTTGTGGAGGATTTGTGCAGCCTTGGACGAACCCATGTCCAAGTTGTTGAGTGTGGTGCGGTGGCCGCCTGTCAAGCCAAGGGGAAGCAGATCCGAGACGGCGAATCCAGCGGCGTAGAAGGGAACAGCTCCAGTGCGGTGGACGGTTGCGACAGTGGAGCCGCAGCAGTGAGGCGCAGTACGGCGTGTTCGGAGTGGTTCTGGTACGGCGCACGTCGGCGTCAGCATCGTGGAGGCATCTCTACCTCGGCTTCAGCTGCTAAGTCCTTGAGGGTGTTGCGGTTGCGGTTGCGTCGGACGACGCTGGGTACCGCTCCCGGCGTGATGGAGGAGGGCGGCGGTGGATTGGCCGCTATGCGGTGGAGGATGGAGGAGGCTAGGGTTTCGCGGGTGGTGGAGAGGGCGTTTTCGCGCCCACGGAGTATGAATGGGAAAACGGAGGGAGGCGGGGAACAATGTTTCGGTTTGAGATGCGCTTGTTTGAAATTTGGGGAAAGTTACAAACTTTGCCCCCATCTAAAATTTCGGACATATTATGGTTGGGGTAGGATGTTGATGTCGTGTGTCCCAAATGTGGGCGGGATAGATTTCGGCCCAGCGCATGGGTGTTTAGGCGCCCACGACGTATGAATGCTTCTCGGAGGCGGTTGAGACTGACGTCTTGGTGAAGTTACAAGCCTACCCCGGTTTAGACCTTTGGACATCGGGCCGATAGGCTACACGGGCCAGAGTCAGGACAATAATTTCCTACCACCAAAACATTAGTCTCACGCGGTTTCGGGTGACCAGAGGCCTATTTGGTGCATCGTTCAATATTTGGGAGCAGAAGCATTAACGTTTTCGGTTCTCTTGAATTGAACTTTCATGATTTGTCAAACTTCACAAATCTTTACTCTTGAAAATCCTAAAGCTACGATTATTTTGGAATGGAGGGGTACATTTTAATATACATTGTACACAGTATATATTAAAAATATGCAACTTACCTCAGTTCATGCATGGTTCTGTGTATAATCTTCTTGGTTGCAAAAAAGTTCGATATGCGTATGAATATATATAGCATGTTCAAACTCACAACAAAGATTGATGCCCCCTTTTACATCTGATTTACAAATGCCATTATCTCGGGTTCAAATAGATGAATGCACTTCCTATGAATTTGAATCTTCAAAACCCCCTTTATGTTGAATTCGACATGTATTTTATTTTGTAGCTAGCAATTTGGAATGTATCCATGCAAGTGAAAAATGTATAAAGTGATTCACACTAACAACATGGAGTGCACTAATTAATGTTTATATATGAATTGAAAAAGCATCCATTGCCTGTATTTCAAATCGCTCTCACTCTATGGATAGATAATATGAAATAAACACATGCACATGCTAGAATTCAATAGAGTATGGGTGTCTGATAGACCGATTTTCGTCCATATGCAATTTTGCAAAATTCATGATCTCATCCAAAAAATAATAATGCCATTTATATTGTAATTTAATGCGTAGAACCGCCTTTTACACGTAGATGCACAATGCCTCGCCTGCTCTCACAAACACGTTATATATCTCTCTATCTAACGCATAAGTGCACACACTTTATATGCATCGGCATTTCTCTTTCACACATGCTCACAATCTCTCTCGTGGTGTCGGGGTGTCTCACGACATGCTCTCTCTGCTTTCTCTCTCTCTCTCTGACTACTATGTACCACTCTTTTCACTAATCTCAGTTGGAAAACACTATTTCTCTCACATGCATATATACACATGCACGGTCTCTACTAGCCCTCTATACGCACATATATGTGCCTACGTGTCTCCCGCACGCACATTATCTTTAGGCCTCTCTCGCACACATTGCCCCCCGACACACCTCTCTAATAGTAGTTGGCAGATATGATTTCATCATATCATTCGGCAGGATATCCTCGATCGTTAGGCTGGATGGTAATACGAGGCAAAGTTTTACCCTAGTTCGGATCGGACCCTTGCAGTTGAAGAAAGAGCCTACTCCTGCATCAGTATATTAGTGATAGGTGTGTACAAAGTACATGTGAATACCAGGCATTGTGCGTGTGTGTATACTATCAATGAACTAGCCCCAAGCTTGTATAACATACTAAGGGCCTAGGGTTACAAATCATATATAGTCGGCTTATCACCAAGGGGATACAGTCCTCCGCGACTCTGGTAGCTTTGTGTTGTACGCCGAGTCCTCCACATGGGTGTCTGACACGTCTCGGTCCAACCTATATGTGGCGCAGGATGGAACCGACCCATGAGTCTTCATGTTGACCCACCACAACTAGAAATGATGTGCCCACCACACTACACACGCAATCGGCCACTAAGAAAATAAGCATATAGAATAGTACAACGGTATCTAGCTCACGATACGTCTCCATATTTTGTTGATGACACTGACGGACTTTGCATTTGATGCGTGCTCCATATTTTGTTGACGACACTTACGGTCATTGTATTTGAAGCGAAAGCACGATATGGTCACTAGACTTCAAAATAAGCTCATCACGGTCACCACATACATTTTGTCGTGCTAACCAACATGTGGTTGGATGGTTAGAGGAAAGTGGTTTCTCGAGCCCACCAAGGTTAAAGTCCCGGTGCTCGCATTTATCTTGTGTTAATTTTAGTATTTTTCGGTGATGTACGTTCAGTGGGAGGAGACGTTCCACTCGACTACGAGGTACCTATGGTGACTTCGTAAAATCTCAAGATCATGTAGATGAAAAAGTCAGTCGACTGATGTGTAGCCTCACCCCGCACGTACACATGCACGCACGCAAGACACGCACGCATGTAGGCATGCAACACTGACACGTACACATAACGTACACACGCACGCATGCTGGCGTGCAACACTAACACGTACACATGCACTCAAGGACACACGCACGTACGCACCCATGCATGCAACACTGAAACGCACCCTTGCACGCACGCAACACTCGCACGCATGCATGCACATAGCACACGACGCAAGACACACGCTCAACCTATACGTGCATGCACCCTTTGTTAAGGACATGGATTGTTACGGGTATTAATCAATCTTATCGGTGATAAGTAGAACATTGATGTTTGCGTCGGTCTTTATGAATCACAACGTATCGAACTGGCTATCAACATAGTAGGCTTAACGACATGAAAAAGATGACGTCACACTCAATGAACAATGATCGGTTTATGAAATGCCCGCTTCTGGCCGCCCTGGCCCACCAAAGGTTCCTCTGCTGTGCACTGCCTGCGTTGGGTCACTGACATGCAGGCCATGCGCCCAAAGAGCCCACACGTCAGTGGACGAACGGCATGGTGTCCTAGGTCAGAGTCGAGGGCGCCACTCGCGGCACGCCCGGCTGAACACGCCTCCGTGCCGCATTCAAATGCCTCCATGAAACCCACCTGTGTGGAAGCCGAGAAACCCACTCTGGACACACGTTCCTTCATGACCGGTCCAGCGTTAGGCTAGCCATAGTGGGTGTCACATAACCAGTAACATGCACTTGGGACTAGCAAACATGCTTATGTGGCACACAATTAAATAAGAGAGAGAGGGTTATAGTAACATAGGTAGATACCGTATCATGTTAAATGCTATACTACTTTGTGTCATGCATGGCAATAAATATGGTAATCTATGATACTACTTTATGATACTATGCACTAAGGTAGTATCATATACTAGTATCATATGCATGATACTAGTATATGTTACTCCCCACTATGAGTAGCCTTAAACGCAACGCCGGCCGAACTCCTCCCGTCCGCCGTCTATTTAATCTCCTATTTAAACGAGGCCAAACGCCGGCCAAGAATCGCACACCTCCGTCGCTCCCCTATCTCCTCCACTATTTTGTCCACTCTTACAATGGCTTACGAAGAGTAGTTATTCCGCATCCAAGCCGGCTAGGTAGCCCGCCGGATACGAGCTATACAGCTCGCTGATCCACCTCTCTCCCCTCGCCCGACGGAGCCAGTTGCCGCCCCAAGCCGGTGCGTGGTTCAGCAACTCGCCGCTCCAGGCCAGCTCGACGAGGCGCAGCGCACGGGCGTCGTTGCTGCCGTCCACGCCGCCGCCGTGCACTCGTCTCCTGTTTCGTGGCCGAGACTCCCATGCCAGCGGCCGCCATGCAAGCAGCGACAGGCGGTGCGCGAAGAGCAACGAAGTCGGTGGCCAGCGCCTGGCCCGCCGCCATCATCGAGGAGAAGTAGAACACGGGAGGCCGCCGCCGCTTGGGTCCCATGAAGGCCACCGCAGAGGCGACGCCAGCGTACACAGTAGGTGTCTTGCCGTATCCTTTTGTTGCGAGGACCTTCGTCGACCCCGCATGGGCTCCACGGAAGAGGTCAATGTCAGGATGAACTCGAGCCGGTGCCGGCCATGGCGAAGTAGTGGCCGGTGATGAACTCGAACCGGTGCCAGCCACCATCATCTTCGGTACCAGCCAATGATATCAGTTGGGCAGTGGGGAAGCGAGCCGTCCTTTGCGCTGAAGCATATATCTCCGGGGCTCCCGGCAGTCCGGTGATCGTGCTGCCGGACATGAGGAACACAAATCGATCGGTGGGCGACCATACCTGTGCTGTCCAGAACTAGCACCACGTAGTTCATTTGAATGTAATGAAATCCGTCATGTTTGTGTGAAAATCCGGTATTTTATATGATTTCCGTCGTTGCTTATATGAAATATCAGTTTGTCTATGTGTTTGCATGAATTTCATCCGGTTGGTTGAGTTGCTGTCATAATGTGTGCGGCTACGGTTGGATGGCGTAATTTGCGGGTCGCCGGTCAGTCTGCGGGCGGCTCGGGCGGCGTTGTGGGACAAAAAACACAGCTCGTGCGAGCTCGTCTCCAACGTGCGCGCTGGAGGATGCATGACACCCGAGCCATTCCTCGTTCATCGGTGGCAAAGGCACCGGTGGACAAAAGGGTCGCCAATATTTTGGCTACCCCGGGCAAGATCCAAACAGCCCTCCCAACAGATTCAAATCCCTCGTTCGCCGTGGAATTTTGCCATGTGTTGTTTTCATTGACTATCAAGATGCCCGTGCATTGCACGGAACATCAATATGCATTTTTTACAAACTCCCGCATGCATGCAAGGGATAATTAGTGTCCTCCTTTGCTAGTACCACGAGGAAAACACCATTAATATTGCATCGATTAGTGTTAGTGGCCTTGTATATCTGCAAATTGTAATTTTGATAGTGGCCCCTTGTATATAGAAATGGAGGGAGAAATATGAGAGATAAGGTGAGGAGGAGTGGGGCGTGGTGCCGTGGTGGTGACTGGTGGTCGGACTGGGCGGAGGCATGGGGATGGACGGCGCATTATATCTAGGTTTGTATCTCTCTCATACACACCCACGTAGGTGGGGGACGTGCACGAAGAGAAGAGGTGCACGCACGGCGCACGCATTCTGCCTCTTTCCCAACCACACCCGCAGGGGTACACGGTGGAGCCTCATTTACAGACGAAAAAGGCAGCCCACGTGGTAATTTGGCACGTGTACTGGTTGTCCACTTGGTGGAGGGAGAATCGTCTACCACGGGTGAACAAAAAAATTGCGACTTGACGCATTATGTTTAACTAAAAAAAGAGGCAAACCATGTGGGGCCTACCTTAGAGGAAAGGCTCTATACACTGGAGTACTTTTGATGCGTCCCGTCAACTCGCAGAACGAGGAGAAACTTGCTTAGTACGCCGTCTCCCCTGCCCACGGGCGCGGTGGCTCGCAGGATGAGGTGAAGCTTAGTACTACTGTACGCCTTTACGCCCGCTCCCTCGCCCACGCTGTGGTGGCTCGCAAGCACGAGGAGAAAATTTTGCTACTCCCTCCGTTTACTCCTCGTCCCTACTATGTACTTTGGTTAGTACTCCCTCTATTTACTTATACAAGGCCACTATAAAAAAATACATTTTGCATCTATACAAGGCCACAAATAGTAATCGAGACAAAAGTTACTACTCCCTCCTTTCCAGTTTATGGCTCAATTTCAAAATCTCTCCAAACAAGGTAGACGGTGAGTGGTCGAATTAATTTCCTAGTTTGCACAAGTAATTAGTACGCCTGCTTTTTCTCAAGAAGTTATGTTTACCAAGGCATTAATTAGAACGAATGCATGAATGACCACTAAATTTCCATGAACGTGTACAAGCATTGGTTAGTTTCCTCTTGACACTGCTTGCGTCGGGTGATCTAACACACCTCGAAATCCAACATGTAATGGTACAATACGAACGTTTTTTAGATGAGCCCTATAAACCCTAGTGGGTATGTACTCCGTAAAAACAGATTTTTCCAAAACTAAGTCGCTCACTTTCATGAATTCTGTAGTATACTCCTCCGTCGACGCTCCCTTTCATGAATTCTGTACTTCCTGTCGCCGACATGTGGGACATATAGCAACCGGGTCAACGTGTCAAGCACCAAATAATAGTGCAGAACAGCAGGGGGGACGCACCCCACCCGTACCGGCTCGGTAGTAGTAATGAGCAATGAGACGTCAAATCACAATGCCGCACCTTCCCATACGGACGAAGCAACCATTATTTCACAGTTCGGTTCGCCATCATCTCAAACCACGTACTAGTATTGCTTCTGCCTCAAGAGGGACACGCCAGACGCCTTTGGTACATCATGACACGTGGGACCGCATGACAGGCCATGCTCCCCCGCCGATCGCTCGGTAAAATCACCTCATTTTTACAATACTTCCTCCGTATTAGTTTACTACATGGCATGCATGTCGTTCTAGGTTGAGAATTTAACTGGCTATATATGTGATGAACAGTACTCTAGCCTTTTAAAAAATGTATACTTTTGTACAGTAGTACTATCGATGGATTGCACCATGGAGCAAAAATTGAAATTAAAAAAAGGTGGTACATATAGAGAGCGCTCGTCGCCAAATTATGCATATAGTACTATTAAAAAAGCTAGTACGTGCTTAATTGGGGTGCTAAATTATTAAAGAAATACTAGTAGTATGTACATACTGAAGAGTTAAAGTAATGAGAAGAAACATAACATAGTTCTGCTGGGGGCTCAGCACAACACACCCCTCAAATTAAACTAAGCACACCTGAAATTAAACTATGCAACTAATCCGGTAGACACTGCATTAGAAGTTTAGAACCACCATGAGCAACGACACTGCCACCTTACTCGGAGTCCTCGCCCACGCCCTCGACTTCGCCCTTGTCCCTCTTTCTCTTGGCCGATACTTCTTTGCTTGAACCGCACACTTGGTTGTTGCTCTTCATCCAACCCTTGTAGATATTGAAACAAAGGTAGCCATCCATTGCAGCGTAGTGGATGTGGTCTATATCTAGTACATTCCGCTGCCATGCATGATGATGAAACGTGTAATGAGGTTTCTCCAGTTTACGGTACGAAGGATGAACCATGGCTCCTGCCAGGGTCAGCATTGAAGGCTGACGAGAGGGCACCAGCCGATTCTTCTGGAGGTCGAAGGGGTTGCCTACAACGAGGCCTATCTGACCCAGGACTTCTTCGTCATTCTTAAAGTCTACAGTAACGAATTTCACTGTTTTGTCCTTGAGGAAGTTCTTAAAATCTTGGCACTCAATGTCGGCATGGCATATGTGGTAGACCAAGCAAACGTTATGTATGCAAACCTGGATCACGGCGGGCTTCTTCCTCTCTTCGTCCTTTAGATACTTCTCTCGTCCCACGACTGTGGTGTACTCAACATCTAGCCCAACGACCCACTCATCATGTGAGTTTTCGAACATGCGTCTGAAGCGAGAAAGGCATCATTTCACCGTCTCGGAAGTACGGGTGTAGATGACATCGAACTCATCGCCGGTGATGGTTCTAGCCTTGTACTCACTGCCGATCGGGGAGATTTGGGACGCCATGGATTTGGGAGGAGGGTTAGGATTAGTGGAACGGCCGTAATGTGAATGGACATGACGACTAGGAGCGAACCGCCGTAGTATTAAAGGACGTAAGGGACGAGTAGGAGCGAATCCGCCGCGTCGCGAACGGCAGGGTAGTGGCTTTCCATTCTCCCATGATACGGGCTTCAGAGAGCCCTTGGATCAGAGATCGAACGGTTGCATGGCGTGATTCTAGACAAATGGGTGAATATCCTATCCTGGAGGGTTATTCTGCAAATTTTCAGCAACTTAGCATGCGACCGTTTGATCTCGCATCCAAGGGCTACCAAAGAGTTCGTATCATGGTCGCGCTTACAACGACCGTCAGATCGCCGCACGGTCGCGCTTCTTTGAGATTTAACACGGTGCGTTAGGGCTATCCGATGTTGGCATGTCATACATAGTCATCACTTAGTCACTCATACTACAACAAGGTTGGCTATAAGGTTGGCTATAAGTGTATTTTTACTCCTCTCTATCTTTTTCAGATTCTCCGTCAATATATTATAAGAACGCTTTTGACACTAGTGTAGTGCCAAAACGCTCTTATATTATGGGACATGTGAGTACTAGTATTTATTGCATTTGCCAAGGAGTGACCTCTTCCAATGAAATGGTGTTGCTAAGTTTGCTTCATTTAATTAGCTATAGACTCAAAATTGTCTTTTCACCTAGGTAGACGTGCTTAGCACCGTTTCTTCCTTGGGTCACCAAACTAGTCTCTCTCTTCTTGATTAACTTGCCACATCAGACTTTATGCCTATGTGGCAAGCTTAAGCACCTGTAGGAGCAAGTACAATAGTGCGCTTTACATGGCATTTTTGCATCTGTGGAGGAAAGAGAGGCAAGGAAAAAGTGGAGAAGTGGGCTCTCATGCAAGAGCCAGCCTCTACTACTACATGGTGGAGCATTGGAAGAGGCACCTGTATGGAGGTAGTCAGAATCGAGACTCACGCCGGTCAGAGCGCCCAGCTTAAAATGATAATGGCAAGTCAAATCACGGGCCCCACCTGCCCAAAGAAGAATCATTGTCAAATCACACAGCCCTCACGCTCACAGCAGCCTACTCCCTCGCTCTTCGCTCTGCCGAACCGACTAGGTGGAACTGCCCGCCATCACAAGCAGAAAAGCCCCCGCCTCGACTTTTAAATACAACTACTCCCTCCGTCTAGGTGAGTAAGTCATGTTACGAAAACCAAATAATCCCAAAATACTAAGGCGCGGTGCATTAACTTCTACCTCGCTTCTTGTTTCTTCACATATCAACCAATAAGAATCCAATGATATACTTTTTGTGACATAGTAACTCATATTTAGTTAGTCAAATGGATTACCTAGAACTACGTGCAGGCCCTATAAACCGAGACACCCACAAATAAAAAACCGAGACGGAGAGGGTAGTTCAGCACATATCTTTTTAGATCAATATAGTCGGGATTCACCAAGGAGCAAAACCAAGTGGTAGGCTGCTCCTGTCGTGTTGGCGTAGCAATTCAAGCAGGGTCAGTCCGCACACGAATTGGCGACACACTTAACAGGACCCCTTTGGCAGACATGTGGCTCATCCACCGTCTTGTTCCACGTGCGATGCACCAAATCACAGTTCGGAGCAGCGGTTGGAATTGGAGGCACCCCGGTCGTAGCGCCGCAGTAGTAGAAAATGAGCGATGAGGGGTCAAATCACAAAGCCCCACCTTTCCCGCATTAAGCTGGATGGACGAAGCAACCATCATTTCACTCTAGCATGCAAGAGCATAAAGAAAAGAGAAAACAATGATGCGTGCGGCAGCTACCTAGGGCACCCTAGGGTAGGGGTCTCCACTACAGATCCTTTTCTTTGAAAGCGCCTCCACTACAAATCGGCTTCTCCCTCGTCCTCTTGAAGAAAACCAATGATGAGTGCGGCGGTAGGGTTTGTAGGAGTACTACGGCGTGCGGGGCCACGTTGTAGTAAACGGGTTCGAGTCGACGCCTTAAATATGTGTGGGCCGCTTGGTTTTACGGGAACGAGGCAGCATTTTGGGTTCGGGGACCAGTGGAGATATAGCACGTACAAAAAATTGTGGACGTAGGTTCGACTGAAAGGCAATGATGCATGGGCCCTGCATTTTGATATACCCGGGGCCGCGTGAAATTTGCTACTCTACTCAAAACTAGTAAGGTACACATGTATTAAACGCATGAGATTTTGGAACCAAATTATGAATAAATACACACTATAGCATGTAAAGCTTTGAGTCATATATGCATGATGTAGATGTTCGTTTAGTTCTTATAGTTCATCTCATTCAAAATCAATTAGTTTTATAAAATGTTAAGATTCATGGGGTTGTGCATTGTAAATCATAAAGTAAAAACAAATAATGGCAATTCATTTAGAAAAATAATAATCAATTATGATACGTAAGATTCTAGAACAAAGGAGAAGTGCTTGTGTTTTGAGGTTTGTGCATTATGCTTAAGTTCAACCATGGAGTCTTCTAAATTGTACATGTGGCAGATCTGGTGGAATGTTGATGATATCCAACGGCCAGTAGTGCTCGGATTTTCCCATCTCTGCATTGTCGAGTTAGCTTCATCCAGCGACCATCTTTCAAAGTTATTGGCACACTATATAGTTCTTGTGCAATAGTTGCATGTTTTGGAAAAGAAGCTACTAGTGGGTTGTACTATCTATTTAGGAATATAAGATGTATACATGGAAGTTGTAGGGAAAGAGATGACATGGAGGATCTCAATTCCTATGAGTAGGGATTGGAAAAGAGATGTCATTTGGTTCACATCATGTGAACTTTTCTATTGAATCTAGAGATGACATGTATCTCAAGTCCTATGAGGAGGGATTAGTAAAGAGATGTAATTTGGTTCATATCATAGGAACTTTTCTATTGAATATACACTAATGTTTATTTTACTTTGAAATTAAGGGAGTATAGGAATCCATTCATATGAAACAAGTGGCTCAAGCTATAGAAATGATATCATGTTTATTTCCTTTGAAATGTAGAGTATATGAATCTATTCCTATGAACCAATTGGCTCTAAAGGAAAAAATCCTATAAAAATCATATCATATAGAGTTCCTATGATATTCCTCGACACTAAAGGATGGTTGAAATTGCTGCGGGTGATACGATGGTCTTTCTTTGTAGACTCCTCACCCATCTTTATAGTTATCTCTCGAAGATGAATGAAATGATATATACAAGGTATTCTACATGTGCAATTTGGTACACAAAAACTCGGTAAAAGTTTGCGAGGTTCTAATTTTCAATAAAGCTATATGCACTGCATTTCGGAAAGGAGGGAGCATACGGCAGTTGCTAACACTCACGTGGAAGATTTGTGTGTAGGAGGAGTGGCTGTTCTGTTAAATGACATGGCAAAACTGACACTGTAGGATGCCGATCTAACAGTTCTTACGGTGTTCGTCAGGAATAGGCTTGTGGCGAACGTTTGTCGGATAATGATTTACGGACACATGCATTGCATTGATACGTGCCCCCCTCTCTCTCACGCTCACGCACCCATCGTCTATCTGCAGGTAGACGTCACGCACATATGTGCTCTTCACACCCTACCCTCAGAACTTGTAAAAAACAAAAGACGGCGCGCACATTTTATTTTAGCTCACACGTCACACACTTATATTATTACTCTTGCGTCGAACGTTCTTTGGGCATAGTATATATTGTACTCTCACGAAGAGAAGCGTGCACGCACGCACTAGTTCTCTCACACCCACTTGCGGGTACACGTAGGAGTGCATTTTTTGAAGCCGGTACAACAAAATCACTCCACTATATATAAAAGCAGGAGCCTTAGCGCTTGCTTTACTAGGGTTCCTCTCGTTCACTCTCTCATGCTCTCCAGATCTAAGCAAGACATAGGTGGCCACACTCTCTCTCAGCTCATGGCTGGTCACAAATCCGGCCGGACAACCTCGACCGGGGCAGGGGTGTAGGTGCATCATTCATGCTGTCGCCGACGGGCGAGGAGGAGACCAACGGCTGCCCGCTGCTCCGATCGGTGGTCGTGCTGCCTTCTCCGAGAGAGCGCCAGCTGGAGGGCCTCCGACCCCTTCTTCCTCCCTCATGTATTGTGGCCAAGATGCGGCCTCCCGACGCCGTCTTTGCCACATGCCGACGACCCTCAGGTATATATTCCTTCGAAACCTGCCTTGCTCTACTACCCAGCTCTTCCCCCTTCGTGTGGATCCTTTTCTACTTCCGTCCGCTGTTCCAAAGCCACCTAGACTTCTACTATTATTATAAGTAAAGCTAGTTCATACAGTCAACTCAAAGCGTTGGTTCAAACAGGGAAGAAAGTGGGAAAGCTGTAGTGTCGGTGCGGGGACGACACCTATGGGATCACAAGAATCCCTACTACGGTTGCGGGGCGCGGGGTCGTGAGAAGAGCGGATCAAACAGATAGCACACGGGTTCTTTTATCCAGGTTCGGGCCGCGAGGATGC
This sequence comes from Aegilops bicornis, assembly GCA_021605145.1. Lineage (NCBI taxonomy): Eukaryota > Viridiplantae > Streptophyta > Magnoliopsida > Poales > Poaceae > Aegilops > Aegilops bicornis. Next base: position 772,078,812 of record CM038673.1, on the reverse strand, counting down.
GTAAAACCCTACTCCTACTTTGGTGGTTTGTTTATCTGTGTTCTTGAGCTAGCTATGGGGCGTAAGGAGCTCCAAAAAGCCGAATCCTCCTCCTGTCGCCTTGGGCCTCCTTTTATAGGGAAAGGGGTTGCCACAATGGCACACAGGAGGTGGAAAGGGTAAAGTGGTGCGAGTTTATCCCTCGCATTACATGACAAGGCGCATTTAATGCGTCTTGCTTAGGTGTCCTTGCTTTATCGGGGACGGGGAAGAGCCCAGTCTCGCCTGTCGCCGCTCCCTTACGTGTTGACACGCGCCCTGGCCAGCGGTGCCTGTGGTGCCATGTAGGCAGGCAGGCAGCTGAGGTGGCGCAGCGGTGGGTCTCCACGACGATCCGCTTGCCGCCACGCAGGTGCCTGCCCAACTGGTTGGGTCGGCAGCTGCATGCGAACGATGGCGGAGGTTTGACTGGCGTGGGCCTGATGGTGGCCCCACGGGTGTTCTCGGCAAGGGCCTCGCCGTAGCCCCGGCAAGGGTCTTGCCGCGACGCCGTTGGTCATCCCTGCAAGGCTCTTGCCGGGCTCAGGATCCTCCTTGGCTGGGATCCCGCCAAGGGTCGCTGCCTTCTATAGTGTGTATCTGATCTTGAATGTCTTCACAAAGATCTGCATGCCACCACGGGGATGTCTCCCGAATCCTCGCCCCATGGGGGCAGTGGACTCAAGGGTGATTCGCTCCGTAGGTGTGGGGCGAGCTGCCCGGCAAGGGTCTTGCCGGGTTTGCTAAAACCTCACCCCAGCAAGGATCTTGTCGGGGGAGTCCGTTTCGTCCCCTTTGCTCTTTGTGGTCTTGGTCTTGGCGTTGTTCTGTTCCTCTCGAGCTTCGACCTTTACCTTGGCTCACCTCCCTTGCCTTGTTTGCTCAAGGCGGAGGTGCTCATGCTCAGATCAAGGCGTGCACAGTTATAGGGGTACAAAAAGTGTACCCCTCTTTTTGTACACCGACAGGAGCCCCCGGGCCTGGGCCACACGTAAGCGCAATCACGTCATTGGGCTGGGCCCAAAAACGGTGCGCGGGCAGGAGGGGTAGTCTTTACCGTGGTAAGTTTCTTCGCGCGCTGCCCTTCCCATGCCTCCCGCGCGTGGCTTGGCGTGGGGAGGCGTGCGTGACGTGGGTGGCATGCATGGGGCTAAGCTCTGCGCGCATGCGTCACGTCGCAGTAAAAGGGGGCGGTTCGCGCCTTCCCCATAAACGGAGGGAGGCGTGGAGGTGCGGCCCATTTACTGAACGGGGCCGGGGCGTGGTCTTCAAGGCGTCCACTCCCCACGATCACGGGGTGGGAAGAGGTCGCCTCACCCGTCGCCTCGGTCCCGCATGCCCGCCATGTGGCTCTCATGCGCTTGGGGTGGCAAACGGTGGAGGCAGGAAACCGGGACGTCGCGGGCCGGGGCAGCGGGTTGGTCCCAGTTCGCTGCGCCTTCCGCGTCTTGATTGGCTGAGCGGGGCGGCCGAGCCCCCATCCCGTTCCTTTATAAAGAGCGGGGGGGGGGGGGGGACGGCGTCCCGTACTCTTCCATCTTCTCCTTCCTTCAGCTTCTGCTCCCCCTCCCTCCATCCGCCATGGAGAGAGGGAATCCTGGCTCTTCAACGGTGGCGGCAAGGGTCGCTGCTCGACAATGCGTCCTTCCTTCTCCTTCACCTGCGGTGGCAGAGCCAGCCGCGAGGGGAAGGGGGAGGGGGCGAGGCCGTGGGCGAGGCCGAGGCGCTCAGGGAAGAGGATAACAGGGCGGCGCGCCGGTCCCTCCTCCGCCAGTAGTTCCTCCCCCCATGGAGGGCCATATCGGGGATGATCCTTGCGAGTTCTTCGTCAGGCTGCACCGGCCGCCTCACCGTCGCCTTCGTCTCCCGACTCCATTCGCGAGCGAGATGGAGCTGGATCCGCCGGAATCATTGCGGTTGCACATGAGGGGCTGTGGGATCAGCGATGCAGCGAGTTCGCTACGACTTCCCAGCCCTCACGTGATGTATCTTGGTCGAGGGTGGAAGCCGTCAACATATCCATCGCTTGACGGCGGGGCTCACCCTCCATTTCAAGCTGATGGAAGGCGGCCTCCTCTCCGTCAAGGTCTTCGGGTGCTTCGGGACTCGGGCAAGGTACTGCGTGGAGAGCTCTTCTGATAGCGAAGGCTCCTCCTCGAGCGGGAGTGGCGAGGAGGACAGGGGCAGCGACGACGAGGGTAGCAGGCGGCAGGATGACGGGTCCGACTAGGTGTCGGGCGCTGCTCCGTGCGGCACCGCCGATCCCATCATCCGTGTCGCCGGCTTCCTGAACTTCTCGAGGTCGTCTCCTTGGGGAGCTGGCATTGGGAGGCTGCGAAAGAGGAAGAGGGCGGGCGGCAAGGCCGTCAAATCGGAGCATTCGGGCACCGACGCCTTCGACGCGTGCTGACATCCTGCCGCCTCGTCTTCGAGCTCTGCTTCCAGCGCTGCCATCACCATCCAGCCTTCGGACAGCCACCGAGATGTTCTCTTGGTGCCTCCTGCCACCCGTAGCTCGCCTAGGCGCCCCTTTTGCTCTTTTCGCCTCCTTGACCTGCCTCCTGAGGAGAGGGACAAGGAAGGGGTTACGGGCACCTTATCTTTTTTAGTTTGTAAGCCTTTAGGCCTTAGCTGAATTTAAAACTTGTAATCCCATCATTCATGTTTTTCTTTCCCTATGGACTGTACCTGAGTGGAATGTTTTTAATGAAAAAGGGATGCTTGTCGGGTCATTTGTTTGCGGGTAGAACCCACGACAAGGAGTAAATCCTTGATATCCCTAAGATAAACATTTTCTTGCCCGACAACAGGCCTTGCCGTCTTCCCACTTCGCTCGACCTTTCTCACGCTTACAGCGGAGGTAGGGATGAGGTGGGTTCAGGATCCTCGTTTCATCCTTTTGCTGCCGCGACTACGACCAATCCTGGCCCCAGGAACGAGCCCTAGGGCCTAGAGTTTTAGGGGAGCACGGTAGCTTTGGAAAAAACGAGGTTTCACATACCTCAGTCCATAAGGGAATGCATGACAAGGGATAAAGAACGTATCTGAAGCTGTAGCCACCGGCAATTCTGGTTCGCCGTGGGTGAATCTTTGTACTCGCAGCCCCCGGCAATACTGGCTTGCCGGGGTCTAGATGCCAATCTGTCCCTCTTTTCTTTTTCGTCCTCAAGTGATCCGACAAGGATATCTGTGAATCATGTGAACCAAAGAATACAAAAGAACGGCAAAGAGACGCACACTCGACCTCTAAGCTAGGGGTTAGTCGCCGCTAAGCACTATCAACCCTAACCAAGGATTTAGACTCGACCTAGCATGCATGCTATAACTTGGGGCGCCAAACTTCATTTATTTATGCTCGTGGTCTGCGCTGGCTTTGTACAAAGGGTTACATGCATCATCGGCAATGCTTGTACAAAAGGTGGCTTGCCGGGGCCCGACAAGCCGCGCCTCACGGTAAAACTTGAAGATGCTCAATGTTCCGTGAGTTACTCACCGGAACAGCATCTTGATCTCAGCGGACCGTGCGGGCCTGGTGACTCATATTACCCGATAAGGGCCTTCCCACTTTGGCGTCAACTTGTTGGAATTCTTGATCGATTGAACGCGCCGAAGGACAAGGTCGCCTTCCTCAAGGCTTCGGGCATGAACCTTGCGGCTATGGTAGCAGCGCAAGGCTTGCTGGTAGCGTGCTGCTCACAACCATCAAGACGATCTTTTCCTCAAGGAGCACCGCGTCATCTTGCCACAGCTTGCTCTTGCTCAAGCTCGTTATAAGCGAGCACTCGAGGTGACCCGTGATATGAGTTCGATGGGGAGAACTGCTTCGCCCCGTGATAGCAGGCAAAAGGTGTCTGCCGGTGGCTCGATTTGGCGTCGTCCTGATCGACCAAAGAACCGCCGACAACTCATCAATCCAGCGCCTTCCACTCTTGTGCAGCCTGTCAAAGGTCTTGGTCCTTAAGCCTCGCAGTACTTCAGCATTTGCCCTCTTAGCTTGACCATTGCTCCGGGGATGAGCAACAGAAGCGAAACAGACTTTGCTGCCGAGGTCTTGGGTATATTGCATGAAGGTGCGGCTTGTGAACTGTGTGCCGTTGTCGGTGATAACCCTGTTGGGCACGCCAAAACGGCACACTAGTCCCTTGAAGAACTTGACGGCTGATTGAGCTGTGACCTTCCTCATCGCCTCCACTTCCAGCCACTTTGTGAACTTGTCGATTGCAACGCATAAGTACTCAAAGCCCCGACAGCGCGGGGAAAGGGCCCAAGATGTCGAGCCCCTGCACCGAGAAAGGCCGTGAGAGAGGAATGGTTTGAAGGGCTTGAGCTGGCTGATGAAGCTTCTTTGAATGGAACTGACACGCTTCACACCTGGTGACCAGTGTCGTCGCATCCTGGAGGGCAGTGGGCCAGAAGAAGCCATGCCGGAATGCCTTGCCGGCAAGGGCCCTTTGACCCGATGTGGGATCCACATATGCCTCTGTGTATCTCTGCCAACAGCTCCAGTCCTTCCTCTCGAGGGATACACTTCAATTTCACACCGTTCGGCCTCTTCTGCAGGACGCCATCGATTTAACTGGTACATGGTAGAGCGACATGCTACTTTTTCCGCTTCTTCCTGCTCCTCAGGAAGTTCCCCTGTTTGGAGGAATCGAACAGTATGCTGTGCCCACGCCGGAGCCTGGGGCTCGACGGCAAGGACTAAAGGCATTTCCTCCGCTACAGGAGCGGCGGTCTCGACGGCAAGAGCTTGACGCTCCGCCGGAGCCAGTCGTCCCATGGCGGGCTCGGTATCCCCGGCAACATCCTTGCCGGCGGCTCCGCGGAGCTCGGCGAGAAAGTACTTGCCGGGCCCTGATCTCCTCCTCTTATTCTGCTCTGTTGATGGATCAACGGATGGCTGAGTTAGCTGAAGCACAAAGGTACCTGGTTCCACAGGTAGCTTGAGGACAGCGCATTTTGATAGGTAATCGGTGATATCGTTCTCCGCTCGGGGAACGTGTTCAGCCTGTATACCGTCGAAATGCTCTTCTAGTTTTCTCACTTCATCAACGTAGGCCTTCATCAACGGGCTCTGGTAATCCTTGTTGACTTGCTTGACGACAAGCTGCGAGTCCCCCCTAACGATGAGTTTCTTAACTCCGAGGTCCGCCGCGATCCTAAGACCGGCAAGCAGCCCTTCGTACTCTGCCGTATTGTTGGTTGACACCTCCACGGGAAGTGCATCCGGATCACGTGCTTGAGGTGCTCTCCGGTGGCACGACAAGCAAGACGCCAGCCCCGCTACCAGAAGGAGAAAGCTCCATCAAAGTACATGATCCAATCACAACTCGCCTCCTTGCCGGGAGAGCAGTCTCTTGACTTCTTCATCAGCGTTGCAGTCCATTCTGCAATGAACTCCGCTAGGACTCGGCTCAATCGTCAAGTACTTTCAAACTTGAGGCCAAAGCTGGACAGCTCCAAAGTGCCCATTCCACAATTCTTCCCGTTGCATCCGGATTGTGCAATATCCGCTGCGAGAGGGAAGCGAGTGACGACAGTGATCTCGTGTGCACGGAAGTAGTGACGCAGCTTCCTCGAGGCCATAAGAAGGCCGAAGAGCGTTTCGCACGCCGAGTACCTTGACCTAGCCCCCGCAGGAGGGAACTAACAAAGTAGACCGGTGCTGCATCATTTTCTTCTTCGCGGCACTCCAACCGGCTGTGTCGCCTCGCATTGGTGGTGTCGGGCTCTGCCGCTGCCATCTGCTCGTCGTCAACCTCTCTCTGTGCCACCAGTGCAGCGCTGACCACCTGGTCCGTTGCCGCCAGGTATAGCAGCAACGGCTCCTGTGGCCTGGGCGCAACTAGTATTGGTGCGGAGGAGAGGTACTTCTTCAAACCCTGCAATGCTGCTTCGGCTTCTGGCGTCCACTCCATCGGGCCCGCCTTTTTCAGGATCTTGAAAAAGGGAAGGGCGCGCTCGGTAGACTTGGAAATGAACCTGCCCATGGCGGCGATGCAACCAGCAAGCCGACGCACATCCTTGATTCGCTTGGGTGCTTCAATCTGCTCTATAGCTTTGATTTTGTTCGGATTGGCCTCTATCCCACGCTGTGACACCAAGAACCCGAGAATCTTGCCGGACGGGACGCCAAAGACGCACTTCTCAGGGTTCAGCTTGAGATTGATCTTGCGCAGGTTTGCAAATGTTTCTTGCAAATCCGGTACGAGGGTTTTCCTGTCCTTGGTTTTGACCACTATGTCATCCATATAAGCTTCCATATTTCTATGGAGCTGGGGTTCAAAACCAATCTGGACCGCCCTTGCAAACGTCGAACCAGCACTCTTCAACCCAAAAGGCATCTGCATGAAACATTACGTACCACATGGGGTGATGAACGCTGTCTTCTCTTCATCTTCTCTTGCCATGAAGATCTGGTGGTAGCCGGAGTAGGCGTCGAGGAATGATAACAGATAACACCCAGCCGTGGAGTCAACAATCTGATCGATGCGCGGCAATGGGAAGGGGTCTTTAGGGCAAGCCTTATTGATATCTGTGTAATCAATACACAGCCTCCACTTCCCATTTGCCTGGCGCACCACGACCGGATTGGCCAACCACGTTGGATGGAGCACTCCTCTTACCAAACCCACTGCTTCCAGCTTCCGGATCTCTTCGTGATGAACTCTTGTCGTTTCCAAAGCTTGCTTTTCTCGACCTTCTCGCTGACGGGCCGCGCATGAGGGCAGACAGCAAGGGGGTGCTCAATCACCACCATGGGACCACCGGGGATGACGGAGCCTTGCCTTGCAAACACATCGACATTCGCCGCAGGAAGCCGACGAGCTGGGTTTTCCTATTTGTCGTCAAGGGTGGAGCTTATGGTAAAAGCCCCTCCCATGCCGTCCTCATTGACAGAAACCTTCTTGGTTCCCGGCGGTATGGCCCTGGGCTTCTTGTTTCCGCCGGTGGAGCTCTCCGACACGTCCTCGACGGCAGCGCTACACTCCAAAGAGGTGCGCTTGCCGGAGTGGGTGCCCGAGGTCTCACCGGTCTTCTTCTTCTTCCCTCCCGAGGTCCCAGCGATAGGAGCAAGTGCCCTAGCGGCGGCAGCTGCTGCAACTGCTTGTTGGTATAGTTGGCCAGCGCAAATCAGCGCATCTTTCTTGTCGGAGGGGATGGTGATGATCGTCACAGGTCCTGGCATCTTCAGGTTGTTGTAGGCGTAGTGTGACGCCGCCATGAACTTGGCTGGCTGCGGCCAATGATCCCGTTGTATGGCAAGGGATCTTGGCAACATCGAACACGATCCTCTCCGTCCCCGAAGTTCGGTCGCTTCTAAAAGTCACGGCAACGTGACCTTTCCCTTGTTGGCTTCTTCTCGGGTTGACCCACGAACGCGTCTGCCTCTTCGAGGTCTCCATCAGGAATCTGCAGTTTCTCGATCACGACAGGCGAGATCAAGTTCAGACCGGCCCCGCCATCGACTAGCATCTTCGTCACCTTGAGGTTGCATATTGTTGGTGAAACCAGCAATGGCAAGCACCCGACCGCAGTAGTGCAATCAGGGTGGTCCTCAGTGTCAAAAATGATAGGTGTGCTGGACCACTTCAGCGGCCTTTGGGCATCAAACAACGGCTCTGCCGCTGTAATCTCTCGCGCCACCGCTTTAAGCCGGCGGTGAGAAGTATGCAGCGAGGCGCCGCCATCGACGCACATGGCCTCTGTAGCTTTCTGAAACTCTTGGTCGCCGGATTCGTCATCCTCTTCGTGATCGTCGTCTTCTGGCTTTCTATCACGGCCCCGGGCGGGCCTCTCCTGTTGCTTATCCTTGTCGTGATGGCCCGCCTGGCCGTCACGCTTCTTGTCGGACCCCTCACTATCGTATGGGCCCTTCTCCTTGTCCTGCCTCTCATACTCAGCCCTCTGCTTCTCAGCGAGGAGCTCAACCTGTCGGCAGTCCTGGAGAGCATGGTCTTTGGTGCGATGGATCTTGCAGTATCGCTTGTCGGAGTTTCCTGGCTTCTCGGCAGTCCCGAAGGCCCGGCAGGCGACACATCCGGCAACCTCCTTGCCGGGGTCGTCTGCCTTAGTCTTCTTGGTGGAGCCGGCGTCATCAGATCCCTCGACGGCAAGCACGGTTTTTCCTTTGCGCTTCCTGTTGCGGCGCCGGCCTTTCTTCACCGGGGCGGCAGTATCCTCATCTGAGGAGTCGGTTTCCACGCCGGCATCTTCGTCGGGGTACTTCCTTCCCTCTTCTACTCGGGCACATTTGTCAGCAAGAACATAGAGTTGTGCTACATCTCTCACCTTGTTCATTGCCAGCTCTTCGCGCATCTTGCGGTTACGCACGTTCTGATGGAACACGCTGATGATGGTGGCAGGATGAACATCAGGATATTGTACTGTACCCGGCTGAACCTCTGAATATACTTGCGGAGACTCTCGCCTCCCTTCTGGGGAATGACGTGCAGGTCGCTTGCTTGGCCATGGGCTTGGTGGCCTCCAGTAAAGGCGCCCACGAACTCATGGCACAAGTCCGACCAGGACGAAATAGAGTCTACCGGCAAGTGCATCAACCATGACATGGCGTTGGGTTTGAGAGACAACGGAAAGTAATTGGCAAGCACCTTATCGTCGCGGGCTCCGGCATCTTGCATCGCGATGGTGTAGACGCTGAGGAACTCAGACGGGTGGGTCTTGCCACTGTACTTTTCGCCCACGTCGGGTTTGAAGGTGCGGTGAGTGGGCCACTGGAACTGCCGCAGCTCACGGGTGAAAGCTGGACAACCTACCTCGTAAGGTAGGCCTCCATGGCTCCCCGGTGCCGGATGGCTCACAGCAGGCCCTGCTCGCCTATCTGATTGGTGGCGCGCTCCGCGCCGGCGCTCGATGGTGGTTCGAGCGTCTTCATGTTCTCGTTCCCGAAGTACTTGGCGCTGGTCACAGTGGGCCCGCGGGTCGGACGATGCTACGGATATCTCGTCACCCGTAACGTCACGACGGGCTGACGACCGCGGTACCGGGCGAGGAGGGGGCGAGAGCACCGTGGTTGCGGTGCCGCCGGCTCTCCTGCCACTGGTGCATGGGATTCTGTCGGAGCGTCGACCCGCGGGCTCCACCGGACTCGGTTCGTCTTTGTTGGCCACCGCAACAAGGCTTCGGATAGTGGCTCTCCATTCGTCGAGTTTCCCCATAGTGGGAGGAAAATCAAGGAGCAACTGCGCGCTGCCAGGCTTCGCTGGCGCAGGCAGCGAAACCTGCATGTATCGCGACACGCTCGACTTCCGACCATGTCGGCGAGCTCTATCCACGACCCCGTGGTCGCATGCCATCCTCACCAGCTTAGGCGAAAGGTGCAGGTCTTCTAAATCCCGGAGTGGCGCCGGGGCTATTTCCGCGGGCGACGCCGGGGTCCTCGGCGTGATTACGCTGCTCGTCGCTGCCGCTTGAGAAGAGCGCGCCGTCAGCGCCGGCGTGGGAGTCTTGGAAGCCCTCGCGTCGCCTGCGAGCGGGGTGGCAGCAATCTTGGAAGGCCCCGCGCCACCCGCGGGGGGCCCGGCTCCGTCTTTGGATTTGGCGACGTGCGGCCCGTTACCAGGCGCACGAACATCCCCGCCTCCCAAACTTCGGCTGCTGGGACGGTGTTTGTGTTCGTGAGCAGCGCCCTGGGTCCTTTCGCGACCGTCCGCTGTTTCGCCTGCCGACGGACGGATGTCCGGTTTCCGACGGGCCAACCGCCACCGTCATCTTCTTCTTGGGCGCCATGACGATGAAGAAGCATCGAACTAACTGCTAGAGCCGATTCTCACAACTGCGCCCCCTACTTGGCGCGCCAAAGATGTCGGTGCGGGGACGACACCTATGGGATCACAAGAATCCCTACTACGGTTGCGGGGCGCGGGGTCGTGAGAAGAGCGGATCAAACAGATAGCACACGGGTTCTTTTATTCAGGTTCGGGCCGCGAGGATGCGTAAAACCCTACTCCTACTTTGGTGGTTTGTTTATCTGTGTTCTTGAGCTAGCTATGGGGCGTGAGAAGCTCCAAAAAGCCGAATCCTTCTCCTGGTTGCCTTGGGCCTCCTTTTATAGGGAAAGGGGTTGCCACAGTGGCACACAGGAGGTGGAAAGGGTACAGTGGTGCGAGTTTATCCCTCGCATTACATGACAAGGTGCATTTAATGCGTCTTGCTTAGGTGTCCTTGCTTTATCGGGGACGGGGGAGAGCCCAGTCTCGTCTCTCGCCGCTCCCTTTCGTGTTGACACGCGCCCTGGCAAGCGGTGCCTGTGGTGCCATGTAGGCAGGCAGGCAGCTGAGGTGGCGTAGCGGTGGGTCTCCACGAAGATCCGCTTGTCGCCACGCAGTGCCCGCCCAACTGGTTGGGTCGGCAATGCATGCTAACGGTGGCGGAGTTTTGATCGGCGTGGGCCTCGATGGTGGCCCCACGGGTGTTCTCGGCAAGGGCTCGCCAGAGCTCCGGCAAGGGTCTTGCCATGGCGCTCATTGTCATCCCCCAAGGCTCTTCTGGGGCCTTAGGTCCTCCTTGGCTGGGATCCCGCCAAGGGTCATCGTCTTCTATAGTGTGTATCTGATCTTGAATGTCTTCACAAAGATCTGCATGCCACCACGGGGATGTCTCCCGAATCCTTGCCCCATGGGGGCAGTGGACTCAAGGGTGATTCGCTCCGTAGGTGTGGCGCAAGCTGCCCCGGCAAGGGTCTTGCCGGGTTTGCTAAAACCGCACCCCGGCAAGGATCTTGCCGGGGGAGTCCGTTTCGTCCCCTTTGCTCTTTGTGGTCTTGGTCTTGGTGTTGTTCTGTTCCTCTCGAGCTTCGACCTTTACCTTGGCTCACCTCCCTTGCCTTGCTCAGTGCGGTGGTGCCCGCGGCTCAGACTGCCCGTGCACAGTTATAGGGGTACAAAAAGTGTACCCCTCTTTTTGTACACCGACATGTAGCATGAATCTAGGACTTGGTTCTAAGAGGAAACGGGGGAAAGTAGTAATATCTGTCACTGTTTAAATAACCGTATTTCGTATTTGCGCAAATACGGATGTCTGTCTCCATATAGTTTCGGGACTTCTGTCTCTGTATCATTTCTATCCGCACAATCAAAAGCACACACCTCAGTTTTAGTACAACTGCGCAAAATGAGATGGCTATCCCTCGTTGCCGTCGTCTAACCTCCCGTCTTCAAGGTATCCCTACATTGGTAGTAACTAAGGTAGAATGACCAACGCAATCTAAACGGGCTGATTCAGACGTTTTACTTCCCGATTGCAGGCAGGACGAGCGAAAACAACTGCATCCTAGTCCGGAATGCACTTTCTACCAGTTCATCCATGGACCGAGGACTAGCTGGCACGGCTGCACGACGGTTTTTTGGACAGGTGCACGGACAAGAGGCATTGTGGTCTGCTTATTTCTGCAAATAGCGGTGCTTAAATTTAGTGGAATGCACAAGAATTTCACCTGGTCAGTACACTGCATGGTTCAGTTCAGCATTCCAGTTGAGACCACAATTATAATTGGTTATTCTGGAATGAGAGAACCTAACCCTGGATGGTGGCAACAAGAAAAAACCAGAGTGAACTCCAGGAAATTTAAGCCTGCCGGGAGGCCCTTTTCTCAGAGAAGCCTTGCTTGTTTTTTCCTGATTTGTAAACCTTCTCACAACTTTGTCTTTTGCTGTGAACTAGTATATGTTTGTTATGTTCTATGAATCATTGAGATGTATAAAACTGCTTAACTTATGCTTTTCAAGATTTTTATGAAGACGAGTTTAATGTGAGTGTTCCACATGAGCACTGGACTAGCGTTGAACATTTGAAATTTATTACATTGTGGCCTCAATTAACTGCATGAACCACTGTAACAAGATACATAGTTGCTTATATGATTCACGGGCACACAAAAGTAGCAGCAGTTCCCATAGACGGATTCAAACAGAGTACTAGCCCCAGAGGAGTCGATATGTGCAAGGTTCGGATAATTAGACACAATCCAAACTACTATTAAACAATAGCTGGGGCAACTATTTCATCCCTCGATCTAATTTGGGCTGGACACAAGACGGACCTTGCCATGAACATCATCGAGGACGTCCCGCAGTAGCTCAATCCTGTGAACCTTCATGAAGACAACCATGTGGCCTTGCCACTGATAAACTTGTTTGTGGAGGTATGCCACGTCATGTTCCTGCGTAAGCTTGACAAGAACAGTATGCCTCACAAACGAAGGAGTAGCTTTGAACTTCTTGTGCTTCAAGACACCTGGACAACACGCTCGACAACAAAGTGAAGCTGGAATACACCTCTTCATTGGTATAACCGCAAATGGCTTCCGTGATCCAACAGCCTAAGAACTCTGTTTTCCCAAAGGCGTATATTCAGGTCGTCCGCCTCATAGCGAGTGACATGCACAACAACACAATCCTTGTCTCGCATCGGGGCTCTAATTGAAACAGAAACAAATTCTGAATTACTTTTCAAGATAAGAAACACAAGTTATTTAAACCACTATGTATAGCATGGCATCGAAGCTAATAAAATTTTGCATTATTAATCACCACATACTTCCTTTTCTAAAAAAATCACCACATACTTAGATGAAAAACCACAATCGAGATCGGCAAAGAAGGAAACCACCTTGGGCAGCTCAGCGGGGGGGGGGGCACATCCTCGAAGGGGGAAAACTGCTCCTGCAGTGCCACGGGGGTTGTAACCTCAAACGAGGCGTTGACCATCTCAGTAGTGGCCGTGAGCGTATCTGGGGTCACCTCGGTGGTTGCCTCCATCTTCTTGGAGCTCTCTGTCTCGTGGGGATCAGCCTCCCGCGTCTGCTCCAATATCGGCACATCTTTGCCTGGTTCTCCTTGGTCCATCATGAAACTGACGAATACTAGGAGACCACTAAAAGGAAAACACAATCACAATGACAATGAAACAAAAAAGAGAGTGAGGATCGGTTACTGCTTTGCAAAAGTTCTTTTTTTTTCTCTGAACGAAAATATACCAACATCATGGATCCGCTTACCTTCCCTTCGTTGGGAGAGAAGAACAGTGGCAGATGCGAGTGTTGCCTTTCTTGAAGACGGTGAGGGAGAAGGGGATTCAGCGAAGAGTGAAATGATGGTTGCTTCGTCCGTCAAACTTAGACTGTGGGGAGGTGGGATTTTGTGATACGACGGCTCGTCACTGCCGCGCTACGACCGGGGTGACTCTTCGCCTGCATACTGCCTTCTAATTTGGTGGATGGCATTTGGGTCCGCACGCTGCATGGCCCGCATGTCGGTGAACAAAAGTATAACGACATTCAGTAGAGGGAGACATTTCAATGACCTAGGAGGAGCCAGAAGCGGTAGAGTGTCTCCACTGTACTAGTAGTAATTGTTTTGCTGGGTAGCTGTAGAGTGTGTCCACTGTACTAGTAGTAATTGTTTCTCTAGGCGCTACCCACACCAAGCACACCGCCCCCCCCTCCCCCCAAAAAAATCCTGGGTGCTCTTCTTCCTCCTCGCTCCCACCCACCTCACGTCACCGCCTCCACTGTACCCCAAATTCCTCACCTCACTCCTACTGAAAACCCCAGCTCCCCTTCTTCCTCACTCCCTCTGTAAAGCCCCGAGCTCCCCTTCTTCTTCGTCAAGACTACAACTAGGCTCGTCATTCGTTACTCTGCTCAAATCCGTGAGCGGGACGCGACGCCCTCAAGGAAAATGGAGTCGGCTGACCCCATCGCCAAGAAGATGAGGCTCCCGCCAGCGGCGATGCCTGTTGTAGATCCCACACTCAGCTGGGAGAAGCGGCGACCGCCCCCACCGGATCCCAGAACTCGTAGAATCTCGGGTGGACCGCATCAGCGATCTCCGGACGCCATCCTTGGGGAGATCATCGCTTCTCCCCACCAAGGATTGCTGCCGCACCCAAGTCCTCTCAATTCGGTGGCGCCCTCTATGGCGCGCCGTGCCCCTTAACCTCGACTGTCACCATCTATCTTCAATGATTTTGAAATCCCCAGAGCCATCATCTCCTCCCACCGTGGTCTGCTCAAAGCCTCTGCATCCCATCATTCTACCTGAGCAAGCATACCATGCCCTGCATGGTGGACGCCTGGCTAAAATCCCCTGAATTCACAGAACTACAGCTGCTTGATTTCTACTATTCCCCTGGAAATCACATAGCACATACCGAACGCCATGAACTTGTGCCCTCAGCACCGATGTCCATCTCGCGGTTTTCCTCCTCTCTCCACACCGCCACCTTTGCGTTGTGCTACCTACCGCATAATCTGGTACTAAACCTTCGACTCCCATTTCTCAAGAAACTTTCACTTGTGCGGGTTCGTATATCGGAGGCCTCATTGCACAGCATCATCCACTCCAGTTGCCATGCGCTGGAGTGCGTGGTGCTTGTTTTCACAGTTAGAATCGGTTGTATCCAAATAAAGTCGCCTAACCTTATAAGAATTGGAATTTCTTTTGACGGAAGGCAGCTCATCATCCAAGATGCCCCTTCACTTCAAAGGTTGATCCTTGATTCTAGTTATTCACCGTTGCAAATAACCGTCCTCTCTGCGCCTAAACTGGAGACCTTGGGTGTAATACATGATCTCTGTGCTCATTTCATTATGGTGTTTGGCTCCACAGTTCTTTAGGTACTTTATATTATCATCTATGCTTGTAACCATAAGCTACATTTTAAATTTCTGCGCATAATTTATATATCATCTTGGAGTACACATTTTGTACTAATATTATGTTCTATGCTCAATGAAGAGTTTCTCAATGGATGGCCTATCAATGGTGCTGGATTCTGTCAAGATCTTATATATCCAAATGAATAGTTTTGATCTGAATAAGATCATTGGCTTGCTCCAATGCTTTCCATGTCTAGAGAAGTTGTATATAAAGGTGATAATTTCACGCACATTGGAAGCCCGCATATAGTGTACTAGAATTAACTGTTCAGCTGTTGCTCTTTCGACACTCTTCTTTTAGACCTTAACTGTTTTCAATCTTCATGTCTATTTAGGCAACAAGACGGGGTAAGAAAGTTATAACCAATCGGTGGATTCTTAAGCATCGGGATTTTCTCACTTCTCATTAGATTTGATTGAAGACAATAATGCTAGAACTATATGTAGCCAACCGTGCAAACACAAGATTTGTCACATTCTTCTCTTTGAATGCGAGGTTACTATTGTCCATCAGGCTTAAGTTTATCAGCAGCATGGTTTTGATGGATGGGTATGTCTAAGAGCAAAAAAAGGAGTTTCAGGTGGGCAAAAGAGCTTCTGAATGTGTCGGGCTTCTATTTACAACATATTATGGTCATAATCCAGTAAATTTTACGACCCAGGATGTTCATTCTATTGACCTGACCGATCCATTTGACTGTGACTGCCGAAAACAATGCTGGAGTTAGATGTTGTTGCCCTTTTCAATCTGGGTTTTTTTGTAAACCTGATGAACAATCAACCCTCGTGCTTTTGTACAGTTTGTAAGCTCGAGTTAGATGTTCCTGCCCTTTTCAACTCGGTTGTGACTGTCATATTTTCTTTGAAACAAGGCAAATGGCTTGCCATTCGTTTAATTTAGAGTGAAATATTGTAACAAATCACAACCAAGGGAAATAACATCACTCACGCCGGCTGCTTGAGCTCATTGTGCATTATAGAAGCCAAGTGATTAGCCCCCACCAGCACCCACAAACTTATTTCGAACTAGCACATCAAATGGGCTGTAAATTGTCATAGGAAAGGCTGCATGACCGTGACAGATTTGGATTCTGACATTTGGGACCCATGAGGAAATAGCCTATCCAAGGTGGTGTCGACTTACTAGCCACCAACAAATGATTTTGTTTACCAGCCGTTGGATTGACATCCAACATCCGTCAGGTATCTTCTATCTCTTGTCTTCTTCTTCCTCCAGCCGCCCAATCCAAACCACCCCGTCGGCTCCGCCTGCTCCTGCCTCCCATGGCTGGCTGCGCCTCCGCCGCCCTACCGTGCGTACCCTCCAACGTTGGCCTGTCCCTCCCTCTATTCCCCCACACGTCCTGTTATTCTCCGACGACGTTAGCCCCAACACGCACCCGTGCCCGAACCAGTCAACCCTCATACTCCCCTCCGCCTGCGACTGGACCGGCGCATCTTCAACGGCTCCTGTTCGTTCCGTATGAGGCCTCGCCGTCATCCTCCGCCTTGCGGCCTTGGTTCGCTCACCGTGCGTGGTGCGCCGCCCTCTTCTTATGCTGTCAACGCCGTCAACAACCGAGAGGAACAAGGAGATGATCAGACGTGGAGAGGATGACAGTAGGGACCCACCAGCGTCATGGCAATACGCAAGCAAGTGCCTCTATAGTACAAGCCCAAAATTATGGTTCCTCCTAATGGTTGGACATCTGGGGCTCACGCCATTGTCAACGTAGTGAATGAACGAGAGAATTAATCTACGAGCGGCTGACACCTGTGGACCCAAAGAAGTCGCTAGTTTGTTTTTTAGGAACAAGCGGTTGTTATTTATACTAGTTTTAGCGACGGATCGTGGTAACAATGGCTGTGCGGGGTCAGGCCCTTCTAGCCAGGGTTTTATTTATGTTTACCACATCATGAGCCCAGTTGTGTTTTTTTCTTGCTGAAAATGGCTAGCCCGGTTCTATTTTTTTAAAAGAAATACCCAAACAAGGCCTACTTGCTTTATTGGCCCTGTTGGGCTGCAAATCTTGCAAGACGATGAGAGTTTCATTCGGTTTGCCCAGAAATGGCCTGTACTTTTTTAAAACACATCAAACCGGGAATTAGTTTCAATTTTTTTCATTACAAGATCTTAAATCCATTGATTTTTATGCATGGACAATTATTTGGATTTTATATTTATATAAATTATTTTTCAAAATAGTTTGAATGTGAATCGATATTTCTGGATTAAAAACAGTTGACCGCACTGAAATATGCAAAATTTCGTATACTTTTTAACCGTGGCCACAATATGGGGTGTAATGCTAACAAAAAGAAGATGGGCTCCAAAAAAACTTAAGAATTAGCAAATGGGATGTACATTATTAGAAATAACGGCAGATGGGTTGTATGTTGTTTTCCATAGATTTGAGGCTGACTTGTGCGCCTACTACAGGTTGACGCGTATGCTTTCATAAAAAAAAGGTTGACGCACACGCAACGCCCTGTCAACTTAGTCAACACACGAGAGCAGTGACTGTTGGATGTCCATCCAACGGCCGTCGTGCTTCTTCAATCTCTGCTCTTCATGCTCCAAACACTCAAACAAGCGCCATGGACTACCTGCTCCCTCCTCCCGCTGATCGGCTATGTCTTCAAGAGCCTCACGGCCCCACCGTACTCCCATCGCTGGCCTAGCCATCCCTCTACTCACCCACACATGCTGTTATTCTCCGGCGACGGCAGACGAACCAGTAAACCCTCGTACTCCGCGTGGGAAACAACTGCCGAGTATTCCCTGGCTCCGTGTCGTTCCCTTCCTAGGCCTCGCCGTCATCCACCGCCCTGGTGCTCTCGACGCGGCCTGGTCAACGTGGTCAATGAACGACATCCATAGGAAGTGGATCAGACGTGGAGAGGCCGACACCGGGTCCACGGCCGCACGCAAGGAAATGCCTCCTTATTACGCGCAAAATAATGATTCCTCCACCGACAGCTAGGACCCACAGGAAGGGCCTCTCAGATTTCGTGAAAAAATGTTCCCTCACGATGTGTCGAACCCACCAGCTATATCTTCGCACGCAAGGAAGTGCCTCCTTATTACGCCCAAAAAATGAATACCCCTCGCTAGCTGGGACCCACCATATTGTTGGGCTGACTTGGGCCTACTAAGTTGACGGGGCGGAGGGCTTTGTCAACTTAGTCAATACTCCAAGGAACGATGATGTCCATCCAACGGCCATAGTGCTTCTTCAACCTCCGGGTCTTCTTGCTCCAGCTGCCCAAAGCAGCGCCCGGTCGTGCCGCTTTGCTCCGCCTCTCGTGGGCCGGCTGTGCTACCGCTGCTCCTGCCTCTCGTGGCCCGGCTCGCGTCGTCCCTTCCTAGGCTCGCCGTCGTCCACCGCCGTGGTGCTCTCGGCCAAGCGTGGTCAATGTGGTCAACGACCGACTTCCATCAAGAGTATCATATGTGGAGAGGCTGACAGCTGGGTCCACGGCAGCCACAAGGAAGTGCCTCCTTATTACGCGGAAAATAATTATTCCTCCACCTGACAGCGGGGACCCACCGGACGGGCCAACAGTATTTTGCGAGAAAAATCGTTTCCCCCTGACTGCTGGGACCCACCGGACGGGCCACCGTATTTCGCAAAAAAAACGTTGCCCACGCTGTCAGCTCGGACCCAGCGGAAGTGCCTCCTTATTACGCACAAAAAATGAATACTCCCCCGGCTAGCTGGGACCCACCTTGGTGGGAGGCTGTCTTGTGGGCCTACTAAGTTGACGGGGATGAAGGGCTTCCTCAGCTTAGTCAATATGAACGATTCTAGCTCCAGTGACCGTACGATGTCCATCCAACGGCCGTAGTGCTTCTTCAACCTCTAGTCTTCTTGCTCCAGCCGCCCAAAGCAGCGCCGGTCGTGCCGCATGCTCCCGCCTCCCGTGGCCGGGTCAGGCCGCTGGAGGCCTCACCGCCCCTACTATTCCCACCGCTAGCTGTGCCCTCGCGGTGACGGGCAGCCTCACACCGCAGCCAAACCGGTGAGCGCCGGTCGTGCAAGATGCTCCTGCCTCCCTGCGGGCCGGGTCAGGCGCCATGAGGCCTCACCGCCCCCTACTATTCCCACCGCTAGCCAGGCCCTGCGGTGACGGCAGCCTCACACCGCAGCCAAACCAGTGAACCCTCGTACTCCTCTCCCCGTGGGCTTCCACTGCTGCGTCTTCCCCGGCTCCGCGTCGTCCCCTTCCTAGGCCTCGTCGTCGTCCACCGCCGTGGTGCTCTCCAAGGCGTGGTCAACATGGTCAAGGAACGACTTCCATCGGAAGAGTATCAGGCGTGGAGAGGCTGACAGCTGGGTCCACGGCCACAGCCCAGTTTTTTTGTGATTTGCCAAGTAAGTCGCTTTGTCAAGCCTGTTGGGCTGCAAATCTTTCAAGACGAGGAGAGCTTTCATTCGGCTGGCCGAGAAAATGGCCCATCAGTAATGAGAAATGGCTTGTACATTTTTAAAACACATCAAACCGGCAATTAGTTTCAAATATATTTTTTTCATTTCAAGATTTTAAATTACATTAATTTTTATGCGTGGAGAATTTGTTGGATTTTATATTGATATACATTTATTTTTAAAATCAGTTTGAATGTGAGTCAAAATTTCGGGATTAAAAACAGTTCGGACCGCACCGTAATATGCAAAATTTCGTATAATTTTTTAACTGTGGCCACAATATGGGATGTATGCTAACAAAAAGAATATGGGCTCCAAAAAAAACCTTAAGAATTAGCAAATGGGCTGTAAATTATTAGAAATAATGGCAGATGGGTTGTATGTTGTTTTCCATAGATTTGAGGCTTTCCTAAAAAAAGGGTTGACGCACAAGCAGTGACGGTTGGATGTCCATCCAACGGCCGTCGTGCTTCTTCAATCTCTGCTCTTCCTGCTCCAGCCACTCAAACAAGCGTCGGCGGGACTGCCTGCTCCCTCCTCCCCACGGCCGGTTGTGCTGTCGCGCAGGCCTCACCACCCCATCGTACTCCCGTCGCTGGCCTAGCCATCCCTCTACTCAAACACACCTGCTGTTATTCTTCGGCGATGGCAGACGAACCAGTAAACCCTGTATAGTCGTACTCCCCTCCGCGTGGGAAACACCTGCCGAGTCTTCCCTGCCTCCGTGTCGTCCCCTTCTTAGGCCTCACCTCGTCCACCGCCGTGGTGCTCTCGGCGTGGCGTGGTCACTGTGCATGGAGAGGCTGACAGCTGGGTCCACGGCCGCAGCAAGGAAGTGCCTCCTTATTACACGCAAAATAATTATTCCTCCACCTGACAGCAGGGACCCACCGGACGGGCCACCGTATTTCGC
This sequence comes from Aegilops bicornis, assembly GCA_021605145.1. NCBI lineage: Eukaryota > Viridiplantae > Streptophyta > Magnoliopsida > Poales > Poaceae > Aegilops > Aegilops bicornis. The sequence continues at coordinate 772,058,771 of CM038673.1, read as the reverse complement.
GAAAAACGCTTCCCCGACTGGGACCCACCAGCTACACCTTCGCACGCAAGGAAGTGCGTCAAGCAAAAAACGATTCGCCCTCCCCACATTGCTGGGACCCACCAGCTACATCTTCGCACACAAGGAAGTGCGTCCGGCAAAAAACGATTCGCCCCCGATCACTGGGACCCACCAGCTACATCTTCACAGGCAAGGAAGTGCTTGACAGTCGGGACCCACCTGGTCGAAGCGTACGTAGCGTTGTCATTCTGGTCATGAACGTGTACGTACATATATACTGGTGGATGTAGAGGCGCGCACGTGTCGTAGTAGAGGCGCGCACGTAGCATGTACACGTACGTACATCGGCCAGGGTGCAAGAAAGAAAATATGGCCACGTATGTGTACATACGGGCGGGGTCTCGAACGCCTACTCGCGCATACGTACGGCGAGGGCTCGTGTACATGGCTGGGTTGGAACGGAGAAACAACATCGTCGTCGTGTTCATGGGGAGGCAACAGAATGCATCGTGTTCATGGGGAGGCAACGAAATGCGTCGTGTTCATCGGGAGGCAACGGAACGCGTGGGAGCCAACCGGCTGGGTCGGAACGGAATGCGTGGTCGTGTTCATCGGGAGGGCTTGGACGGAACAGGCGATGGAAACAAGGCCTGGCGTACCGCAGAACGGAGGAAACGGACCTCCTACGTTCGGAACGGGGTCCTGTTGATTAGGAGGGGTGTGGCGTACCGCAAAACGGAGGAAATGGACCTCCTACGGTCGAAACGGGGGTCCTGTAGATCGGGAGGGGTGTGGTGTACCGCAAAACGGAGGAAACGGACCTCCTACGGTCGAAACGGGGGTCCTGTTGATCGGGAGGGGTGTACTGCAAAGCGGACGAAACGGACCTCCTACGGTCGAAACGGGGGTCCTGTTCATCGGGAGGGGTGTGGCGTACCGCAAAACGGGACTCCACGGGATACTGTTCATCTCCACCGTCGACCTCCTCCAGCGTCCACGGGCTACCGTCGACATCCTCCAGCCTCCATGGGCTCCTGTTCATCCAGCCTCCACCGCGCGCTACTCCACCGCCATCGCTCAACCACCGCTCCATGGGCACCCCTCCACCGCTTCATCGCTCATCCAGCCCTCCACACCATGGGGTCCTGTTCAACCACCCTCCACGGCCACCCTCCACCGCCTACTGTTCATCCAGCCCTCCACACCACGGGTCCTGTTCATCCAGAGGCAACGCCACCGCCACCGCTCATCCAACCCCCCTCGCAACGCCACTGTTCATCCAATCGATCGGCTTCAGCTTAGCGCAGCAGCGGCGAATCACTTCATCGGGTTTAGTTAACAGCCATCGATCGATCGCCGGGTTCGATGTAACGCGTAGCTCGCAGCGTAATCGCCGGGTTCAGTTAGAGCCCAACGCCGCACGGGTTCAGTTAGAGCCAACGCCAGCACACACGCTGCAGACGCATAAGAGAAACGCGCGATCGCCGCCCCGACCTCCCACCGTAACCGGCAACTCCCCGAAATTTTCCTCCCCCTCCCTTGTACCACGATTTTTTCCGTCATGACAGCCCAAAGAATGTCATGCAACTGCGTCTCCGGCCCGCCCATGACGAAAAGCCCATTTTCTGTCATGATTTTTTGTCATAGAAGTAGGAGCCCATCACATCTATGATGATACCGGGTTTTGTCACAATTATCGTCATAGAGGTGTCATATGTATGACTGAAAAAATTTCGTTCGGCCCAAAATGTCACGGATGTGTCTTTTTTTTGTAGTGTTTATATACGGGGGTGGGGGGCACCCCATAGACAACAATTGATTTGATCGTTTAGCCGTGTGCGGTGCCCCCCTCCACCATAGTCCACCTTGATAATACTGTAGCGGTGCTTAGGCGAAGCCCTGCGTCGGTAGAACATCATCATCGTCACCATGCCATCGCGGTCGACGTAAACACTCCTCAACACTCGGCTGGATCGAAGTTCGAGGGGCGTCATTTGGCTGAGCGTGTCTTTGAACTTCGGAGGTGCCGTGCATTCGGTACTTGATCGGTCGGATCGTGAAGACGACGACTACATCAATCGCTGCAGCTAACACTTCCGCTTTCGGTCACGAGGGTACATGGATAACACTCTCCCTCTCGTTGCTATGCATGACCATGATCTTGCGTGTGCGTAGGATTTTTTGAAATTACTACGTTCCCCAACAAAGGGCATCCGAGCCAGGTTTTATGTGTAGATATCATATGCACGAGTAGAACACAAGTGAGTTGTGGGCGATATAAGTCATACTGCTTACCATCATGTCATACTTTGGTTCGGCGGTATTGTTGGACGAAGCGGCCCGGACCGACATTACACGTACGCTTACGCGAGACCGGTTCTATCGATGTGCTTTGCACACGTGTGGCTGGCGGGTGTCGGCCCAACTTTAGTTGAACCGAGTGTGGCTACGCTCGGTCCTTGCGAAGGTTAAAACAATACCAACTTGACAAACTATCGTTGTGGTTTTGATGCGTAGGTAAGAACGGTTCTTGCTTAGCCCGTAGCAGCCATGTAAAACTTGCAACAACAAAGTAGAGGACGTCTAACTTGTTTTTGCAGGGCATGTTGTGATGTGATATGTTCAAAGCAAGATGCTAAATTTTATTGTATGAGATGATCATGTTTTGTAACCGAGATATCGGCAATCGGGCAGAGCCATATGGTTGTTGCTTTATTGTATGCAATGCAATCGCCCTGTAATGCTTTACTTTATCACTAAGTGGTAGCGATAGTCGTAGAAGCATAAGATTGGCGAGACGACAACGATGCTACGATGGAGATCAAGGTGTCGCGTTGGTGACGATGGTGATCATGACGGTGCTTCAGAGATGGAGATCACAAGCACAATATGATGATGGCCATATCATATCACTTATATTGATTGCATGTGATGTTTATCTTTTATGCATCTTATCTTGCTTTGATTGACGGTAGCATTATAAGATGATCTCTCACTAAATTTCAAGATAAAAGTGTTCTCCTGAGTATGCATTAGCTTGCCAAAGTTCGTCGTGCCTGCACACCACGTGATGATCGGGTGTGATAAGCTCTACGTCCATCTACAACGGGTGCAAGCCAGTTTTGCACACGCAGAATACTCAGGTTAAACTTGGCGAGCCTAGCATATGCAGATATGGCCTCGGAACATTGAGACCGAAAGGTCGAGTGTGAATCATATAGTAGATATGATCAACATAATGATGTTCACCATTGAAAGCTACTCCATTTCACGTGATGATCGGTTATGGTTTACTTGATATGGATCACGTTATCACTTAGAGGATTAGAGGGATGTCTATCTAAGTGGGAATTCTTAAGTAATATGATTAATTGAACTTAAATTTATCATGAACTTAGTACCCGATAGTATCTTGCTTGTCTATGTTGATTGTAGATAGATGGCCCGTGCTGTTGTTCCGGTGAATTTTAATGTGTTCCTTGAGAAAGCAAAGTTGAAAGATGATGGTAGCAATTACATAGACTGGGTCCGTAACTTGAGGATTATCCTCATTGCTGCACAGAAGAATTACGTCCTGGAAGCACCGCTATGTGCCAAACCTGCTGCAGGAGCAACACCAGATGTTATGAACGTCTGGCAGAGCAAAGCTGATGACTACTCGAAAGTTCAGTGTGCCATGCTTTACGGCTTAGAACGGGGACTTCAACGACGTTTTGAACGTCATGGAGCATATGAGATGTTCCAGGAGTTGAAGTTAATATTTCAAGCAAATGCCCGGATTGAGAGATATGAAGTCTCCAATAAGTTCTACAGCTGCAAGATGGAGGAGAATAGTTCTGTCAGTGAGCATATACTCAAAATGTCTGGGTATAACAATCACTTGATTCAACTGGGAGTTAATCTTCCGGATGATAGCGGCATTGATAGAATTCTTCAATCACTGCCACCAAGCTACAAGAGCTTCGTGATGAACTATAACATGCAAGGGATGGATAAGACGATTCCCGAGCTCTTCTTAATGCTAAAAGCTACGGAGGTAGAAATCAAGAAGGAGCATCAAATGTTGATGGTTAATAAGACCACCAGTTTCAAGAAAAAGGGCAAAGGGAAGAATAAGGGGAACTTCAAGAAGAACAGCAAGCAAGTTGCTGCTCAAGAGAAGAAACCCAAGTCTGGACCTAAGCCTGAGACTGAGTGTTTCTACTGTAAGCAGACTGGTCACTGGAAGCGGAACTGCCCCAAGTATTTGGCGGATAAGAAGGATGGCAAGGTGAACAAAGGTATATGTGATCTACATGTTATTGATGTGTACCTTACCAGAGCTCGCAGTAGCACCTGGGTATTTGATACTGGTTCTGTTGCTAATATTTGCAACTCAAAACAAGGACTACGGATTAAGCGAACACTGGCCAAGGACGAGGTGACGATGCGCGTGGGAAACGGTTCCAAAGTCGATGTGATCGTCGTCGGCACGCTACCTCTACATCTACCTTCGGGATTACTATTAGACCTAAATAATTTTTATTTGGTGCCAGCGTTGATCATGAACATTATATCTCGATCTTGTTTGATGCGAGACGGTTATTCATTTAAATCGGAGAATAATGGTTGTTCTATTTATATGAGTAATATCTTTTATGGTCATGCACCCTTGAAGAGTGGTCTATTTTTGATGAATCTTGATAGTAGTGATACACATATTCATAATGTTGAAGCCAAAAGATGCAGAGTTGATAATGGTAGTGCAACTTATTTGTGGCACTGCCGTTTGGGTCATATTGGTGTAAAGCGCATGAAGAAACTCCATACTGACGGACTTTTCGAATCACTTGATTATGAATCACTTGGTACTTGCGAACCATGCCTCATGGGCAAGATGACTAAAACGCCGTTCTTCGGAACTATGGAGCGAGCAACTGATTTATTGGAGATCATACATACTGATGTATGTGGACCAATGAATATTGAGGCTCGCGGCGGGTATAGTTATTTTCTCACCTTCACAGATGATTCAAGCAGATATGGGTATATCTACTTAATGAAACATAAGTCTGAAACATTTGAAAAGTTCAAAGAATTTTAGAGTGAAGTTGAAAATCATCGTAACAAGAAAATAAAGTTTCTACGATCTGATTCTGGAGGAGAATATTTGAGTTACGAATTTGTTCTACATTTGAAACAATGCGGAATAGTTTCGCAACTCACGCCACCCGGAACACTACAGCGTAATGGTGTGTCCGAACGTCGTAATCGTACTTTACTAGATAGGGTACGATCTATGATGTCTCTTGCTGATTTACCGCTATCGTTTTGGGGTTATGCTTTAGAGACGGCCGCATTCACGTTAAATAGGACACCATCAAAATCCATTGAGACGACGCCTTATGAACTGTGGTTTGGCAAGAAACCAAAGTTGTCGTTTCTTAAAGTTTGGGGATGTGATGCTTATGTGAAAAACCTTCAACCTGATAAGCTCGAACCCAAGTCGGAGAACTGTGTCTTCATAGGATATCCAAAGGAGACTGTTGGGTACACCTTTATCACAGATCCGAAGGCAAGACATTCGATGCTAAGAATGGATCCTTTCTAGAGAAGGAGTTTCTCTCGAAAGAAGTGAGTGGGAGGAAAGTAGAACTTGATGAGGTAACTGCATTCGCTTCCTTATTGGAAAGTAGTTCATCACAGAAACCGGTTCCTGTGACGTCTATACCAATTAGTGAGGAAGTTAATGATGATGATCATGAAACTTCAGATCAAGTTGTTACTGAACCTCATAGGTCAACTAGAGTAAGATCCGCACCAGAGTGGTACGGTAATCCTGTTCTGGAGGTTATGTTACTAGACCATGACGAACCTACGAACTATGAAGAAGTGATGGTGAGCCCAGATTCCGCAAAATGGCTTGAGGCCATGAAATCTGAGATGGGGTAATAGTATGAGAACAAAGTTTGGACTTTGGTTGACTTGCCCGATGATCGGCAAGCCATTGAGAATAAATGGATCTTCAAGAGGAAGACTGACGCTGACGGTAATATTACTGTTTATAAAGCTCCACTTGTTGCGAAAGGTTTTCGACAAGTTCAAGGGATTGACTACGATGAGACTTTCTCACCCGTATTGATGCTTAAGTCTGTTTGAATCATGTTAGCAATTGCCGCATTTTATGATGATGAAATTTGACAGATGGATGTCAAAACTGCATTCCTGAATGGATTTCTGGAAGAAGAGTTGTATATGATGCAACCGGAAGGTTTTGTCGTTCCAAAAGGAGCTAACAAAGTGTGCAAGCTCCAGCGATCCATTTATGGACTGATGCAAGCCTCTCGGAATTGGAATAAACGCTTTGATAGTATGATCAAAGCATTTAGTTTTATACAAACTTTTGGAGAAGCCTGTATTTACAAGAAAGTGAGTGGGAGCTCTGTAGCATTTCTGATATTATATGTGGATGACATATTGTTGATTGGAAATGATATAGAATTTCTGGATAGCATAATGGGATACTTGAATAAGAGTTTTTCAATGAAATACCTCGGTGAAGCTGCTTATATATTGGGCATCAAGATCTATAGAGATAGATCAAGACACTTAATTGGAATTTCACAAAGCACATACCTTGACAAAGTTTTGAAGAAGTTCAAAATGGATCAAGCAAAGAAAGGGTTCTTGCCTCGTTACAAGGTGTGAAGTTGAGTAAGACTCAATGCCCGACCACTTCAGAAGATAGAGAGAAGATGAAAGATGTTCCCTATGCTTCAGCCATAGGCTCTATCATGTATGTAATGGTCTGTACCAGACCTGATGTGTGCCTTGCTATAAGTCTAGCAGGGAGGTACCAAAGTAATCCAGGAGTGGATCACTGGACAACGGTCAAGAACATCCTGAAATACCTGAAAAGTACTAAGGATATGTTTCTCATTTATGGAGGTGAAAAAGAGCTAGTCGTAAATGGTTACGTCGATGCAAGATTTGACACTGATCCGGACGATTCTAAATCGCAAACCGGATACGTGTTTACATTGAACGGTGGAGTTGTCAGTTGGTGCAGTTCTAAACAAAGCGTTGTGGCGGGATCTATGTGTGAAGCATAGTACATAGCTGCTTCAGAAGTAGCAAATGAAGGAGTCTGGATGAAGGATTTCATATCCGATCTAGGTGTCATACCTAGTACATGGTCCAATGAAAATCTTTTGTGATAATACTGGTGCAATTGCCTTGGCGAAGGAATCCAGATTTCACAAGAGAACCAAGCACATCAAGAGAGGCTTCAATTCCATCAGGGATTTAGTCCAGTTGGGAGACATAGAAATTTGCAAGATACATACGGATCTGAATGTTGCAGACCCGTTGACTAAGCCTCTTCCACGAGCAAAACATGATCAACACCAAGGCTCCATGGGTGTTAGAATCATTACTGTAATCTAGATTATTGACTCTAGTGCAAGTGGGAGATCAAGGAAATATGCCCTAGAGGCAATAATAAAGTTATTATTTATTTCCTTATATCATGATAAATGTTTATTATTCATGCTAGAATTGTATTAACCGGAAACATAATACTTGTGTGAATACATAGACAAACAGAGTGTCACTAGTATGCCTCTACTTGACTAGCTCGTTGATCGAAGATGGTTATGTTTCCTAGCCATTGACGTGAGTTGTCATTTGATTAACGGGATCATATCATTAGGAGAATGATGTGATTGACTTGACCCATTCCGTTAGCTTAGCACTCGATCGTTTACTATGTTGCTATTGCTTTCTTCATGACTTATACATGTTCCTATGACTTTGAGATTATGCAACTCCTGGACCGGAGGAACACTTTGTGTGCTACCAAACGTCACAACGTAACTGGGTGATTATAAAGGTGCTCTACAGGTGTCTCCAAAGGTACTTGTTGGGTTGGTGTATTTCAAGATTAGGATTTGTCACTCTGATTGTCGGAGAGGTATCTCGGGCCCACTCGGTAATGCACATCACTTAAGCCTTGCAAGCATTGCAACTAATGAGTTAGTTGCGGGATGATGTATTACGGAACGAGCAAAGAGACTTGCCGGTAACGAGATTGAACTAGGTATTGAGATACCGACGATCGAATCTCGGGCAAGTAACATACCGATGACAAAGGGAACAACGTATGTTGTTATGCGGTCTGACCGATAAAGATCTTCGTAGAACATGTGGGAGCCAATATGAGCATCCAGGTTCCGCTATTGGTTATTGACCGGAGACGTGTCTCGGTCATGTCTACATAGTTCTCAAACCCGTAGGGTCCGCACGCTTAAAGTTTCGATGACAGTTATATTATGAATTTATGAGTTTTGATGTACCGAAGGTTGTTCGGAGTCCCGGATGTGATCATGGACATGAATAGGAGTCTCGAAATGGTCGATACATCAAGATTGATATATTGGAAGCCTATATTTGGATATCGGAAGTGTTCCGGGTGAAATCGGGATTTTACCGGAGTACCGAGGGGTTACCGGAACCCCCTGGGTGCTTAATGGGCCATAGTGGGCCTTAGTGGAGAAGAGGAGAGGCGGCTAGGGCAGGGCCGCGCTCCCCTCCCCCTCTAGTCCGAATAGGACAAGGAGAGGGGGGCGCCCCCCCCCCTTCCTTCCTCTCTCCCTCCTCTTTCCCCCCTTCTCCTAATCTAACAAGGAATGGAGGGAGTCCTACTCCTGGTGGGAGTAGGACTCCTCCTGGCGCGCCCTCCTCTGGCCGGCCGCACCTCCCCCCTTGCTCCTTTATCTACGGGGGCAGGGGGCACCCCATAGACAACAATTGATTTGATCTTTTAGCCGTGTGCGGTGCCCCCCTCCACCATAGTCCACCTCGATAATACTGTAGCGGTGCTTAGGCGAAGCCCTGTGTCGGTAGAACATCATCATCGTCACCACGCCGTCGTGCTGACGAAACTCTCCCTCAACACTCGGCTGGATCGGAGTTCGAGGGACGTCATCAGGCTGAACGTGTGCTGAACTCGGAGGTGCCGTGCGTTCGGTACTTGATCGGTCGGATCGTGAAGACGTACGACTACATCAACCGCTAGCAGTTAACGCTTCCTCTTTCGGTCTAAGAGGGTACGTGGACAACACTCTCCCCTCTCGTTGCTATGCATGACCATGATCTTGCGTGTGCGTAGGAATTTTTTTTGAAATTACTACATTCCCCAACATTGGCATGGATCGAGATTAGGATTTGTCACTCCGATTGTCGGAGAGGCATCTCTGGGCCCTCTCGATAATGCACATCACTATAAACCTTGCAAGCAATGTGACTAATGAGTTAGTTACGGGATGATGCATTATGGAACAAGTAAAGAAACTTACCGGTAACGAGATTGAACTAGGTATTGAGATACCGACGATCGAATCTCGGGAAAGTAATGATAGGTCTCCGTCGTATCTACTTTTCCAAACACTTTTGCCCTTGTTTTGGACTCTAACTTGCATGATTTGAATGGAACTAACCCGGACCTACGCTGTTTTTAGCAGAATTGCCATGGTGTTATTTATGTGCAGAAACAAAAGTTCTCAGAATGACCTGAAACTCCACGGAACTTATTTTTCCAAAATACTAAAAATACTGGAAGAAGAATCCACGTCAGGGGGGCCTCCACCTGTCCACGAGGGTGGGGGGCGCGCCCCCGCCTCGTGGGCCCCCTGACGCTCCACCGACCTCAACTCCAACTCCATATATTCGTGTTCGAGGAGAAAAAAATCAGAGAGAAGGATTCATCGCGTTTTTCGATATGGAGCCGACGCCAAGCCCTAAAACCTCTCGGGAGGGCTGATCTGGAGTCCGTTCGGGGCTCCGCAGAGGGGAATCCGTCGCCGTCGTCATCATCATCCATCCTCCATCACCAATTTCATGATGCTCACCGCCGTGCATGAGTAATTCCATCGTAGGCTTGCTGGACGGTGATGGGTTGGATGAGGTTTATCATGTAATCGAGTTAGATTTGTTAGGGTTTGATCCCTAGTATCCACTATGTTCTGAGAATGATGTTGCTATGACTTTTCTATGCTTAATGCTTGTCACTAGGGCCCGAGTGCCATGATTTCAGATCTAAACCTATTATGTTTTCATGAATATATTTGAGTTCTTGATCCTATCTTACAAGTCTATAGTCACCTACTATGTGTTATGATCCGCAACCCAGTGACAATAATCGGGACCACTCCCGGTGATGACCCTAGTTTGAGGAGTTCATGTATTCATTATCTGTTAATGCTTTGGTCCGGTACTCTATTAAAAGGAGGCCTTAATATCCCTTAGTTTCCGCTAGGACCCCGCTGCCACGGGAGGGTAGGACAAGAGATGTCATGCAAGTTCTTTTCCATAAGCATGTATGACTATATTCGGAATACATGCCTACATTACATTGATGAATTGGAGCTAGTTCTGTCACCCTATGTTATGATCGTTACATGATGAACCGTGATCCGCATAATTCTCCATCACCGATCCAATGCCTACGAAGCTTTTCACATATTGTTCTTCGCTTATTTACTTTTCCGTTACTCTTTATTACAATCACTACAAAACCCAACAATATTACTTTTGCTATCATTACCGTTACTTCCATATTACTTTGCTACTAAATACTTCGCTGCAGATACTAAGTTATCCAGGTGTGGTTGAATTGACAACTCAACTGCTAATACTTGAGAATATTCTTTGGCTCCCCTTGTGTCGAATCAGTAAATTTGGGTTGAATACTCTACCCACGAAAACTGTTGCGATCCCCTATACTTGTGGGTTATCAAGTAACATACCAATGACAAAGGGAACAACATATGTTGTTATGCGGTTTGACCGATAAATATCTTCGTAGAATATGTGGGAGCCAATATGAGCATCCAGGTTCTGCTATTGGTTATTGATCAGAGATGAGTCTCGGTCATGTCTACATAGTTCTCGAACCCGTAGGCTACGCACGCTTAACGTTCGATGACGATCGGTATTATGAGTTTATGTGTTTTTATGTACCGAAGGTAGTTCGAAGTCCCGGATATGATCACAGACATGACGAGGAGTCTCGAAATGGTCGAGACATAAAGATTGATATATTGGACGATGTTATTCGGACACCAGATGAGTTCCGGGGGTCACCGGATAAATATCAGAGTGCCGGGAGGTTATCGGAACCACCGGGGGAACTAATGGGCCAACATGGGCCTTGTGTGAGAGAGATGAGGGGCCAGGAGGGCTGCCCCCCCCCCCTTGAGGAGTCTGAATTGGACAAGGAGGGGCCGGCGTCCCCTCTTTCCCTCTCCCTCTCTCCCTCTCCTTCCTTCCCCCTCTCTTCCCTTGTTGGAAACCTTCCTAGTATGAAGGAAATATGCCCTAGAGGCAATAATAAAGTTATTATTTATTTCCTTATATCATGATAAATGTTTATTATTCATGCTAGAATTGTATTAACAGGAAACATAATACATGTGTGAATATATAGACAAACAGAGTGTCACTAGTATGCCTCTACTTGACTAGCTTGTTAATCAAATATGGTTATGTTTCCTAACCATAGACAGAAGAGTTGTTATTTGATTAATGGGATCACATCATTAGTTGAATGATCTGATTGACATGACCCATTCCGTTAGCTTAGCACTTGATCGTTTAGTATGTTGCTATTGCTTTCTTCATGACTTATACAAAGTTCCTGCAACTATGAGATTATGCAGCTCCTGCTACCGGAGGAACACTTTGTGTGCTACCAAACGTCACAACGTAATCGGGTGATTATAAAGGAGTACTACAGGTGTCTCCAAAGGTACATGTTGGGTTGGCGTATTTCGAGATTAGGTTTTGTCACTCCGATTGTCGGAGAGGTATCTCTGGGCCCTCTCGGTAATGCACATCACTATAAGCCTTGCAAGCAATGTAGCTAATGAGTTAGTTACGAAATGATGCATTACGTAACGAGTAAAGAGACTTGCCAAGAACGAGATTGAACTAGGTATTGGATACCGACGATCAAATCTCGTGCAAGTAACATACCGATGACAAAGGGAACAACGTATGTTGTTATGCGGTTTGACCGATAAAGATCTTCGTAGAATATGTAGGAGCCAATATGGGCATCCAGGTCCCGCTTATTGGTTATTGACCAAGAATAGTTCTAGGTCATGTCTACATAGTTCTCGAACCCGTAGGGTCCGTGACGCTTAAGGTTACGATGAGAGTTTTATTATGAGTTTATGAGTTTTGATGTACCGAAGGAGTTCGGAGTCCCGGATGAGATCGGGGACATGACGAGGAGTCTCGAAATGGTCGAGACGTAAAGATCGATATATTGGACGACTATATTCGGAGTTCGGAAAGGTTCCGAGTGATTCGAGTATTTTTCGGAGTACCGGAGAGTTACGGGAATTCGCCGGGGAGTATATGGGCCTTATTGGGCCATACGGGAATAGAGGAGAAAGGCCGAAAGGAAGGAGGCGCGCAGCCCCCTCTGGTCCGAATTGGACAAGGGTGCGCCCTTTTCCTTCCTCCTCTCCCCTCTTCCCCTCCAACAAGGAAAGGAGGAGTCCTACTCCCGGTGGGAGTAGGACTCCCTTGGCGCGCCTCCTCCTAGGCCGCCGCCTCCCCTTGCTCCTTTATATACGGGGCAGGGGCACCCCATGACACACAAGTTGATCTACGGATCGTTCCTTAGCCGTGTGCGGTGCCCCTCCACCATATTCCACCTCGGTCGTATCGTCATGGAGCTTAGGCGAAGCCTCGCGCCAAGAGAGCATCATCATCGCCACCACGCCGCCGTCGTCGATTTAAACTCATCCCCGACACTTTGCTGGATCGGAGTCCGGGATCGTCATCGAGCTGAACGTGTGCTGAACACGGAGGTGCCGTGACGCTCGGTACTTGGATCGGTCGGATCGTGAAGACGTACGACTACATCAACCGCGTTGTCATAACGCTTCCGCTTTCGGTCTACGAGGGTACGTGGACACACTCTCCCCTCTCGTTGCTATGCCATCACCATGATCTTGCGTGTGCGTAGGATTTTTTTTGAAATTACTACGTTCCCCAACAGTGGCATCCGAGCCTGGTTTTATGCGTTGATGTCATATGCACGAGTAGAACACAAGTGAGTTGTGGGCGATATAAGTCATACCGCTTACCAAAGATGTCATACTTTGGTTCAGCGGTATTGTGAGATGAAGCGGCCGGACCGACATTACGCCAGACGCTTACGCGAGACTGGTTTCACCGTCGAGCACTCGTTGCTTAAAGGTGACCGGCGGGTGTCTGTCTCTCTCACTTTAGTTGAACCGAGTGTGGCTACGCCCGGTCCTTGCGAAGGTTAAAACAGCACCAACTTGACAAACTATCGTTGTGGTTTTGATGCGTAGGTAAGAACGGTTCTTGCTCAGCCCGTAGCAGCCACGTAAAACTTGCAACAACAAAGTAGAGGACGTCTAACTTGTTTTTGCAGGGCATGTTGTGATGTGATATGGTCAAGACGTGATGCTATATTTTATTGTATCGATGATCATGTTTTGTATCCGAGTTATCGGCAATCGCGAGAGCCATATGGTTGTCGCTTTATTGTATGAAATGCAACGCCATGTAATTGCTTTACTTTATCACTAAGCGGTAGCGATAGTCGAGAAGCAATAGTTGGCGAGATGACAACGATGCTACGATGGAGATCAAGGTGTCGCGCCGGTGACGATGGTGATCACGACGGTGCTTCGGAGATGGAGATCACAAGCACAAGATGATGATGGCCATATCATATCACTTATATTGATTGCATGTGATGTTTATCTTTTATGCATCTTATCTAGCTTTCATTGACGGTAGCATTTTAAGATGATCTCTCACTAAAAATTATCAAGACGTGTTCTCCCTGAGTATGCACCGTTGCCAAAGTTCATCGTGCCCAGACACCACGTGATGATCGGGTGTGATAAGCTCTACGTCCATCTACAACGGGTGCAAGCCAGTTTTGCACACGCAGAATACTCAGGTTAAACTTGATGAGCCTAGCATATGCAGATATGGCCTCGAACACGGAGACCGAAAGGTCGGCGTGAATCATATAGTAGATATGATCAACATAGTGATGTTCACCATTGAAAACTACTCCATCTCACGTGATGATCGGTTATGGTTTAGTTGATTTGGATCACGTGTTCACTTAGATGACTAGAGAGATGTATGTCTAAGTGGGAGTTCTTAAGTAATATGATTAATTGAACTTAAATTTATCATGAACTTAGTCCTGGTAGTATTTTTGCAAATTATGTTGTAGATCAATAGCTCGCGTTGTTGCTTTCAAATGATTATTTTGATATGTTCCTAGAGAAAATTGTGTTGAAAGATGTTAGTAGCAATGATACGGATTGGATCCGTGATCTGAGGTTTATCCTCATTGCTGCACGTAAGAATTATGTCCTTAATGCACCGCTAGGTGATGACCTATTGCAGGAAGCGGTGCGCACGTTATGAACGTTTGGCTAGCTCAATATGATGACTACTTGATAGTTTAGTGCACCATGCTTAACGGCTTAGAACCGGACTTCAAAGATGTTTTGAACGTCATGGACCATATAAGATGTTCCAGAAATTGAAGTTAATATTTCAAGCAAATACCCGAGTTGAGAGATATGAAGTCTCCAACAAGTTCTATAGCTAAAAGATGGAGGAGAATCGCTCAACTAGTGAGCATGTGCTCAGATTGTCTGAGTACTTCAATCGCTTGAATCAAGTGGGAGTTAATCTTCCGGATAAGATAGTGATTGACAGAATTCTCTAGTCACCATCACCAAGTTAGTAGAACTTCGTGATGAACTATAGTATGCAAGGGATGATGAAAATGATTCCAGAGTTTTTCATGATGATGAAATCAATGAAGGTAGAAATCAAGAAAGAACATCAAGTGTTGATGGTTAACAAGACCACTAGTTTCAAGAAAAGGGCAAAGGGATAGAAGGGAACTTCAAGAAGAACAGCAAGCAAGTTGCTGCTCAAGGTGAAGAAGCCCAAATCTGGTCCTAAGCCTGAGACTAAGTGCTTCTATTGCAAAGGGACTGGTCACTGGAAGCGGAACTACCCCAAGTGATTGGTGGATAAGAAGGATGGCAAAGTGAACATAAGTATATTTGATATACATGTTATTGATGTGTACTTTACTAGTGTTCATAGCAACCCCTCAGTATTTGGTACTAGTTCAGTTGCTAAGATTAGTAACTCGAAACGGGAGTTGCAGAATGAACAGAGACTAGTTAAGGGTGAAGTGACGATGAGAGTTGGAAGTGGTTCCAAGATTGATATGATCATCATCGCACACTCCCTATACTTTCGGGATTAGTGCGGAACCTAAATAAGTGTTATTTGGTGTTGAGCATGAATATGATTTGATCATGTTTATTGCAATACGGTTATTCATTTAAGTAAGAGAATACATTGTTGTTCTGTTTACATGAATAAAACCTTATATGGTTACACACCAACAAAAATGATTTGTTGGATCTCGATAGTAGTGATACACATATTCATAATATTGAAACCAAAAGATGCAAAGTTAATAATGATAGTGCAACTTATTTGTGGCACCGCCGTTTAGGTCATATTGGTGTAAAGCGCATAAAGAAACTCCATACTGATGGGCTTTTGGAATCACTTGATTATGAATCACTTGATGCTTGCAAACCATGCCTCATGGGCAAGATGACTAAAGCTCCGTTCTCCTAACAATGGAGCGAGCAACAGATTTGTTGGAAATCATACATACAGATGAATGTGGTCCGATGAATATTAAGGCTCGCGAAAAGTATCATTATTTTTATATTATCTACACAGATGTTTTTGAGCAGATATGGGTATATCTACTTGATGAAACATAAGTCTGAAACATTTGAAAAGCTCAAAGAATTTCAGAGTGAAGTGGAGAATCATCGTAACAAGAAAATAAAAGTTTCTACGATATGATCGCAGAGGTAAAATATTTGAGTTACGAGTTTGGTCTTCAATTAAAACAATGTGAAATAGTTTCACAAATTCATGCCACCGAACACCACAAAGCATAATGGTGTGTCCGAACATCATAACAAGATTTTATTGGATTTAGTGCAACTATGATGTTTCTTACCGATTTACCGTTATAGTTTTGGGGCTATGCATTAGAGACAGCTGCATTCACGTTAAAAATGGCACCATCTAAATCCGTTGAGACGACACCGTATGAACTGTGGTTTGGCAAGAAACCAAAGTTGTTGTTTCTTGAAGTTTGGAGTTGCGATGCTTATGTGAAAAAGTTTCATCCTGATAAGCTCGAACCCAAATCGGAGAAATGCGTCTTCATAGGATACCCAAAATGTTGGGTACACCTTCTATCACAGATCCGAAAGGCAAGACATTCGTTGCCAAGAATGGATCCTTTCTAGAGAAGGAGTTTCTCCGAAAGAAGTGAGTGGGAGGAAAGTAGAACTTGATGAGGTAATTGTACCTTCTCCCTTATTGGAAAGTAGTTTATCACGTAAATCAGTTCCTGTGACTACTACACCAATTAGTGAGGAAGCTAATGATGATGATCATGTAACTTCAGATCAAGTTACTACCGAACCTCGTGAGGTCAACCAGAGTGAGATCCGCACTGCAGAGTGGTACGGTAATCCCATTCGGAGGTCGTGTTACTTGACCATGACGAACCTACGAACTATGAGGAAGCGATGATGAGCCCAGATTCCGCAAAATGGTTTGAGGCCATGAAATCTGAGATATGATCCATGTATGAGAACAAAGTATGGACTTTGATGGATTTGCCCGATGATCGGCAAACCATAGAAAATAAATGGATCTTCAAGAGGAAGACGGACGCTGATAGTAGTGTTACTGTCTACAAAGCTAGAATTGTCGCAAAAGGTTTTCGACAAGTTTAAGATGTTGACTACGATGAGAGTTTCTCACTCGTATCTATGCTTAAGTCTGTCCGAATCATGTTAGCAATTGCCGCATTTTATGAAATCTGGCAAATGGATAAACAAAACTGCATTCCTTAATGGATTTATTAAAGAAGAGTTGTATATGATGCAACCAGAAGGTTTTGTAAATAAAGGTGCTAACAAAATATGCAAGCTCCAGTGATCCATCTATGGACTGGTGCAAGCATCTCAGAGTTGGAATACATGCTTTGATAAGTTGATCATAGCATATAGTTTTATACAGACTTATGTGAAGCCTGTAATTACTAGAAAGTGAGTGGGAGCACTACAAGCATTTCGATAAGTATATGTGAATGACATATTGTAGATCGGAAATAATGTAGAATTATTCTGCAAAGCATAAAGGAGTGTTTGAAAGGAGTTTTTCAAAGAAAGACCTCGGTGAAGCTGCTTACATATTGAGCATCAAGATCTATAGAGATAGATCAAGACGCTTGATAAGTTTTTTCAATGAGTACATACCTTGACAAGATTTTGAAGTAGTTCAAAATGGAACAGTCAAAGAAAGAGTTCTTGCCTGTGTTACAAGGTGTGAAATTGAGTAAGACTCAAAACCCGACCACGGCAGAAGATAGAAAGAGAATGAAAGTCATTCCCTATGCCTTGGCCATAGGTTCTATAAAGTATGCCATGCTGTGTACCAGATCTATTGTATACCCTACACTAAGTTTGGCAAGGAGTACAATAGTGATCTAGGAGTAGATCATCGACAGCGGTCAAAATTATCCTTAGTGGAATAAGGATATGTTTCTCGATTATGGAAGTGACAAAGGTTCGTAAAGGGTTACGCCGATGCAAGTTTTGACACCGATCTGGATGACTCTAAGTCTCGATCTAGATACATATTGAAAGTGGGAGCAATTAGCTAGAGTAGCTCCGTGCGAGCATTGTAGACATAGAAAATTGCAAAATACATAACGGATCTGAATATGAAAGACCCGTTGACTAAGATTCTCTCACAAGCAAAACATGATCACACCTTAGTACTCTTTGGGTGTTAATCACATAGCGATGTGAACTAGATTACTGAATCTAGTAAACCCTTTGGGTGTTGGTCACATGGCGATGTGAACTATGGGTGTTAATCACATGATGATGTGAACTATCGATGTTAATCACATGGTGATGTGATCTAGATTATTGACTCTAGTGCAAGTGGGAGACTGAAGGAAATATGCCCTAGAGGCAATAATAAAGTTATTATTTATTTCCTTATATCATGATAAATGTTTATTATTCATGCTAGAATTGTATTAACAGGAAACATAATACATGTGGGAATATATAGACAAACAGTATGTAACTAGTATGCCTCTACTTGACTAGCTTGTTAATCAAAGATGGTTATGTTTCCTAACCATAGACAAAAGAGTTGTTATTTGATTAACGGGATCACATCATTAGTTGAATGATCTGATTGACATGACCCATTCCGTTAGCTTAGCACTTGATCGTTTAGTATGTTGCTATTGCTTTCTTCATGACTTATACAAAGTTCCTGCAACTATGAGATTATGCAGCTTCCGTTTACCGGAGGAACACTTTGTGTGCTACCAAACGTCACAACGTAACTGGGTGATTATAAAGGAGTACTACAGGTGTCTCCAAAGGTACATGTTGGGTTGGCGTATTTGAGATTAGGTTTTGTCACTCTGATTGTCGGAGAGGTATCTACGGGCCCTCTCGGTAATGCACATCACTATAAGCCTTGCAAGCAATGTAGCTAATGAGTTAGTTACGGAATGATGCATTACGTAACGAGTAAAGAGACTTGCCAAGAATCTAGATTGAACTAGGTATTGGATACCGACGATCAAATCTCGGGCAAGTAACATACCGATGACAAAGGGAACAACGTATGTTGTTATGCGGTTTGACCGATAAAGATCTTCGTAGAATATGTAGGAGCCAATATGGGCATCCAGGTTCCGCTATTGGTTATTGACCAAGAATAGTTCTAGGTCATGTCTACATAGTTCTCGAACCCGTAGGGTCTGCACGCTTAAGGTTACGATGAGAGTTTTATTATGAGTTTATGAGTTTTGATGTACCGAAGGAGTTCGGAGTCCCGGATGAGATCGGGGACATGACGAGGAGTCTCGAAATGGTCGAGACGTAAAGATCGATATATTGGACGACTATATTCGAGTTCGGAAAGGTTCCGAGTGATTCGGTATTTTTCGAGTACCGGAGAGTTACGGAAATTCGCCGGGAGTACATGGGCCTTATTGGGCCATACGGGAATAGAGGAGAAAGGCCGAAGGAAGGAGACGCGCAGCCCCCTCTGGTCCGAATTGGACAAGGGTGCGGCCCCTTTCCTTCCTCCTCTCCCCTCTTTCCCCTCCAACAAGGAAAGGAGGGAGTCCTACTCCGGTGGGAGTAGGACTCCCCTTGGCGCCTCCTCCTAGGCCGGCCGCCTCCCCTTGCTCCTTTATATACGGGGCAGGGGCACCCCATGACACACAAGTTGATCTACGGATCGTTCCTTAGCCGTGTGCGGTGCCCCCTCCACCATATTCCACCTCGGTCAGATCGTCGCAGAGGTGAGGCGAAGCCCTGCGCCGGTAGAGCATCATCATCGCCACCACGCCGTCGTGCTGATGAAACTCATCCCCGACACTTTGCTGGATCGGAGTCCGGGGATCGTCATCGAGCTGAACGTGTGCTGAACACGGAGGTGCCGTACGTTCGGTACTTGGATCGGTCGGATCGTGAAGACGTACGACTACATCAACCGCGTTGTCATAACGCTTCCGCTTTCAGTCTACGAGGGTACGTGGACACACTCTCCCGTCTCGTTGCTATGCCATCACCATGATCTTGCGTGTGCGTAGGAATTTTTTTAAAATTACTACGTTCCCCAACAGGAATCATACGCGTGCCCTAGGGGCCGGTGGGCCTCCCCCTTGCTCCTTTATATACAGGAGCAGGGGGGCACCCTAGGACACACAAGTTGATAGTTGTCTTAGCCGTGTGCGGTGCCCCCTCCACAGATTTCCACCTTAGTCATATTGTTTTAGTGCTTAGGCGAAGCCCTGCGTCGGTAACTTCATCAACACCGTCATCACGCCATCGTGCTGATGGAACTGTCCTTTGGCCTCAGCTGGATCAAGAGTTCGAGGGACGTCACCGAGCTGAACGTGTGCAGATCACGGAGGTGTCGTGCGTTCGGTACTTGATCGGTTGGATCACGAAGACGTTCGACTACATCAACCGCGTTACTTAACGCTTCCGCTTTCGGTCTACGAGGGTATGTGGACACACTCTCCCGCTCATTGCTATGCATCACATAGATAGATCTTGCGTGATCGTAGGTAAATTTTTTGAAATATTGCGTTCCCTAACAGGGTGACCCTTTCTCCTTATGTTTTAACTTACCGGCCTGTTTAAAGACCCAACAACTTCTATTGGTATGATTGGCAGGCTTGTCGGGGTGCCGTGAATCTGGCAAGGTCGATCGAGTATTCGGTCCAAGCTAGATGAACCGTCTTTGTTTCTTTTGAATGGCTTCTTCCGCTGACCGGATTTGGAGCCACTGAATCCGGCGTTGACCTCCATGTCTTTGGTATTGTCATTGTTGTTTCGACGCTTGTGTTTGTTGCGTCGGGGCCTGCCGTTGCCGTTTCTGGCTTCAGAAGTGCCAGGGTCGCTGGTACTGTTGCTGCTACGGGCTAGCCAGCTATCTTCGCCCGCGCAAAAGCGGGTCATGAGTGTTGTAAGGGCTGCCATGGACTTCGGCTTCTCTTGGCCGAGGTGTCGGGCGAGCCATTCATCGCAAATGCTATGTTTAAAGGCCGCTAGGGCTTCGGCGTTCGGACAGCCGACAATCTGGTTCTTTTTAATTAGGAACCTGGTCCAGAATTTTCTGGCTGACTCTCCGGGCTGCTGGACTAAGTGACTGAGGTCATCGGCGTCCAGAGGCCGGATATAAGTGCCTTGGAAGTTGTCTCTAAAGGAATCTTCCAAGTCTTCCCAACCTCCAATAGAGTCGAGCTGGTCCCTTAAGTTTTAGGGGGAGGTATTTGATGGCATGTAGATCATCACCGCGAGCCATATGAATGTGGAGAAGAAAATCTTCAATCCATACTGCAGGGTCTGTTGTACCATCGTATGATTCAATGTTCACGGGTTTAAACCCTTCTGGGAACTGGTGCTCCATTACCTCATCGGTGAAGCATAGGGGAGGTGCGGCGCCTCTGTATCAGGCCACGTCACGATGCAATTCGGATGAAGTCTGTATGCGGTTTTAGGCCCGGGTGAGGTTATGCTTGTCACGCTAGGCCTGATAGCCGTCTTCTCGCGCTGGGGCACGCCCCCGTTATCCGTAGATTGATCTGGTCTGACCAGCTCTATTTTCCAGGTCCTGTCATAGGTCATAGGTGTATCCTGGAACCGCTATTTCTCTGCCTCCACGACGAGGTGGTGCGTGTTGGTGTTCGGCTTGAGTTGCCGCTCTGTCCTGGCCACATGGTGGTCGGTCAGGTCTGTCAGCAGCGTCACGCGTTGGCGGTATGGGCTCCAGGGCCTCATCATCGAATTGGGGTAGCAGCTTGCACTTCGGGTAGCTCTTTGTTGGGCGTTCGAGGCCGTATTCTTCGGCTGCCAGGACTTTAGTCCATCTGTCATTGAGCATATCTTGTTCGGATTGGAGTTGTTGCTGCTTCTTTTTTAGGCTTCTCGCAGTTGCGATTAGCTGGCGCTTAAAGCATTCTTGTTCGAGGGGTTCCTCTGGCACGATGAAATCTTCGTCGCCAAGGCTCACATCATCTTCGGAGAGTGGTAGATAGTTGCTATCCTCCGAGTCCTCGTTCCCTACCGGTTCGTCAGGGTCAACTTGCCCTTCCTCCCAATCATCCTGTTCGAATGTTGGTTCGGCGCGGGCTTCTTGGCCTTCGGCGTTCTTCGGGGTATTATTGTCTCCGGTGCCGGTATTGCTATCTTTTTCACGACGCGATTTTAGAGTGGCACCGCTGACGTCGATGCTTTGGTGGTATCTCAGAAGGTTTGTCCTCGACTGGATCCTTCTCACCATCGTTGATACTTCTCCAACGTATCTATAATTTATGAAGTATTCATGCCATGTTTACAATAGTTTTATATGGTTTTGGTATGATTTGATTAGAACTAGGACTGACGCTGTTTTCAGTAGAACTACCGTGGTGTTGTTTTTGTGCAGAAATAAAAGTTCTCGGAACGCAATGAAAATCAACGGAGAATTTTTCTGGAAAATATAAAAAATACTGGAACAAAAATCTCTACCGGAGGAGTCCTGGGCTCCACGAGGTGGGGGCGCCCCTATCTCGTGGACTCCCGGAGGGCCCCTGACGTGAAATCAACGCCAACTCCTCCTATAAATACGTAAACCTTCGGAAATAACCTAGATCGAAAGTTCACGGGCGCAAGCCTCTCAGAGCCACGAAATCAATCTAGGCCCTCTCTAGCACCCTCCCGGAGGGGGCCATCATCACCGGAGGCCATGAAGGAGGATCCCGGAGGGGCCATCATCGCCATGAAGGCTGAGATCCAGAGGGAGAACCTCTCCCCATCCAGGGGAAGGCCATGGAGGAGGAAGCACAAGGGGGAGGACCTCTCCTCCTCTCTCTCGGTGGCGCCGGAGTGCCATCGGGAGGGAATCATCGCCGCGGTGATCGTCTTCATCAACATCACCATCCTCATCTCTTTTACGCGGTCCACTCTCCCGCACCCCGCTGTAATCCCTACTTGAACATGGTGCTTTATGACACATCTTATGATCCAATGATGTGTTGCCATCCTATTATGTTTTGAGTAGATATCCTTTTTCTTTGGGTTGATTGATGATCTAGATTGGTATGAGTTGTATATTTTATTTTGGTGTTGTCCTATTGTGCCCTCCGTGTCGCGCAAGCGTGAGGGATTCCCGCTGTAGGGTGTTGCAATATGTTCATGGTTTGCTTATTGTCTGTGTTGCGTGAGTGACTGAAACACAAACACGGATAAGTGGGTCATGGCGTATGGGAATAAAGAGGACTTGATACTTTAATGCTATGGTTGGGTTTTACCTTAATGATCTTTAGTAGTTGCGGATGCTTGCTAGAGTTCCAATCATAAGTGCATATGATCCAAGAAGAGAAAGTATGTTAGCTTATGCCTCTCCCTCATATGAAATTGCAATATGATTACCGGTGTTGTTAACAATTGCCTAGGACAATTCCGCACACCGACCCATCATTATTCCACACTCGCTATTTATAATATTTAGTAATATATTCTAACTTTATGATAACAACACCTACTTTTATATTTTAGCTCTCCAATATCATGCAAAGTTATCCTCTTCATACCCACAACGTAGTTTTATTTCTCGTTTCTAGTTGGAAGCAAACGTTTGGTGTACGTAGAGTTGTATCAGTGGCAGATAGGACTTGAGAGAATATTGATCTTACCTTTAGCTCCTTGTGGGTTCGACACTCCATACTTATCACTTCCACCTTTGGGAATTGCTACGATGATTCCCTGCACTTGGGGATTATCATTCGTCGTCATCCTTTTTGGGTGTGTCCATCATGTACACGTCATATGAGGAAGTGGCCGTCCAGCGTCCGGTGAACGGCAGGTTTTGGCCTTGCTCATCTCCGGCATCGTCATCCATACCGTCGATGTCTTCGGAGGCGTAGTCGAGCATGTCGATTAAATCCTCGACGGTGGCTATGAAGTGGGTGGTGGTTGGGACGTAAAATTCCTCGCTCTCAGCCCCTAGCATGGGCTGGGCGTAGTTCAGTAATGATTCCTCTGCAATGGCGAGGGATCGCATTAGGTCTAGGGCCTCGCTTAAAGGCGAGGATTGGACGGGGAGACAAGAGTCTTTGGCGCTAAGTGAGGCGAAGGCCTCCTGATCGCGCTTGCCTGCCGCAACCCTCGAGAGTCCGAAATTAGGACCCCGGACACGAGTCCGGCCCTTCAGTGATGGGTGGAGTCCGGTAAAGCTCCAAGCTTGCCGATGACACGGTCATATCTGGATCTGCGGCAGTGAGCTCCGTAATTGTGGAGAGTCCGATGGATTCCAAACTCCCATCCTCGGGCCTAGCAGTTTGCTCCGGATCTAAGGCCAGAGCGGCGGTCGGCGTCGCGAACCCCTCGAAGATCAAGTCTCCTCGGACATCAACGATGTAGTTCAGATTTCCAAAACTGATTTGATGACCAGGGGTGTAGCTGTCGATCGGCCAATCGAGTTGGCGCGCAGTGCGAAGCCGCCGACTACGAAAATTTGGCCGGGGAGAAAAGTCTCCCTCAAGGCGGCATTGATGTATATGATCGATGGAGCCATCGAGCCTTCTGCCGACGGCACAGTGGAACTCTCAATGAAAGCACCAATGCCGGTGTCAAAACCGGCAGATCTCGGGTAGGGGGTCCCGAACTGTGCGTCTAAGGATCGAAGGTAATAGGAGGCAAGGGACAAGATGTTTACCCAGGTTCGGGCCCTCTTAATGGAGGTAATACCCTACTTCCTGCTTGATTGACTTTGATGAGTATAGGGGTTACAAGAGTTGATTTACCTCGAGATCGTAATGGCTAAACCCTAGATATCTAGCATGTATGATTATGATTGCCTCTACGGACTAACCCCTTCGGTTTATATAGACACCGGAGGGGACTAGGGTTGTACAGAGTCGGTGCACAGAGAAAGGAAAATACATATTCGAACGCCTAGCTTGCCATCCACGCAAAAGAGAGTCCCATCCGGACACGGGGGAAGACCTTCTGTCTTGTATCTCCAGCCCATTAGTTCGGCCCAGGTCACATAGCCTGAACGCCCGAGGACCCCATGATCCAGGACTCCCTTAAGGGGCGCCCGCCGGCAGCGGGGGAGGAGAGGATATGGAGAAGGAGGGATGCCGAAGGGCGGAGGGATGAACGCTACCCTGGCCGCCTCCCGGGGAGGCGGCACTAGGGCAGGATCGAGGACAGGGTCAGAGAAGAAAAAAGGCTTCTTTAATGGCCTCATTGGCAGAAGTCGATTAATGGAGCCATGTGACTAGCTCTGGGAGACTTCAATCTAATATACCACCCTCGGGATGAAAAATAAGAAAAATGTGAACAAAAGTAGAATCAACCTCTTTCGGCCACCCTGGACAGTTGCGAGCTCAAAGAGATCCGTTTACAAAATCGCAGCTTCACTTGGAGCAATGAAAAGGCAAATCTTACCATGTGCAAGCTAGACCCTACTCCCTCCGTTCCTAAAAGTCTTGGCAGAGATTTTACTATGAATTACATATAGAGCAAAATGAGTGAATACTCCAGAATGCATCTATATACATCTGTATGTGGTTTATAGTGAAATCTCTACAAAGACTTATATTTAATAATGCCGAGTGACACATGCATTTTGATCCCATGTGCTTCACGCAATTTCCACTTCGTTATCCGACTACTGCCCTCTCCTCGTCACCAACAATAGGAGCCTCAAGAGACCAACAAGCTTCAAAGTTCGAGATTTTTCTTCCCATTCCAGGATTCTTTGACCTTGTCCCGAGGTCTTGGCAAGCGCCATCCAGGCATGCGGAGCACTATCAAAACCTGTTCCATAAGCTCAAGCGCACGGGAGCATCCTTGCCAAATAGAGTAGGTGATTTCTAGAGTCATTGGTAGAGGGCAGCCACGAGCACATGACTTCAACTTGAGGACCTCACAACAGTTCATCACAGCAATTGTAGTTGGACTGCACAACAGTTCATCATGGCAACATCACTATTATTTTGAACACAACAGAATTTACATGAGTACTGCTGATCCCAGTTTACAAGTTAGTGCAAAGCTAACAGCATACTCTGAAAGAAACATTAACACAAGAAGTTCGAGTCTAAAAGGTAAACACTCCCAGGAAACTAACAACAAAAGCAGGTCCCCTTCGCAAAAACAAACTACTCAACCAAGACTGGAGAAGAATCAGCGTCACCGAAGGCGATGAAGGCTGTGGCGGCATGCACAACTGACACCATCAAAGGATGATTGCGTTCTGCTGGGCTACAATAATCCCCATTGCTGAAAAAGGAAAGTAACAATCATATTCTTCCTCAAGTAACAATAAAATGTTGACACAGAATTAATCCCCATTATCTGTAGCATTCTCCTACGATGTCAGCACTGTGCCGTACAAAACTACCCAGCTGACTCTAACTTACCAGGTCATGCATCCCCATTTTTATGTTATGTGATCATTCTATGGACATGATAAGTTGTGCAGAACTCTTAGCACACGTTATTTGATAAATAAAATTACATGTTTATTGTCAGCAAAAAGGGGTAATTAAGCTAGAAAAGTGTAAGTGCAGCATGCATGGATTAGACAGATTATATCAAGAGTTCAAAGACCGAAAGGCATCCCGAAGAAAGCTTAACCATGAAACTATGCTCAAACATAACAAAGAAATAAAAAGGGAAGCCAATGGACCAAACTGACATATTAACATCAATGTGTCTGTTCCCTGCCAAACAATTTGAAATAGAAATTAACAGTTTCGATCAACCTAAAAGCCAACAAATGACGAAACTTCATGAACGATTATAGCGATTTTCTGGAGTAATGATTACAGCAATCCTAGAGTAATGTCAGGTTCAGAATGGAACCAAAATTCATCGTGAATGGAAGATTACTAAACTGTTATCTTCTAGTTTGATAGTTACTCAAACAAGAAATCTGAAGCTTTCACTAATCCTAAAAGTCCATGACTTGTATATAATCAACACTTCAGACTTCAGATTCTGTCTGTGGAAGTCACTGTTGCTTCTTCTCGGACCCATCAAAGTTCCCTAGGGTGGGATAATAAGCATTTTGTATATGTACCTGAGCTCCAGCTAGTACAAAGAGAGCAGAAAGTCATCAGATACACGAGCACTTGCTACTCAAAAGATATGATAACAGTGACAGCATATAGCCACCTAATTTATCATCCATATATCAGGTCAGCACATATGGAATGTAGTTCGGACCGTAAAAATCCATCTCCTCTGCAGAGAATGGCACAAGCTCTCCCACCGACTTCGTTCTAGTGTCAACAGCGATAATCCATGCAGTTTGTTCCTGCTCACGCAGCGTGGACACGAGGTAAACAGCATCGCCGTCGCTGTGCAGAGTAGGAGCAGCTGTTTTCAGAACCTTGAACGGCACTTTTAGAACAGAGGCACCACCACCTCCAATCTGAGGCAGGGAGACAATACCAAGATCATCAGAATGAACCCTGTTCCCCTTGCGCCAACAGTTCCAAGTCAATGTCCTATACCATGTGATGAGCCTCCAACCAACGATAACGTTTTCCACCTTCTGGGGCAGATCCAAGGCACATTCCAAGTCTTGGAGCTCGACCATGTCAAAGGGATCAGTAACAGCCGGCACGTTCCTACGTTCTACCAGCTCCTCAAACTCGACGCACCTGATGTAGCCACGGCTGAAGGTGACGTCCCGAATCGCCTGACCAAAAGGATGGTTGTCGTAGAGGATTTTTGTTGCTGGGCAGCATATTGGGCATCGGAACCAAGCGCAACGCGGCCGCCCCAGGCTCGAGCACGTCGCAGATCAGGATGCCCTCCCAGAGATCGACCCATCCCAGCAGCCCGCCTCCAAGGGCAATCACCTTGGCGTGGAGGATCAAAAACGGTTTCCTGGATAATCCACGGGGGAGCTCCACCTGCAGCAACTTCTTGGACCATGTGGAATGCGGCTCGGAGCTGAGGGTGTGGAGATAGTACTGCCAGTCCGTCGGTCCGTCGCTCAGAGCCGCTATGACCAAGTGCTTGCGGTGGGAGACGAAACCGAGGGGCAGCATCAGAGTCATTGCGTCGGAATAGTCATCAAAGTCCGGGATCAGGTCAAGCGACGGCCGGCCGTCGGGCGCCCTGGCCCGGTAGATGAAGTGCGCATCCGAGTCGCCGGTGGTGAAGCCGACCTGGATGAGGGCGTGGTCCCCCGCGGAGCAGACGACCTCGGGCGCGTCGGCGAAGAGAGTCTCGTCGCGGCCGGGGCAGCAGACGCAGAAGTGGGAGAGGCGCGGCGGCGCGGCCACCGCCAAGGATACCTGAATGGTGAGGCCCGCCGCCGTCAAGGCCCACGCGGTGGTTGCGTCGCGGAGATCGCTGATGTAGGTGGTGGCGTCGAGGAGGGCGAAGTCGGGGAGGCGGGGGTTGCCGACGGCCATCGTCGCCGTCCGGGACTGGGGATTTGGGTGGTGGGGGTTAGGGTTCGGCCGATCGATCGATCGAGGTTGGGGATTTGCAGGTTAGTGTTCGTCTTCCCTTGGACCGGCGGACGGGGTTGGGGGATTCGGTTTTTTTTTTTTTTTTTGAGGGTGGGGATTCGGGTTTGGGTTGGCTTGGAACTTGGAAGAAAGAAGAAGAGGCTGGGACACGAGTGAGGGCTTTTGGTGCGTCTGTATGGGCTTTGGGATTGGCAAGCAGTCACTTCCGGGGAAATATCTAGTACTCCCATTCCTAGGATGCTTCCGGTGCTTCAAACTCGGTAACACATTTTAAAATATTTAAAAAATTCCGAAAAAAATCCAACACATTGGCACAACATCAATGTATGTTGTCAAAAAAATTCAAATCAAAATTTAAAATATTGCTCGAGATACAAAAATGACAAAATGGACATCAATGTAATAATGGGCCTAATCTAAAGCCCAACTTAAGTTGCGTACTATTTACTGTCAAATTTTTCATTTATGTTTCTCAAGCTACGTTTCGAATTCTGATTTCAATTTTTTTGACAACATACTTTGATGTTGCGTCAATGTGCTGAATTTTTTTTAGAATTTTTCAAACATTTTAAAATATGCTACAAAGTTTTGAAGCACCGGAGCACCCTAAGGGTGGGAGTACTAGATATTTCCCCGAGGAGCTCCTAGTCGCCGCTCTTTGCTCAAATTGGCGTCCGCACGCACAGGAGGCAGCCCGACTGGGCCGGCCCATCAAGCAGTACCGCTGGTCGAAAAACATGGCAAAAGAAATGGCTGCGCGATTGTGGGTTCCGAACCAGTCCACTACACTACTTTTGCATATCTTTAAGAACTAAACCCAACCGGCCTATTGTTGCGAATAGGAATATCGTAGCGAACCACAAATAGTTGTTGTAGTGAACATTTTTATAAAAGTGCCTATTTTGAGAAAGTCAAACGAATTTTTAATTTCAGAACATATTTTCATTGATAGGAACATTTTTTGAATATGTGAACAAAAAATTGAAAAAAGCAGAATTGTTTTTGAAAATATGAACCATTTTTTGAATTTGTGAACAAATTATGAAATTCAGAACAAATTTGAAACTGAACACTTTTTCAATTGGTTAATAAAATTTAAAAAATGGAATATTTCATGAATTTGCTCACAAAAAATTGAAACTGCAAACATTTTTCAAAATACTTGAACACTTTATGAAACACGAGCATTTTTGAATTTTTGTCCAAATTTTGAAACCGTGAACATCTTTTGTACTCCTAAACGTTCTCTGAACATTGAACATTCTTCAATTTGTGAACAAAAATTTAAAAGATGAACATTTTTTGGAATTCCTGAACATTTTTTTTTGAAGTTTTGACGAAACTTTTGAAACAAGAACACTTCTCGAAAGTTCTGTACATTTTTTAAACTCGGACATTTTTTCAATTTGTGAAAGATTTTAGAAAAGAGGAACATTTTTTATAAATCTCAAGATAACTTGAAAAATTCTAAAAGTGTTCAAAGAATGTTCAACTTGAATAATGAAAACAGAAAAGAAAAACGAAACAAAAAGAGAAGAGAAAAAAAGAAACAGAAAATAAAAAAAGAGACAGACAAACGAGAACATTTTCTGAAAATCACATTTTTTAAAGGAACATTTTTCCGAAATTGTGAGCAAATTTCGGAAACAAGAACGTTTTCTGAAAATCACATTTTTTAAACAGGAACATTTTTTCCGAAATTTTGAGCAAATTTCGGTAAGAAGAACATTTTTTGAAATTGCGAACATATTTTGTAAATGAGAACAAATTTTCAAATTATGAAGAAATTTTTTTAATGAAAATATTTTTTGAAATTCCTGAACATTTATTGAAATTGTAAACTAATATAGAAAACAGTAATTCCTTTTGAAACACAATTTTGTCTAAAAAATTGTGAACAGCTTTTGAAAATGAGAACATTTTCTGAAGCTCGTGAACTTTTTTTTTGAAACAGGAACATTTTTCCAAATTCCAAAAAAATTTTTGGAAACGTGAACATATTTTGAAATTCGCAAACAAAATTTGCAAACACAATTTTTAAAACTTGTGAACAATTCTTTAAAATGGAAAAAAAAATAAACTCCTGGAAAAATGAAAATATGAAGAATTTTTGGAATTTGTGGAGGATTTTTGAAAACAGAACATTTTTTAAAATTGTGCAAAGAATGAAAAAAACATTCCAAGCATTTTGTGGTTAAACAAGAACAATTTTTGAAATGCCTGAACATTTTTTAATAATTTTGAACGGTTTTCAGAAACACGAACAAAGTTTGAACTTTTCAAACAATTTTCAAAGGAAACAAAAAAATAAAAAAAGGAAAACAAAAAACAGAAAATACGAAAAAGGAAAAGAAAGAAGAAAAAGAAACATAAAAAGTAAAAAAGAAATGAAACAGAAAAAAATAAAAACAAAAGAAAACCATAAAACTGGTATAAAAATAAAAAACGGTTCAGGGAACCTTCTGGAAGGTTCCCAAAACCGGCTGCCTCGCTGCGGGGAAGTGGGCCGGCCCAAGTCTTGCGCTCGTGGGAGATCGCCTGTGCGATTGCTAGACATTTTGACGCAGTTAGCGTCAAATAGGAATTTCCGCTTGGTAGGCCTAGTGGACGAAATATGGTCCATGTGATACTCCTATATGCGCATAGCCGTATTGTGTTCGGCCCATGCTCATTCATTCGTATCAGCACACCAAAGAGCAAACCGCAAACATCCTCTTTGCTCACTGAGGACTTTTGGGCGTGGTTCCCTGAGAGAAAACGGAATTTTACAGTCAGTTCTGCGTACAGGTTTCTGGTGAAAACCAAAGTACAAAGAGAAAAATGGCTAGAAGAAAGGAGTGGATCATCAAGCACTAGTGATGAGAAGGCATGGACCGAACTGTGGAAAATTCAGGTGCCCTCGAAAATCAAAGTTTTTCTTCGGAGGCTGGCGCGTCACTCGTTGTCGACTACGGGCATTCTACATCACCGAAATATGGCAACACAGAATGCTTGTCCCTTGTGCGGCTGTCAACACAGAATACTATCAAGATGAACATGGATGGAGCAGTAATCAAAGGCAGACGAGGGGGAGCGGTCGCAGCAATTTGTCGTAATAGCGAAGGCACCTATCTAGGATCGTCGACAGTTGTTTATCGGGGCATCACGGACCCGTTAATTCTTGAAACGTATGCCTGCAGAGAATCGGTATCTTTAGCGGTGGACTTGGCCATTCAAAGTTTCACGGTGGCCTCAGATTGCCAGGGAGCCATTACTGACATCAACATGGGGACGAGGGGGCCTCATGCAGCTATAGTACATGAAATAATGGCGCGTAGATCCAGTTTTACCTTATGTAATTTTGTGTTTGAGCGTAGAAATCACAATTTTGAAGGTCACAATCTTGCCAAATTTGCTTGTAATTTAGATATAGGTAGACATATTTGGTTGGGTTCGCCTCATGACCCAACTCGTGTACCTATGAACATCATTATCAATCAATAAAGTCGGGCGAGATTTTTCAAAAAAAAAAGCACACCAAAGAGCATTTCGTCTATGGTCTATCCCAACCCCCACTCCCTGGTGTTATCTTGAACCTCGTGGAAGAAACCCTGGCCATGAAACAACTCTGCCTCTCCGCCCCTTCCCTCTCCCCTAGGCCGACGACGCCGTTTTCCAGCGAGATGTCTAGCAATGGTGTAGACTGCAATGGGTATGTGTAATCCGTTCCCCCTTCTTCCTGAGGCCCGCGACAGATTTGGATAAATCGGACTTAGAAGCTCGATTTCTATAGGATCTTTGACGGGCCGTCTGCATGGAGTGGTTTCGTCCTACCTGTGGAGTCAAAGATTCCATGAGCGTCGTCAATGGGCAGATGAGCGGCGCCAACAAGATCGCACAACCATGTGCGAACGCCGCCGGCTATGAGGTGTGCCCTGAAGCTAAGAGTGGCTGGACAAGGAGGTTAGTGCGAACCTTCATTCTGTGGTTCACTATCAGGATTGTGTTCTTTCTTTTCTTTGATTTGTTTGCAAACTATGGGCCATCTTAGTTAGCGAAAGGATAGAAACTATCTGCGACCGGCTCTTTGTAGTTGCTTGGAAATGGTGGTTAGGAATGTTGCATATTAGCTAAGTTGAATTCGGTAGGCGATTCTTCTCCGTGGTGGATTGTAGTATAGTTATTGGATCTGTCACCCACCCTAGCATGATTATGCAACTATTGTGACGCCCCCGATTTAATCGTACACTAATCATGCACGCAAATGTGTACGATCAAGATCAGGGACTCACGGGAAGATATCACAACACAACTCTACAAATAAAATAAGTCATACAAGCATCATAATACAAGCCAGGGGCCTCGAGGGCTCGAATACAATTGCTCGATCATAGACGAGTCAGCGGAAGCAACAATATCTGAGTACAGACATAAGTTAAACAAGGTGCCATAAGATGGCTAGCACAAACTGGGATACAGATCGAAAGAGGAGCAGGCCTCCTGCCTGGGATCCTCCTAGCTACTCCTGGTCGTCGTCAGCGGGCTGCACGTAGTAGTAGGCTCCTCCGGTGTAGTAGTCGTCATCGACGGTGGCGCCTGGCTCCTGGGCTCCATCGTCTGGTTGCAGCAATCGAGTAGAGGTAGGGGGAAAAGGGGGAACAAGGCAACCGTGAGTACTCATCCAAAGTACTCGCAAGCAAGGAGCTACACTACATATGCATGGATATATGTGTAAAGGGCCATATCACTGGACTGAACCGCAGAATGCTAGAATAAGAGGGGGATAGCTAGTCTTAACGAAGACTACGCTTCTGGTCACCTGTCTTGCAAAAGGTAGAAGAGGGAAGGTTGTAGTCCTCCAAATAACATCACATAGCAATAATCCTACCCGGCGATCCCCTGCTCATATCCCTGAGCGAGAGCGACCACCGGTTGTATCTGGCACTTGGAAGGGTGTGTTTTATCAAGTATCCGGTTCTAGTTGTCATAAGCTCAAGGTACAACTCCAAGTCGTCTTGTTACCGAAGATCACGGCTATTCGAATAGATTAACTTCCCTGCAGGGTGCACCATCTTACCCAAAGATGCTTGATCCCATTTGGCCGGACACACTTTCTGGGTCATGCCCGCCGCGGAAGATCAACACGCCGCAGCCCCACCTAGGCACAACAGAGAGGCCAACACGCCGGTCTAACCCTAAGCGCAGCAGTGCAGGCCCATCGCCTGAAAGCACACCTGCACGTTATGCGTCTGTGACGAAGCAGACCTAGCCCATCAGGCGTTCCAGTCCAATCCGGCGCGCGCCGCTCCGTCGCTGACGTCTGAAGTACTTCGGCTGATACCACGACGCCGGGATACCCATAACTACTCCCGCGTAGATGGTTAGTGCGTATAAGCTCGTAGCCAACTCAGATCAAATACCAA
The DNA here is from genome assembly GCA_021605145.1 of Aegilops bicornis. NCBI lineage: Eukaryota > Viridiplantae > Streptophyta > Magnoliopsida > Poales > Poaceae > Aegilops > Aegilops bicornis. The sequence goes on along the minus strand of CM038673.1, from coordinate 772,025,174 downwards.
GACCTCGTTAAGCGTGTTAAGTATCCATGAGCGCCGAACAGGCCAGTCCACCTCTCACCCGGTAGTCTCAACCTGCCTTACCGCCATACAAAGTATCGATCGAGGGGCCGGAACCCAGGCCCACCTCTACCGGGATGGAGCCACCTGTCCTTTCATTCATCTCCGAACAGTATCACGAGTAATGTAATAGTGTAAAGTATATTGTATATGCCCGTGATCACCTCCGAAGTGATTACAGCCCAGAGTATAGCATGGCAGACGGACAAGAGTGTAGGGCCACCGATGGAACACTAGCATCCTATACTAAGCAAGAGGATAGCGGTAAAGGTAACAACAAGAGTAACAAGGACAAAGCTATGCAAGCGATAGGATATCTGAAAGCAGTAACATGTTACACTACTCTAATGCAAGCAGTGTAGATAAGAGTAGGCGATATCTGGTGATCAAGGGGGGGGCTTGCCTGGTTGCTCTGGCAAGAGAGAGGGGTCGTCGGTGACGTAGTCGATCACAGGGACATCAGCATCGGTCTCGGGGTCTACCGGAGAGAAGAGGGGGAAGAAACAGTAAATACATAGCAGGCAAGTGCATAACAGGACAACAGACAGAGCTAGACGTGTTCTAACGTAGCACTAGGCGTTACCGGCGAAGGGGGAAACATCCGGAAAGTTTTCCCGGTTCCGGACGTCTGTCAGACAGATGAACCGGAGAGGAAAGTTTGCAGGTTCGATAGGTTAGGGGTGTGTGGCGGACGAACGGACTGCGTATCCGGATTCGTCTCGTCGTTCTGAGCAACTTTTATGTTGAAATTATTTTAATCCGAGTTACGGATTAAAAGATATGATTTTCTAAAGATTTTATTAATTTCTGGAATTTAATTAATTATTTAATCCAACATTATCCAGAATAGTAAATGCTGACGTCAGCATGACATCGTGGTGATGTCAGCAGTCAACGCGTTGACCATTGACCTGGTCAACCTGTCGTGTGGGTCCAGTGGGACCCACCTGTCATTCTCTGTTTATTTTAATTACAGATTAGTTAATTTCATTAGTGATTAGGTTAATCTAATCAGGATTAATTAACTTAATTAATTACTTAATTAATTAATTAATTAATATTTTAATTATTTTAGTTTTTATTTATTTAATATATTTATTTTTATTTTATTTTTTTTAATTTCCTTTTTTTTTCTTTTTTTAAACGTTCTGGGTCGGGCCCCACGTGCCTTAGGCACACGGGCCATAGCGGCAAAGGGCGAGAAGCGCACAGCAAGAACTCAGAGGCGCCAATGGCGACCGGCATGGGCAACCCAACCGGGCGCGACCACCTGCAGAGCCGAGAAGAGGGCGGTGGCCTGAGATGGCTCTGGGTGGGCTGGTCGGCAGTGAGGGAGCCGCAATGAGGGGCTCGACACCGGGCACGAGGAAGGGCAGCCGGTGCTGCGCGAAGGCGACCATGCCTTGTAAGCGAAGCGGGAGGAGGGAGGCGGTGCGGTGGCGTGGTGCCGTTCGGCGATCCAAACAGCGCGACGGAACGGTGCCGGAGAGAGAAGAGGAGGCCGGGCCTCACCGAGGGAGTGTAGGGACGGGGCCATGGGCTCGATGAAGGTCGGGTCGGCGGCGACGTTGGGAGGCAATCCGTGGGCGGGCGTTGTCGAGGCGGGCGGAGCGTCCTCGGTGGCGGCGGTGTCTTGCGCGTCGGGTCGTGGGGAGGACAGCGGCGTCGGGAGCACCTGTGGTCGAGCCCGATCTGGATCGATGGGGAGGGAGAGCGGCGGCGTGGGGAAGCGGGAACGAGGAGTCTTGAGGATGGGGCGGCCGTCCGTGACGGGCGAAGGGATGAGGCGGGGTTCGGCGCCGTTTCGATCCAGATCGGGGAACGAGGAAGACGCTGGGTAGTGGGGGGGCTCCGCTTGGGTTTGGGGTGGGTGGGGGTTAGTTGGGTGGGGTGGGCCGGCCTGGGGTTTGGCCTAGCTAGTAGTCGGGCCGAGTGGCCCAGGGGGGGGGGCTTTGCCCCTTTTTTGTTCTTTTCCCTTTTCTGTATTTACTATTTTCTGTTCTATTTTAGTTACACCTATTTTATTATTTTCTTTTTATAAAAATACAAAACAAACTCCTAAAGTATTTTCATAATATAGGCCATTACCTCAAAAGTTTGGTGTAGTAATAATTACTTGCTACACATTTTTTTTATTTAAGAGGTATTTAAATATTTGATTTCAGCCACAATTTTCTTTACGTTAGTGCATCTAAATACTTTATAAGGGTGTGGCCTCTCCACCAACATGGCCTATGAATTATTTGACACATTAGGAACAATTTAGTTTTGACTTTTGAAAACCCGATGGTTTTAACTTAAATTCAAATTTTGAATTGAATCGTTTCGACTAACGCGAGATTATCAACAATTAACCAAGGTGACGTGGCATCGTTAACGATGGGATTACTATAGCCTAATTATCCCAAGGCGTCACAAATCTCCTCCACTACAAGAAATCTCGTCCCGAGATTTAAGAGGGAGTAAGGGAAAGTTCGTTACGATAATCTAACGGATCTTCTCGAAGAAGTTAATCCCTTTCGTTGATGTCTTCAATCCTTTATTCCGATGCATCATGATAAACTGGTCATCATTTCTTCGGGAACTCCATCGTACTTCACGAAGATAAGGGGCAGCTCACTACGACATAATGCTTTTGAGGGAAACAATCTGGGGTTAACCCATGAATTAGTTTAAGATTATCTCTCGAGTGGAACTTATGAAATACCTCGAGAGTAAGGTACGAAGGTACCATAATAGGCTCCAAGCGGATAGATAGTTGCTCGAAGCCTGAACCAGAGCGAGAAAGGGTTCAGAGTAGCGAGAGTAAGTATTGCGTCTGATACCAGAATAGATCACTATGACGGTGGCCCGTGAATTACATACGAGGCCACGTGCGAGGAATAACTTTGGGAAATAGGGGGTGTACAGGACAGTCAGGTTTCGATCCTGTGAAACTGTGGGTTATGGGCCCACCATGTGGTTAAAAGTAGAAGGTTGGTGACATCTTGCACGATCATGTAAGCAAGGCATGTCAGAGGAGAGTCTGAGGGTCATGTCGGCAACATTATAGGTACCAAGGGCGAGGGACGAAGAGAACCATTTTCCTGCTCGTTGAACGAGACGGACCAATAGGCAAGGTTCTCGTCCACCGGTGGTTACCGGAATGTCATCAACAATAGTAATAGGGTCTTACTTACAGAGTGGTACAACGAGGTGCTTACCTAAGCGAGGATTATCACCGCTTAGATTATATATATCCCAAGAAGGGTCAATCAGACCCATGGAAAGGAAAATGTGATCATTAGGTTAAACAGAACAATGGAAAGGAAAAATGTGTTTAAACACATATTTCAGTGGGTATATCCTTCCCAAGGATAAGCGAGCATGATATCCATGACAGGATATAATGTAGAAAACCCTTTAGGTAAGGGGAGAGAAATTTCATGACATTACCCATACAACGGTGTTCGGATAATTGAGCAAGAAACATTTAGCATTGGGCTTCAAATGTTCTTGTTGAAAACCAGAGTATCACAGACATGCATTCGAGATAGCATTGGCATGGTCTTCAGGTGAAGATCGGACTTTGGAATCACGAAGGATCCATCAGGAATAACTTGTAGAAACAGTATTACAATTCCCTCATGGATGAAAGGATAACCCTGCTGAAAAGGAATCTATAATGATAGGTCCTCCAAATTAAAAGTGCTAGGCATGACATCATGCTACCGGGTCATCAAAGGATCAACACCATAAATCATGGAAAGTTGTCCCAATCATCATATCTGACCGAGATTCAGATCCGTTTGGTGTCAGGATACCTCAGACTTAGGATACCTGAGAAGAAAAGGTGCAACGCAAATCGACGAGATGACATTGTAAGATCCCCGGGGAAATGAACTATGAAGTGATTTCCGTTAACAAGAGTCCATCATTAACCCAAGGAGAGGACAAGGAGGTGTCTGGTGAACTCAACGGCAATTCACCGAGATCCCCAAAAGATGGTCTTCCACAATTAAGTGAACAAGGAGATAACATTTGTCAGATCAAATGATATAAGGAAGTATGCTCGAGGAAAACATACACCATCAATCATTAGTTGAAAGGTGTGCCCGAAGTATGACCTTAGGCAGCAAGCTCAATGTTAGAGTGACGATTCAATAACCAACAGTCTAAGAACGAACTTTCGATCGTTAACTTCAAAGCAACAGTGTTGCTAGAAGTACAGAACTCAAACAACACCGTTCACTTGTTGGAATTAACACGGGACCAAGAAAGAATGGTGATGTTGAGAAGTATTTCTATGTCAAGAATTCTCAAGAGGTGGAACAATCTCGTAACATTCTTGACTTAAAGGATGGTAATACTCCAAGGTAAAGAAGAACAATTGCTGGATAGCAAGGAACTCAAGGTATAACACAAAACACGAACAGGTTTTGTGTTGAACGGAAGGCAATAAAGTGGTCACTGTTACACAAATCATCGAAGGCAAGGATGGTATTACTCAACATGAATTCAACTGATATCCTGGAAGTGCTCAGAATGCTGATGATGATCACGAAACATTTGTCGAGAGATTTCATGAAGATGTAATCGATCGGCGACGACATCAAGTCAAAGTAATGATGAAGTGAAAGGTTATTGGAACCAAGGGTACGACACAAACTCGAAACCAAGTTTGTTGTTCCAGGCGAAATGATATGACGATGAGGATCGACGTAAGGTTAGTTCATCATCGAAAATTGTGCTCCGAGAAGAAGGACCGGGTAGCACAGTTAAAATCATCACGACAATGATATAGCCAAACAGGCTAGGAATGGCGTGGTCGGGTACAAACTCGTACTTATAGAAGCTTACTGAAGAGTTGTTGAACCGTAGTGCGGACTCGGTTCAGTTATCGGTGTCCTTGAGTGTATAATAACTCAGAGCCCGTGAGAAATTGGAATCAGTGGGAAGGTAGTACTTGATGAACTCATAAAAAGTTATGCAGTTCCATGATAATCTCGAGATACCAGGGGGGTAATACTCGACACAAGATCAAAGTAAAGGTTGGACTGGTGCATTGATCCATAGAAGACAATTGTTTTAACTTGTCCGAGAAATGAGATCAAAGAAGAACAATCATGGTCGGAGCCACGATTGCAAAAGGCCAGATCCTAGATATAAGATGAACTTATACCGAAGGAATAATTCATTTAAGAGAAGCTTTAATGATAAGATATACATCGTGTCCATGGGCATGAACACAAGTTCAAGGTCGACTCCCACTTCTTCAATGTATAACCTTCCATTCACTTCTCGCTTTGATAAAGGCATTAGTGTTGAAAGTTTTACCCGGTGAAATACCAGATGAGTATGACTCGTGAAAACTTCCGAGTTCACACATATAAAGGAAGACATAGGTTCAACCCGGCAGGGTATCATGGAAACATATACCACAAGCTTCAATAGTAAATACCACCAGCTCGAAAGCGGAGCACGGTTGGCAAAAGGGAAGGATACAATTTACCAAAGGCATTATGTATCGGAGAAGGAACTCACAAAGTGATTAATTATGAAGGACAACATCGGATGATAATCCAACAGTGGATATGGCGGTCCACAAGGGATCTGACGTGCGCATCAGTACTCAACTAGAGGAAGAAGAATGCAAGGAGATCAAACTATAGAAACAACTGACTAACTCAGTTGTCAAATGCAAAGGAATTATGATTCCCAAATCAAGGGGTCAAGCGATTGCTACGATTAGGGATGGATAAGTTGAATAGCCTTAGGGTACAATCAACGACACTTGGATTGGTCGAGAACCAATTCCAGTTGAAAGAATGGCAGCTCAGCCAGAAAGGTAATTTATGAGGATCAATGATGATTGCGGGTATTCGCAAACATATTGAGTCAACAGACTCAAAATGATAATGACAAGGAATGTCAATATGACTACGAGTCTTATGGGATTAACCATAATGCAAGCAAGCAAGAATTTCAAGAGCCAAAAGGCTCCAAAGCATTTTTGGAAGATCGAATAGTATTTTGAAGACTTTTGTGAAACACATGAACAACTGGGGATGAGCGGATACTCGACTAGTGCGAGGATTTATTTGAAGGGGTATTCATGTGGCAAGGAACTGCTAGGCGATGAGGCACAAAGTATTTTCTAACAACGAGAGAAACTTGAGGTATCTTGTAATAACAAGATCAATGGTGGATGATCGTATGAATGGCAAGTGTAAGTAGTTATCCATACGAATATCTCGGTGGTCAGGAATAGCAAAAGTGATGGGCACCAAGTCTCGAGAGAACATCGAGAGTATCTTGGAATCTTACGATGTAGCAAAGTATCATCTGAAGTGAGGGGCTCTCCGGGAGAAGTACTTGTGAGAACCTAAAGTTAGTTTTGTTTTTAGCAAAATCATTTAACCCGAATAGAAGAGAGTTCAGAATCCCAGAGTAAAGATCGAGGAGTAAAAGATCCTAGTACCACCCGATGGCGACGTGGGCCCGTAAGGCACACAGCCATGTTAGTAAAAGTTTTTGCAATGTCTAGACTCGACTTCGGCCAAGGAGTGTGGAAGGGGGATTCCTATAGGCAGTCGGCTCGATACCAACTCAGGACGCCTCGATTTAATCGTACACTAATCATGCACGCAAATGTATGCGATCAAGATCGAGACTCACGGAAGATATCACAACACAACTCTACAAATAAAATAAGTCATACAAGCATCATAATACAAGCCAGGGCCTCGAGGGCTCGAATAAAATTGCTCGATCATAGACGAGTCAGCCGGAAGCAACAATATCTGAGTACGTACATAAGTTAAACAAGGTGCCATAAGATGGCTAGCACAAACCGGGATACAGATCGAAGAGGAGCAGGCCTCCCGCCTGGGATCCTCCTAGGCTACTCACGTCGTCGGGCCGGGCTGCACGTAGTAGTAGGCTCCTCCGGTGTAGTAGTCGCCATCGACGGTGGCGCCTGCCTCTGGGCTCCATCGTGCAGTTGCAGCAATCGAGTAGAGGTAGGGGAAAAGGGGAACAAGGCAACCGTGAGTACTCATCCAAAGTACTGCAAGCAAGGAGCTACACTACATATGCATGGATATATGTGTAAAGGGCCATATCAAGGATCGAACCGCAGAATGCCAGAATAAGAGGGGGATAGCTAGTCTTAACGAAGACTACGCTTCTGGTCACCTGTCTTGCAACAGGTAGAAGAGGGAAGGTTGTAGTCCTCCAAGTAACATCACATAGCAATAATCCTACCCGGCGATCCCTTGCTCATATCCCTGAGCGAGAGCGACCACCGGTTGTATCTGGCACTTGGAAGGGAATGTTTTATCAAGTATCCGGTTCTAGTTGTCATAAGCTCAAGGTACAACTCCAAGTCGTCTCACATCAAGATCACGGCTATTCAATAGATTAACTTCACTGCAGGGTGCACCATCTTACCCAAAGACGCTTGATCCCATTTGGCCGGACACACTTTCTGGGTCATGCCCGCCGCTGAAGATCAACACGCCGCAGCCCCACCTAGGCACAACAGAGAGGCCAACACGCCGGTCTAACCCTAAGCGCCGCAGGGTCCGGGCCCATCGCCTGAAAGCACACCAAGACGCTATGTGACGCTGCCGGAAGGCAGACCTAGCCTAACGAGCGTTCAGTCAATCCGGCGCGCCGCTCCGTCAGCCGACGTCTGAAGTACTTCACGATACCACGACGCCGGGATACCCATAACTACTCCCGCGTAGATGGTTAGTGCGTATAAGCTCGTAGCCAACTCGGATCAAATACCAAGACCTCGTTAAGCGTGTTAAGTATCCGCGAACGCCGAACAGGCCGAGCCCACCTCTCACCTGTAGTCTCAACTCGCCTGCTGCCCGCCACAAAGTATCGGGCCGGGGGCCGTCGGGAACCCAGGCCCACCTCTACCGGGATGGAGCCACCGTCCTTTCAGCCCCCATCTCCGAACTGTATCACGGGTAATGTAATAGTGTAAAGTATATTTGTATATGCCCGTGATCACCTCCAAGTGATCACAGCCCGATAGTATAGCATGGCAGACGGACAAGAGTGTAGGGCCACCGATGGAACACTAGCATCCTATACTAAGCGATGGGATAGCGGTAAAGGTAACAACAAAGTAGTAACAAGGATAGGCTATGCAGCGAGATAGGATATCCGAAAGCGATAACATGTTACACTACTCTAATGCAAGCGGTGTAGATAAGAGTAGGCGATATCCGGTGATCAAGGGGGCTTGCCTGGTTGCTCGCAAGAGAGAGGGGTCGTCGGTGACGTAGTCGATCACAGGACATCAAAGATCGGTCTCGGGGTCTACCGGAGAGAAGAGGGGAAGAAACAGTAAATACATAGCGAGCAAGTGCGTAACAGACAACAGAGCGAGCTAGGCGTGTTCTAACACAGCGCTAGGCGATACCGGCGAAGGGGGAAACATCCGGGAAAGTTTTCCCGGTTCCGGACGTCTGTCAGGCAGATGAACCGGAGTGGAAAGTTTGCAGGTTCGATAGGTTAGGGGTGTGTGGCGGACGAACGGACTACGTATCCGGATTCGTCTCGTCGTTTTGAGCAACTTTTATGTTGAAATTATTTTAATTCGAGTTACGGATTAAAAGATATGATTTTCTAAAGATTTTATTAATTTCTGGAATTTAATTAATTATTTAATCCAACATTATCCAGAATAGTAAATGCTGACGTCAGCATGACATCAGGGTGATGTCAGCAGTCAACGTTGACCATTGACCTAGTCAACCTGACGTGTGGGTCCAGTGGGACCCACCTGTCATTCTCTGTTTATTTTAATTACAGATTAGTTAATTTAATTAGTGATTAGGTTAATCTAATCAGGATTAATTAACTTAATTAACTAATTAATTAATTAATTAATTAAATATTTTAATTATTTTAGTTTTTATTTATTTATTTATTTAATATATTTATTTTTATTTTATTTTTTTAATTTCCTTTTTTTTCTTTTTTTTAAACGTTTTGGGCCCCACGTGCCATAGGCACAGGGCCATAAGCGGGCAAAAGCGGCGAACGCGTCGGGCACAAAGCAGCTCAGATGGGCGCGCGACCGCATGGGCAACTCCAACCGGGCGCCAGCGACCACTGCAGAAAGCCCGGAGAAGAGGGGTGGCCTGGGATGGCCTGGTGGGCGCTGGTCGGCGATGAGGGAGCCGCACAGGGGGGCGCGTACACCGGGCACGGAAGGGCAGCAGCCGCATGCGGCCGCGAGCTCACCGTGGCGCGCGCGAAAGCGAGCGGGAGGAGGGGGGAGGCGGTGCGGTGGCCGTGGTGCCGTTCGGCGATCCAAACGGCGCGACGGAACGGTGCCGGGAGAGAGAAGAGGAGGCCGGGGCCTCACCGAGGGAGTGTAGGGGACGGGGCCATGGGCTCGATGAAGGTCGGGGTCGGCGGCGACGTTGGGGAGGCGGTCCGGCGAGGCGGCGTTGTCGAGGCGGCGGAGCGGTCCTCGGGTGGCGGCGGTGTCTTGCGGCGTCGGGTCGCGGGGAAGACAGGCGGCGTCGGGAGCACCGCGGGGTCGAGCCCCCGATCTGGATCGATGGGGAAGGGAGAGCGAGCGACGTGGGGAGCGGGGAACGAGGGAGTCTTGAGGATGGGCGTGGCGTCCGTGACGGGGCGAAGGATGAGGCGGCGGGTTCGGCGCCGTTCCCCGATCGGATCGGGGAACGAGGGAGACGCGCGGGGGTAGTGGGGTGGCTCCGCTAGGGTTTCGGGAGGGAGTGGGTTAGTAGGCTGGGGTGAGCCGGCCTGGGGTTTGGCCTAGCTAGTAGTCGGGCCGAGTGGCCCGGGGGGGGTGGGCTTTGCCCCTTTTTTTTGTTCTTTTCCCTTTTCTGTATTTACTATTTTCTGTTCTATTTTAGTTACACCTATTTTATTATTTTCTTTTTATAAAAATACAAAACAAACTCCTAAAGTATTTTCATAATATAGGCCATTACCTCAAAAAGTTTGGTGTAGTAATAATTACTTGCTACACATTTTTATTATTATTTAAGAGGTATTTAAATATTTGATTTCAGCCACAATTTTCTTTACGTTAGTGCATCTAAATACTTTATAAGGGTGTGGCCTCTCCACCAACATGGCCTATGAATTATTTGACACATTAGGAACAATTTAGTTTTGACTTTTGAAAACCCGATGGTTTTAACTTAAATTCAAATTTTGAATTCGAATCGTTTCGAACTAACGCGAGATTATCAACAGTAACCAAGGTGACATGGCATCGTTAACGTGGGATTACTATAGCCTAATTATCCGGGCGTCACAACTATCATTGCAGCTTTGGTTGGATTTTGGTTGATGTTTTTGCGGCACAACCCTCGTTGTGCCTCTGTTGAATTCAGTCGATAATCTGGGTATGAAAGACACAAATTTTGTAGCCTTGTTGTGCCTTTCCAGATCATCTCCTGTTCAAATGGCATGTACCTTTTTTTTGGTTTTGTTTCTTAAATGCCAAGCCTATTCTTCGTTGGTTGATGCTCCAAAATTCATGTTTCTTGGATCACATCCCCTGCAATTTCAGTAGCTAACTGAACAACCACTAGTAGAAAACAGGGCTTTGGTTCGGGCCTGGTCAGCCCATTAGTCCCGGTTCTTCACGAACTGGGACCCATGGGGGGCATTAGACCCGGTTCGTGAGCCTGGGGGCCGGCCGGGGCCTCGTGGGCATTGGTCCCGGTTCGTCTGGATCTATTTGTTCCGGTTCTAGGCACGAACCGGGACCAATGGGCTGCGCTCCTGGCCCATAGCCATTGGTACCGATTCGTGCCTAGAACCGGTACAGAAGGGGGGTTTAGTTCTGGTTCGTGCCACGAACCGGGACAAATAAGTTGCCTATATATACCCCATCGCCGCAGCAGAGCACTCCACAGTGCTCCGTTTTTTGCTGGCCGGCGAGGGGGAGCGCATTGGGTACTCTAGCTCCCCTTCTATGCACATGAGGTGTTCGATGAAATGCCCGAGCCACAATAGTTAAGCTTTCTCCTCTCGAAGCTCGACCTCGAAGCTCCATTTTTCCCGAGATTTGTCTAGGTTTAGCGGTCCGTCACGCCCCGTCCTTGTTTTCACCGCGTCGATCGCCCGTGCCGATCTCGTCGCCGGCACCACCATGGTGAGCCTCTTGTTCTTATCTTCTTTATGATTTTCTTACTTTAGATAGATACTTGTCTGATTTTCTTACTTTAGATAGATACTTGTCTGATTTTCTTACTTTTGACACACATAATTATATATAATGCACGCAGATGAACCGGCAATAGATACTTGTCTGATTTTCTTACTTTTGAATACTACTTTATTTTGTGATTTGATTTTTCTTATTGAATGCTCAAATTGAAAAACTACTCCTACTTTGAATGCTCAAATTGGAGAGCACTATGCAAGGCGTATGCATATGATTAGTTGATAGCTTATATGGCTTTTGTTTTCGCAGAAATCTAGGAGCCCCCCTCCATCATCCCCGTTGTCGTCCCCGTCACCGACCCCCTCCGACCTCGAGGTGAGACCAACCACGAACCGGTTTTAGAAAGATAATTAAACGATATTTCGGGTTGACTTTAAGTCTGTTGAGTCTCCACCATATATGAGAGGACGAAGAATCTCGACTGTTGTCGTGGGGGTAGCTTCTCCTTCGTTCCCGTGTGCTAGACAATTTGGTGTAATGCACTCGGGAACGAAAGGAGGAGCTACCATCACCGACGTTCGCAAATGTCAGAGAGGAATCAGTGAGGGAGAGTTCCACCATATATATATATGAGAGGATGAAGAATCCCGACTGTTGTCGTGGGGGTCGCTTCTCCTTCATTCCCGTGTGCTAGACATTTTGGTGTAATGCACTCGGGAATGAAAGGAGGAGCGACCATCACCAATGGTCGAATGTATACACCACGTGAGCTGAGAGTTTTCAAGAAAAGACTCGACACACGGATAGTCAACCCGTGATGAATAATAATGATCTAACTTAGGTTTTTTAGTACATATATTTAATTATAGATGTTTAATATTTGAATTATGAACATAGGAAATGTCATACTCAGACGCATTTAAAGTCTCCCGGGAGTGCGATCGGTGCCACGACGATCGATGTCCTGTGCGACAGCCTCACCGGACGAAGATCGGCGCTCAAAGATTAAGCTGGAGGAGACCTTCGATGTTGAAACGGTACGCAACGACGACAAGTGTTATTTTTTCGTAATTAAGCACGAATTCAAATATTTCAATGTGTACTTTTTATCTTTTACAATTCGACTAGCCTATCCCATGCCATGCAAGGCGCTATGTCTTGGAGAGGATGGGTTTTGAAGACCATGAAAGTTTCGAAACAAAGAAAATTCACCTAAGGACCCATCATAGTGTGGATTTCGAAGTAAAGTTGTACAATTCTAAGAGTGTAACCCATTTTGATTGCAAAAAATGGGAAGCACTTTGCAAGATGTATGGTTTTGATGAGGGTATGCTTGTCACCATGGATCTTGGTGATCCTGAAATCGAGCAAGACAATATGGACATTTGGGTCCTTGTTGATACGCCTCCAATTCTACCGCTATGTGAGTTTCTCAAACATAATTATTAGCTAATTTATATTATTTATTTTAAAATAGTTGACAGCTTATTTCCATTGACAGCTTATTTTGATTGTTCAAATAATGTGCGGAACATGGTAGACAAAACCCACTACACCGATGGCTCCGAATTAACTTATCAGGATAAAAATCATCTGGTCGGATTTTGTACTGATATTGAGAATTACAATATTTATAATCAAACTTCTCAACATTATGGTCAATACGTGCCACTAGTGCATGTGTTGAACTACGGTAACTACCATGGAGATACCCTGGTAAGATTTTTTACTATTACGACATCCGTGCATCTTTTGCATACCTTTAAAACTAGTACATCATTGCTAACTATGAAGTTATTACTATGTTTTTCAATAGAGAATCCCAGAGATTGTGTGCCTCATTTGATGTATCAGAATGGTAGCCTTCGTGTTTTGAACATATATCCAGGTCATCCTATGAATCTCAACTGTCCATACCGGATTTCTCAAAAAAGTGGAGACATGCTAATCAAAAAATGGAAAAATGTATGGACAGTCGTAAGGAGGTTCTTGGAAGCAAAAGGAAGCGAAGCGCAAGAATTGGAGACAGGATGATCTCCATTCTCCATAATGGAGAGTCAGTGTCTATATTGTTTTATGCTATTTTACCTTAAAGAGGGTATTTAGGTCCTACCTAATATTGATGATCATGTGCTAAGAACAATTAAGTAGGGTTCGTTCGATGACTATGAGAATGATGATCGTATGACTTGTTATTAATAACGAGTAGAAGTTGTATGATAATGATTAGTAGGACTTGTTATTATATATGATGATGCATGATGCGAGCATGAAGAGTTATTATATATCAGTGGGTGAAATGAACATGGATTGAATTGAGGTGAAGGCAACATGCATGTGCCGCATGTCGAAAGTAGTACAATCCAAACTTGATCAAAGTTAGGATTAGTATTACTTTCGACATGCACCACATGTTGCCTTCACTTTAATCTAAGCCATGTTTAGGCACAACAGTAGCGTTGGTAAACCAAGCACGGAGATATAAGAGAGGACACTTCTCTCTATTAGCTAGCTAATAACAACCTAAATTAACCCCCAAAACCCCTAAACCAACCCCTTTAAAAAAAACCTCAGCTCCAGCCAGCTGCTGACGCGTGGATGCCTTTTTGTCCCGGTTGGTGTCATCAACCGGGACCAAATGCCCCCTGCCTGGGCTGGCCGCAACGGCCACGTGGAGGCCCATCTGTCCCGGTTCGTGTAAGAACCGGGACTAAAGGCCAAGGGCATTAGTAACGACCTTTTAGTTCCGGTTCCAAAATCGGGATAGAAGGCCCTTACGAACCGGGACAAATGACCCTTTTTGTACTAGTGAACACTGTGTATCGATCACGCCCAATGTTGCAGTACCAATTAGAAAAGGTTGTCTTTCTGAACTGGTTGCTTAGCTCACATTGCCTGTAATTTCAGTACGTAACTGAATAAACACTGCATAAATTGTCACCCACAAGCTGCAGTCCGAATTGGAAAGAGGGTGTCTTCTGGATAGTTGGTTTCTGAACTTATTTTTCAACCAAAATGTTGCAGTACCAATTAGAATTCTATGCTTAGGTTATTAAGATATTCAGTGCGGCACCTTTCACTGATTTGGCAGCTTGTACTTTTTGGATCATATAAATTCGGTTCAATTTTTTTCAGCAGCTGTGCATGCTAGCTTGCTGTTTGATTAACCTGTTACTCAGTATAGGTCAACTGGGCTATAGAATTCTGCACTCTATCGTATAGGATAATTTCCATGGATGCATCCATTCCGAAGTTAGTGATCAGTAATTAAGATAGCATCTCCATATGTTGCAGGCCCGGTTTTGTCGCTTTATTTTCCAATTAGTTCACTAGGACAGGCATGCGTTTGACAAAGATACTAAAATGTAACCTCTCCATATTTTCCACTCAGTCCCTTTGTGATGTGCTATTTCCCCCCTGTTTTATGTTCTACCATTAGTCTGCTCACTAGGAAACATGTTGACCGGTAATGTTCATGAATTATCAAACTGTTCAGGTATAGCGCCTGCGAAGGATCGACGTACTGCAGGTCATACATACTTCAAGAGAAGAAGCAACGGTCTAGGTTCTGCACCATACGTCGAGGTCGGGGACAGAACGAAGTGACATCCCTAAGGCTCCGAGGAAATTGCCAAAGTGTTCGAAGTGTGTAGTGCTTGGTCACAGGAAGAATGTGTGACTTAACGATCAATTTGAGCCGACCTTCCTTTAGCCTTGCTTTATCAAATGTAGCAAGAGTGTTTCTAAATTCAGTTTCTCTACATTTCAGTTCATAATTTTGTTCATGTTCACCGGGTCATTGTTGTGATGACCGTTTGAGACTTAATGAGATATTTTATTCGAATCGTCAGAAAATTTAGTTGATACATTGCATGGTTTCTTGTTGATGTTGTCAATGACGAGCGCGAAACAGGCCTGTTGCATCGTGTGGACCATGAATAACAAAATGCCATGTGCTATATTTTCCGACATGTTCAATTTGAGTGGCATGATCAGTTCTTCCAGTCGCTAGGTGGGGGAGGTTCATGCTGCGGTGTAGGCGTTGGCCGAAATTCTAGTGTAATCCCCTGAATGTTGCTCTGTACTGTTGTTGTGAACGGTCAATTTTGGCGTGTGTGGAGATAAAGCAAATGCACTGACGGTTGTGTGTTTACTTACTTTGATTAGATTGCCTTCTTATTTCTTCAGTTTTTTTCCTCTTAAACTTAATATATGCATTTGGCTTGATCTGAGTTGGTATGCGTGGTGTACTGCTAGCTCCATGGGGACAAGTGTGTGGGTGTTTGTAAAATTGCACGTCTAATTACCTGGCAGTTCTGTTGTTGACAGACTTGCTTAGATTGATAACACAAACGTCGGTGCGTTTGCTTTATCTTCACTGCTTAGTTTGGTCTATTATGCTGTTTCAGGCGTGTACTGTGATGCATAGGTTAGTGATGAGGTCTAGTGAAGTGACAGTGCATGCCCTGGAGCTAGCATGATGCAAGATCCTCTGTGACGTGCAGGTGTTCCTGAACAATGAAACATGCACTCAGGGTGTGTTTGGTAGGGTGCATGAGGGCAAAAGTTCCCAAGCCGACCCACTTTTGCTTGTTTGGTAGGGTGCATGGGCTCATCTGGGCTATGCCCATCTCATCCAAGAAAGGGCCCTCAGACATGCCCATCTCAAATTTTGGCCCTAACCCTCGTCCCCATCCACCAGACCACGTCTAGATATGTTTAATTTTTCAAAAAAATGTTCATAATTTCAAATTTTGTTTAAATTTTCAAACAATATTCAAAATTTCAAAAATTGTGTGAATTTTTTAAAAAGTTCATAATTTTTTAAAAAATTACATTTTTTGAAAATGATCAGATTTTTAAAAAAATTTCAAAAAATGTTCAGAGTTTCAAACAAAAATTGTTTAAATTTTCAAAAAATGTTCACAATTTCAGAAAAATCCAAACTTATTTAAGTTTTCAAAAAATGTTCAGAATTTCAAATTTTGTTTCAATTTTTAAAAAAATTCAGAACTTCAAAATATGTTTAAATTTTCAAAAAGTTCAGGAGTTCAAAAAATGTTCAAAATTTCAAAAATTATTTCAATTTTTTTAAAAAAATTACAATTTCAAATTTTGTTTAAATTTTGAATAAAGTTCGGAATCCTAATGGTGGTCAGACGGGCAGGATTCCGGCCTGCCTGTAGGCCGGGCATTTTTCGCTGGGACACCGTTTACTTGGACCGGTTGGGTCGGGTCGGAGTTCTCAAATACTGAAGTTTCATACTCGCAAATCTCATAAAAAAATTGCATCCGATTCCCCAGCAACGCGCAGGTATCATCTCTAGTCAGTATTCGCAGTGCTAGGCGTCGGCTCGCCTGCCCAATTTTTCGGCCGGATGCTAGCAATCGTCTGATTGGCGTCTTTTAGTTCGTTGGACTGATCCCGTTCAAGTCGTCTCTTTCTCTCGCAAAACTGCGTCGGTAGATGCCCCTTGTCAGCCCCCGCGGACTAGTTTTTTTTAGGGGAAACCAAGTTTATTCAGCAAAATCCACATGGAGTGGGATACATCTTTGGTCATGCGGTACGCCCAACCTGACGTGGCGACCTGGACCTCTCGATAGTGAGAACTTGACTAAGCTATGTGCCTCATAATTAACAGCACGAGACTCAAAAGAAAAATTACAATGAAAGGTAACAGACCTAAGGTTTATTTCAGTGATGATTGCACCATATGCACCCCGTGCCCCTCCGTTGATGTCAGAGACTACTTGCTGGCAATCTGAAGCCACAACAAATTGCTGGATGCCCAGATCCTCTGCAAGGGAGAGAGCTTCTCGGCAAGCTATTGCTTCTAGAGTGGCTGGGTCATGAACTCCTTCGATTACAAGTGCCGCGCTCCCCATGTAGTTTCCTCCATGATCTCTGCATACAGCCGCTGCAGATCCTCTCTGTCCCACTGCAACACCCGCATCAACGTGTATTTTACAGAAACCCACAGGCGGCTTCTTTGGCCTTTGAGTAACCTGTGGGACAGTTCTTCCAGGTGTGTGCACCTGCCTATTTCTGATGATGCCGAGCTCCTCAATGAATCTGGCAATGAAACTGTGAGTAGCTTGGGGGCTTTGGAAGATTGCCTCAAGGATAGCCTTACGTCTCGCGTGCCATATTGACCACAAAGTCACTGATGACCCACAAGTATAGGGGATCTATCGTAGTCCTTTCGATAAGTAAGAGTGTCGAACCCAACGAGGAGCAGAAGTATACCTGGCCATACCTCGGGCCGGGCCGGGCTTCGGGCCGGGCCTAGCCAAGCCCGACGCAAAAACCCAGGCCCAGGCCCGGCCCGGCCCGGCCATCGGGCCTGTTTTCTGGTCCTGAGCCCGGCACGAACACAAGAAAGCCCGTCGGGCTCCGGGCCTGCCCGGCCCGACCTTCAGGAAAACGCGAAAACGACGGGCACGGGCCCGGCCCGGCCCGGCCTTCGGGCTCAAAATCTAGGTCGAGCCCGCCCGAGGGCAGCGCTGGCCGGGCTGGTCGGGCAGGCCGGCCAAGCCGGGCTTCCATGGCCAGTATAAGCGAAGGAAATGATAAGCGGTTTTCAAAGAAGGTATTCTCTTGCAAATCTTGAAACAAGTGGTAACAGATAGTTTTGTGATAGGATAATTTGTAACGAGCAACAAGTGACAAAAGTAAATAAAGTGCAGCAAGGTGGCCCAATCCTTTTTGTAGCAAAGGACAAGCCTGGACAAACTTTTATATAAGGAAAAGTGCTCCCGAGGACACATGGGAATATCGTCAAGCTAGTTTTCGTCACATTCATATGATTCACGTTCGGTACTTTGATAATTCGATATGTGGGTGGACCGGTGCTTGGGTGTTGTTATTACTTGAACATGCATCCCAGTTATGATTAACCTCTATTGCAAGCATCCGCAACTACAACAAAAGTATTAAGGTAAACCTAACCATAGCATGAAACATATGGATCCAAATCAGCCCCTTACGAAGCAACGCATAAACTAGGGTTTAAGCTTCAGTCACTCTAGCAACCCATCATCTACTTATTACTTCCCAATGCCTTCCTCTAGGTCCAAATAATGGTGAAGTGTTATGTAGTCGACGTTCACATAACACCACTAGAGGCTAGACAACATACATCTCATCAAAATATGGAACGAATACCAAATCTAATAGCAAGACTTCTCCCATGTCCTCAGGAACAAACGTAACTACTCACAAAGCATATTCATGTTCATAATCAGAGGGGTAATAATATGCATAAAGGATCTAAACATATGATCTTCCACCAAATAAACCAACTAACATCAACTACAAGGAGTAATCAACACTACTAGCAACCTACTAGTACCAATCCGGACTTGGAGACAAGAATTGGATACAAGAGATGAACTAGGGTTTTGAGAGGAGATGGTGCCGGTGAAGATGTTGATGGAGATTGCCCTCTCCCTATGAGAGGAGCGTTGTTGATGACGATGGCGATGATTTCCTCCCGGAGGGAAGTATCCCGGCAGAACAGCTCTGCGGAGCCCTAGATTGGTTCTCCGCCAAGGGTCCGCCTCGTGGCGGAGTTTCATTCCAAAGGTTGCTTATGATTTTTTCCTCGATTTAAAGACCTTATATAGCAGAAGATGGCCATCGGAGAGCCAGCAGGGGCCCACGAGGTAGGGGGCACAGGGGTAGGGCGCCCCCACCCTCGTGGCCAGGTGGGTCCCCCTCTGGTGAACTTCTTCCGCTGGATATTTTTTATTATTTCCCAAAATGACTTTCGTGGAGTTTCAGGACTTTTGGAGTTGTGCAAAATAGGTCTCTAATATTTGCTCCTTTTCCAGCCCAGAATTCCAGCTGCCGGCATTCTCCCTCCTTATGTAAACCTTGTAAAATAAGAGAGAATATGCATAGGTATTGTAACATAATGTGTAATAATAGCCCATAATGCAATAAATATCGATATAAAAGCATGATGCAAAATGGACGTATCAACTCCCCCAAGCTTAGACCTCGCTTGTACTCAAGCGAAAGCCGATAACGATAAATATGTCCCCATGTTTAGAGGTAGAGGCGTCGATAAAAATAAAATACGGACATGAAGGCATCATGATTATTCTCATAACAGCAACATAAATAGATATTGTCATATGATTTCTTATGTTCAAGTAATAATCCATTCACAATGCAGAGTACGAATCGTAAACCTTATCGAGAACCAACAAACTATAATCCCAGTCATTGAAGCAATTGCAATTTATCATAACATCAGAAAGAGTCTATGTCAGAGCTTAATAGCAAGTCCACATACTCAACTATCATTTAGTCTTTCATAATTGCTAACACTCACGCGATACTTGTGGTTACAGAGTTTTAATCGGACACAGAGAAAGATAGGGGCTTATAGTTTCGCCTCCCAACCTTTTACCTCAAGGGTAATGTCAACAACAATAACTCATGCCCCCTACATCCAATTAGATATATCAATCAGGATCTTTCCAACACATTGTGCTTGCCAAAGGATAAAATGTAAAAAGGAAAGGTGAAGATCACCATGACTCTTGCATAAGGTAGAAGATAATAATAAAAGATAGGCCCTTCGCAGAGGGAAGCAGAGGTTGCCATGCGCTTTAGGGTTGGATGCACAAAAGCTCAATGCGAAAGAACGTCACTTTATATTGCCACTTGTGATATGAACCTTTATTATGCAGTCCGTCTCTTTTATTTCTTCCACATCACAAGATCGTATAAAGCTTATTTCCTCCACACCAATCAATCATACATATTTAGAGAGCAATTTTTATTGCTTTGCACCGATGACAACTTACTTGAAGGATCTTACTCAATCCATAGGTAGATATGGTGGACTCTCATGGCAAAACTGGTTTAAGGGTTTTGGAAGCACAAGTAGTATCTCTACTTGGTGCTGGGAATTTGGCTAGCATGAGGGAAAAGGCAAGCTCAACATGTTGGATGATCCATGACAATATACTTTATCTCAGATATAAGAAAACATAACCCATTACATTGTCTTCCTTGTCCAACATCAACTCTTTAGCATGTCATATTTTAATGAGTGCTCCCAATCATAAAAGATGTCAATAATAGTATATTTATATGTGAAACCTCTCTTTCCTTATTACTTCCTATTAATTGCAACGATGACCAAAGCTATGTTTGCCAACTCCCAACAACTTTTAATCATCATACTATTTCTATGTGAAGTCATTACTCTCAATAAGATCAATATGAACTCTTGTTTCTTTTTACTCTTTTTTTCTTTTCTTTTATTCACTAAAGATCATGGCAAAAATAATCAAGCCCTTGACTCAACACTAATCTTTATTATATATATAGCTCACGGACTCGATTACATAGAGAGATCATAAAGCAAAACTCAAAACTAGATCATGCCATAAACTTTATTCTACTAGATCAAGATACTACTAATAGGATCAAACTAAGAAAAATGGTAAAGATAGGAGATGTGATGGTCATACGATACCGGGGCACCTCCCCCAAGCTTGGCAGTTGCCAAGGGGAGTACCCATGTGATTATGTGTCCTTCTTTGTTGTTGGTGAAATATTCTTGGCGATGATGCCCTTCAGGATACGATTCTCCTCCTCGAGCTTATTGACTTGCTGCTTGAGGTCCATTATTTCCTTGCGAAGCTTTCCTGTAACTGCTAAGGCTCCTTGCACCCAAGGGTGTTGCATAGCTGCGGGAGAACAAGTGACACTCCTCTTCATATTTTCATAAGAAAGAAATCTAACATTGGAAGGGATAACCGAGTTTGGAATAGCTGAGCTCTGTAGTTCCCCCATCGTGAACCCAACTCGGAAGCGAGAAGTGACTTCTTGATCCTCCATGGCATCTACTCTCATCAAGTCAGCCTCCATCTCTTCCTCCGTTGCTGGCCCAAAGTGGTCAGCGTCACTGTTTGCCCTTGGTTCCAATGCGGATGAGACACCCGGCTCTCCCGACCGACTCTTGAGAAGACATCTTGCTCTAATCTGCAAAGAACAAATAAAACAAAACAGAGGATATTTGCGTGATACGGGAGTCAAAACCTTTGGGAGAATATATAATGAATTTTGACCGACCAAAATATGTATCATGCAAGAAAACGGAGTCCGGAGGGCACACGAGGTGTCCACGAGGTAGGGGGTGCGCCTAGGGGGTAGGGCGCGCCCTCCACCCTCGTGGGGCCCTCATGTCCTTCCCGGACTGCTACTTATTTTTCTATTTTTTCTAAATATTCCAGAACGGAGAAATATTGCCTTAAAATTGTTTTGGAGTCAGTTTAATTACCGTACCACATACCTATTCCTTTTTGGAGTCTGAAACGTTCTGGAAAGTGTCTCTTATGTATTCCTCCGGGGTTACGGTTTCAATAACATAGGTTTCAACCTTTATAGGATTACCTGAGATATAATGTTTGATTATTTGACGGTTTACCACCTTCGGATTTGTGCCTTCGAAATTGTTGATTTTTATGGCACCGGAACGATAGACCTCCTCGATAACGTAGGGGCCTTCCCATTTAGAAAGAAGTTTTCCTGCAAAAAATCTTAAAAGAGAGTTGTATAGCAATACATAATCACCTACATTAAACTCACGCTTTTGTATCCTTTTGTCATGCCATCTTTTAACTTTTTCTTTAAACAACTTGGCATTTTCATAAGCTTGGGTTCTCCATTCATTAAGTGAGCTAATAGCAAATAACCTCTTCTCTCCGGCAAGTTTGAAATCATAATTGAGCTCTTTAATGGCCCAATAAGCCTTATGCTCTAGTTCGAGAGGTAAGTGACATGCTTTTCCATAAACCATTTTATACGGAGACATACCCATAGGATTTTTATATGCAGTTTTATAGGCCCATAATGCATCATCAAGTTTCTTGGACCAATTCTTTCTAGACCTATTGACAGTCTTTTGCAAAATTAATTTGAGTTCTCTATTACTCAATTCTACTTGACCACTAGACTGTGGATGATATGGAGATGCAATTCTATGATTAACATCATACTTAGCAAGCATCTTACGGAAAGCACCATGAATAAAATGTGAACCACCATCAGTCATTAAATATCTAGGGACTCCAAACCTCGGAAAAATAACTTCTTTAAGCATTTTAATAGAAGTGATATGATCAGCACTACTAGTTGGAATAGCTTCTACCCACTTAGTAACGTAATCAACAACAACTAAAATATGTGTATATCCATTAGAGGCAGGAAAAGGTCCCATATAATCAAAGCCCCAAACATCAAATGGTTCAATAACAAGCGAATAATTCATAGGCATTTCTTGACGTCTACTAATATTACCAATTCTTTGACATTCATCACAAGATAAGAAAAACTTACAGGCATCCTTGAAGAGAGTAGGCCAATAAAAACCAGATTGCAATACCTTATGTGCAGTTCTATCTCCAGCGTGGTGTCCTCCATAAGCTTCAGAGTGACACTTGCGTAGGATCTATTCCAGTTCATGCTCAGGTACACAACGTCTAATAACACCATCTACTCCTTATTTATAAAGATGTGGGTCATCCCAAAAGTAATGTCTCAAATCATAGAAAAACTTTTTCTTTTGTTGGTATGTGAAACTAGGTGGTATAAATTTAGCAACAATATAATTATCATAATCAGCATACCATGGAGTACTACGAGAAGTACTTATGAAATTTAATTGCTCATCAGGAAAGCTATTATCAATAGGTAGTGGGTCATCAAGAACATTTTCTAACCTAGACAAGTTGTCTGCAACGGGGTTCTCAACTCCCTTTCTATCAACAATATGCAAATAAAATTCTTGTAGCAAGAGAACCCATCTAATGAGTCTAGGTTTAGCATCTTTCTTTTCCATAAGATATTTAATAGAAGCATGATCAGTGTGAATAGTTACTTTAGAATCAACAATATAAGGTCTGAACTTATCACAAGCAAACACAACTGCTAAGAATTCTTTTTCAGTAGTAGCATAATTTCTTTGAGCATTGTCTAAAGTTTTACTAGCATAATGGATAACATTTAATTTCTTATCAAATCTTTGCCCTAGAACAGCACCTACAGCATAATCACTAGCATCACACATAATTTCAAAGGGTAAATTCCAATCAGGTGGCTGGACAATAGGTACAGAGATCAATGCCTTCTTAAGTATTTCAAATGCTTCTATACAATCATCATCAAAGAAAAATGGTATATCCTTTTGTAATAAATTAGTCAGAGGCCGAGAAATTGTTGAGAAGTCCTTAATGAACCTCCTATAAAATCCGGCATGACCAAGGAAACTTCTTATACCTTTAATGTCCTTGGGACATGACATCTTCTCAATAGCATCAACCTTGGCTTTATCAACTTCAATACCTCTTTCAGAAACTTTATGCCCCAATACAATACCTTCATTAACCATAAAGTGGCACTTTTCCCAATTCAAGACAAGATTAGTTTCTTCACATCTCTGCAAAACTCGATCAAGATTGCTCAAGCAATCATCAAAAGAGGATCCATAGACGGAAAAGTCTCGTCCATGAAAACCTCACAAAGCATCTTTGAAAGGTATCAGGTGCATTACATAAACCAAAAGGCATATGTCTATAAGCAAAAGTACCAAAAGGGCATGTAAAAGTAGTCTTTGATTGATCCTTAGCCGACCACGGTATTTGAGAGAAACCAGAATAACCATCTAGAAAGCAATAATGTGTATGTTTGCAAAGCCTTTCTAGCATTTGATCAATAAAAGGTAAACTTGGACCGGTAATGATCTTTCTTAGTGGCCTTATTTAATTTACGGAAATCAATTACCATCCTATAACCTGTAATAATTCTTTGCGGAATCAATTCATCTTTATCATTAGGAACAACAGTAACACCTCCCTTCTTAGGGACACAATGGACAGGACTTACCCACTGACTATCAGCAACGGGATAAATTATACCTGCCTCCAGAAGCTTTAGTATTTCTTTTCTTACCACTTCCTTCATCTTAGGATTCAGCCGTCGTTGATGATCACGAACCGGTTTGGCATCTTCTTCCAAATTTATTTTATGTTGACATAGAGTGAGACTAATGCCCTTAAGATCATCAAGAGTATATCCAATAGCAGCACGGTGCTTCTTCAGAGTTTTCAGTAATCTCTCTTCTTCATGCTCTGAAAGGTTAGCACTAATAATAACAGAATATATCTTCTTTTCATCAAGATAAGCATATTTAAGATTATCAGGCAACGGTTTAAGCTCAAACACGGGATCACCCTTGGGTGGAGGAGGATCCCTAGGATTTCAACAGTAAATTGTGTTTCAGAATGGGTTCCTGATTAAAGAATACTTCATCTATCTCCCTTCTTTCATTCATAAACATATCATTTTCATGGTCTAGCAAATATTGTTCTAAAGGATCATTAGGAGGTATGACAATAGAAGCAAGACCAATAATTTCATCCTTACTAGGCAATTCTTCTTCATGGTGTTGTCTACTAAATTTAGAGAAATTAAACTCATGAGTCATATCATCCAAGCCAATAGTAACAACATTCTTTTCACAATCTATCTTAGCATTAACAGTGTTCAAGAAGGGTCTACCAAATATAATGGGACAAAAGCTATCTTGTGGGGAACCAAGAACAAGAAAATCAGCAGGATATTTAGTTTTCCCACACAAGACTTCAACATCTCTAACAATTCCCATTGCTGATATAGTATCTCTATTGGCAAGTTTAACTGTAACATCAATACCTTCTATCTCAGCGGGTGCAATTTCATGCTTAATTTCTCCGTATAAAGTATGAGGTATAACACTAGCACTAGCACCCATATCACATAAGCCATGATAACAATGATCTCCTATTTTAACAGAAATAACAGGCACGCCTACCACAGGTCTATGTTTATCTTTAGCATTGTGGTTTGGCAATTCTAGCAGTTTCACAGCAGAATTGAATAACATGCCCATCAATATTATCAGCTAAGAGATCTTTAACAATAGCAACATTAGGTTCAACTTTAATTTGCTCGGGAGGTGTATAAGTTCTAATGTTGCTTTTACGAACCACAGTTGAAGCTTTAGCATGATCCTTTATTCTGACAGGGAAAGGTGGTTTCTCAACATAAGAAGTAGGAACAACAGGATCATTATAAGTGATAGTCTTTTCTTCAACTTTAGTAGGTGCAGCTACTTTTACTTCTATGGGAGGATGATATTTAAACCACTTCTCTTTGGGGAGATCAACATAAGTAGCAAAAGATTCACAGAAAGAAGCTACTATCTCAGAGTCAAGTCCATATTTAGTGCTAAACTTACGGAAAACATCGGTATCCATAAAAGACTTAACACAATCAAACTTAGGTGTCATACCTGACTCCTTACCTTCGTTGAGATCCCAATCTTTAGAGTTGCATTTAATTCTATCCAATAAATTCCATCTGAATTCAATAGCCTTCATCATAAAAGAGCCAGCACAAGAAGTATCGAGCATGGTGCGATTGTTTTCAGAAAGCCGAGCATAAAGATTTTGAAGAATTATTTCTCTTGAGAGCTCATGATTGGGGCATGAATATAACATTGATTTAAGCCTCCCTCAAGCTTGAGCGATGCTTTCTCCTTCGCGAGGCCAAAAATTATATATATAATTGCGATCACGATGAACAAGATGCATAGGATAATACTTTTGATGAAATTCCAATTTCACTCGTTTATAGTTCCATGATCCCGTGTCATCACATAGCCTATACCATGTCGATGCATCTCCCTTCAAAGATAAAGGGAAGACCTTCTTCTTAACAACATCATCGGGTATACCTGCAAGCTTAAATAATCCACAAACTTCATCCACATAGAGTAGATGTTCACCAGGATGCTTTGTTCCATCTCCTGTAAAAGTATTAGCTAGCAGTTTTTCCATCATACCCGAAGGAACTTCAAAGGGAATATTTTCATGTTCAATAGGTTCAGTAGGTTGAGGAGCAACTCTTTTCTCTACTGGTCGGGGTGAAGATACCCTGAACAAACCCCTCAGAGGATTACTTTCCATAGTAACAAGTGACAGTAAATTTCAGCACACTATATAAAATTTTCCTTACCAAATTCCACCTACCAAAGGCCCTTCACCCCCCCGGCAACGGCGCCAGAAAAGAGTCTTGATGACCCACAAGTATAGGGGATCTATCTAGTCCTTTCGATAAGTAAGAGTGTCGAACCCAACAAGGAGCAGAAGGAAATGATAAACGGTTTTCAGCAAGGTATTCTCTGCAAGTACTGAAACAAGTGGTAACAGATAGTTTTGTGATAGGATAATTTGTAACGAGCAACAAGTGACAAAAGTAAATAAAGTGCAGCAAGGTGGCCCAATCATTTTTGTAGCAAAGGACAAGCCTGGACAAACTCTTATATAAGGAAAAGCGCTCCCGAGGACACATGGGAATATCGTCAAGCTAGTTTTCGTCACGTTCATATGATTCGCGTTCGATACTTTGATAATTTGATATGTGGGTGGACCGGTGCTTGGGTGCTATTCTTACTTGAAAATGCATCCCACTTATGATTAACCTCTATTGCAAGCATCCACAACTACAACAAAAGTATTAAGGTAAACCTAACCATAGCATGAAACATATGGATCCAAATCAGCCCCTTACGAACAACGCATAAACTAGGGTTTAAGCTTCTGTCACTCTAGCAACCCATCATCTACTTATTACTTCCCAATGCCTTCCTCTTGGTCAAAATAATGGTGAAGTGTTATGTAGTCGACGTTCACATAACACCACTAGAGGCTAGACAACATACATCTCATCAAAATATCGAACGAATACCAAATTCACATGACTACTAATAGCAAGACTTCTCCCATGTCCTCAGGGACAAAGGTAACTACTCACAAAGCATATTCATGTTCATAATCAGAGGGGTAATAATATGCATAAAGGATCTGAACATATGATCTTCCACCAAATAAGCCAACTAGCATCAACTACAAGGAGTAATCAACACTACTAGCAACCTACTAGTACCAATCCCGGTCTTGGAGACAAGAATTGGATACAAGAGATGAACTAGGGTTTTGAGAGGAGATGGTGCTAGTGAATATGTTGATGGAGATTTGCCCTCTCCCAATGAGAGGAGCATTGTTGATGCCGATGGCGATGATTTCCACCTCCTGGAGGGAAGTATCCCCGGCAGAACAGCTCTGCCGGAGCCCTAGATTGGCTCCACCAAGGTTCCGCCTCGTGGCGGCGGAGTTTTGTCCCGAAAGGTTGCTTATGATTTTTTCCTCGACGAAAGACCTCATATAGTAGAAGATGGCCATCGGAGAGCCAACAGGGGGCCCACGAGGTAGGGGGGCGCGCCCTGGGGGGTAGGGCGCGCCCCCCACCCTCGTGGACAGGTGGGCCCCCTCTGGTGAACTTCTTCCGCTGGATATTTTTATTATTTCCCAAAATGACTTTCGTGGAGTTTCAGGACTTTTGGAGTTGTGCAGAATAGGTCTCTAATATTTGCTCCTTTTCCAGCCCAGAATTCCAGCTGCCGGCATTCTCCCTCCTTATCACTACTAGGGAAAATCCTATACACAGAATCTTACCAGCAGCGCTCCACAAAATACCACGCTGCTGCTACTTAGGAGCAGCGCGTGTTAGAGAAACGCGCTGCTGACAGGAAAATAGCAGTAGCGCGTCCACCACAAACAACGCTACTGCTATAATTGCCATGACCTCGCCCCCCCCGCTAGTTATAGCAGTAGCGCAGTATTCTAAATCGCGCTACTACTATAGAAGTTAGCAGCAGCGCGCTTATAGAAAAACCGCTACTGCTAAGATCAGCCCACAAGTTTAGTCCCACCTCGCTCCGTGAACAGGGTGTTTACCACCTTAAATATGTTATTTCTGAAACTACCACAACCAGTTGGTCTTCACTGAACTCTATGTGTAAAATTTAGGCGCAATATGAGTCCTCTTGGTTCCTACCGGATAGGACTCATATTGACAATTCAGATTATACACAAAAGATCATTGATGGCCAATGTATTTTTGCATTGACGATTTTTTTTGTATAGTTACACTTAGCAAAGGCGGTTTATGTGCAAGGCGCCATCGCTATTCAGTTAGGCAGCGTTTTGGCAAACGCGCTACAACTATCCTTCCTTATCCCCACGCCGCACGACCGGCCCTCACTCACACTCTCACTCTAGCCCCCCGTGCCGATAACTCGTAAATGCGTCGCTGCTGCCGCCCCTGCCGCCTTCGTCAGATCCACCGCCGAGGTACTCCCTCCTTCGTCCCTCCTCCCTCCTCCTCGCACATCCTCCCTCCGCCTGCGGCCGCCCCTCCCTCCTCCGCTGCCGCCCTCCTCCCTCCGCCTGCGACCGCCCCTCCTCCCTCCTCCGCCGGCAGCCCTCCTCCCACCGCCCTCGACCTCGCCGCCCCTAGCTACCTCTCCATCGCCCCCACCCCCTGCCACTAGTTAGTACTAGATTTATTAGTTGTAGATGTTAATTTAGGGTTCATAGCTAGTACTAGATGTTGCTTAGTTAGTACTAGATTTTTAGTAGTAGTAGATGTTAATTACTAGTAGTGATGGTACTAGTTAACTAGATGTTGCTTAGTTAGTACTAGATTTTTAGTTGTAGTTGAACTAGTTTACTAAGTAAATTAATATAACTAGTTGAACTACTTTATTTTTAGAAAGAACTAGTTTTTTCTATTTATAGTAAGTTTATATTTAGTAAGAACTAGTTGAATTTATAAAACTAGTTGAACATGTCATATTTGTTGTTATTTTTTAGTTTAAGCAATTATTCGGGATGTATTAGTGATAACTTATATGGTTTCTCGGTGACCACCATCGTCCCGTCACACCGACCCTCCGACATCCCCGCCGTCGTCCCGTCACCGACCCCTCCGACATCCCCGCCGTCGTCTCCTCACACCGACCCCTCCGACATCCCCGCCGTTGTCCTAGTCACCGACCCCCTCCGACATCGAGGTGAGACCAGCCAAATATCCTTGTATATCTTGTGTTGTTGCTCAAATAGGATATGTGGTTGCCCAAGTGGCCGTTCATGTTCAGTTTACATCCCTGAGTGGCCTATGTTTTGCCGGAGTGTTGATTAATATCTGTTCCGGCAAATTTCAGGCGCTCGATATGTCCTTTTTAGCAAAGGTCATGCTGGATTTTTTCGTGAATTCTGGCATGACTTGTGCTAGAATATGTACAAGTTTAATCTTTGAATTATGAATGTAGGAAATGTCGTACTCGGACGATGACAGTCTCCCGGGGGAGTGTAGCTGGTGCCACGACGATCGAGTTATGTGCGACAGGTTCGTTCAACTGGACGAAGATCGGCGCTTCAGCATTAAGCTCGAGGAGACCTTCGATTGTGAAACGGTACGCAACAACGACAAGTGTTTTTTTCGTAATTAAGCATGGCTTCAACTATTTCAACGTCTAATTTTCATCTTTTACAATTCGACTAGCTTATCCCATGCCATGCAAGACGCTATGTCTTGGAGAGGATGGGTTTTGAAGACCATGAAAATTTTGAAACAAAGAAAATACACCTAAGGACCCATCATGATATGGATTTTGAAGTAAATCTGTGCAATGCTCAGAGCGTAACCCATTTTGGTTGCCAAAATTGGGAAGCACTTTGCAAAATGTATGGTTTTTATGAGGGTATGATTGTCACCATGGATCTTGGTGATCCTAACATCGAGCAAGACAATATGGACATTTGGGTCCTTGTTGATACGCTTCCGATTCTACCGCAATGTGAGTTTCTCAAACATAGTTATTAACTAATTTATATTGTTTATTTCAAAATTGTTGATAGCTTATTTCCATTGACAGCTTATTTTGAATCTTCAAAGAATGTGCAGAAGATGGTAGACAAAACCCACTACACCGATGGCACCGAATTAACGTATAAGGAGAAAAATCATCTGGTTGCTTATTGTACTTTCTTTGAGAATTACAATACCTATTATCGAACTCCTCCAAATTATGGTGAATACGTGCCACTAGTGCAAGTGTTGAACCACGATAACTTCTATGGAGATACCCTGGTAAGATTTTTTAGTATTACGACATCCGTGCATCTTTTGCATACTTCCAAAACTAGTACATCATTGCTAACTACGAAGTTATTACTATGTTTTTCAACAAAAAATCCCGATGGATTGTGTGCCTCATCTGATGTATTACAATGGTCGCCTTGAAGTTACGAACATACAGCCGTGTCATCCTACGGATCTCACCTGTGCATATCGGATTTCTAAAACCGGTGAACACATGCTAATCAAAGAATGGAAAAAATGTTTGGACATTCGCAAGGAGGTTCTTGGAAGTAACATTAAGCGAAAGGCAAGAACTGGAGATAGGATAATCTCCATTCTCCATAATGGAGAGTCAGGGGCTATCTTGTTTTTTGCTATTTTACCTTAGAGAATATAGTAGCTCCTAAGAGAATGTAGTAGGTCCTATGAGGTACAATATGTTTATTATGTGATACAATGTGTTAGAGTTGATGATGAGGAGTACTTGTGATTACGACTAGTGACCAATTTGTTATGTGATGTCTCATTGATGAAAACGATGATCTTGAGGTGTTATATGACAATGATGTATTATGATGATAAGTTGTTAATGATATGACATGATATTTATTATATCACTGGGTCAAAGAACCGCGGATTAGTTTCAAGTGGATGTACATCCACTTGAAACTAGTCCACGGTTGTTTCACCTACTCATTATGATGTAAAAACAGTCTCTAAATTCCTGTTGTATGAAAAATTGTGTAAAGGTGTATGAAATACAACATGAAATAAAAAAGAAATAAAATACTAAATAATAGTAGTAGCGCGGGCAAGGAGGAGCGCTACTACTAATTACCAGCAGCGCTGCTCAGGAGAAGCGCTACTACTAGATCATTTTAGCAGTAGCGCGGGTCCAGGCGTGCTACTGCTAAGCTTTAGCTGTAGCACCTTATTAGTAGCGCTCCTGCCCGCGCTACTAATAGGCCTAAAACCCGCGCTGCTGCTAGGCTTTTCCCTAGTAGTGTATGTAAACCTTGTAAAATAAGAGAGAATAGGCATAGGTATTGTAACATAATGTGTAATAATAGCCCATAATGCAATAAATATCGATATAAAAGCATGATGCAAAATGGACGTATCAGTCACCGTCATCAAGACGAACTGATCATGAGGTAAGACCTGCATTAATGTGAACTCATCGTCTGCCAACGCCCATACGCTCCTGGATGCTGTGCAGTCTAGCAAGGAGTGACGCCACGAGTCCTGAGCTCCGCATAGAACACACTGGTCGGAATCAGCCATATGCACTACAAAAAAAATACACTTCCGTGATGATACGTGTTTGTCACGGTAGGTCGCGTTTTTTGTCATGCATGTACATCCATGACAAATTTATGACAGAATTGACATAGTCATACCTGTGCTGTCGTAGAAGTGTTCGATGACATTACCAAAATTATCATCACGGAAGTGTCCACTTCCATGACGATAAATCGCGCGTCACAGAAGTGCTTTCGTCAAGGGTGACCAACACGTGGCATCCACCGTAACGGAATGCCGTTAAGCTATCGGGTCGGGTTTTGGATCCGATAACCCGTTAACAGCTCCGACCAATGGGGATTTTACACGTGTAAAATCATCATTGGCTGGAGGAAACACGTGTCGGCTCATTGTTGGGACAGATATCATCCACTCATTGGACAGAAGGTGCCTATGATACGTCGACACGTGGCACGACCCAACAGAGGCCCATTCCTGTGAAAAGGCCGACCCGTTTGACTTGGTCAAAAGGTGACGGGCCGGCCCATGGAAAGCCTGTTAACGGCCTGTTCGCATATAGCCCATTTACAGCCCACTAAC
This sequence comes from Aegilops bicornis, assembly GCA_021605145.1. Lineage (NCBI taxonomy): Eukaryota > Viridiplantae > Streptophyta > Magnoliopsida > Poales > Poaceae > Aegilops > Aegilops bicornis. Next base: position 771,993,075 of record CM038673.1, on the reverse strand, counting down.
CCAAGGCCCGTTACGCCCTATCCAAATTAGGCCCAGTAGCGTCATCTGGGCCATCCAATATGATTCCAGCCCGTTTTCACTTCTGGCCTATGTATGGCCCATGACGTCTTTCGGCCCATATGAGGCCCTATGTAACTCTTGGCCTATTAACGACCCGTGGTGAAACTGGCCCGCGATGAACAGTGTATTACTTTAGACCCATTAACGGCCCGTGGTGAAACCGCCCGTAATGAACAAAGGTATCGCTTTATACCCATTAAGGGCCCGTTATTCAGTTGGGCCATTTTACAGCCCATGTTATCTTTCGGCCTTCTCAGAGCCCATTTATTCTTGGGCTTATTTGCAGCATTCGGTTACTTACGGCCCGTTACTGTCATTTTCTGCTTGTGGGCCAAATTCAGCCCGTCATTACAGTCGGCCCATTTTTGGTCCGTTGGTTTGTTGGGCCATTTTCATAGCATCACCAAATACGGCCTATTAACGGCCCGTTATGGTCAGCCAATAAAACGTACGATTTCCATTATAGGCCCGTCTACGGCCCATTAAAGGCCAGTACAAGACCCATAAATGAGTCGGCGACCCCTGGATCCTACGTGACGTAGAAGGCCCATGGATCCTGCGAGACGTAGAAGGCCCATGGACACTGCGAGACGTAGAAGGCCCATGGATCATGCGAGACGTAGAAGGCCCATGGATCCTACGAGACGTCACGCGAGCCTCCCAAAGGGAGGCCTGCTAGGCCAAAAGCGAGAAAAACTGCATCCCTTTCCTTTTGACATCCCCATGCCGCCACACCACAGGGGGGACATGGGGACGCCAAAAAAGGGATCCTAGAAGGCCCATGGATCCTACGAGACGTAGAAGGCCCATGGTCGGGCGAGTTGGCCCCCGTTTGAACGATATAGCATATTCAAAGAATTATCCTACTCAATACTATCACCTCTAAAAAGCATAAACTATAGAACAAAGAGATCAAGGCATAGAAAGGTAGAATAATCCTACACTATACAATAAAGAAATTACAGCCGATTATACCCACTGGGCATTATGGTACGGCAAGACAGTGATAATAAAGCATACACAAACAACAAATTACATACACTGGGCAAATCTGGCTCATACATCATGGACGCGCATCAACTTAACTCCATTTGAACTATAATCTCTTTAGAAAATAGGATTGGCCGGATTCAGATAGCACAAATTTCAGCTGCAAAATCTCCAATTCCTTCATGGTTACCTCGGTGTCTTGTTTCATTTTTTTGACTCCTGCATCTAGTACCTGCATGTCCAGTCTCAACTTGTTGATTAGACGTTGACAATCATGTACACGTTGTCTTGCCACCTCTAGTTGATTCTCGAGAACATCAGCACATTCCAATTCCAATCCATAATCATTCGGTAACGGCCATGCCGCACTGCTTGCAGATTTTTTTGTTGATGTCACTTCATCCTAAAATGTTTCTGTAAGTACACATGACTAGGGCAAATATATAGTTACAACAGTGAAGCGAACAAGACACTATTTTTTACTACATGGCAAAACAGGACTAACAATAATGTTACACGTCACTTTCACAAAAAAAATGTTACACGTCATGAAGCATAAGCAGGTGATATTTTAAAAATTATAAAAAAGGTAGTCTGTGCAGCCTACATACAGAAATCCCTCTTAGCTCACCAGAGGAGCATGATGTTGGGGCCCAATCGAAAACACAGACAAGTTACAAATTTAGACAAAGACGTTATGCGTATAAGTAAGCAAGCAGTTGGCCATTCTGTACCTCAATTAAAGTCTTAGGGAGCATAATGAACATCAGAGGGTTTCATACAAACATACTACAGCAGGCAAAACTATGCAATCATTAGCATAGTATAAACTAGATTGTGAGCCTCATGCAATAATAGTTGGTTAATAGACTTCAAAGCTTCAGGCACACTTCGGCAGAGTAATTAAATGGTAAGGCCTTTAATTATGTCAACTAATAGTGATACAAGTACTGAACATCAGGCATAATTATTTGGGCATCTCATTAAGTGAGGACAAATAAAGCAATTGAAAAGAGAAAATTAACTATGCCCTGAAACAAACAAGGAATTGAACTGTTGAGTTGCATACAAAGTGACTTACCTTAGCAGGTTGAAGAGGCTCAGCGCAGCTCCTACTTCTCTTGCAAGGCTCCTTCCTAACATCTTGTATTTGGAAATCCTCAATCTTATCTTCATTGCACCCCCTCTGCAAGGTGACACAAACTAGTTACTCGTCTCCTTGGAAGATAAATATGCACACTTTCCAGTCTGTGAACAGAAAAGTATGAGATTATAACAAAACAACACCACATAATGAAACATGCCGCATCTCTTGCACTTGCACACAATGAAATGAGCATTTACTGTGTCTGCACTATGTAAAAACTAGGCATACCTTCGAACTAGATCTCCAGGTACTCTTGGAGAGCCTACTGTAGTGTACAGCCAAACCTTTATTCACCTATGAGTTAGACAAGGCCCCACTACAGCAACCCTTAGTGTTTAAATCGTTGACAAGCTCTGTTAGAGTGTTAGGTCAAGAACAGCAAGTAATCAAAGCAAACAGTCCTAGTATGGCTGGCTGATGCAAACAAGCAATTGAACAGATGTGTGAGCAAATCTTACATATCAAGAAAAGAAGCAAAGAAGGAGGCTTAAAGACCATCACTTGACCGACCAGATTTAAGGGGCATTTAAACATCATGTGCAACGTATGAACTAACATAAACATTGCATATTCTAGATTCTACAATGGAAAGCACATGTATTAGGTTATGCCATGTATGATGATGCCTAAATGTACAGATAGCAGGCATGAGTGATTCATCATTGCAGGCACAATTGAATTGCAGGTTAAGGGCCAGTTCGATTCCGCCTTTTCAGGGTATATTGTCAAAATAAGCCATAAAAGATGTAAATAAGTCATTTTTTGAGTTATGGGCTTGGGCTTAACTAATTTCGCTTTGGAGGGGGGTGTTTCGGGTAGAACCTCACTAAAAATTGAAGGGAAGGGGAATAGTGAAATGACTCTGTTGTCTGCCTATATTACACTCAAAATGCAATCTACGCCTTTGTGTCACGCTCGACCCTCAAGTAAAACAAACACGCAAGCATTCATTGCCCTGCCCGCTTGCATCTCCTCTCCCTTTCCCTCTACCTCGATCCCACACTGCTGCACTAGGGTTCCTCCAATGAGCCGTCGCCCTTTGGTCCCATCTGGCCTGGTCCTCGACGATGCTCTCTCCAGCTAGGCTAGATGGCCAGCGGTTAGGGCCAAATCTCCCTGGCTGCTCCTCCCTCTGGCGCTGCCCCTCATTCTCATGGTCTCCAGCAACTGCTCCACTGTGGTTCGTCCAACGCACTACTCCGGCAGGCGCTGCACAACTACGGCCGATGCCACCTTTGCGGCGTAAGGCACCTTGTTCCCCTCCCTCCTCCCGTGCCATGGCCTTGAGGTGCTGTTGAAGGATGAATTGCTATGAGCTGCTTTGGTATATGATGAATTGCAGACTGCTGCTCATTGTATGATGAGTTGCTATGAGCTCATTGCTATATGATGCTTTCAGGTGGTGCTGCTATATGATACTAATAACCAGCCACTTGGACCATCGAATTTCAACAAATAATTGTTCTTCATTTAAATGTGGGTCATGCGTTCTTCATTTAAATTAGGCAATGGGATCTCTATGGAAAACATTGACCAAAGTAGATTGTGCCAAGTAGATGGTATCTTTGTATTTGGATTTTGAGCAAATAGTGATGGTCTATTTTCCTATCATATTAATTATTGCACTGGGTTCAATTTGTGATGTTTGCAAGTCAAATTAATTTCCATATGTGCAGCAAAATGAAATATATATATAATGCAATCTAGACTTTCCATCGATCATACCAAAGATAAGTTGAAAACGCAATGAAAAGAACTGGTTGGCGTATTACATGGAGCTTATATTCACAGATGCTTATTTTCTTAGGATAACTCGTAATAACTGTCCCTAAGGAACTTGGCTAATAGAACTGCCATACAAATAACATGTCACGATGATTGCAATGGAGGAGTGACGTACCATAGCACACTGTATAGGCTCACCGCTGCCTCTCCTTTTTTTGCGATGTTCCATGAAATTGCCACATACATCTTGTACTTTTTCATTGTGTAACCCTATCTGCAAGTTGACACGGCTAATTTCAGACATCTCTACATGATACTACATTGCATATCCCTTGCATATTTAAACCACCAATTTATGATTGTGTGCGTACCATAAACTAGCCATGACTCATATCTTTGGATGGCGGGCACTCTAAGGGAGCCTAATGTAATGCACTTTGGAATTCCTACATGCCACCTACGATTTTGTGTAATGTCTTGCCCTGTTCCTAAATATATGTCTTTGTAGAGATTCCAGTATGGACCACATACAGATGTATATAGATGCATTTTCGAGTGTAGATTCACTCATTTTGCTCCGTATGTAGCCTATAGTGGAATCTCTAGAAAGACTTATATTTAGGAGCAGTGCGAGGTGGTATCATGTATGACATCTACATATCTAATTTAGCAGCCAGTAGTAGAAATCATTGTCTGCACAAAGGGATTACTGGTTGAAAATCCTAGCAAAGCACGCTGGCAGGCACAGAACAATACAAGAGAGAGAGAGAGACGCGCTTACAAGATCATAGCAATGCCTCAGTCCAGGATCTTGGTTGGCCAAGCTGTTAGATCCAGAAGAAACATCGTCCTTGTAGTTTTTGCCGGTGCATAACAGTATGACAACCGGTTAGTATATTTGAAGTACATCGGGCAGGTGATGCTGGACGGGTTTAAAGGTGACAAGTACCTAGGCCGTGAAGGGTGCTTGGCATCTCTCCAGACGGTGGGAATCAGGTTAGAAATGTCGAGGGTGATGACACTGCGCTGGCTGTTGGGGTCCGGTAAGGAGATCTAGAACCGTCGAGTAGGGTGTTTGTGGAGCGACTCCGGTAGGGTGGACTACGGTGTGGGCGAAGCGGATCTGTGGCCGTGGATGAGGGCGTAGGTGAAGCTGCTCCGGTGGTTGGGTTAAGGATGGTGTCGACGACGCGGATCTGCGGCCCGTGGGCCAGGCGTCGAAGCTGCTCCGGTGGTTGGGTTAAGGATGGTGTCGACGATGCGGATCTGCGGTGGGCCGGACGGACGTCGAAGCTGCTCCGGTGGTTGGGTTAAGGGTGGTGTCGACGATACGGATCTGCGGCCGTGGACGGGGCGTCAGAAGCTACTCCGGTAGGTTGGATGAGGGTGCAAGGAAGCGGATCTGAGGCCGTGGACTTGTGAGTTGGCAAAGCGGCCCCGGTAGGGTTGAGAATGGTATAGGCGAAGCTACTCCGGTAGGGTTGAGGAAGGTGTCGGCGAAGAGGATCAGAGGCCGTCGACGGGGGCGTCGGTGGGGCGGCTCCGGGGGGTGTGGACGAAGCGTCTCCGGTGGGGAGTACGAATGAGCCGCTGCAGATGTGCGGCGGTTGACGAGAGTACCGGCGAAGCAGATCCGGCGCCATGGACAAGGCCGACACTGATTGGGCTGTGGTACAGTGGTGGATGAGCAGTCCACTTGTTTCTAGGGGAGGTGGGAGGGGTAGATGCGGCCCGAGCGAGATCCGGCGAGGTGGACGCCACGGCAAGTGAATGGGCTATGGTGCACGGTGGATGAACAGTCTAGGGTTTCGAGAGGGAGGGAGAAAGAGGCGATGAAATGCAGACGGCGTGATGTAAGATGCTCTGGTGTTGTGGAGTTAGTCGTTTTTGCGGGAGGAGGGGAGAGGAAATGGGGGTGGCATGTAGTGGGGGGAACCGGAAGTTACCAAAGCAGCCCCGACCTATCATGTAAATGAGGGCGGTATTGTAACTGTTGGTCTCCGTGCACCAAGGGCAAAAGGGGGATTTCACATGCTAAAGACTAAGGTGGCGGAAATTTTAGAAGGAGGCGGGAGATTTTGCCGCCCGCGGGATCGTTCATATCCAGTTTCAACTAATTTTGGACCGTGCTAGCGGGAAGGTCATGCTAGACCGTGTACACGGGGCATGCGTCAGCAGTTAATAACTGGTGTGAAGTCCACCCCAGAAAAAAAGACAATAACTCGGGATGATGCGCCGATAACTTGGCCGTTCACACGGGCGCGGCCAATCGTACGGGTGTAGTGGCGCATTCACAAAAAAAGGGATCAAATGCTCAGCCTATGTATTTCTCGTGTAAATAGATAATTTAGTGCCATTGGTTATTTACTTTAAACATAATGCATTGACGTGTTAGTGTAGAGGCGCACAAAAAAATGGATATTGTAGTTAGCTACTTAAAAGTGTTACCTCATATGACTACATAGCCTCCATTTCATAAATTGCGTAACCGTTGAATTCATATATGAATATTACATATATATTACTTCAAAATAGAAAATTAAATCATCCAAGACTAATGAATTTGAATGCAAGAGTAACAATGGTGCATGTGCATGATAGCTACATTGGTTGTTTGAAGAAACATCACTGTAACTTTGGCATGCACAACTGAAAAAGGTTTATTTAAATAGAAAAAATGTGATATGTGAGTGTCCAATCTTTATAGCGTTGAATCGATATTGTACCTTTGGCCACGATACGAAGTAGATATTGACTTATGTTCAAGCGATGCACGTCCACGGTCGCTAGATAGTGATACGTGAATGAATTGTGCAATCTCTCTCACACGCATACATATCTCATTTCCCTGTGGGCATCGGAATCACACACGCGCACTTCGTGTATTTCTCTCCCTCCGTCAGGGTTAAATTCGTCTTTCTACCCCATCCTACAAGTATCTCACACAGAAACACACACGCTCTCTATGTCTAACACGCCCACCCCTTTAATTCCGCCCACCCACAGCCACTAATGTCTCAAAGTATAATAATGTCTCTCACACATATGCTATCTACCTATCCCTTAATATAGCTAGATATGTGTCACACAAACTCCTTCTCCCTACTAGCAAGATGCCCATGTGCGTTGCACGGAACATCAAGATGCATTTGTATGAGAAGTTTATCTTGTGGGGGAAAAGGATGAACGAGGGAATGCCTTGTTTGCGAATGCGGAGAGAGGTGTGAGTATCTTTTTGCAAAATTGCCATATTTTCCTTCATGTCCGTCGGATATAAATCGGATGGCCTATATTGCAGGATGGCAGGAACACCATCATCACCAACTCTGTTTTTTTATAAGAATAGAGATATGTGAGTGTCACTGCCCCCTCCCCCCCCCCCACACACACTCTTCCCAACACCGAAGGAGTAGGGTGACACCTCGATCTTGATACTAATCTACCGACTGGCTTCTCTCTCAAACATACACACACACACACTACCCGACACCGAAGGAGTAGGGTGACACCTCGATCTTGATACTAATCTATCGACTGGATTCTCTCTCAAACATACACACACACACACACACGCACACACACACACACACACACACACAACCCGGCACTGAAGGAGTAGGGTGGCACATCAATCTTGATAATAATCTATCGACTCCTCTTTCGAACACACACACACACACACACACACACACTCTCTCTCTCTCTCTCTCTCTCTCTCTCTAGTTGTGCCTCTGTGCCTACCGCGCACACTCTCGATACATCTTTCTCTCCCACAACAATGACAGCAGAAGGGTGACAACTCGATCTGATCATAATCTGTCAATTGGTTTCTCTCTCAAACATTGTGTCTCGGTGCCTCGCTCGGTAGCCCCCTCGATATGTAGACTTCTCGCGCGCGCACAACTGTAGTGACGATGACGCTGAACCCAGTGTGCCTTGTTTTTGTTGGAAATATGCCCTAGAGGCAATAATAAATTAGTTATTATTATTATATTTCCTTTTCATGATAATCGTTTATTATCCATGCTATAATTGTATTGATAGGAAACTCAGATACATGTGTGGGTACATAGACAACACCATGTCCCTAGTAAGCCTCTAGTTGACTAGCTCGTTGATCAATAGATGGTTACGGTTTCCTGACCATGGACATTGGATGTCGTTGATAACGGGATCACATCGTTAGGAGAATGATGTGATGGACAAGACCCAATCCTAAGCCTAGCACAAAGATCGTGTAGTTCGTATGCTAAAGCTTTTCTAATGTCAAGTGTCATTTACTTAGACCATGAGATTGTGCAACTCCCAGATACCGTAGGAATGCTTTGGGTGTACCAAAGCGTCCTGGCAATCGGGTGGCTATAAAAGGTGCATTACGGGTATCTCCGAAAGTTTACATTGGGTTGGCACGAATCGAGATCGGGATTTGTCACTCAGGTGACGGAGAGGTATATCTGGGCCACTCGGTAGGACATCATCATAATGTGCACAATGTGACCAAGGGGTTGATCACGGGATGATGTGTTACGGAACGAGTAAAGAGACTTACCGGTAACGAGATTGAACAAGGTATCGGGATACCGACGATCGAATCTCGGGCAAGTACAATACCGCTAGACAAAGGAAATTGTATACGGGATTGATTGAATCCTCGACATCGTGGTTCATCCGATGAGATCATCGTGGAACATGTGGGAGCCAACATGGGTATCCAGATCCCACTGTTGGTTATTGGCCGGAGAGTTGTCTCGGTCAGGTCTGCACACTTAAGGTTCGATGACGCTAGGGTTATAGGGAATAGATATACGTGGTTACCGAATGTTGTTCGGAGTCCCGGATGAGATCCCGGACGTCACGAGGATTTCCGAAATGGTCCGGAGGTAAAGATTTATATATGGGAAGTCCGTTTTGGTCACCGAAAAAGTTTCAGGTGCTATCGGTAATGTACCGGGACCACCGGGAGGGTCCCGAGTGTCCACCAAGTGGGGCCACCGGCCCCAGAGGGCTGCATGGGCCAAGTATGGGAGGGGACCAGACCCAGGTGGGCTGGTGCACCCCCCCACCAGGGCCCAAGGAGGCTAGGGTTTGGGGAGGGGGCGCCTCCACCTTACTTGGGGGGCAAGTTTCCCCCTCTCCCCCCCTTGGCCGCCACCCTAGATGGGTTTTGGGGCTGCCGCACCCCTTGGGGTGGGAACCCTAGAGGGGGCGCAGCCCCCTCCCTCTCCCCTATATATAGTTGAGGTATTTGTTGCTGCAAACACATGAGTTTTGACCTCTCCCTGGCGCAGCCCTACCTCTCTCCCTCCTCATCTCTCGCGGTGCTTGGCGAAGCCCTACTGGAATACCACGCTCCTCCATCACCACCACGCCGTTGTGCTGCTGCTGGAGGGAGTCTTTCCCAACCTCTCCCTCTCTCCTTGCTGGATCAAGGTATGGGAGACGTCACCGGGCGGCACGTGTGTTGAACGCGGAGGTGCCGTCCGTTTGGCACTAGGATCTCCGATGATTTGGATCACGACGAGTACGTCTCCTTCAACCCCGTTATCTTGAACGCTTCCACTTAGCGATCTACAAGGGTATGCAGATGCACTCCCCTTCCCCTCGTTGCTAGATTACTCCATAGATTGATCTTGGTGATGCGTAGAAAATTTTGAATTTCTGCTACGTTCCCCAACAGTGGCATCATGAGCTAGGTCTATGAGTAGTTTCTATGCACGAGTAGAACACAAGTTGTTGTGGGCGTTGATTTTGTTCAATATGCTTGTCGTTACTAGTCCAATCTTGTTTCGACGGTATTGTGGGATGAAGCGGCCCGGACCGACCTTACACGTACACTTACGTGAGACAGGTTCCACCAACTGACATGTACTTGTTGCATAAGGTGACTAGCGGGTGCCAGTCTCTCCCACTTTAGTCGGATCGGATTCGATGAAAAGGGTCCTTATGAAGGGTAAATAGCAATTGGCATATCACGTTGTGGTTTTTGCATAGGTAAGAAACGTTCTTGCTAGAAACCCATAGCAGCCACGTAAAACATGCAAACAACAATTAGAGGACGTCTAACTTGTTTTTGCAGGGTATGCTATGTGATGTGATATGGCCAAAAGAATGTGATGAATGATATGTGATGTATGAGATTGATCATGTTCTTGTAATAGGAATCACGACTTGCATGTCGATGAGTATGACAACGGCAGGAGCCATAGGAGTTGTCTTAATTTATTGTATGACCTGCGTGTCAATGAACAACGCCATGTAATTACTTTACTTTATTGCTAAACCGTTAGCCATAGTAGTAGAAGTAATAGTTGGCGAGACAACTTCATGGAGACACGATGATGGAGATCATGATGATGGAGATCATGGTGTCATGCGGTGGACGATGATGATCATGGAGCCCCTAAGATGGAGATCAAAAGGAGCAAAATGATATTGGCCATATCATGTCACTTTTTGATTGAATGTGATGTTTATCATGTTTATGCATCTTATTTTCTTAGAACGACGGTAGTAAATAAGATGATCCCTCATTAAAATTTCAAGAAAGTGTTCCCCTAACTGCGTGCACCGCTATGTAAAGTTCGTTGTTTGAAGCACCACGTGATGATCGGGTGTGATAGATTCTAACGTTTACATACAACGGGTGTAAGCCAGATTTACACACGCCAAACACTTAGGTTGACTTGACGAGCCTAGCACGCGTCTGCACATGGCCTCGGAACACAAGAGACCGAAAGGTCGAGCATGAGTCGTATAGTAGATACGATCAACATGAAGATGTTCACCGATGATGACTAGTCTGTCTCACGTGATGATCGGACATGACCTAGTTGACTCGGATCATTTAATCACTTTGATGACTAGAGGGATGTCTATCTGAGTGGGAGTTCATTAGATGAACTTAATTATCCTGAACATAGTCAAAAGCCCTTTGCAAATTATGTCATAGCTCGCGCTTTAGTTCTACTGTTTTAGATAAGTTCCTAGAGAAAATATAGTTGAAAGTTGATGTAGCAATTATGCGGACAGTAGAAGGCTTATGTCCTTAATGCACCGCTCGGTGTGCTGGACCTCGAACCTGGTCTGTGGATGTTGCGAACATCTGACATACACGTTTTGATGACTACATGATAGTTTGGTAATGTTAAATGGTTTAGAATTGAGGCACCAAAGACATTTTTGAAATGTCGCAGAACATATGAGATGTTCCAAGAGCTGAAATTGGGATTTCAGGCTCGTGCCCACGTCAAGAGGTATGAGACCTCCGACGAGTTTTCTAGCCTACAAACTAAGGGAGAAGATCTCAATCGTTGAGCTTGTACTCAGATTGTCCGGTACAACAATCACTTGAATCGAGTGGGAGTTAATCTTCCGTGATGAGATAGTGATGTTTCTCCAAAGACATTGCCACCAAGCTACTAGAGCTTTGTGATGAACTATAACATAACAGGGATAGATATGATGATCCTTGAGCTATTCGCAATGTTCGACACCGCGAATGTAGATATCAAGAAGGAGCATCAATTGTTGATGGTTAGTGAAACCACTAGTTTCAAGAAGGGCAAGGGAAAGAAGGGGTACTTCATGAAACGGAAAATCAGTTGCTGCTCCAGTGAAGAAACCCAGGGTTAAACCCAAACCCGAGACTAAGTGCTTCTGTAATGAGGGAACGGACACTGAAGCAGAACTACCCTAGATACTTGGTAGATGAGAAGGCAGGCAAGGTTGACAGAAGTATATTGGATATACATTGAATAAAATGTGTACTTTACTAGTACTCCTAGTAGCACCAGGGTATTGAGATACCGGTTCGATTGCTAAGTGTTAGTAACTCGAAGTAAAAGGCTACGGAATAAACGGAGACTAGCTACAGGTGAGATAATGATGTGTGTTGGAAGTGTTTCCAAGGTTGATGTGATCAAACATTGCACGCTCCCTCTACCATCAAGATTGGTATTAAACCTAAATAATTGTCATTTGGTGTTTGCGTTGAGCATAGACATGATTGGATTATGTCTATTGCAATACGGTTATTCATTTAAGAAGAATAATGGTTACTCTGTTTATTTGAATAATACCTTCAATGGTCTTGCACCTAAAAAGAATGGTTTATTGAATATCGATCGTAATGATACACATTTTCATGCCAAAAGATATAAGATAGTAATGATAGTACCACTTACTTGTGGCACTGCCATGTAAGTCATATTGGTATAAAACGCATGAAGAAGCTCCATGCTGATGGATCTTTGGACTCACTCGTTTTTGAAAAGTTTGAGACATGCGAACCATGTCTATTGGTGTATACACATGAAGAAACTCCATGCAGATGGATCGTTTGGACTCACTTGCACTACTAGGGAAAAGGCTAGCAGCAGCGCGAGTTTTAGATGTATCAGTAGCGCGGGTATAGGCGCTACTAATAAGGCTTGACTATTGCTTAGCAACAGCGTGCCACCGCTAACGCTCTTGCTAGGACAAATAGCTGCAACGTTTGTTCGTTACCACGCTGCTGCTAAGGTAACTACTTGCAGCGTGTTTTCTGCCCATCGCTACTAGTAGTTTTTTTATTTTTTATTTTTATTGTATTTATGCGCCATCATACAAATATTGGTACAATACTAGTTATGAGGTTTACATCATTATGTCCATAACAGTGTGTTAAATGATGGTGGGTTAGGTTCAAGTGGAGGCAATATGTGGTGCATGTCAAAAGTATACTACTAATCCAAACTTGATCTAATTTGGACTAGTAGTACTTTCGATGTGCACCACATGTTGCCTCCACTTGAATCTAATCCGCCAAAGACAAGATATTTAATCATCATCATGGTCATTACCACCAACAGTATTTATTTAATCACCACTAACAGTAGCTAATAATAATCATCATAGTCATTACCACCAACACTAGCTATTTTATCATCATAGTAATAGTGTAGCACATCATCATCCTGCAACTCATTTCTAGCTAGCTAATCACTCATGCTGCTCTCTCTTAGGTAAAACAACATAAAACATGTGTAGCTCTCCTCCTTGATCAAGTTGGAGCATGCAGATGAACCTGTCTCCTAATCGTGGAAAGCGCCTGCTTGCTGGTCCCTAGTACTTCTCTCGCTCCCCAACACATATTTGGTCTAGTCTTGCACTATTAAGCATCCATCGCTAATCTTGAATGCACTAGAGTAATCAGAGGATATCTTGGCCGTGGTGATAATAATCATGGTACCTTTAGTCTCGATCCCATAAGGCACAACATTCATCGGGAGTCCCTGTTGAAGAACATCGTATGGTAACATACTTAGCAATGAATTTTAGCTTCAAAAATAATGTATGGAAAAGATGCAATGAGGACAAATAGTAAAAATCTTACCATCCTTCCTAAATGGATGTGACCGTAGTTCATTACGAACACTATTGGTCGCACGTTTTCAGTACTAACATTTATAAATCCAGGAAGAAAATTTGCCTTGACAGTATCAAGATCCTCAAGCCATGAAACATAATGACTTAGCTCCTCGCAGTTTAGTTCAGCCTCGGGACAGTAGTAGGTCCTGTCTACCAAGCGCTGGACATGTTTGCTTGCACCGAAATAAGCTGACAATACAAATTAGTTGTCAACTATTTTTGAATAAACAATATCAAAGACATAAATATGGTTGAGAAACTTACATAATGGTATAACTGGAGGCGTCTGCACATCGACCCAGATGTTGGTATTACCTTCAATATCATCTTCCGGACGAATATCAAAGGTGATAACCATATCAGGCTCAAATGCATAAGTCTTGCATAGTGCTCGCCATGTTTTGCATCCAAAATAGGTGTAGTCGTCTGAATTGTATAATTTTGCATGGAAAATATAACCATGCTCGGTCTTCAAATAAACTTTCTTTACCTCTGCAGTATGACTGAAACCTATCTTATCCAATACAAAAACTCTTGCATGGCAGGGGATACGCTAGTAGAATAGTAAAAAAAAATATAAGTTCAAGCAAATGAAGCAGATGTCATGCTTAGCTACGAAAAAAGACTTGTCGTTATGACTTCATCAGTATCCACTTCAAGTTCTCGTCCAGCTTGATGCTGAAGCGCCTATCATCATCTAGGAAGATTCCATCGCAAAGCCGCGCTTCGTCTTCGCAGATTTGCAAATACCGAAATCCTTTTCGTCAGCCGACATTTCCTATGTTCATAGTTAAAACATTAATTGAAAATCGATTGAAGACAACTACCAGGATACTCAACACACAAATTGGCACTCGATATTTCCTACATATTCTCGCACAAGTCATGCCAAAATTCACGGAAAAATCCGGCATGACCTTTGCTAAAATAGGACATATCGAGCGCCTGAAATTTGCCGAACGGAATTGAATCAACACTCCGCAAAACATAGGCCACTCGGAGGTGTAACATGCAAACATGACCGCCACTTGGATATTGAGCAACACAAGATATACATTTCAAAATATCTTATAGGACTCAAATTATCATGCATTCAATAAGCAAAAGTAAATCATCTCATGCGTCCCTACATCATCGAATATTATCACTAATACATCACGAATAGTGTCATACATATAACCTCACTAATACAACGAAAACCCTAGCACACGATGGGTATCGGCGCGGGCGGTGGACACCCACAGAGAAGGAACCATCAGGGGATCATAGCTCCAGTGAGATCCCTGGAGAACCTGCCAGGTATTGGAGAACGACCTGTGCTCCAACACAAACAAGTAGCGACGAACGTGTGCGTCCTCCTCACTGACACGGTGACGCACCACCTCCGCGGAGTCCTCAAGCCTCTGGATCGTCACTGGCCCACGCGACCGCCACCAAAGAAGGTTCGGGTCAGCAACGGCTGGCTCCTCACCAACCTGCGCCCCGGTGAGTAGCGCCTCCAGTACCACCTCGGCGGAGCCCAGTCCGCATATGGCCGGTCTGGTCAAGCGGTGTCGTCCTCCGCCGACTCGGCAGCGAGGATGCGGATAGGCATCGCCCACGTCAAGCCGGATAAAATTGCTTTAACTAAAAAATAGCAACAAGTTCTTACTAACTAGTTCTATTAATTCAACTAGTTCTTACTAAAAATAAACTTACTATAAATAAAAGGGTTTTTATCACTTATGCCACCGGTTACATCTCACTACTCAATTTTGCCACTAGGAATTTCAACTGCTCAAAATGCCATCACTTACGTTAGGTACATGCTAAAAAATGCCACTGGATACCATTATTGTGATCTCAAAACCCTTTTGCTATGTTATAGTGACATAAATACCTATGAACCAACATGCCAGCTCTCTCCTCTATCTCACTACAATAAAGTGTGGGGCCCACTTAATCCTAACAACGTTCTTATTTTCCTGTCAAATTATTCGCTTGGTTACTCCTGACAAGTAGGGATACACTTAGGAATTGACATATGGGTCTAGACTTATTTTTGTCATATAACATGGTCAACGGGTTTGACATGAAAATAATAATGTCTAATGGCATTTTTGAGCAAACATCTAACAGGATGGTGGCATTTTTTAGATATCTAATGGCATTTTTGAGCAAGCATCTTACGGATCGAGTAGTGGGACACTATTAGTACCTAGTTCTTAATATGCAACTAAAATAAACTTACTATAAATAAAAATAAACTTAATATACAACTAAAATATAGAAAAAACCCTAGGAAGATCAGGTAGGGGAGAGGGAGAGCGGGCGTGCTCACCTCGGGTGCCTGCGACGAGGGAGGGGTAGGGCGGCGTCGAGGTCGGGGTCAGGCGGGGTCGGGCGGCGTCCGGGCGGCGTGAGGTCGGGGCGGGCGCTGAATCTGGGTTGGGGCGGCGTGAGGCGGCGGAGGTCGGGCGGCGTTGAGGTCGGGGGTTGGGGCGGCGTAGAGGGTACCGAGAGCGCGCGGCAGCCGACGGGCGACGGCAGCGGCGAGAGTGGAGAGATTTGGGGGAAAGTGTGGCGTGGGGAAGGATGAACCGGGCCCGTGGTTAAGTCGAAAGTAGCAGAGCGTTCAGAAAAGCGCTGCTACATTAGCTACGCTGCGTTCACTGATACACGCCATCGCTACGCCTTTCTCTTTTTTCCCTTTTACATATAGTTTCCTTCACATTTTATTTGTTACCTTTCACCTTATTCTATTTCTTTCATTTTCAATTACCTTTCCATTTTCTTTCCATTTAATTTTATAACCTTTAGCAACAACGAGTTTACATTAAAACGCGCTGCTACAAACAGCATAGCGGTAGCGCTGTTCACCATAGATCGCTACTACTATGTGTAGCTTATGGGCTAAGCCGTGGGAATTTTAGTAGTAACGTGTGTACAGGAAGACGCGCTACTGCTATATCTTTATCTGCGGCGCGGTTACCTGAGACGCGCTACTGCTAATTAGCACCAGCGTGCTTTCTTGACCCACGCTGCTGCTAAAGTTCTGTGTATAGGGTTTTCCCTAGTAGTGTTGATTTTGAATCACTTGAGATATGCAAATCATACCACATGGGCAAGATGACTGAAAAGCCTCATTTTTAGTAAGATGGAACAAGATAGCAACTTGTTTGAAGTAACACATTTTGATGTGTGCAGTCCAATGAGTGCTGAGGCATGCAGTGAATATCGTTATGTTCTTACTTCACAGATGATTTGAGTAGATGTTGAGTATATTTACTTGATGAAACACAAGTCTGAATTATTGAATGGTTCAAGTAATTTCAGAGTGAAGTTGAAGATCATCGTGACAAGAGGATACAATGTCTATGATATGATCATAGAGATGAGTATCTGAGTTACGAGCTTTGGCACGCGATTAAGACATTGTGGAAATTGTTTCACAATTAATACCGCCTGGAACACCATAGTGTGATGGTGTGTCCGAACATCATAGTTGCACCCTATTGGATATGATGCGTATCATGATGTATCTTATCGAATTACCACTATCGTTCATGGGTTAGGCATTAGAGACAACCGCACTCACTTTAATAGGGCACCACGTAATTCCGTTGAGACGACACCATTTGAACTATGGTTTGGAGAAACCTAAGTTGTCGTTTCTTAAAAGTTTGGGGCTGCGACGCTTATGTGAAAAAGTTTCAGGTTGATAAGCTAGAACCCAAAGCGGATAAAACGCATCTTCATAGGACACCCAAAAACAGTTGGGTATACCTCCTATTTCAGATCCGGAAGCAAAAGGATTGTTTCTAGAAACGGGTCCTTTCTCGAGGAAAAGTTTCTCTCGAAAGAATTGAGTGGGAGGATGGTGGAGACTTGATGAGGTTGTTGAAATCACTTCAACTAGTGTGTAGCAGGGCATAGGAAGTTGTTCATGTGGCACCTACACCAATTGAAGTAGAAGCTTATGATAGTGATCATGAAACTTCGGATCAAGTCACTACCAAATCTCGTAGGTCGACAAGGATGCGTACTGCTTCAGAGTGGTACATAATCCTGTCTTGGAGGTCATGTTGCTAGACAACAATGAACCTATGAGCTATGAAGAAGCGATGGTGGGCCCAGATTCCGATGAATGGCTCGAGGCCATAAAATCCGAGAGAGGATCCATGTACGAGAACAAAGTGTGGACTTTGGAAGAACTACTTGATGGTCGTAAGGCTGTTGGGTACAGATGGATTTTTAAAAGGAAGACATACAATGATGGTAAGTATTACCATTAAGAAAGCTCGACTTGTCGTTAAGATGTTTTCCGACAAGTTCAAGGAGTTGACTACAGTGAGGCTTTCTCACTCGTAGCGATGCTAAGAGTCCGTTGGAATTGAATTAGCAGTTACTGCATTATTTATGAAATCTTGCAGATAGGATGTCAAAACATTGTTTCCTCGACGATATTCTTGAGGAAAGGTTGTATGTGATACAACCAGAAGGTTTTGTCAATCCTGAAAGATGCTAACAAGTGTGCAAAGCTCCAGCAATCCTTCTAAGGACTGGATTAAGCATCTCGGAGTTGGAATATACGCTTTGATGAGATGATCAAAGATTTTAGGTTTATACAAAGTTTATGAGAAACTTGTATTTCCAAAGAAGTGAGTGGGAGCGCTATAACATTTCTGATGAGTATATGTTGTTGACATATTGTTGATCAGAAATGATGTAAAATTTCTGGAAAGCATATAGGGTTATTTGAAAAGTGTTTTTCAATAGAAAACCTGGATTAAGCTACTTGAACATTGAGCATCAAGATCTATGAGGATAGATCAAAAATGCTAAATGGTACTTTCAAATGAGCACATACCTTGACATGATCTTGAAGGTGTTCAAGATGGATCAGTCAAAGAAGGAGTTCTTGCCTGAGTTATAAGGTATGAAGTTAAGACTTAAAGCTCGACCACGGCAGACTAGAGAGAAAGGACGAAGGTCGTCCCCTATGCTTAGACGTAGGATCCATAGTATGCTATGCTGTGTACCGCACCTGATGTGTGCCTTGCCACATGTCTGGCAAGAGGGTACAAAGGTGATCAAGGAGTGGATCACCAGATAGCGGTCAAAATTTTCCTTGGAGTAAATAAGGACATGTTTCTCGATTATGGAGGTGAAAAAGAGTTCGGTGCAAAGGGTTACGTCGATGCAAGCTTTAACACCTATCCGAATGACTCTGAGTAGCAAACCGGATACGTATAGTGGAGCAACCATTTGGAATAGCTCCAAGTGGAGCGTGGAAGCAGCATTTACAATATGACCTAGAGATTTGCGAAGTACATACGGATCTGAATGTTGCAGACCCGTTGACTAGAACCTCTCTGACAAGCAAAACATGATCAAACCCCAAAAATCATTGAGTCTTAATCACATGATGATGTGAACTAGTTTAGTGACACTAGTAAACTCTTTGGATGTTGGTCACATGGCGATGTGACCTATGAGTGTTAATCACATGGCGATGTGAACTAGATTACTGACTCTAGTGCAAGTGGGAGACTGTTGGAAATATGCCCTAGAGGCAATAATAAATTAGTTATTATTATTATATTTCCTTGTTCATGATAATCGTTTATTATCCATGCTATAATTGTATTGATAGGAAACTCATATACATGTGTGGGTACATAGAAAACACCATGTCCCTAGTAAGCCTCTAGTTGACTAGCTCGTTGATCAATAGATGGTTACGGTTTCCTGACCATGGACATTGGATATCGTTGATAACGGGATCACATCATTAGGAGAATGATGTGATGGACAAGACCCAATCCTAAGCCTAGCACAAAGATCGTGTAGTTCGTATGCTAAAGCTTTTCAAATGTCAAGTATCATTTCCTTAGACCATGAGATTGTGCAACTCCCGGATATCGTAGGAATGCTTTGGGTGTACCAAACGTCACAACGTAACTAGGTGGCTATAAAGGTGCATTACGGGTATCTCTGAAAGTGTCTGTTGGGTTGGCACGAATCGAGACTGGGATTTGTCACTCCGTGTGACGGAGAGGTATCTCTGGGCCCACTCGGTAGGACATCATCATAATGTGCACAATGTGACCAAGGGGTTGATCACGGGATGATGTGTTACGGAACGAGTAAAGAGACATACCGGTAACAAGATTGAACAAGGTATCGGGATACCGACGATCGAATCTCGGGCAAGTACAATACCGCTAGACAAAGGGAGTTGTATACGGGATTGATTGAATCCTCGACATCGTGGTTCATCCAATGAGATCATCGTGGAACATGTGGGAGCCAACATGGGTATCCAGATCCCGCTGTTGGTTATTGGCCGGAGAGTTGTCTCGATCATGTCTGCATGGTTCCCGAACCCGTAGGGTCTACACACTTAAGGTTCGATGATGCTAGGGTTATAGGGAATAGATATACGTGGTTACCGAATGTTTTTCGGAGTCCCGGATGAGATCCCGAACGTCACGAGGAGTTCCGGAATGGTCCGGAGGTAAAGATTTATATATGGGAAGTCCTGTTTTGGTCACCGGAAAAGTTTGGTCTTTGTCGGTAATGTACCGGGACCACCGGGAGGGTCCCGGGGGTCCACCAAGTGGGGCTACCGGCCCCAGAGGGCTGCATGGGCCAAGTGTGGGAGGGGACCAGCCCCAGGTGGGCTGGTGCGCCCCCCACCAGGGCCCAAGGCGCCTAGGGTTTGGGGAGGGGCGCCTCCACCTTACTTGGGGGGCAAGTTTCCCCCTCTCCCTCCCTTGGCTGCCACCCTAGATGGGTTTTGGGGTTGCCGCACCCCTTGGGGTGGGAACCCTAGAGGGGGCGCAGCCCCCTCCCTCTCCCCTATATATAGTTGAGGTATTTGGGGCTGCAAACACATGAGTTTTGACCTCTCCCTGGCGCAGCCCTACCTCTCTCCCTCCTCATCTCTCGCGGTGCTTGGTGAAGTCCTGCTGGAATACCACGCTCCTCCATCACCACCACGCCGTTGTGCTGCTGCTGGACGGAGTCTTCCCCAACCTCTCCCTCTCTCCTTGCTGGATCAGGGCATGGGAGATGTCATCGGGCTGCACATGTGTTGAACGCGGAGGTGCCGTCCATTCGGCACTAGGATCTCTGGTGATTTGGATCACGACGAGTACGTCTCCTTCAACCCCGTTCTCTCGAACGCTTCCGCTTAGCGATCTACAAGGGTATGTAGATGCACTCCCCTCTCTCTCGTTGCTAATCTCTCCATAGATAGATCTTGGTGACTCGTAGGAAATTTTTGAATTTCTGCTACGTTCCCCTTCAGTTTTTACCGGCCTCATGTGATAGTTTTCACCCTGTTTTCTGTTAATTAACAAGGCAACCTTTTCTTTGTTACTACTCCCTCCATTCCAAAATAGTCGACTCAACTTTGTACTAACTTTAGTATAAAGTTGGGTCATCTATTTTGGAACGGAGGGAGTACTAGTGAATCTGAAATCATTCGGGGCAGACATAAAACATATCACTTCAACCCAATTATCGCAGCAACTACTTTAAAAGAAATTAGCTAGCTGCCTGTGCGTTGCATGGAACATCAAGATGCATTTGTATGAGTAGTTTATCTTGTGAGAGAAAAGGCTGAACGAGGGAAGGCCTTATTTGCAAACGTGGAGAGACGTGTGGGTATATTTTTGCAAAATTGCCATAGTTTCTTTCCTATCCGTTAGATATAAATCCGACGGCCTATATTGCAGGATGGCACGCACACCATCATCACCAACTCTGTTTTCTACTCCCTCCGTCCGAAAATACTTGTCATCAAAATGGATAAAAAGAGATGTATCTAAAACTAAAATACGTCTAGATACATTTCCTTTTATCCATTTTGATGACAAGTATTTCCGGACGGAGAAAGTATTTGTCTTTTTAGAGATTTCAACAAGTGACTATGACCGGACCTTACCAACATACTCAAAAAAGTAGTCCATAATTTTGATGTTACCCTCTTTTCTTGGCGGTGCGTGCCATCCGGATACCTCATAAATAAATCAAGGACAAATCTGACCCCTTCATGAAAAGACATACGTAGCAAAATGAGTGAATCTACACTCTAAAATATGTCTACATACACATCCGTATGTGGTAGTCCATTTGAAATCTGAAAAAGACAAATTTTTAGGAACGAATGGAGTATATATAAGAGTAGACATGGAGATATATCTCCGATGGTCTACAACAAAAATGTGCTTTGGGCTGGTTAGCGCCGGATGCTTGCAACGCGATGACATGAGTTTGAATTCTGTCTTTTAACTTTAGATTTGTATATTATATATTACTCTACTTATTTAATATATACTTCTTTCGCTTTGTCTTGTGATTGGAACCCACAGAGTACTTAGAATATTAAGGATGGACTTGTTTCTTTTTAACTTTCTGTACGAAGCTGTAGCCACCCTGCAAGTCACGTGTACATTGTACATGCAATTAACTTTTTATAGATGGACAATCATACAGGAAATTAACTCAAATGGATTGGATGCCACTCTATTATTTCCAGCATAAAGAGCATCTCCAACAGCAGCCGGCAAATTTCCTCCCGCTTCCTTCCGTGGAGGACGACATCAAACTCCAGCGGCATACATTTTTACAACTCTAACCAACCAGATGAAATTCGTGCAAACACGGACTGATTTCATATAAGCATGAAGGATTTCAGATAAAAAGTCGGATCTTCATATAAACATGATGGATTTCATTACATTTACATGAACTAAGAGGTGCCAATCCGGCTCTCTTGTATAATTAATACTCCCTCCGTCCGGAAATACTTGTCCTAGAAATGGATATATCTAGACTTATTTTAGTTCTAAATGGACGCCTCATGATCCCTTTGTCTTCCTCATGTCCGCCGACACTTATGGGTTCGACGAAGGTCGTCGGAAGAGACGAAGCAGCAAAGAAACCACGTGAATCCGCGGTTGTCGCCTCGGCGGTGGCCTTCATGGGTCCCAAGTGGCGGCGGCCTCCCGTGTTCTACTTCTCCTCGATGATGGCGGCGGACAGGGAGAAGCTGGCCACCGGCTGATCGCTCTCCATGCACCCGGCTTCGCTCTCGCCGCATGGCGCTACCAGAGGCACGGGAGGCACGCCCACGTACACGGGAGGCGCGCCACCGCAGACATCGGTGGCGCGATACGACGCGACAGCGACGGGCGCCCGAGACAAGGCGTGCTTTCGCCCGGCGTGCCGGGCGTAGAGCAACTCGCCACTCCTCATCGAGCTGAACTGAGCGGCGAAGTTGCTGAACCACGCTACCGCTTGGGGCGGCAATCGCTCCGTCGGGCCAAGCGAGGTTGGTGAAGCACCGAGCGGCCTCACCCGTATCCGGAGGGCTCGGTGGGCCACCCAGCCAGGTAATATGCCAGAGAACGGCTCATCGGAAGCCATCGGAAGGGTGGAGAAAATGGTGAAGGAGGAGATGGGGAGCGGCGAAGGGGTGCGATTCTTGCCCGCTGTCTGGCCTCGTGTAAATAGAGGGCGGACGGTAGGAGCTTGGCCGGGCGCCCGCCTCGCTTAAACCGAGGGCGGACGGGAGGAGCTCGGCCGGTGTTGCGTTTAATTCCAGCCCACTCATGAACGGACGTGGCTGCAGTAGGATTCTCGGTTTGCATGCGGGTTTAACGGAGGGGTTTAATGGAGGCGCTGGCGCAGCAGCGGCGTAGAAGATTATTCGATTTGACAGCATTAATGAGCCGTCAAATCATAAAGGCCCTCGCCTCTCGTGAAACCGACCGAGCTAGACCGCCCCGCCTCTAGCCTTTTAAAAAATGTATATACTCCACTTTTGTACAGTAGTAGTATCGATGGATTGCGCCATGGAGCAAAACTTGAAATTAAAAAACGGTGGTACATATAGAGAGCGCTCGTGAACTATGTGTCATACACGGCAATAAATAAAGTACTACATGATACTTATATGATACATGCAGGAGTACTAAGTATTATTAATACAGTTTTGCTAGAACTCATCTAGATGAGATATAATTTGGTCTCATTCATCTTTTATAGCCATTGGATGTGATGCTATAAGATGCGTGTGTGCTGACGTGGGTTGTATTTGTTCTTGTGCAACGAACTGACCACTGCATGTCATGTTTGATAGTCTCAAGTCATTAAAAGCATACAAGCCCCACATCTCTTCTTGGTTGATTCCTCTATTTATGTCAAAAAATAAGAAACAATGTGAGAGTTAATATAAGACGCCTATGTGTTAGACTAGCCACAATGGTGAGTAACATACACTAGTAACATACACATATCCCTAGACTATGTTACTACCTTCATAGTGGGTACTACCTCCGTCTTGGTTTATAGGTCCCTTCTATAATTTGTGCCAAATTTTGACTAAAGATTTAACTAACAAAATGTTAATGCATGTCAAGAAAAATTATCTCATTGGATTCATCTTTGAACATAGTTTTGAAAAATATAATGTTTGGTTACATGCGTGAACATTTTCTTAGTTTAATCTATGGTCAAAATTTGGCACGAAATACAATGGGGACCAAAATTTGGCATCACTGTAACTAGTAATCCATCCGTCAATTTATAAGTTGTGCTTACCTTTTCCATCAACTTCGTGCAATGCGCGGGCATCTTGCTAGAAACACTAGAATATGTCTATATAATCCGTATGTGATAGTCCATTTGAAATCTCAGAAAGACAAATATTTAGGTACGGAGGGAGTAATATATTAGGAGTATATCAAAACAATAGTGATTTCTTTCAAGTTTGTGAACAAATACTACTATTCTACTACTTTGGATCCGTCGCAACGCATGGGCACATTGCTAGTAAAAGGAAAAGGCCTGCCGCGTTCGCGTCGCACCCCCACACGCCCGGGAATCGGGAGTACAACACGGCCCGTCCGGCACGACACATAGCTTAGGGAAGGCGTGTTGCCTAGCAGTGGCGAAGCTTCAAGCAAAACGTTGGGCGTGCTACCAGCCAGGCTATAGAAATTACCCTAGCGTTGACGCTCCATGCCTCAAAACTGGATGTACAACTACGAAAATCCTACTAGGTTGGGCGGGCCAGGCACGTGTTGGCCCTCACGTAGCTCCGCCTGTGCCTAGCATTTTCACTTTCATGTGGGACCGCCTGCTGAGCAAACCGACACCCGCCGCCGCCGGTTGGAAAACAGAAACAAGGGGAAGATCTAGCTGTAACACGGAAGCCAAGAAATTTTGTGTCAGACGGGGCTCGTTGATAGAGTAGGAGCATTCCGTATTAGTACCACTCCTACCAAGTTTGTACTCCTAATACCATTACATTACTAGTACTACCACTATACAACTAGTAAATACGTGCACGGCACAACATCGTAGGAACAGAAAACGGGAAGATCTTGTTTTGGGTGATTTATCTTTTTTTCAATCAACGTAGTATGAATAATATGATGTGGGGCGCATCCATGAAGCTTATGTGGCTTGGTTGCATGGCTACGGAAGGTTAGAGAAAAATAAATAGATAATGTGTTTAGAGTGCACTCCACTAAATAGATATACTTTGGATCCATTGCAACGGACCGGCACATCTATATCTATACCCCTATATAGTGTGTGAAAAACTTTGAAAGTTGGTCGTTGGATGAAGCCAATCCGACAGTACAAAGATGGCAAATCCGAGCACCATCGCCATTGGATATCATCCACCAGATTCTGCCACATGTATAATCTAGAAGACTCCATGGTTGAACATAATTCATGACTAAATTTGCCATAACTAAACTCAGGCAAAGTTATTAATAAGTTCTTCAAAATGAGAGCCACAAGTTGGCAAGCCTAAGGGAATCTTGCCACATTTTTTGTGTGTATGTCATGTGGGGCCAATGTGGCTTGCCTAAGGTGTGGCTTGAACAAAACACTCACCTAAGTTAATCAAACTTGCCTAACCTTACATTCCACCAAATTTTGCCACAAGTTGGCAAGCCTAAGGGAATCTTGCCACATTTTTTGTGTGTATGTCATGTGGGGCCAGTGTGGCTTGAACAAAACACTCACCTAAGTTAATCAAACTTGCCTAACCTTACATTCCACCAAATTTTGCCACAAGTTGGCAAGCCTAAGGGAATCTTGCCACATTTTTTGTGTGTATGTCATGTGGGGCCAGTGTGGCTTGCCTAAGGTGTGGCTTGAATCAAACACTCACCTAAGTTAATCAAACTTGCCTAACCTTACATTCCCCCAAATTTTGCCACAAGTTGGCAAGCCTAAGGGAATCTTGCCACATTTTTTGTGTGTATGTCATGTGGGGCCAGTGTGGCTTGCCTAAGGTGTGGCTTGAACCAAACACTCACCTAAGTTAATCAAAATTGCCTAACCTTACATTCCACCAAATTTTGCCACATGTTAGAATCCAGAAAACTACACATGTAGAAGCATAATGCACAAACCACTGAATCTCATGCGTAATGCACGTGTACCTTCCTACTAGTACTAGTAGTAGTAAGAAACAAATTCCAGTTTTGGCACGAGCTCAGATCAAGGAGCACCACAAGGCCTGCCGCAGGAGTTACATTTTCCTCTCGGGGCCCACGGGACCGAACTTCAGTGGCTTAGTGCCCGGCCTATGAGTCAATGACATGTGGGCCTTAAATGCGGCTGGGCCACATGTCATTCTCATGGTGGTGGCGTGGTTCGCGACTCACTCGTTCGAGATGAACTGGCCGGTGGTGGCGTGGCCGTGGCGAGGGTATCACAGCTGGGCGTCGGGGCGTTATGAGGCGTAGATGGCCACACCGGCGGGACGAACAATCCTACCATTCTATCACTGACATGTGGGACCCATAAGCATGGGTCCCACCTGTCAGCGAAGGAAAGGCACGGCAAGGCAGTGATAGCCACGTCAGAGGATCCATGTCCACGTCGGAGGACGTTGTGCAGTGGATAGGAGCGGTGTCGTGGGAAACGCGTGTGGGTGTGGCAGAGGTAGAAACAAGAAACGTGATGGTCGCCGTGGTTCAACTTCAATGGACAAGCTGTCGTGTTCCGGCGACACATGTATATCAAAACTAGAGTGTTTATATTTCAAGCACATGAACAAGTATTATCCTACTAGTTTGGATCCATTGCAATGCACGGGCAAGCACATTGGTAGTAGTAGTGTCCATCTCTATCTCTAGAGGCCTTCCCTCATTCATCCTTTTCTCTCACAAGATAAACTACTCATACAAATGCATCTTGATGTTCCGTGGAACACACGAGGATGTTCCCTTGGGGGTCTCTCCAGCGCGGCGTGGCCGTAGTTGCAAGTTTGTGACGCCCCCGATTCAATCGTACACTAATCATGCACGCAAATGTGTACGATCAAGATCAGGGACTCACGGGAAGATATCACAACACAACTCTACAAATAAAAATAAGTCATACAAGCATCATAATACAAGCCGGGGCCTCGAGGGCTCTAATACAAGTGCTCGATCATAGACGAAGTCACCGAAGCAACAATATCTGAGTACGTATATAAGTTAAACAAGTTGCCATAAGATGGCTAGCACAAACTGGGATACAGATCGAAGAGGCGCAGGCCTCCTGCCCTGGGATCCTCCTAACTACTCCAGTCGTCGTGCCGGGCTGCACGTAGTAGTAGGCGCCTCCATAGTAGTCGCCATCGACGGTGGCGTCGCTCTGGGCTCCATCGTCTCGTCGCAAAGCAACCGAGTAGAGATATGGGAAAAAGGGGGAACAAGGCAACCGTGAGTACTCATCCAAAGTACTCGCAAGCAAGGAGCTACACTATATATGCATGGATATATGTGTAAAGGGCCACATCAGTGGACTGAACTGCAGAATGCCAGAATAAGAGGGGGATAGCTAGTCTTATCGAAGACTACGCATCTGGTCACCTTCGTCTTGCAACAGGTAGAAGAGGGTAGGTTGAAGTCCTCCAAGTAACATTGTATAGCATAATCCTATCCGGCGATCCCCTCCTCGTATCCCCGAGAGAGAGCGACCACCGGTTGTATCCGCACTTGGAAGGGTGTGTTTTATTAAGTATCCGGTTCTAGTTGTCATAAGGTCAAGGTACAACTCCAAGTCGCCCTGTTATCAAGATCACGACTATTCGAATAGATTAACTTCACTGCAGGGGTGCACCACATAACCCAACACGCTTGATCCCATTTGGCGGACACACTTTCCGGGTCATGCCCGCCGCGGAAGATCAACACGCCGCAGCCCCACCTAGGCTCAACAGAGAGGTCAAGACACCGGTCTAAACCTAAGCGCCAGTGTGTCCGGGCCCATCGCCTGAAAGCACACCTGCACGTTGCATGGGCGGCCGGAAGCAGACCTAGCCTAGTGGCGTTCCAGTCCAATCCGGCACGCGCCGCTCAGTCGCTGACGTCACGAAGTGCTTCGGCTGATACCACGACGCCGAGTGCCCATATCTCTCCCACGTAGTTGGTTAGTGCGTATAGGCCCGTAGCCAGACTCAGATCAAATACCAAGATCTCGTTAAGCGTGTTAAGTATCCGCGAACGCCGAACAGGGCCAGGCCCACCTCTCTCCTAGGCGGTCTCAACTCGCCTGCTGCCTCCGCCACAAAGATCCACTCGCGGGTGCTCCACCAGCCGACCCGACTTTAGTCTCCACATGTATCATGTATAAAGTATATAGTATATACCCGTGATCACCTCTCGAGTGATCACGGACCGATAGTGTAGCACAGCAGACGGACAAGAATGTAGGGCCTCAGATGAAAATACTAGCATCCTATACTAAGCATATAGGATTGCAGGTAAAGGTAACAATGAGTAACAAGGATGTGCTATGCATCGTGATAGGTATAACAGAAGCAAGAACATGCTACACTACTCTAATGCAAGCAGTATAGAGTAGAATAGGCGATATCTGGTGATCAAGGGGGGGGGGGGGGCTTGCCTGGTTGCTCTGGCAAGAGAGAGGGGTCGTCAACACCGTAGTCGAACTGGGCAGCAGCAGCGTCGGTCTCGTAGTCTACTGGAGAGAAGAGGGGGAAGAAACAATGAATACCATGTAAACAGATGCATATCGATGCATGACATGACAAGTAACGATGCTAGGCGTGCCCTAACGTGGTATGAGGTGGTACGGTTAGGGGAAACATCCGGGAAAATATCCCCGGGTTTCGTGTTTTCGCGAGGAGCCGGAGGGGAAAGTTGCGGGTTCGATAGGTTAGGGTGTGTGGCGGACGAACGGATCATGCGTATCCAGATTCGCCTCGCTGCTCGAGCAATTTTCATGTAGAAAGTTTTTCATCCGAAGCTACGGATTATTTTATATTAATTTTTAAAGATTTAATTTATTTTTAGAATTAACAGAATTAATTTAATTAGAAAATGCGATTATGACGCCAAAGATGATGTCGAGGTGATGTCGCAATCAACTAGTCAGTTGACCTAGTCAAACTAACATGTGGGTCCCACTGTCACTTTCCAAGACTAACTAAGCAGGTTTAATTAGTTTAGTTAACCGATTAGGTTAATTAAACTAATTTAATTAATTTAATTAATTAATTAATATTTTTATTTTTTATCCTTTTTTTAGACGTTTTGGGGTGGGACCCCTTTGTCATAGGGATAGGGGCCTTAACGGGTGTGGTGCCAACGGGTGGGAGCCCACGGGGAGTGGGCGTAGCCCGCCCGAGTGGGACGAGGCCACCGGAGGCCGCGGGCAACCGTGGAGGAGAGCGGGCGGTAGGGCGCGCCGGGGACGTGGCCACGACGGTCGGGTGAGCAGGCCGGGCGGGAGCCGCCGCGAGGCGGGCACGTGAGTGAGCGCCGGTGGGCGAAGAAGAAGAATGGTCGTGCGTGGTGGTGACAAGACGCGAACAATGAGATTTATGGAAGCGAGGCCGGAGTAGCAGGCGTGCACGGGCGGTGATGGGTGCGGCCGGCGCGGGTGTGGGCGCACGGTGCGCGAAGTCGGTCTCGAGCAGAGGCAGGGAAGGAGGAGGACGAGGCCGTGGCCTCACCGGGATTCGTAGGGCACGGGGCAGTGGTTCTCGAGGTGGGTGACGGGGACGAGACGACGACGTAGAGGACGGTGGGGAGGCAGACCGTTGAGAGCGTCCGGCGGAGTGTTCTCTGGCAAGGTCCTCGGGCAGAGGCTGCACGCGCCGGCCGAGCGATGGGGAGGCGGCGCTGGCGACGGCGGTGGGGAGGTTCCGACCGGTGGTTCTCGACGACAAGCGACGGGGGGCCCCGACGGGCGGTGTCAGTGGCGATGGGGAACGGCATCGAGGGAGGTTTCATCCTCGATCCAGATCGGGATCGGGGGAAGAGGGGAGGAGGGGCGTGGGGAGCGAGTGGGGGGGGGAGTGGGTGCGATGGGCTAGGGTTTCCGTCGGTGAGGGGCTATGGAGGGGTTAGGTGGGCCGGCCTGGTCAGTTGGTTGGCCAGCTGGGCCGGTTGGCCCAGTGGGGGAAAGGGGGTGGTTTCCGTTTTCTTTTCTTGCTTTTTTTCTTCTTCCTTTTCTGTTTTATTTTAATTAGCTGTTGTTTTCCATTTAAAACTTGTTCCAAATGACTTTTGTAAAAGTGGAGCCTTAACACATAAATACTATGCAATAAGCTGCACTGCCACCAGAAGTCTAGTCCCCAAATAATTTAGTTTGATATTTTTTTTAATTAGTAAAGGCATTTAAATAATTATATTTGCTACTATTTTATTTATATTAGAGCATTTAAACGCTTTATAAAAATGTTGCTTCTTCACCACAATTACCTATGCAGTATTTGGTTCACTCCGATCATTTTAGTTTTAATATTTGAAAACTTTTATTGTTTGCCTGATTTTGAATTTGAATTTGAATCGGTTTCGAACAAATTCGAGATTAGCAACTATAATCGAGGTGACGTGGCTTCATTAGCAGAGGTTCACTGTAGCTTAATTATCCGGGCGTCACAATTCTCCTCCACTACAAGAAATCTCGTCCCGAGATTTAAGAGGGGAGTAAGGGGGAAAGTTCTGGTTACGATATTCTAACGGATCTTCTCGAAGAAGTTAATCCCTTTCGTTGATGTCTTCAATTCTTTATTTTGATGCATCATGATAAACTTGTCATCATTTCTTCGGGAACTCCATCGCATTTCACGAAAGGATAAGGGCAGCTCACTACGACATAATGCTTTTGAGGGAAACAATCTGGGGTTAACCCATGAATTAGTATAAGATTATCTCTCGAGTTGAACATATGAAATACCTCGAGAGTAAGGTACGAAGGTACCATAAGAGGCTCCAAGCGGATAGATAGTTGCCTGAAGCCTAAACTAGAGTGAGAAAGG
Source organism: Aegilops bicornis (assembly GCA_021605145.1). Taxonomy (NCBI): domain Eukaryota; kingdom Viridiplantae; phylum Streptophyta; class Magnoliopsida; order Poales; family Poaceae; genus Aegilops; species Aegilops bicornis. The sequence continues at coordinate 771,962,449 of CM038673.1, read as the reverse complement.
GGTTCAGAGTAGCGAGAGTAAATATTGCGTCTGATACCAGAATAGATCACTAGGACAGTGGCCCGTGAATTACATACGAGTCCACGCGCGAGGAATAACTTTGGGAATAGGGGGTGTACAGGACAGTCAGGTTTCGATCCCGTGGAACTGTGGGTTATGGGCCCACCATGTGGTATTTTTAATAGGAGCAGTGACATCTTTCACGGTCATGATAGCAAGGCATGTCAGAGAGTACCATGTCAGTTATGTCGGCAACAACGTTGGTACCAAGGGCGAGGGACGAAGAGAACCATTTTCCTGCTTGTTGCATCAAGGCGGACCAATAGGCAAAGTTCTCGTCCATCGGTGGTTACCGAAGTGTCACCAACAATAGTAACTGGGTCTTACTGGCAGAGTTGTACCACGAGGTGCTTACATAAGCAGGAGAATAATACTGCTTAGATTATATAGACCTCAAGAAAGATTAAACCAACCAATGGAAAGGAAAATAAGATTATCAGATTAAACAGAACAATGGAAAGGAAAATGTGTTTAAACACCTATTTCAAGGGTATATCCTTCCCAACGACAAGCAGAGCATGATATCCATGACAGGATATAATGTAGAAAACTATTTAGGTAGGGGAGAGAACTTTTATGACGTTACCCATACAACGGTGTTTGGATAGTTTAGCAGGAAACATTTAGCATTGGCTTCAAATGTCCTTGTTGAAAATCGGAGTACCACAAACATGCTTCGAGATAGCATTGCATGGTCTTCAAGCAAAGTTCAGACTTTGGAAACAAAAAGGGTCCATCAGGAAGAACTTATAGAATAAGTCTTACAATTTCCTCATGAAAGAAAGGATAGCCTGACTGAAAAGGAAACCATAACAATAGGGCCTCCGGCCAGGTGTGCTAGGCATGACATCACCTTACCGGTTCATATAAAGACCAATGTTGTGACTCTTGGAAAATGTTCCAACATCATATCTGACCAAGATTCATATCTAATCGGTGTCAAAATACCTCAGACTCAGGATGCCTGAGAGGAAAAGGTGTAATACAATTGACAAGATGACATTGTAAAATTCTCGAGAAATGAACTATGGGAGCAAGTTCCGAAACAAGAGCTCATCATTAAATCAAGGAGAGGATGAGGGGTAGCTGATGGAATCAGCGAGAATCCTCGAGATTTCCAAAAGGTGGATTTCCAGTTACGTGAACAAGGAGATAACATTTGTCGGATCAAATGATAAAATGGTGTATGCTCGAGGAGAACATACACAGTTAAACATTGGATGAGAGGTGCACCCGAAATATGGGCTGGGTTGCACGACCAACGTCAGAATATGATTCAATAATCAATAGTCTAAGAATGAACAGCCGACCATTAACTTCAAAGCAATAGGGTCGCTAGAAGGGCAGAATCCAAACAGCACCGTTCACTTGTTGGTACCCCGGTCGGAATCAACACGAGGACCATGAAAAAGTGGTGATGGTGAGTAGTATCACTATACCAAGAACTCTTTAAGAGGTGCAGCAGTCCTCACAACATCCTTGATACTAAAAGATGGTAATACTCCAAGGTAAAGAAGAACAAATGCTAGATAGCAGGGAGCTCAAGGTATAACACAAAACACGAACAAGTTTGTGTTGAACGGAAGGCAATAAAGTGGTCAAAGTTAACACAAATCATCGGGGCAAGGATGGTATTTCTCATCATGAACTCAATTGACATCCTGGAAGAGCTCATAAGGTTGATGATGATCACGACACATTTGTCGATAGATTTCATGAAGATGTAATCAATCAGCGACGACATCAAGTCAAAGGAATGATGAAGCGGAAGGTTATTGGAACCATGGGTAGGACACAAACTTGATATCAAGCTTGTTGTTCAAGATGGAACGATATGATGAGCAAAGTCTACGTAATGTTAGCTCATCGTCGAAAACTTTGCTCCGGGAAGGACCAGGTAGCACAGTTAAAAGTTGCACGATAATGATATGGCCGATCAGGCTAGGTATGACATGATCGAGTACAAACTCGGACTTAAAGAAGATTATCAAGAGTTTTTGAACCGTAGGGCAGACTCGGTTCAGTTATCGGTGTTTTTTTTGAGTGTTTAATAACTCAGAGCCCATGAAAACTGTAATCAGTGAGAATGTAGTACTTGATGAAGAACTCATAAGAAGTTATGCAGTTCCAAGATAATCTCGTGATACCAGGGGGGTAATACTCGAAGACGGATCACAGTAGAGGTTGGACCGGGGTATTGATCCACGTAAGACAAGTGCTTACACTTGCATCGAAAATGGTATTTAAAGGAGAACATGGTCGAACCACGATTGTAAAAGGCCGATCCCAGATATAAGAACTTATACCAAGGGAATAATTAATTTAAGAGAAGCTTTAATGATAAGATCTACATCGTGTCCATGGGCATGAACATAAAGTTCAAGGTCGACTCCCACTTCTCCAAAGGCATAACCTTTCATTCACTTCTCGCGTTCGATGAAGTTGCAGTGTTGAAATTTTATCTGGCGAAACACCGTAAGAGTATGGCTCGTGAAAACTTTCGGGTTCACACGGTTTAGAGAAGGCATATGTTCAACCCATAGGGCTTCTTAGAAACATATACCACAAGTTTCAAGAGTAAATAACACAAGCCCGAAAGCAGAGCATGGTTGGCCAAGCAGAGGATACAACTTAACAAAGGCATTATGTATCTAGGGAAGAACTCACAAAGTGATCAAATGTGAAAGACACTGTCGGATAACAATCCAAAAATGGATCGGGTGATCCACAATGGAGCTGATGTGAGTATCAGTACTCCATCAGAGGAAGAAAGAATGCACGAGCATCATATTATAGAACATCGGAATAATTCGATGTTTAGATTAACCAAGGAATTATGATTTCCAAAACAAAGGATCAGAAGCAGACGCTCTGAACAAGGATGGATAAGTTGTATAGACCAGAGGCACAATTAACGACAAATAGTTTGGTCGAGAACCAGCTCATGTTCAAAATGACGTCTGAGCAGGAAAGATAATCCTAGGACTCGACTGATGATTGTGAACATTCACAACGTATTGAATCAACGGACTCAAAAATGATTGTGACAAAGGATGCCAATATGATTACTATACTTATGGGATCAATCATAATGAAAGCAAACAAGAAATTCCAGAGCAATAGGTTGCTGAGGATTTTCGGAATATCGAATGGTATTTCGAAGACTTTTGTGTAACACATGAACAAGTGGGGGATGAGCGGATACTCAACAAGTGCGAGAATTAACCGTAGGGGTATTCAGGTGTCAATGAACAGCGCGGCAGTAAGCTCAAAGGATTATCGAAACATCGACGAGTGTTTCGGGGTAACTTGTAATAACAAGACCAACTGGGGATGAATGTAAGAATAACAACTTCAAGTAGTTATCCATAAGGGTTGACGGTGGAAGGGGAATTGCAAACGCGATGAACACAAGTTCTCGGGTTAATAGCGGAGAGTATCTTCAGGGTCTTCACGTGCAGCAGACGATCAACAGTAATAAGGGGCTCTCCGGGTGAAAGCGATAACGAGATCCTAATGTTAGATTTAGCAAAATTCATTTAACCCAAATAGAAGAGAGTTCAAAATCCCAGAGTAAAGGTCGAGGAGTAAAAGATCCTAGTACCACCCAATGGCGACGTGGGCCCGTAAGGCACACAGCCATGTTAGTAAAAGTTTTGTAATGTCTAGACTCGACTTCGGACAAGGAGTTGGGAAGGGGGATTCCTACAGGCAGTCGGCTCTGATACCAACTTGTGATGCCCCCGATTCAATCGTACACTAATCATGCACGCAAATGTGTACGATCAAGATCAGGGACTCATGGGAAGATATCATAACACAACTCTACAAATAAAAATAAGTCATACAAGCATCATAATACAAGACAGGGGCCTCGAGGGCTCGAATACAAGTGCTCGATCATAGACGAGTCAGCGGAAGCAACAATATCTGAGTACAGACATAAGTTAAACAAGTTGCCATAAGATGGCTAGCACAAACTGGGATACAGATCGAAAGAGGCGCAGGCCTCCTGCCTGGGATCCTCCTAACTACTCCAGTCGCCGCTGGCTGCTGCGTAGTAGTAGGCGCCTCCAGGTAGTAGTCGCCATCGGCCGGTGGCGTCTGGCTCCTGGGCTCCATCGTCTGGTCGCAGCAACCGAGTAGAGAAAGGGGAAAAAGGGGGAACAAGGCAACCGTGAGTACTCATCCAAAGTACTCACAAGCAAGGAGCTACACTATATATGCATGTATATATGTGTAAAGGGCCATATCAGTGGAGTGAACTGCAGAATGCCAGAATAAGAGGGGGATAGCTAGTCTTATCGAAGACTACGCTTCTGGTCACCTTCGTCTTGCAACAGGTAGAAGAGGGTAGGTTGAAGTCCTCCAAGTAACATTGTATAGCATAATCCTATCCGGCGATCCCCTCCTCGTATCCCTGAGAGAGAGCGACCACCGGGTTGTATCGGCACTTGGAAGGGTGTGTTTTATTAAGTATCCGGTTCTAGTTGTCATAAGGTCAAGGTACAACTCCAAGTCGTCCTGTTACCGAAGATCACGGCTATTCGAATAGATTAACTTCCCTGCAGTGGTTCACCACATAACCCAACACGCTTGATCCCATTTGGCCGAACACACTTTCCTGGGTCATGCCCGGCCGCGGAAGATCAACACGTCGCAGCCCCACCTAGGCTCAACAGAGAGGTCAAGATGCCGGTCTAAACCTAAGCGCCGAAGTGCAGGCCCATCGCCTGAGCACACACACAGCGTTGCGTGGGCGGCCGAGCGCAGACCTAGCCTAGTGGCGTTCGAGTCCAATCCGGCGCGCGCTCGATCGGCTGATGTCACGAAGTGCCGGTGATACCACGACGTCGAGTGCCCATATCTCTCCCACGTAGTTGGTTAGTGCGTATAGGCCCGTAGCCAACTCAGATCAAATACCAAGATCTCGTTAAGCGTGTTAAGTATCCGCGAACGCCGAACAGAGCCAGGCCCACCTCTCTCCTAGGCGGTCTCAACCTGCCCTGTCGCTCCGCCACAAAGATCCACTCGCGGGTGCTCCACCAGCCGATCCGACTTTAGTCTCCACATGTATCATGTATAAAGTATATAGTATATACCCGTGATCACCTCCCGAGTGATCACGGCCCGATAGTATAGCACAATGACGGACAAGAAAGTAGGGACACAGAAGAAAATACTAGCATCCTATACTAAGCATATAGGATTGCAGGTAAAGGTAACAACAGTAGTAACAAGGACAGGCTATGCATCAGGATAGGTATAACAGAAAGCAGTAAAATGCTACACTACTCTAATGCAAGCAGTATAGAGTAGAATAGGCGATATCTGGTGATCAAGGGGGGGGGGGCTTGCCTGGTTGCTCTGGCAAGAGAGAGGGGTCGTCAACTCCGTAGTCGAACTGGGCAGCAGCAGTGGCGTTCTCGTAGTCTACCGGAGAGAAGAGGGGGAAGAAACAATGAATACCATGTAAACAGATGCATATCGATGCATGACATGACAAGTAACGATGCTAGGTGTGCCCTAACGTGGTATGAGGTGGTACCGGTTAAGGGGGGAAACATCCAGGAAAATATCCCCGGTGTTTCGTGTTTTCGCGGAAGGAGCCGAGGGGAAAGTTGCGGGTTCGATAGGTTAGGGGTGTGTGGCGGACGAACGGACTGCGTATCCAGATTCGTCTCGTCGTTCTGAGCAATTTTCATGTAGAAAGTTTTTTCATCCGAGCTACGGATTATTTTATATTAATTTTTAAAGATTTAATTTATTTTTAGAATTAACAGAATTAATTTAATTAGAAAATGCGATTATGACGTCAGCATGATGTCAGGGTGATGTCAGCAGTCAACTAGTCAGTTGACCTAGTCAAACTAACATGTGGGTCCCACTGTCACTTTCCAAGACTAACTAAGCAGGTTTAATTAGTTTAGTTAACCGATTAGGTTAATTAAACTAATTTAATTAATTTAGTTAATTAATTAATTAATTAATATTTTTATTTTTTTATCCTTTTTTTAGACGTTTTGGGGTGGGACCCCTTTGTCATAGGGACAGGGGCCTTAACGGGTGTGGTGCCAACGGGTGGGAGCCCACGGGGAGTGGGCGTAGCCCGCCCGAGTGGGACGAGGCCACCGGAGGCCGCGGGCAACCGTGGAGGAGAGCGGGCAGAGGCGCGCCGGACGTGGCCACAACGGTCGGGTGAGCAGGCCGGGCGGGAGCCGCAGCGAGGCGGGCACACGAGTGAGCGCCGGTGGGGCGCAGCAGCAGCAGCTGGTCGTGCGTGGCGGTGACAGCACGGCGAACAGCGGGGTTTGCGGAAGCGAGGCCGGAGTAGCCAGGGCGTGCACGGGCGGTGATGGGTGCGGCCGGCGCGGGTGTGGGCGCACGGTGCGTGAAGTCGGTCTCGAGCAGAGGCAGGGAAGGAGGAGGACGAGGCCGTGGCCTCACCGGGATTCGTAGGGCTCGTGGCAGTGGTTCTCGAGGTGGGTGACGGGGACGAGGCGTCGACGTAGAGGACGGCGGGGAGGCAGACCGTTGAGAGCGTCCGGCGGAGTGTTCTCTGGCGAGGTCCTCGGGCAGCAGTGGTGCGCCGCACGGCGTCGAGCGATGGGGGGGAGGCGGCGCCGATGACGGCGGGCGGTGGGGAGGTTCCGACCGGCGGTGTCGACGACAAGCGGCAGAGGCCCCGACGGGCGGTGTCAGTGGCGATGGGGAACGGCATCGAGGGAGGTTTCATCCTCGATCCAGATCGGGATCGGGGGAAGAGGGGAGGAGGGGCGTGGGGAGTGAGTGGGGGTGGGGGGTGGGTGCGATGGGCTAGGGTTTCCGTCGGTGAGGGGCTATGGAGGGGTTAGGTGGGCCGGCCTGGTCATTGAGTTGTACCGGGCGGTTGTGATGGGGGAAAGGGGGTGGTTTCCGTTTTCTTTTCTTGCTTTTTTTTTATTTCTTCCTTCTCTGTTTTATTTTAATTAGTTGTTGTTTTCCATTTAAAACTTGTTCCAAATGACTTTTGTAAAAGTGGAGCATTAACACATAAATACTATGCAATAAGCTGCACTGCCACCAGAAGTCTAGTCCCCAAATAATTTAGTTTGATATATTTTTTAATTAGTAACGGCATTTAAATAATTATGTTTGCTACTATTTTATTTATATTAGAGCATTTAAACGCTTTATAAAAATGTTGCTTCTTCACCACAATTACCTATGCAGTATTTGGTTCACTCCGATCATTTTAGTTTTAATATTTGAAAACTTTTATTGTTTGCCTGATTTTGAATTTGAATTTGAATCGGTTTCGAACAAATTCGAGATTAGCAACTATAATCGAGGTGACGTGGCTTCATTAGCAGAGGTTCACTGTAGCTTAATTATCCGGGCGTCACAAAGTTGACGCCCCTTGAGATGCCGACGTCGAGGGGCACTCGGATTTCCTCCGATGAGCAGGTAAGATGAGTTTGATCACGTAGTAAATGCATGCTAAAGACTACTTCCGTGTCCATTTCCTAATTCTGCCCCCCTTGCCCACTGTTTCACATGCTAGGCTCGGTCTGCAGTGGAGATTGGCTTGCATATATGCGGGAGGGTACCAACATCAATTTGCACAACATTTACAACGGTGACACCGTTCGCGTAGAACCTTTGTCCAACATTGGGATCAGCCATGCAACGGGCCACCGCATGAATTGGTACGATGGAACCACGGTGAGATTGAATAAAAGATAGCACGAACCTTGCACATGGCGGTCAAAGGCGGACCATGCTGTCTGCGGCCGATTTGTTGCCGTACGAGTAGGAAGACGATGTGCTCCTTTCTAACCGCATCTTCGCCGTGACAAACCAGGGGACTTATTTTGTATGGGACACATCCTACGATATACTCCCTCTCTCCCAGTTTATTTGTTTTGAATATTTTCATTTTATAAGTTTCAAATTCAAATTTAGAGCTCCCCATCACATGTTGAGATTACAATGTCCATTAAATCGCTAGTGCATGTATAGTAAAGAAACAAATCTCGAGTTTGGCACGAGTTCGTGTTGCGGGAGCACCACAAGCCCTGGCGCAGGAGTTACATTTCCCTCTCAGGGCCGTCGGGACTGAGCTTCACCTCCTTATTACAACTACCTTTGAGTCAATAACATGTGGACCCGATAGGTGACTGGTCCACATGTAATGCTCCCGAAGGCAGAGGGGCAGTGGGGCCAAGAGGGGTGAGCCGTAGGTCGGGGGACGTGTGGTTTCATGGATTCGAGCGGCGTCGTGGGAATCGCGGGTGGCTGTGGTAGAAACTTGATGCTCGCCGCATTTTAGGTGGCCCACATGTCATGCACACAAAGGCAGAGGGGCGGTGCGGCCGAGAGGGGTGAGGCGCACATCGGGGGGCGTGGTGCCGTGGGTTGGAGAGGCGTCGTGGGAATCACGAGATGAAACGTGATGGTCGCCGTAGTTGAACTTCCATGGACAAGCTGTCATGTCTACGGACACATGCACTATATACCGATCACTGGAAGGAGTAGCAGAGAAAGCTATATATGCGGATAAATAGTTCCTTATAGTCAAGCGGACCCACGCTACTACTCTGTTCCAAAGACATGCACACCATCAAAATAGTCCATCTATATCAATATACACCGAGAGGGAATAATTTTTTACAAGAGAGGACATAGTTCATCCATCCATAATGCCCTCCTATTTGGTGCAGCGTCTTCTTCTTCTTCTTCTTCTTCTTCTTCTTCTTCTTCTTCTTCTTCTTCTTCTTCTTCTTCTTCTTCTTCTTCTTCTTCTTCTTCTTCTTCTTCTTCTTCTTCTTCTTCTTCTTCGCTTCTTCTTCTTCTCATTCTCTGTGGGAGACGGCTTCAACAAGCTCTTTGGACCTTGCAGCTATCTCGAAACTCACACGGGCATCGAGGGCAGCATATTTTATCCGCTCGTACGTCAAGGGATAATTCTCCCATCCAGACGACCTTAATGCCACCGTCTCGTCACCCTTCTGAAGATTTGTACCGAGCACAAAATTTGCTATGTTAATTGGGATGGTGTCTGTTTCGCACAATCTTCTACAGGAATTTTGATTCTGGTTTGTAGGTCAGCGATGCTTTTCAAATCAAGGTTGTACGGCTCCAGCTTCTGTTTGTCCCCTTCGATGGCTGCCCCACAGAAGTATACGTCCTCCCGAGACAAGAAATCGTGAAGCTCATCTGGTATGGAGGGCGAGTGTGTGATGTGGTACACCAAAACATCATCTTCGAGGCACAGCTGAAGGACGGCAGCGCGCTGGATCTTCCCAGGGGCACGCTCCGTGTACTCTGCGTTGAGATCGATGACCCTCGTCTCTACCTTTTTGAGGGAGTTGGATACATTGTTGATCCACTGCCGAACAACCCTTGGGTGGACGGTGACGGTGGCAACTATGTGCATCGAGCCTTCGACGAGGAAATGTTGGACGCTAAAAACCTGCATCTCGATATCTTTCGCCATTTGGAACCGCTGGAACGGAGGGCTATGGTTTGGAGAATTAGGATTAGATGGCTAGTCTAACTGAAGTAGTAGATAATTATTTAAAGAGGTTAAAACAATGTGAACGCAGTGGGGTTTGAATGCAAATGAAGACGAAGGGGAGGTGAAGAAGCCGAGGCGAATCGGTTCCCGATGGAGAAGTAAATGGGAGAAGTGGCGTGCAGGCAGTTGATTAGACGGCTAGGTAGACTGAACGAAAAGGGTATGCGGGTAGACTGAGGATTCGTACCTGTTAGGTATGCGTGCCCATCCTTCCCGATAGGTGGGACCTATGCAAACAGATAAAAAAATGTGTCGTAGCTTTTTTTGAGCCCGTGAGTGGGAGACACAATATTCTCTCGGTTAAGGAATACTCCCTCCGTTTAGGTGAGTATAAGTCACCTTATGAAAATCAGGTTTTCCCAAAACCTTTAGGCGTGGAGCATTAACTTCCTGCTCGATCCCCTCCCAGCCTCGTTAGCCAGCGTTCTCTTCCTTTGCTGCCGCGTTCTACCTTTCCATTTTTCCTCTTCTCAAGTGTGGAACGATCTGCATGCCGTCCTTGATGCACCAGAACGACCACTGCATGCATCACGGCAGGGCATTGATTGGGCATGCACGAGAATTTGGTTCTGCTCACAATATGGATGATACAAGAACGATGAAGTGAACAGGCATGCTAGCACGGGAGACCTATTTCCACTATACAATACTGGAGTACTCATGTTCCTACTAGAAGTAATAGTAGTAGTAGTACAACTGTGGTACACTTGATGGTCAAAATACTATTCATCCTGTCCTCACAGTGAAGTGACAACACCCTGCGCCTAACACTAGTCCAGGCGAGGCGGCGTGTTCGGGTTACCAAAGACAGCCTCACCCTATGCACTGTGCAGTCTGTCACCGCCGCTGTACAGCACATTGGCGCCTCGCCTCGTCTCCCTCTCCGCTCCCATAGCACCACTCCATCTCCATCTCCTTCTCCGTCTCCATCTCCATCTCCATCTCAATGTGCCCCCGTGTACCGTCGCCTCACTCACCTCCCCCAGTACCACTATTCCCTCGCTAGCCGCTCCAGCACCGACATCCTTCTCCCCCGTAAATCAAGCCCCCTTCCAAACTCCACCATGGCCGTGTTGGGGAACGGTGCAGAAAATTAAAATTTTCCTACGGTTTCACCAAGATCCATCTATGAGTTCATCTAAGCAACGAGTCATGGGAGAGAGATTGCATCTACATACCACTTGTAGATCGCGTGCGGAAGCGTTCAAGGGAACGGGGATGATGGAGTCGTACTCGCCGTGATTCAAATCACCGATGACCAAGTGCCGAACGGACATCACCTCCGCGTTCAACACATGTACGGAATGGACGACGTCTCCTCCTTCTTGATCCAGCAAGGGGGAAGGAGAGGTTGAGGAAGAAGGCTCCAACAGCAGCACGACGGCGTGGTGGTGATGGAGTGACAGTTCTCCGGCAGGGCTTCGCCAAGCACACGCAGAGGAGGAGAGGTGTTGGGAGGGAGGGCTGCGCCTTGGAAGTGTGTGCAGCCCTCCCTCACCCCTCTATTTATAGGGAAGGGCAAGGGCCGGCCCCTCTAGATGAGATCTAGAGGGGGGGCGGCGGCCAGGGAGGGGGCTTGCCCCCCAAGCAAAGGGGGGGCGCCCCCCACTAGGGTTCCCCCCAACCCTAGGCACATGGGCCCAAGGGGGGGCGCCCCCCACTAGGGTTCCCCCCAACCCTAGGCACATGGGCCCAAGGGGGGGCGCCCAGCCCTCTAGGGGCTGGTTCCCTGCCCCTTGTGGCCCATGAGGCCCTCCGAGAGGGGTGGCCCCTCCGGTGGACCCCCGGAACCTCTCCGGTGGCCCCGGTACAATACCGATATGACCCCGAAACTTTCCGGTGTCCGTTTGACAACTTCCCATATATAAATCTTTACCTCCGGACTATTCCGGAACTCCTCGTGACGTCCGGGATCTCATCCGGGACTCCGAACAACATTCGGTAATCACATACAAGTCTTCCTAAGAACCCTAGCGTCACCGAACCTTAATTGTGTAGACCCTACGGGTTCGGGAGACATGCAGACATGACCGAGACGGCTCTCCGGTCAATAACCAACAGCGGGATCTGGATACCTATGTTGGCTCCTACATACTCCTCGATGCTTTCCACGGATGAACCACGATGTCGAGGATTCAAGCAACCCCGTATACTATTCCCTTTGTCCGACGGTATGTTACTTGCCCGAGATTCGATCGTCGGTATCCCAATACCTCGTTCAATCTCGTTACCGGCAAGTCACTTACTCGTACCGTAATGCATGATCCCGTGACCAGACACTTGGTCACTTTGAGCTCATTATGATGATGCACTACCGAGTGGGCCCAGTGATACCTCTCCGTAACACGGAGTGACAAATCCCAGTCTCGATCCGTGTCAACCCAATGTACACTTTCGGAGATACATGTAGTTCACCTTTATAGTCACCCAGTTACGTTGTGACGTTTGGTACACCCAAAGCACTCCTACGATATCCGGGAGTTACACGATCTCATGGTCTAAGGAAGAGATACTTGACATTGGAAAAGCTCTAGCAAAACGAACTACGATCTTGTGCTATGCTTAGGATTGGGTCTTGTCCATCACATCATTCTCCTAATGATGTGATCCCGTTTTCAATGACATCCAATGTCCATAGTCAGGAAACCATGACTATCTATTGATCAACGAGCTAGTCAACTAGAGGCTCACTAGGGACATATTGTGGTCTATGTATTCACACGTGTATTACGATTTCCGGATAATACAATTATAGCATGAATAAAAGACAATTATCATGAACAAGGAAATATAATAATAATCCTTTTATTATTGCCTCTAGGGCATATTTCCAACAGGCCGAACGCGAACCGCGCAGCATCCATATGAGCCGCGATTGGAGCAATCTCCCCAGTGACATCCTCGACCTCTGTTGTTCGTGTATGGATATGTTGACCGCCCTGCGGCTGGCTGCATGCTTGAGGGACATGCACACGGCCATCGTCGAAGCGAGGCCTAAGCTTTTCAAGACACCCTACTTGCTGCTACCTGGTCTTGCGAGATTGGCTCACCATGATACGGAGGCGCGCATGATGCCCCACGACTTCAATCCGATCTCCATTAGCCGAAACTTCTTTGCAGGTATGTAGTGTGTCGCTGTACATCATTTCCCTCGACATCGATCCGATCACCATCACCCGAAACTTCTTGGCAGGTATGTCTTTGGGTCGGCATGAACTCCCCTTTGGATGGCTGCCTTTAGAGAAGACGGTAAAAAGTTGGTGCTCATGAACTTCCAGACCTCCCATGAGATTATCCTTCCTCCGTTGGATTATATAGAGTATTACCATCGCGGTCCAAGTCATCTAGATTACTACGTCAGTTGGACGGACCTTGTTTTGCAGAAGATTGTAATCTGCCAAGTACCCACACAACATGTGAATTACGCAAACTTCAAGCTAATTGCCTTGTTCGACTGCGGACTCGCCTATCTTTACGCCGGTGCCTTTTTTAGCTGGAGACAACTCGGCTCGAAGTGGATCATCGTCAAAGCTGATACCCACTTCTGTGATGCTATTGAACACAATGGCATCATCTACGCGATCGACAAAGCAGATGGCACCACGTATTGCTGGGACGGCGCGTGTAAGTTGTTTTCGTCTCATGTTAATGATGATGCCATGACACTGTTTGAACTTTTTTTGATGATTGGCATATCCCTGTTTGAGCAGAATTTGAGTAGAACTATGGCAATATATTAGAGACGTCAGAATCGGCTATATTTGGAATGAGTTAATTCATGCAATTGTGACCATGTCATTACAGCCAATTTGTACCTGAATAATCAAGCGGTTAGGAATATATGGATATTATCCTTATTTTACAGTAATCTATATACTACTACAAAATATGAGTGTGTATCAATGGCCATGTTAGTTTCCTCATTTTCATGATGTAGAAACATGCACCACACTGTTGGTTTCATCTAACCATACATTAGGGAAGTAAATGTGCATATGGAGAACTCTATATTTGGAAGTAGTGAAATCCTGTAATGCTTACCATGTGTACATACCTATATTCACCCTTCAGCAATCAATGACTAGAATAATATTCTCACAAAAAATTTGCCCACAGAACACGAGTATATAACAATACATGGTCTGTTAGTTACCTTGAAGAATTTATTTGTGAGGACAGAACATGATTACATAACATGCATGACATGGTAGTTTCCTGTGAAGAATCGATTGCGAGATAACATGAGTATAACCATGCATGGAACTTCTATATTTTCGAACCCAGTATACATTTCCTTGTATTTTCCTTCCAGTTCCAACAGGGACATATCAATGTTGTTTCTTGCATTATCCTACTCATACTCTGAACAATGCTGATCTTACATTAACAATTCATGTCCTTTTTGATATGATGCAGTGTCCCTACAGTTACTGCCCTTTGTAATTACACCACCTTTGCCAAAAACAGGGAAGCACAACTGGTTCCTCGCTCGATCAGATGACGGCAAAAGACTGATGATCATTCGGACACATGAGCTGGAAAAGTTATATTGCAAAAACCCCAATGTATACAAGCACCGTGTAATACGTGAGTATCCGGACAATGGCTGTTACGTCTATGAGCAGGATACCAGCTTGTTGGGGCCTTTAGGATTTTTTAGTTGGAGGCGGGTAAACAGCCTTGGTTCACACTCTCTGTTTCTCGGACTCAATTATCCGATTAACCAGGAGATCACCGTTGGCAAGGACCTTGATGGCAGAGAGGCTCTGTTTGCTATGGAAAACTATGTCTACACGGCGAGCCCTAGGAGTTCGGGAGCATACTCCCCTGATTGTCAACGATACAGCCTGCAGCCAAAAGAAGGTGAGAATGACAAAGGCATCCGGATTAACTTTGATCCTTGGATGTCTCAATTACGACAGGCAGTGATGTGGTTCAAGCCTTGAGGTTGATAGGTAATTGGGCTGTTGCATCGAAAGGGTGGAGTACTGGTGTCTCCGGATCACTGGTCGCTGAAGCGGGGCTGCAAATTATGATGGTGTTGGATCATCTCTTCGAATGACTTTGTTGTCTTTGCTGCTGGTTATGGATGGGTAGTTCTTTCTTTTGTTATGCATATTCCTTGTCATTTGGTCATCCTCGTCTATGTCACTCTTTCTATGTAATAGTTGCTTCGCTTAGAAAATCATTCTAAATGGGATCACGAGAGTCCTGAGCGCCGCAGGTGGGTACGTTTTGGTGGTGTAGCAAGACTTCTTATGAACTATCATGTCTTGCTGTTTATGTCGATAGTAGTCACTAGTCGGTGTTTGAATGTTGTATATATCGTTGTTTGAACTATTTATTGTCTCGAACTACGGTGGGCTAAATGAGGGCATCACCATTCTCCGGTGTTCAGAGTATATCTCCTTTTTCAAGTTATATAATTTGAGCTCACTGTCTTTTCAATGATGTACACTTTGTTTTGGGCCAAAGGAGGTGTCGTTGAATATGGGCCGAGTAGTAACGCAATGCCAAACATGTCAATTATGACTCTCGGGTCGGGCTCTCAAAAGATCCTAAAAAAAAGGCCGGGCTCTCCAAAAAAGAAAGAATAAGGACTCTTAGGCCGACATGTGGGCGCCACCGGTGTTTTCGTGCGCGTGCGCACCGAGAGCATATTGGCACGTGCTCGAAATTCATGCTACCTTTTCATCCCCAGTCTCCCGTCCCTCCCCCACCTCTGGAATCTCGATTCCTACTCCAGTTCCCCCAAATCCCCCTCCTGTTCTCCCTGTACTCAAGCGCACTATCATGTCGCCGGTCAACGCGGGTCTCCGAGCGGGAGATCCTGAGGTCCGTCCTGCCTTTGGTCGCTGCATGCTGTCGCTCAACAGTGGCATGGCGGCGCTTGACGACCAGTTTGCCGGCAAAGTGCTGATGGTAACCATCAACGGTGACCGGCCTCCCGTCTCGCCGGACGACCTTGTCAAAGCTCTTGGCATTGCGCACGACATCCAAATAAGTGACTTGCTCGTCGAAGTCTGTCCGCCACCGGCTGATTTCTTCGTCAGGTTCCGTACAACTTACGACTGCAGTCATGTGTTTGAATCTTCCCGGCGTTTGTTCTGCGGTGGCGCGCTGGTGAGCTTTGATCGGTGGCACCCAGGATTGGGCTCGGTGCCCTCTGAGCTTGAGTTTTTAACAAAGCTTACCTTCCACGGCATGCCTCGACGTGCTTGGAACAACGAGTCCATGAACGAGCTTATCAACGACCTTTGAGGTGAGCTCGTAAGTATGTTTGTTCCTCCAGACAGCTGGGCTCTGACGGTTATGGCATGGATGAAGAAGTCGTCCACCATACCGAAGGTGATTGGTGTTGAGATACCGTGCAGGAACCGGGTTGTACTATTATCGCCGCCACCAAGGCCACCGTGGACCACGTTAGGGATGTACCTGTATCGAGTGTTCGTGCATGTCGAAGAAGTGGTCAATCCATCAATCGAAGTCCTGCCGCCCCCGCTGGTGCCAGGGTCCGTCGACGACATCCACTACAGGAATCAACGTCAAACTTTCCCCGTGTTGCTCGGAATGATGGATGGCACAGGGCCTACTCCATCGGGCGGCGGAGGCCACTTCTTCTTTGGGAGAAGAGGCAGGGTTGGCTGCCTGGATGTGCTCTAATTTGAGGTAACAACTGAATTTTGTAAGATAGTACTAGTTAAATCCGAGCTATGGGTCTGAAGCACTGACATGCCAGTACATTTGATTGTGACCTGTTCTAATTTTGTACCTGAACTTTTTTTAGAAAGGGTTGTACGTCAACTTAATGTGCTAGCAGAACTTATTGTGTTGTCTGCATGCTTTCTTTGCACAACATTCAAGATATTTCCCCGTCATTTATAAAGACGATGAACCGTTATGTACGACTTCGTTGGTTTCAACATAGCCCTTCCCGTAGCGATCCACTGCTTCCATCCTGATTGTGCCGCCTGCGTGAAATTTGTGTATGCAAGTTCAGTGTGCTATAATGTTCTATATGATTGTGTCAACTATATAAGTTTTTACTGAGCATCAACAATGCATATGGCTGAAAGATGTATTTACGAGCATCGACCGATGAGTCTCTCTCTCTCTCTCACACACACACACACACACACACGCGCGCGCACACGCACAAGTGGGACCCGTTGAATTATTTATTTGCTCGTGACAGCTTTTAATTAGGTTCCACTGTAATCTAACTTTTTCTTAAGTTATTAATTGAGCTCAGTGACTTCAAAAAGATGTAAAGAAGCCTTGTTTGGGCCTTTCCGGCGTCCCTGAATGATGGCTGAGTAACCATGTTAGGTTGTACTATACTACACAGGCCTTTTTTTCAGCATCAGCAATGCAACTGGGCCGACAGTTGTACACAATATCCGGGTCAACTTGTTATACGCCCTATTGGGCTGCAAAGTTTCCTAGGAGGTATGCATTAGGCTTAACAAGAAAATGGACTTTAAGAAATAATAAATGGGATGTAATTATAATAACTGGGCAATTACTATGCACCAAACACGTAATTAGTTTGAAAAATATATTATTTTTGGAATTTAGCAATTTTAATTTCATTACTTGTTGCGCGCGCAATATTTCGTTGAATTTTAACGTGATACAACATTAGTTTGAAATTATATTTAACCTGACTAGAAATTTTGGATAAAAATATTTCGGATCCCATCAAAATGTGGGAATTTTTTTTTGAATTCTGTTTTGAGGGGTTGTTTGAAATTATTAATCGTTGTCCTACCTAGAAGTTGGGTTGTACTTTTAACAAACCCATAAATGGGCTGTAGTAAATTCCATTAGAATTGAAAAATGTGTTGTACATTCTTACAAATTGCAAATGGGCTATATGTTCTCTGCCAAATCCGAGTTGTGGGCCTACTAAGTTGACGCGTACCAAGGGCTTTGTCAACTTAGTCAATATAAACGATTCTAGCTAGAGTGATCCTACGATGTCCATCCAACGGCCGTAGTGTTTCTTTAACCTCTGGTCTTCTTGCTCCAGCCGCCCAAAGCAGCGTCGGTCGTGTCGCGTGCTCCAGCCTCCCGTGGCCGGCTGTGATGCCGCGGAGGCCTCACCGCCCCGTACTACTCCCACCGCTGGCCAGGCCATCCCTTTACTCACCCACACCCCCTGTTATTCCGCGGCGACGGCAGCCGAACGAGTGAACCCTCGTACTCCTCTCCGCGCGGGCTACCACTGTTGCGTCTTCCCTGGCTACGCGCCGCCCCCTTCCTAGGCCTCGCCGTCGTCCAGATCACCGCCCTGGTGCTCTTGGCGCAGTGTGGTCAACGTGGTCAACGACCGACTTCCATCGGAAGAGTAGTGTACGTGGAGAGGCTGACAGCTGGGTCCAGGCGGCCGCAAGGAAGTGCCTCCTTATTACGCGCAAAATAATTATTCCTCCACCTGACAGCAGGGACCCACCGGACGGGCCACCTTATTTCGTGAAAAAAACATTTCCCCCCTGACTGCTGGGACCCACCGGACGGGCCAGCATATTTCGCGAAAAAAACATTCCCCGCGCTGTCATCTCCGACCCACCGGAAGTGCCTCCTTATTACGCACAAAAAAGTGAATACCGCCCCTGCTAGCTGGGACCCACCATGGTGGGAGGCTGACTTGTGGGCCTACTAAGTTGACTGGGAGGGGGCCTTTGTCAAGTTTAGTCAATATGAACGATTCTAGCTCCAGTGACCGTACGATGGCCATCCAACGGCCGTAGTGCTTCTTCAACCTCTGGTGTTCTTGCTCCAGCCACCCAAAGCAGCGCCGGTCGTGCCGCATGCTCCTGCCTCCCGTGGCCGGTTGTGCTGCCGCGGAGGCCTCACCGCCCCTACTATTCCCACCGCTGGCCAGGCCCTGCGGCGATGACAGCCTCACACCCTAGTCGAACCAGTGAACCCTCGTACTCCTCTCCGCGCGGGCTTTGAGGGAGTTCCAGACTAGGGGGTGTCCGGGTAGCCGAACTATCATCATCGGCCGGACTCCAAGACTATGAAGATACAAAATTGAAGACTTCGTCCCGTGTCCGGATGGGACTTTCCTTGGCGTGGAAGGCAAGCTTGGCGATACGGATATGTAGATCTCCTACCATTGTAACCGACTCTGTGTAACCCTAGCCCTCTCCGATGTCTATATAAACCGAATGGCTTTAGTCCATAGGACAAACAACAATCATACCATAGGCTAGCTTCTAGGGTTTAGCCTCTTTGATCTCGTGGTAGATCCACTCTTGTAACACACATCATTAATATTAATCAAGTAGGACGTAGTGTTTTACCTCCATCAAGAGGGCCCGAACCTGGGTAAAACATCGTGTCCCTTGTCTCTTGTTACCATCCGCCTAGACGCACAGTTCGGGACCCCCTACCGAGATCCGCGGTTTTGACACCGACATTGGTGCTTTCATTGAGAGTTCCTGCGTATCGTCACCGATAGGCTCGATGGCTTCTTCGACCATCATCAATGACGCAGTCCAGGTGAGACTTTTCTCCCGGACAGATCTTCGTATTCAGCGGCTTCAGACCGTGGGCGATTAAGCAGCCATCTGGAGCAGATCGAAGCTACGCCCGCCGTCGGTCAGATTTGGAAGTTTGAACTTCACGGTGACATCCGCGGGGACTTGATCCTCGATGGAGTCGAGCCATAGCCGGCGTGCCGCCTTTATCGCACGGCGAGCATGATTTAGCTTCTGCGGCGGACAAGACCACAGGCCGCACTCGAACCCGCTCCGATCTTCAATTCGGAGCCGGCTGCACAGATCGGGGACGGATGGCTAGACACCGCCTCGGGGGCTGCAACCTCTACGGCGATAGAGCCGAACACTGATCTTGTCCCTCATAAAGCTCGCGACTCCGAGGTGCCGGACTCCTTGCGAGACTTCGAACCTCCCGCCCCCTCCGATCGAATCCGATTGGGCGCCGCCATGGAGTTCACCGCAGCGGACATCTTTCAACTCTCACCTTTTGGCGACATCTTGAGTTCGCTAATGTACCTCTCGTGATCAGGAGTGCCATGGCCGGTCTGCGGTCTGGACGGTTGGGTTGCGGACGATGAAGAAATTCAAAGCCCACCCACCACCCACTGTATCGCCGTTGTCGTCGATCTAACCGACATGCTAGACTACGACTCAAGACATCGACGGTATGGACGACGATGCGGAGATTTAACAAGAACCAGCGCCTACCGCACCGGAAAGCCACCTCATCATATGACATATACATGGTGGATATCCCAAAGGATGGGAATGGCGAAGGAACAGAGGAGGATGACCCCTCAAGAAACAGCCCAAGCGCCGGGCCAAGCGCCGCTCTAAATCCCGCCACAGCAAGAATGAAGATTCCGCACCGGAGATAATAAAGACACCGGATGCTGCGAAGACAATCCACTCCAAAGCAAGATCCAGTAGGAGGATGGAGACGCCAGCCCTCACGAGAGAGCGGCAGAACAAGAGGTAGAGGATTATATGCCTCCCTCCGGAGACGAAGCAAGCCTCGACGACGATGAATTCGTCGTGCCTGAGGATCCCGTCGAACAAGAGCGTTTTATACGCAGGCTTATGGCCACGGTGAACAGCCTCAAGAAAAAGCAGCAACAGCTTAGAGCTGATCAGGATCTACTAGCCGACAGATGGACTGAAGTCCTTGCGGCCGAAGAGCATGAGATCGAACGCCCCTCCAAAATCTACCCTAAACGCAAGCTGCTCCCCCGATTAGAGGAGGAGGCTTACGAACCCGCATCACCAGGAGACAATACGGCTGACCGACCACCCCGTGGCCGCGACAGAGAGGCCTCTAGGCCCTTCACTAGAACCGTACCCCGGCATCGCTCAAAAGGCACACGCGGCCCACGAACGCTCCGGACCTGCGAGATATATAGGAGGACAAGGCAAGACAATCAAGATCGATATATGGATCGCGTGGGCGCCCCACGGTACGCGACGACAACCGTCGCGCCGGACACAGTAAGTCCGGCCGGGCCGAACAAAACAGACAAAGCTCTTTTGAGCTCCGTCGTGATATCGCCCAGTACAGAGGCGCCGCACACCCACTATGCTTCACAGACGAAGTAATGGATCATCAAATCCCCGAAGGGTTTAAACCCGTCAATATTGAATCCTATGATGGCACAACAGACCCCGCGGTTTCGATCGAAGACTATCTCCTTCACATCCACATGGCCCGCGGTGACGATCTTCACGCCATCAAATACCTCCCCCTCAAGCTTAAAGGACCAGCCCGGCATTGGCTCAACAGCTTGCCAGCAGAGTCAATTGGGAGCTGGGAGGACTGGAAGCCGCATTCCTCGATAACTTCCGGGGCACTTATGTGCGACCACCGCCGATGACCTAAGCCACATAATTCAGCAGCCAGAAGAATCGGCCAGACAATTCTGGACATGGTTCTTAACCAAGAAAAACCAAATCGTCGACTGTCCGGATGCGGAGGCCCTTGTGGCCTTCAAGCATAACATCCGCGACGAGTGGCTTGCCCGGCACCTAGAACAGGAAAAGCCAAAATCCATGGCAGCCCTCACATCACAAATGACCCGCTTCTGCCCGGGTGAGCACAGCTGGCTAGCACGTAGCAACAACCTCAGCAAAAATTCTGGCAGTCCGGACTTCAAGGACCGAAATGGCAGGCCGCGTCGTAACAAAAACAAACGCCGCGTGCCCGGCGACAATATTGAGAAGCGACAATCAATGCCGGATTCGAGGCTCTAAACCGGTCAGCGGAAAAAGCCATTCAAAAGAACTACTCCGGGTCCGTCCAATTTGGACCGAATACTCGACCGCTTGTGCGGATACACGGCACCCCGAAAAGCTAGCTAACCACACCAACAGGGACTGTTGGGTATTCAAGCAGGCAGGCAAGTTAATTGCCGAAAACAATGACAAGGGGCTGCATAGCGATGACGAGGACGAGACCCAACCGCCGAACAATAGAGGACAGAAGGGTTTTCCCCCACAGGTGCGGACGGTGAACATGATATACGCAACGCACATACCCAAAAGGGAGCGGAAGCGTGCACTCAGGGATGTCTACGCGATGGAGCCAGTTGCCCCGAAGTTCAATCCATGGTCCTCCTGCCCGATCACTTTTGACCGAAGGGACCACCCCACCAACATCCGCCACGGCGGATTCGCCGCACTGGTCTTAGACCCAATCGTCGATGGATTTCACCTAACCAGAGTCCTGATGGATGGCGGCAGCAGCCTGAACCTGCTTTACCAGGATACAGTGCGCAAAATGGGCATAGACCCCTCAAGGATTAAACCTACCAAAACGACCTTTAAAGGCGTCATACCAGGTGTAGAAGCCAATTGTACAGGCTCAATTACACCGAAGTGGTCTTGGATCCCGGATAACTGCCGAGCGAGGAGTTAATATTCGACATAGTCCCGTTCCGCAGCGGCTACCATGCCTTGCTCGGACGTATCGCGTTTGCAAAGTTCAACGCGGTGCCGCACTACGCATACCTCAAGCTCAAGATGCCAGGCCCTCGAGGAGTCATCACGGTCAACGAAAACATTGAACATTCTCTCCGCACGGAGGAACATACAGCGGCTCTCGCGGCAGAAGTGCAATGCAGGCTCTTAAGGCAATTCTCGAGTCCGGCCGTTAAGCGGCCGGACACAGCCGAGCGCGCCCGGAGTAACTTACAACAAGACCACCTGGCACGCTCCGAGCATCGCCAGAGCGATGCGGCTAACCCCAGCTCCTGCGAAAGCGTCAAAGCAGGTCCTTCGCGATACACCATTACGCTCTCAAGATACCATGAGCATGGGGAGAGGGGCACGACCACGATAAACCCGCA
Organism: Aegilops bicornis; assembly: GCA_021605145.1. Taxonomy (NCBI): domain Eukaryota; kingdom Viridiplantae; phylum Streptophyta; class Magnoliopsida; order Poales; family Poaceae; genus Aegilops; species Aegilops bicornis. The sequence goes on along the minus strand of CM038673.1, from coordinate 771,939,983 downwards.
TCGCGGCTCAACCACACCAGGGGCTCTCAAGTGTGTCGTTCCTTTTCTTTTCTTTTACCTTTTACTTTTTACCCACAGGACTCCGTTTGTCGAGAGGCCCTGTCCGTGCAAACTGCCCGAACTCACGATGCAACAGCCAGGAAAGGATAAAGGCTACAACGAATATACAGGTGGTCTCCATTACGAGCATTTTTATACACCAATCTGCAGCCTACCCCTGGAGGGGGACATGTTTAACAGTCCCATACCTTGCTTATCGCACTATTTGTATCGTTCTGCATTCGTAGCAGCACTTATTGAAAAAAATGCAGCACCTTTTTTCTTATAATTGCATTTCTTTTTCATACATATGTTCATTCACGGCATGTTGCATCCGTACACTTTGGTACGGCTAATATATACCAGGGGCTTATGTTTCCCGCATTATGGTATGATGAGTCCGAACACTTTCACAAGTGCGGCACCCCGAACTTATAGCACTATATGCATCGGCTCCGAATCATGTCTTGGGTCAATAGTTGGGTTTGCCCGGCTCCCATGTTTTGGTACCTTACGTTCCGTTATATCGGCTAAGGTAGCACTGGGAGAACCATCGCGATTCCGCCCAGCTTGAGCTGGGTTAACGCCTCGATGGAGAAACCTAAAACTGACCGTCATGATGAGGCGAGAGCCGATCGCTGTTCGAGAGGTTTTTGCGAGTCCTTAAAGACTTATGCCGCTTAGGCGAGGAGCGGATACTATCCGGCCAAAGGCGTGGATAAGCGCCCCAAATTCGCCTTCCAAGACTAGGGGCTTCACCGAAATTTAAAATTATAGAATTCTATGGCTAAGTGAGAGTGTTCAAGCATTATAAGTCCGATTGCCTTGTTCACTGTGTTGAGCGCCTCCCTAGATGGACCCAAAATGGGAACAAGAGCGCTCAAGTTTATCCCGAACACCCCAAAGACTGTGGCATGGGGGCTGAAGCCGACGACTTGCCATCTCTCGATTTGATAAACAGCCGCATGTAGGTAATATTTTAAATTAACAAGCATTGCTTAGCGCATATGAACTAAGTTTTCCGCGCACAGGATAACAAAATGCGAGTCTACTCAAATATTACATCTTTGGAGCACTCGCCTGCAATAGTGCGGGCGCCCTTCAACACACTCTTATAATACATCTCGGGCGTGCGATGCTCCTTGCCCTCCGGTGGCGGGTCCGTCACGAGCTTCTGGGCATCCATCTTGCCCCAGTGCACCTTTGCGCGGGCAAGGGCCCGGACGGGCACCCTCAATACAAGCGGAATGCTTGATGACTTCTACCCACGGGCACGCATCCATCAGCCGCTGCACCAGGCCGAAGTAGCTCCCAGGCATGGCCTCCTTCAGCCACAGCCGAACTATGAGGCCCTTCATGGCATGTTCGGCCGCCTAGCGGAGCTCGACCAGCTGCTTCAGCTGGTCGCTACGGGGCACCGGATGTCCGGCCTCAGCATACTGAGACCAGAAGACCTTCTCCGTCGAGCTCCCCTTCTCGGCCCGGTAGAATGCTGCAGCATCGGACACGCTGCGAGGAAGATCTGCGAATGCTCCTTGAGAGCTCCGAATTCGGGTAAGCAACAGGTAATTAACACTCACATGCTTACTTTGCATGAAAAATGCCTTACCCGCTGCTATTTTCTTCACCGCCTCGACCTCCTGGAGGGCCTTGTAGGCTTCGGCCATCGCGGCTTTGGCACTCTCAAGAGCCGTTGCAAGCTCAGACTCTCGAGTCTTCGAGCCACACTCCAAGCTCTCCTGTTTTTTCACGAGATCCTGGAGCTCTTGCTGTACCTCCGCCACCCGCGCCTCCTGCTTCTCTCGCTCGGTGCGCTCCGCGGCCGCATTACGTTCAGCCGCGGCCACCGCCTCCTTCAGGGTCGCCACCTCGTTAGTGGCCCCTACAATACCCACGTTATCCTTGTCATTTTTCTTGCAACCAAATCCTTTTCTGTAAGGTACAATTTTCATAAGGTATTACTCATCTTCTTTTTCCTCGAGCTGCTTCTTGGCATGGCCGAGCTTCGTTCTCGGACCGCCGAGGTTTTCCTTCAAAGTATTGACCTCCATGATCGGTCTGGCGGAGGTGAGCAGCACATCCTGCAATTCCATATTGACATATTTTTTATGACTCCTACGTTTATCTTTCTAAAGATCCTCAGTCCGGCTTTTCTTTCCGAACACCGAACCGAGCATCAGGGGCTACTGTCTATGCGGTACCATCTTACATATATTGAAATTCTTACCTCAAAGCCTGTTAGAAGGCTGCTGCGAGCTTCGGTCAGCCCGCTCTTGGCGAGTGAACCTTCTGAATCACCACACTCATAATAAAGGTGGTGTTCCTCTTCGATGGAGGCGCCGTTGAGCGCCTCCAGCAAATTATCCGCTCATCCGTTGGGCCGGAGGCAGCCCGGCGTCATGATCTTGCCCTTCTTACGAAGGGTGCGCCAGCCGGACTCGAGAGCCACTATGGCCTCCGGGGCTGAGTCCGGTGCAAAGTCCGGGAGGGTGTCCTGTGACACCTCCGGGGCCTCCTCCTCCTGGTGGGTCCCTTCCTGGGATCCCACCTCGGCGTCGTCCGCGGCACGGGGGGTGGAGGCAGTCGGAAGGGAATCCATATCCGACGCACCCAAGGACCCTCTCGACGAAACGGGAAGATCATCCTTGGGCGGACTACAGGGTTGTATGCGGCATTAGAAAGACGTTATGTGGCGAAAATAAAAAACTTTGAAGTTATTCGGAAGTCCGGATACTTACGATCTCGCCAGGGGCTTGGCCCTTGGAGGCCAGTCCTAAATCGTCACATCCTTTGGCGTTGGCGGAGCAGTCCGGGGGAAGAGTTTTTCCCTTCTTGGACCCTTCGGCCTCCCTTGTTGGGGAGGCCTTCCTTTTCTTCCCTCCCCCCGCTGGGGGAGAGGCTTTCTTCTTCTCCTCCTCGCCTTGGTGGGAGGAGTCGGCCTCGGATTCATCACCCGATAGCACCTGAAAACGGGAACTCTTCCGAGTCCCCATGGCTGTCTTCTTGGCCTTCTTCTCCGGCACCACTGGGGTGTCGGAGCCAGCAGCACCGTTAGGCGGGCGTCCGCTGGGTCCTCTGGCAATGGGGCCGGACAGATAGTCCTTTCGGCCTTCGCCAGTCATTCCTGTCAAAGGTAAAGGGAGTTTAGATCCCGCATAGAGCCAAATTATGGAAAACAAGTGGTGAAATCACTTACCTCGTCGGTGGGCGCTGCGAGCGTAATCCGCGATCTTCGGTAGCGGATGCGGAGCTTCAGCGCCCTTGAACAAGCACCTTCCGGACATCTTCGTATGTAGTGTCGAAGAGCCCGCCAGTGCAGTGCTGTGCGGATCAAACTCCCACATGTTGAAGCCCGTCGGCTGTGCACGGGAGAATCCGCGGATCGGCATGACCTGCACTACGTTGACAAGCTTGAGCTTCTTGTCCACCAGCTTCTGGATACAGGCTTGGAGTCCGGTCAGCTCCTCCGAATCCCCCCAAATCCGGCCACTCTCTTTCCAGGAGGTGAGCTGTGTAGGGATGCCAGATATGAATTCGGGGGCCGCTGCCCGATCAGGGTCATGCGGCTCGGTGATGTAGAACCACCCCGATTGCCACCCCTTGATGGTTTCCACGAAAGTGCCCTCCAGCCACGTAATGTGGGACATCCTGCCCACCATGGCACCTCCGCACTCCGCTTGGCTGCCCTTCACAACCTTCGGCTTGACACTAAAGGTCTTGAGCCACAAACCGAAGTGGGGCTGGATGTTGGGGAACGTTGCTGAAAATTAAAAAAAAATTCCTATGGTTTCACCAAGATCCATATATGAGTTCATCTAAGCAATGAGTCATGGGAGAGAGATTGCATTTACATACCACTTGTAGATCGCGTGCGGAAGCGTTCACTAGAACGTGGATGATGGAGTCGTACTCGCCGTGATCCAAATCACCGAGGACCGACTGCCGAACGGACAGCACCTCCGCGTTCAACACACGTACGGAACGGACGACGTCTCCTCCTTCTTGATCCAGCAAGGGGGAAGTTGAGGTTGAGGAAGAAGGCTCTAACAGCAGCACGACGGCGTGGTGGTGATGGAGTGACAGTTTTCCGGCAGGGCTTCGCCAAGCACACGCGGAGGAGGAGTGGTGTTGGGGAGGGGAGGGGCTGCGCCTTGAAGTGTCCTGCAGCCCTCCCCTCGCCCCTCTATTTATAGGGGAAGGGAGAAGGGGGGCCGGCCCCTCTAGATGGGATCTAGAGGCGGCCAAGGGAGGGGCTTGCCCCCAAGCAAGGCGCCTCGGGGTTTCCCCCAACCCTAGGCGCATGGGCCCTAGGGGAGTGGCGCCCAGCCCACTTTGGGCTGGATCCCTTCCTCATACAGCCCATAAGGCCCTCTGGGAGAGGTGGCCCTCCCGGTGGACCCCGGAACCCCTCGGTGGCCCCGGTACAATACCGATATGCCCTCGAACCTTTCCGGTGACCGTATGATGACTTCCCATATATAAATCTTTACCTCCGGACTATTCCAGAACTCCTCGTGACGTCAGGATCTCATCCGGACTCGAACAACATTCGGTAATCACATACAAGTCTTCCTAATAACCCTAGCATCACCGAACCTTAAGTGTGTAGACCCTACGGGTTCGGGAGACACGTAGACATGACCGAGACGGCTCTCGGGCAATAACCAATAGCGGGATCTGGATACCCATGTTGGCTCCCACATGGTCCTCGATGATCTCATCGGATGAACCACGATGTCGAGGATTCAAACAACCCCGTATACAATTCCCTTTGTCAATCGGTATGTTACTTGCCCGAGATTCGATCGTCGGTATCCCAATACCTCGTTCAATCTCGTTACCGGCAAGTCACTTTACTCGAACCGTAATGCATGATCCCGTGACCAGACACTTGGTCACATTGAGCTCATTATGATGATGCACTATCGAGTGGGCCCAGTGATACCTCTCCGTAACACGGAGTGACAAATCCCAGTCTCGATCCGTGTCAACCCAATGCACACTTTCGGAGATACCAGAGTGCACCTTTATAGTCACCCAGTTATGTTGTGACGTTTGGTACACCAAAGCACTCGTCACGGTATCCGGGAGTTACACGATCTCATGGTCTAAGGAAGAGATACTTGACATTGGAAAAGCTCTAGCAAAATGAACTACACGATCTTGTGCTATGCTTAGGATTGGGTCTTGTCCATCACATCATTCTCCTAATGATGTGATCCCGTTATCATTGACATCCAATGTCCATAGTCAGCAAACCATGACTATCTATTGATCAACGAGCTAGTCAACTAGAGGCTCACTAGGGACATATTGTGGTCTATGTATTCACACGTGTATTATGATTTCCGGATAATACAATTATAGCATGAATAAAAGACAATTATCATGAACAAGGAAATATAATAATAATCCTTTTATTATTGCCTCTAGGGCATATTTCCAATAGTCTCCCACTTGCACTAGAGTCAATACTCTAGTTACATTGTGATGAACCTAACACCCATAGAGTTCTGGTGTTGATCATGTTTTGCTTTCATGGAAGAGGTTTAGTCAACGGATCTGCGACATTCAGATCTGTATGCACTTTACAAATTTCTATGTCTCCATCTTGAACTTTTTCACGGATGGAGTTGAAGCGACGCTTGATGTGCCTGGTCTTCTTGTGAAACCTGGGCTCCTTGGCAAGTGCAATAGCTCCAGTGTTGTCACACAAGAGTTTGATCGGCCCCGACGCATTGGGTATGACTCCTAGGTCGGTGATGAACTCCTTGACCCAAATTGCTTCATGCGCTGCCTCCGAGGCTGCCATGTTCTCCGCTTCACATGTAGATCCCGCCACGACGCCTCGCTTGCAGCACCAGCTTACTGCTCCACCATTCAACATATACATGTATCCGGTTTGTGACTTAGAGTCATCCAGATCTGTGTCGAAGCTAGCATCAACGTAACCCTTTACGACGAGCTCTTCGTCTCGTCCATAAACGAGAAACATGTCCTTTGTCCTTTTCAGGTACTTCAGGATATTCTTGACCGTTGTCCAGTGTTCCTTGCCGGGATTACTTTGGTACCTTCCTACCAAACTTACGGCAAGGTTTACATCAGGTCCAGTACACAGCATGGCATACATAATAGATCCTATGGCCGAGGCATAGGGGATGACGCTCATCTCTTCTTTATATTTTGCCGTGGTCGGGCATTGAGCTGAGCTCAATCTCACACCTTGCAGATCTGAGCAAGAACCCTTTCTTGGACTGATCCATTTTGAACTTCTTCAAAATCTTATCAAGGTATGTGCTTTGTGAAAGACCTATGAGGCGTCTCGACCTATCTCTATAGATCTTGATGCCTAATATATAAGCAGCTTCTCCAAGGTCCTTCATTGAAAAACTTTTATTCAAGTAGGCCTTAATGTTGTCCAAGAGTTCTATATCATTTCCCATCAAAAGTATGTCATCTACATATAATATGAGAATTGCTACAGAGCTCCCACTCACTTTCTTGTAAACGCAGGCTTCTCCATAAGTCTGCATAAACCCAAACGCTTTGATCATCTCATCAAAGCGAATGTTACAACTCCGAGATGCTTGCACCAGCCCATAAATGGATCGCTGGAGCTTGCATACCTTGTTAGCATTCTTAGGGTCGACAAAACCTTCCGGCTGCATCATATACAATTCTTCCTTAAGATAACCGTTAAGGAATGCCGTTTTGATGTCCATCTGCCATATCTCATAATCATAGTATGCGGCAATTGCTAACATGATTAGGACGGACTTAAGCTTCGCTACGGGAGAGAAAGTCTCATCGTAGTCAATTCCTTGAACTTGCCGATAACCCTTAGCGACAAGTCGAGCTTTATAGATGGTGACATTACCATCTCAAGGCTCATCTTCTTCTTAAAGATCCATTTGTTTTCTATCGCTCGCTGATCGTCGGGCAAGTCTGTCAAAGTCCATACTTTGTTTTCATACATGGATCCTATCTCGGATTGCATGGCTTCAAGCCATTTGTTGGAATCTGGGCCCGCCATTGCTTCTTCATAGTTCGAAGGTTCACCGTTGTCTAACAACATGATTTCCGGAGACGGGGTTGCCGTACCACTGCAGTGCGGAACGTATCCTAGTGGACCTCTGAAGTTCAAGAGCAACTTGATCCGAAGTACCTTGATCATCATCATTAATTTCCTCTCCGGTTGGTGTAGGCACCACAGAACATTTTCTGAGCTGCAATACTTTCCGGTTCAAGAGGTAGTACTTCATCGAGTTCTACTTTCCTCCCACTTACTCCTTTCGAGAGAAACTCTTTTTCCAGAAAGGATCCGTTCTTCGCAACAAAGATCTTGCCTTCGGATCTAAGGTAGAAGGTACACCCAATGGTTTCCTTAGGGTATCCTATGAAGACGCATTTTTCCGATTTGGGTTCGAGCTTTTCAGGTTGAAGTTTCTTGACATAAGCATCGCATCCCCAAACTTTTAGAAAGCGACAGCTTAGGTTTCTTCCCAAACCATAATTCATACAGTGTCGTCTCAACGGATTTAGACGGTGCCCTATTTAAAGTGAATGTAGTTGTCTCTAGAGCGTATCCCCAAAATGATAGCGGTAAATCTGTAAGAGACATCATAGATCGCACCATATCCAACAGAGTGCGATTACGGCGTTCGGACACACCATTACGCTTGAGGTGTTCCAGCGGCGTGAGTTGTGAAACGATTCCACATTTCCTTAAGTGTGTACCAAATTCGTGACTTAAATATTCTCCTCCACGATCTGATCGTAAGAACTTTATTTTTCGGTCACGTTGATTCTCTACCTCATTCTGAAATTCCTTGAACTTTTCAAAGGTCTCAGACTTGTGTTTCATCAAGTAGACATACCCATATCTACTTAAGTCGTCTGTGAGAGTGAGAACATAACGATATCCTCCGCGAGCCTCAACGCTCATTGGACTGCACACAACGGTATGTATGATTTCCAATAAGTTGGTTGCTCGCTCCATTGTCCCGGAGAATGGAGTCTTGGTCATTTTCCCATGAGGCATGGTTCGCATGTGTCAAATGATTCATAATCGAGAGACTCTAAAGTCCATCGAATGGAGCTTCTTCATGCGCTTGACACCAATGTGACCAAAGGCGGCGATTGCCACAAGTATGTGGGACTATCGTTATCAACTTTACATCTTTTGGTATTCACACTATGAATATGTGTAATATTACGTTCGAGATTCATTAAGAATAAACCATTGACCATCGGAGCATGACCATAAAACATATCTCTCATATAAATAGAAAAACCATTATTCTCGGATTTAAATGAGTAGCCATCTCGCATTAAACGAGATCCTGATACAATGTTCAAGCTCAAACTTGGCACTAAATAACAATTATTGAGGTTTAAAACTAATCCCGTAGGTAAATGTAGAGGTAGCGTGCCGACGGCGATCACATCGACCTTGGAACCATTCCCGACGCGCGCATCGTCACCTCGTCGCCGCCAGACTCCGTTTATTCCGCAGCTCCTGTGAGTTACAAATATGAGCAACGGCACCGTATCAAATACCCGGGGAGTTACTACAGTAATCGGTAAGGTACACATCAATTACATGTATATCAAATATACCTTTAGTGTTGCCGGCCTTTTTGTCCGCTAAGTATTTGGGGCAGTTCCGCTTCCAGTGGCCCTTCCCTTTGCAATAAAAGCACTCTGTCTTAGGCTTGGGTCCATTCTTTGACTTCTTCCCGGTAACTTGCTTACCGGGCATGGCAACATCCTTGACGTCCTTCTTGAAGTTCTTCTTACCCTTGCCCTTTTTGAACTTAGTGGTTTTATTGCCATCAACACTTGATGTTCTTTCTTGATTTCAACCTCTGCTGACTTCAGCATTGAGAATACTTCGGGAATGGTCTTCACCATTCCCTGCATATTGTAGTTCATCACAAAGCTCTTGTAGCTTGGTGGGAGTGACTGAAGGATTCTGTCAATGACCGCCTCGTTCGGGAGGTTTATGTCCAGCTGGGACAAGCGGTTGTGCAACCCAGACATTTTGAGTATGTGTTCACTGACAGAACTATTTTCCTCCATCTTACAACTACAGAACTTGTCGGAGACTTCATATCTCTCGACCCGGGCATGAGCTTGTAAAACTAGTTTCAGATCCTCGAACATCTCATATGCTCTGTGTTGCTCAAAACGCTTTTGGAGCCCCCGTTCTAAGCTGTAAAGCATGCCGCACTGAACGAGGGAGTAATCATCAGCACGAGACTGCCAAGCATTCATAATGTCTTGGTTCTCCGGACGGTGCATCACCTAGCGTTCCTTCTAGGACATATTGTTTCTGGTAGCTATGAGGATGATCCTCGTGTTCCGGACCCAGTCCGTATAGTTGCTGCCATCATCTTTCAGCTTGGTTTTCTCTAGGAACGCGTTGAAGTTCATGTTGACATGAGCGTTGGCCATTTGATCTACAAGACATATTTGCAAAGGTTTTAGACTAAGTTCATGATAATTAAGTTCATCTAATCAAATTATTTTAATGAACTCCCACTCAGATTAGACATCCCTCTAGTCATCTAAGTGTTACACGATCCGAGTTGACTAGGCCGTGTCCGATCATCACGTGAGACGGACTAGTCATCATCGGTGAACATCTTAATGTTGATCGTATCTTCCAGCCATGTATGTACATGCTAGGCTCGTCAAGTTAACCCTAAGTGTTTTGCATGTGTAAAACTGTCTTACACCCGTTGTATGTGAACGTAAGGATCTATCACACCCGATCATCACGTGGTGCTTCGAAACGACGAACTTTAGCAACGGCGCACAGTTAGAGGGGAACACTTCTTGATATTTTTGTAAGGGATCATCTTATTTACTACCGTCGTTCTAAGTAAACAAGATGCATAAACATAATAAACATCACATGCAATTATATAGTAGTGACATGATATGGCCAATATCATATAGCTCCATTGATCTCCATCGTCGGGGCTCCATGATCATCTTGTCACCGGCATGACACCATGATCTCCATCATCATGATCTCCATCATCGTGTCTTCATGAAGTTGTCACGCCAACGACTACTTCTACTTCTATGGCTAACGTTTAGCAATAAAGTAAAGTAATTTACATGGCGTTCTTCAATGACACGCAGGTCATACAAAAATAAAGACAACTCCTATGGCTCCTGCCGTTGTCATACTCATCGACATGCAAGTCGTGATTCCTATTACAAGAACATGATCTCATACATCACAATATGTCATTCATCATTCATCACAACTTCTGGCCATATCACATCACATGACAATTGCTGCAAAAACAAGTTAGACGTCCTCTAATTGTTGTTGCATCTTTTACGTGGCTGCAATTGGGTTCTAGTAAGAACGTTTTCTTACCTACGAATAACCACAACGTGATTTTGTCAACTTCTATTTACCCTTCATAAGGACCCTTTTCATCTAATCCGCTCCAACTAAAGTAGGAGAGACAGGCACCCGCTAGCCACCTTATGCAACTAGTGCATGTCAGTCGGTGGAACCTGTCTCACGTAAGCGTACGTGTAAGGTCGGTCCGGGCCGCTTCATCCCATAATACCGCTGAAGCAAGAAAAGACTAGTAGCGGCAAGCAAGTTGACAAAATCTACGCCCACAACAAAATTGTGTTCTACTCGTGCAATAGAGAACTACCCATAGACCTAGCTCATGATGCCACTGTGGGGGAACGTTGCAGAAAATTAAAAAAAATCCTACGGTTTCACCAAGATCCATCTATGAGTTCATCTAAGCAACGAGTCATGGGAGAGAGATTGCATTTACATACCACTTGTAGATCGCGTGCGGAATCATTCACTAGAACGTGGATGATGGAGTCGTACTCGCCGCGATCCAAATCACCGATGACCGAGTGCCGAACGGACAGCAACTCCGCGTTCAACACACGTACGGAACGGACGACGTCTCCTCCTTCTTGATCCAGCAAGGGGGAAGGAGAGGTTGAGGAAGAAGGCTCCAACAACAGCACGATGGCGTGGTGGTGATGGAGTGACAGTTTTCTGGCAGGGCTTCTCCAAGCACACGCGGAGGAGGAGAGGTGTTGGGGAGGGGAGGGGCTGCGCCTTGAAGTGTCCTGCAGCCCTCCCATTGCCCCTCTATTTAGAGGGGAAGGGATAAGGGGGGCCGGCCCCTCTAGATGGGATCTAGAGGGGGGCGGCGGCCAAGGGGAGGGGGCTTGCCCCCCCAAGCAAGGCGCCCCCCCTGGGGTTTCCCCAACCCTAGGCGCATGGGCCCTAGGGGAGTGGCGCCCAGCCCACTTTGGGCTGGATCCCTTCCTCATACAGCCCATAAGGCCCTCCAGAGAGGTGGCCCTCCGGTGGACCCTCCCGGTGGCCCCAGACAATACCGATATGCCCCCGAACCTTTCCGGTGACCGTATGATGACTTACCATATATAAATCTTTACCTCCGGACTATTCCGGAACTCCTCGTGACGTCCGGATCTCATCCGGGACTCCGAACAACATTCGGTAATCACATACAAGTCTTCCTAATAACCCTAGCGTCACCGAACCTTAAGTGTGTAGACCCTACGGGTTCGGGAGACACGTAGACATGACCGAGACGGCTCTCGGGCAATAACCAACAGCAGGATCTGGATACCCATGTTGGCTCCCACATGCTCCTCGATGATCTCATTGGATGAACCACGATGTCGAGGATTCAAACAACCCCGTATACAATTCCCTTCGTCAATCGGTATGTTACTTGCCCGAGATTCGATCGTCGGTATCCCAATACCTCGTTCAGTCTCGTTACCGGCAAGTCACTTTACTCGAACCGTAATGCATGATCCCGTGACCAGACACTTGGTCACATTGAGCTCATTATGATGATGCACTATCGAGTGGGCCCAGTGATACCTCTCCGTAACACGGAGTGACAAATCCCAGTCTCGATCCGTGTCAACCCAACAGACACTTTCGGAGATACCTGTAGTGCTCCTTTATAGTCACCCAGTTATGTTGTGACGTTTGGTACACCCAAAGCACTCGTACGGTATCCCGGATTACACGATCTCATGGTCTATGGAAGAGATACTTGACATTGGAAAAGCTCTAGCAAAACGAACTACACGATCTTGTGCTATGCTTAGGATTGGGTCTTGTCCATCACATCATTCTCCTAATGATGTGATCCCGTTATCATTGACATCCAATGTCCATATTCAGGAAACCATGACTATCTATTGATCAACGAGCTAGTCAACTAGAGGCTCACTAGGGACATATTGTGGTCTATGTATTCACACGTGTATTACGATTTCCAGATAATACAATTATAGCATGAATAAAAGACAATTATCATGAACAAGGAAATATAATAATAATCCTTTTATTATTGCCTCTAGGGCATATTTCCAACACTGGATGCAGAGGAAGGCCTCGCACACGACGATAAACGCCGAGATGTTGAAGATGAAATTCGGGGCCAAATCATGGAAATCTAGGCCGTAGTAGAACATGAGCCCCCGGACAAAGGGATGAAGCGGGAAGCCCAGTCCGCGGAGGAAATGGGGAAGAAATACTAACCTCTCATGGGGCCTGGGGTTGGGGACGAGCTCTCCCTCGTCGGGGAGCCGATCTGTGATGTTCTTTGGACAAATATCCGGCGTCGCGCAGCTTCTGGATCTGCCCCTCCGTGAAGGAGGAGGCCATCCACTTGCCTCCCGCTCCGGACATAGTTGGAGAAGGTTGAGGTGAGAAGTGCGGACTTGGGCGCTAGAGCTCGAGTTCGCGGAGATGGATAAGCCAAGGAGGAAGAAGGCGCAGGTAAAAGGGTTGGATCTTTATCCCCTTATATGGGCGGACCAAAACACGTGTCCCCACCGGCCTGGTAAAACTCGCTTATCCCCCAAGCGTCACAATCAATGGCGCGGTTGGGTTACCCACCTCCGTATTGATGGGAATCCCGAAATAAGGGGAACACGATCTCTGCTTCGACAAGACGTGCCAAGGAAACTGCCTCGCTAAACGCACGGAGGTGGAACAATAAAAACGAGTAAAGGCTTGGTAATGGCATGACATCATGCCACTAAATACGTCAGCAGATTGAACTTGTGTAATAGTATTCTCTCTCTGATTGGTACGTGGAATTTATGTTTGCAGAGCGGACACTATCCTGGTGTTCACAATCTTCTATAAATTATTCGGAGGAAGAACCCGCCTTGCAATGCCGAAGACAATATGCGCGCCCGGACTCGTCGTCATTGAAGCCTGGTTCGAGGGCTACCGAGGAGTTCCGGACTAGGGGGTGTCCGGGTAGCCGAACTATCATCATCGGCCGGACTCCAAGACTATGAAGATACAAAATTGAAGACTTTGTCCCGTGTCCGGATGGGACTTTCCTTGGCGTGGAAGGCAAGTTTGGCGATACGGATATGTAGATCTCCTACCATTGTAACCGACTCTGTGTAACCCTAGCCCTCTCCGATGTCTATATAAACCGGATGGCTTTAGTCCATAGGACGAACAACAATCATACCATAGGCTAGCTTCTAGGGTTTAGCCTCTTTGATCTCGTGGTAGATCCACTCTTGTAACACACATCATCAATATTAATCAAGCAGGACGTAGGGTTTTACCTCCATCAAGAGGGCCCTAACCTGGGTAAAACATCGTGTCCCTTGTCTCCTGTTACCATCCGCCTAGACGCACAGTTCGGGACCCCCTACCCGAGATCCACCGGTTTTGACACCGACAAGCTTCCACTGCCGCGTCTTCCCCGGCTACCCGTTGTCCCCTTCCTAGGCCTCGCCATCGTCCACCGCCGTGGTCCTCTCGGCGCGGCGTGGTCAATGTGGTCAACGACCGACTTCCATCGGAAGAGTACTATACGTGGAGAGGCTGACAGCTGGGTCCACGGTAGCCGCAAGGAAGTGCCTCCTTATTACGCGGAAAATAATTATTCCTCCACCTAACAGCAGGGACCCACCGGACGGGTCACCAGTATTTCGCGAAAAAAACGTCCCCCCCCCCCGCTGTCAGCTTGGACCCACCGGAAGTGCCTCCTTATTACGCACAAAAAAAATGAATACCTCCCTACTGGCTGGGACCAACCTTGGTGGGAGGCTGACTTGTGGACCTACTAAGTTGACTGGGACGGAGGCCTTTGTCAACTTTAGTCAATATATGAACGATTCTAGCTCCAGTGACCGTACGATGTCCATCCAACAGCCGTAGTGCTTCTTCAACCTCTAGTATTCTTGCTCCAGCCGCCCAAAAGCGGCGCCGTGTCACGCTTCCCGCCGCCCTGTGGCTGTTGTTATGCCGCGGAGGCCTCACCGCCCCCTACTACTCCCACCGTTGGCTAGGCCATCCATCTACGCACCCACACCCCCTGTTATTCTCCAGTGAAGGCAGCCTCACACCGAAGCCGAACGAGTGAACCCTCATACTCCTCTACACGTGGGCATCCACTGCCGCGTCTTCCCCGGCTCCGCGTCATCCCCTTCCTAGGCCTCGCCGTCATCCACCGCCTTGGTGCTCTCGACGCGGCGTGGTCAACGTGATCAAGGAATGGCTTCCATCGGACGTGGATTATACGTGGAGAGGCTGACAGCTGGGTCCACGACCGCAGCAAGGAAGTGCCTCCTTATTACGCGCAAAATAATTATTCCTCCACCTGACAGCGGGGACCCACCGGACGGGCCATCGTATTTAGCGAAAAAATGTTTCCCCCTGTCTGCTGGGACCCACCAATTACATCTTCCCACGCAAGGAAGTGCGTCCGAAAAAAAAGGATTCACCCCCCTGACTGCTGGGACCCACCAGCTACATCGTCGCACGCAAGGAAGTGCGGCGGTCGGGACCCACCTTGTCGAAGCGTGCGTGGCGTTGTCATTCTGGTCGCGAACGATACGTACATATATCTTGGTGGATGTAGAGGCGCCGCACGTGTCGTAGTAGAGGCGCCGACGTAGCATGTACACGTCGCATGCCGCGAGGGTGCAAGAAAGAAAATACGGCCACGTACGTACATACGGGCAGGGTCTCTAACGCCTATCACGCATATGTACATGGCTGGGTCGGAACGGAGAAACAACGTCGTCGTCGTGTTCATGGGGATCCAACCGGCTGGGTCGGAACGGAATGCGTGGTCGTGTTCATCGGGAGGGCTTGGACGGAACAGGCGATGGAAACGAGGCCTGGTGTACCCCACAACGGAGGAAACGGCCTTGTGTTCGATCGGACACGTTCGAAACGGGGTCCTGTTTATCGGGAGGGGCCTGGCGTACCGCAAAACGGAGGAAAGGGACCTCCTACAGTCGAAACAGGGGTCCTGTTGATCGGGAGGGGTGTGACGTACTGCAAAATGGAGGAAACGGACCTCCTACGGTCGAAACGGGGGTCCTGTTGATCGGGAGGGGTGTGGCGTACCGCAAAACGGACGAAACGGACTTGTGTTGGAGCGCTACGGTCGAAATGGGGGGGGTGTGGCGTACCACAAAACAGGACTCCACGGGATACTGTTCATCTCCACCGTCGACCTCCTCCAGCCTCCACGGGCTCCTGTTCATCCAGCCTCCACCACGTGCTACTCCACCGGCTACTGTTCAACCACCCCTCCACACGGGCACCCCTCCATCGTCTACTGTTCATCCAGCCCTCCACACCATGGGGTCTTGTTCAACCACCCCTCCACGGCCACCCCTCCACCGCTTCATCGCTCATCCAGCCCTCCACACCACGGGTTCTCGTTCATCCAGCGGCAACGCCACCGCCACCGCTCATCGAACCCCCTCCCCCGTGCAACGCTCATCGCTCATCCCAGAGGCGGCATCGATCGGCTTGATTAGCGGCGATGGCGAAGGAATCGCTCCATCGGGTTCGATTAATCATCATCGATCGATCGCTCGGGTTCGATAACGATAGCCTGCGGTCAGCAATCGCCAGTTCGATTAGAGCCAACGCCTCGCACACACACGCGTACGTACGAGAGAAACGTGCATAGCTCCGCCCCCGACCTCCCACCGTAACCGGCAACTCCCCGAAATTTTCCTCCCCCTCGCTTCTACCACGGTTTTTTTTTCCGTCATGGACGGCCCAAAGAATGTCATGCAGCTGCGTCTTCGACCCGCCCAGGACGAAAAGCCCATTTTCTGTCATGATTTTTTGTCATTGAAGTAGGAGCCCACCACATCTATGATGATACCGGGTTTTGTCACAATTGTCGTCATAAAAGTGTCATATGTATGACAGAAAAAAAAATCATTCGGCCCAAAATGTCACGGATGTGTCTTTTTTTTTGTAGTGATGTTGATGTACATGTACATCATTTGTTGTCTAGTCCCCCGCGGACTAGTGCCCCTCGCGTCTCCGGCAAGACCTCGACACGCCATGCACTCGCCCCAGTTCCACCGTGGGGAGCTCGCCACGTCCAGCAGCCCAACAACATCTGGTTGTCGCCGTTGCAACTTGCCAAATGGGCCTAGACACTTTGCTCAGTGACCTGCTGTTTATTTTCCTACCCTTATGTTTTTTAGTCAGTTTTCACCAAAAAATCAGTTGTTGTTTCTTATCAGGAGCTCGACTTTTAAAGGCATGTTACAATTTTCAAAAATAATTTAAATTATTTAGTATCTGTTATATAAAAATAAGTTCACAATATACTAAAAAAATTTCAGCATGTATTGAAAAAATATTCATACTAGTATTTTTTGAAAAAATTCATTCTAAAAAATATTCAAAAGTTCAGTACATGTTTTAAAAATGTACAGTGTATACTAAAAATCAGTGTTTATTAAAAAAACCTAGAAGATGAGAACAAAAATCTGAAAACTAGAAAAAGAAATGAAAAATGAAGAAAAAAATGAAACACAAAATAGAAAAAAACATACCGTAAAAATCCAAAATAAAAGCATATTCTAGTTGCAGACAAAAAAAAATTACAAAGACAAAACACAGTGTGTGCGCGTCTAATGGGCAGACCCATTTTGCCCGTGGCGTCAGACAAGCCGTGACTATATGAGGCATGTAGGCGTCATATAGGATTCAACGCGTAACATAGGTGTTCCCATTATTAACTCTTTTTTTGTTTTTCTGACAATCAATTATTATTAAATCTAGTAGCAGGTCCAGTTGACCAGGCCCAAACTCCCAACAGGCATACATTTCCATCGGTGTGAGGGCCCGCAAATCCTAGCTGCCGCTCACTGCGATAGATTGCGCCGAAACGCAAACACAAGGTCTCACTGGCGAGGAAGTGGGATCAGCCCAATTGTAATGTGAGGCGAGAATAATTCAATTCGGAGCCCATGCTCATCTACCCTAGGTGAATAGTAAAATCAAAACAAATAGTAAAATAATTACAAAAATCTGAAACATTTTGCATGCAAGATGCTTGAGTGCGGGAGGTGCGTGCAAAACATGGGCTTATGAAATTCAAGGAGCTCACACCACAAACAGAATAAATGGATGCCACAGACAGAGCCCATCTTAGACAGTGTGTACTTTCAAACTATCTCACGGGCCCAAAAATGTGTTTTTAGCCACGGGCTCCTCGAATGTCTAAACTCCACCAAATTTGGCACGAGCATCATCGATTCAACGATCTTGCACCACTAATGTTTTTTGCAATTTTCTGATTGTTTTAAAATAATTTTACTGTTCACATCTCGCTGTAGATGAACCCGGGTGCAGAAACGCCGAATCCGTTAGGCGAGGCGTTCTGATTCTGAATTTGAGAACATTTTCAGGCCATTTTTATCAGTTTTTGGAACCTTCTTGATGCTTCCTAAACCGGTCTTCTTTTTCAAAAAAAAATATCTTTCTTCAAAAGTTCATAAATTTGAAAAAATTACCATGTTATTGGAAACGTTTTGCAAATTTTAATATATTCGCTTTTCCAAATAATGTTGGTAATATTAAAAAAATATTCACTAATTTGGAGACCGCCGGCCCCGAGGGTGAACTACTCCTCATCATGGAGACCACCGGGATGATGAAGATGGCCTCCGGTGATGATTTCCCCCTCCGGCCGGGTGCCGGAACGGGCTCCCGATTGATTTTTCGTGGCTACAAAGGCTTGCGGCGGCGGAATTTCCAATCTAGGGTTCTTTTTCGAGGTTTCTATATTTATAGGAGTTTTTGGCATCGGTCTCACGTTAAGGGAGTTCCCGAGGGGCCCACAAGCCGTGGGGGCACCACCTACGCTTGTGGCCTCCTCGGTCACTTCCTGGCCTAGCTCCGGTGCTTCAGGGGTCTCTTTTGGTCCATAAAAATCACCATAAATTTTCAGCCCATTTCAAGAACTTTTATTTCTGCACAAAAAATGACACCACGGTAGTTCTGATAAAAACAACGTCAGTCCGGGTTAGTTCTAATAAAATCATACCAAAACAATATAAAATTGTTGCAAACATGGCATGAATACTTCATAAATTATAGATATGTTGGAGATGTATCAGCATCCCCAAGCTTAATTCCTGCTCGTCCTCGAGTAGGCAAATGATGAAAGAAAGAATTTATGAAGTGTGAATGTTCAGATCCATAAGATTCAAAAAAAAGTTTAATATTGACATAAAAACAATAATACTTCAAGCATACTAATAAAGCAATCATGTATTCTCAAAATAACATGGACAAAGAAAATTATCCCTACAAAATTATATAGTCTGACTATGCTCTATCTTCATCACACAAAATATTTCATCATGCACAACCCCGATCACAAGCCAACAAATTACTTCGTACTTTTAATGCTCTCTGATATGTCTCCGTCGTATCTACTTTTCCAAACACTTGTGCCCTTGTTTTGGACTCTAACTTGCATGATTTCAATGGAACTAACCCGGACTAACGTTGTTTTCAGCAGAATTGCCATGGTGTTATTTATGTGCAGAAACAAAAGTTCTCGGAATGACCTGAAACTCCACATAGATTATTTTCGGAAATAATAAAAAATACTAGCCAAAGAATCAAGGCCAGGGGGCCCACACCCTTGCCACGAGGGTGGGGGGGGCGCCTGCCCCCCTCGGCACGCCCCCCTGCCTCGTGGGTCCCCTGGAGCTCCACTGACCTCAACTCCAACTCCATATATTTGTGTTCGGGGAGAAAAAAATCTGAGAGAAAGATTCATCGCGTTTTACGATACGGAGCCGCCCCCAAGCCCTAAACTCTCTCGGGAGGGCTGATCTAGAGTCCGTTCGAGGCTCTGGAGAGGGGAATCCATCGCCGTCGTCATCATCAACCATCCTCCATCACCAATTTCATGATGCTCACCGCCGTGCGTGAGTAATTCCATCATAGGCTTGCTTTGGGACGGTGATGGGTTGGATGAGATTTATCATGTAATCGAGTTAGTTTTGTTAGGGTTTATCCCTAGTATCCACTATGTTCTGAGATTGATGTTGCTATGACTTTGCTATGCTTAATGCTTGTCACTAGGGCCCGATTGCCATGATTTCACATCTGAACCTATTATGTTTTCATGAATATATGTGAGTTCTTGATCCTATCTTGCAATTCTATAGTCACCTACAATGTGTTATGATCCGGCAACCCCGAAGTGACAATAATCGGGACCACTCCCGGTGATGACAGTAGTTTGAGGAGTTCATGAATTCACTATGTGTTAATGCTTTGGTCCAGTACTCTACTAAAAGAAGGCCCTTAATATCCCTTAGTTTCCAATAGGACCCCGCTGCCACAGGAGGATAGGACAAAAGATGTCATGCAAGTTCTTTCCCATAAGCACGTATGACTATATTCGGAATACATGCCTACATTACATTGACGAATTGGAGCTAGTTCTGTGTCACCCTATGTTATGACTGTTACATGATGAACCGCATCCGGCATAATTCTCCATCACCGATCCAATGCCTACGAGCTTTTCACATATTGTTCTCCGCTTATTTACTTTTCCGTTGTTACTCTTACAATCACTAAAAAACCCAAAAATATTACTTTTGCTACTGTTACCGTTACTTCCATATTACTTTGCTACTAAATACTTTGCTGCAGATACTAAGTTATCCAGGTGTGGTTGAATTGACAACTCAACTGCTAATACTTGAGAATATTCTTTGTCCCCCCTTGTGTCGAATCAATAAATTTGGGTTGAATACTCTACCCTCGAAAACGGTTGCGATCCCTATACTTGTGGTTTATCAAGACTATTTTCTGGCGCCGTTGCCGGGGAGCATAGCTCTATTCTTTGAGTCACTTGGGATTTATATATGTTGGTCACTATGAGGAACTTGAAAGACGGGAAAACTAAAAATTTTCTCTCAAATACGAGGGGAGGTAAGGAACTGCCATCTAGCTCTGCACTTGATTCACCTTTTGTTTTGAGTAAGCTTGCGACACCTAAACCTGCTTCTGCTATTAATTCTGATATGTCGCATGTAATTGATGATGCCACTTGTGCTATGCATGATACTTATGATGAAACTACTTCTATGCTTGATAATACTGTGCCACTAGGTGAATTTCTTGATGAACAACTTGCTAGGTCTAGAGAGAATGAAATTATTGAAACTGATAATATTGATGAAAGTGATGATGAAGATTCTCCCCCTAGATATGAATTGCCTGTGCAGCTCGAGGGTTATGTTATGGATGAAGAAACTGCTAGAGATTTTCTTGCTTGCAATGATAGAAATGATCTTAAGAAATTATTAGTTAAGCTAAAAGAAAAATCTCTGAATGCTAGAATGAAATATGACCCTGCTTATGCTACTTCACCTATCTTTGTAACTGATAAGGATTATGATTTCTCTGTCGATCCTAATATAATTAATTTGGTTGAATCTGATCCTTTCTATGGCTATGAATCTGAAACTGTTGTAGCACATCTTACTAAATTAAATGATATAGCCACCCTATTCACTAATGATGAGAGAACTCGCTACTTTTATATCCTTAAAATATTTCCGTTCTCATTAAAGGGTGATGCTAAGATATGGTTTAACTCTCTTGATCCTGGTTGTGTGCGTAGTCCCCTGTGATATGATTTATTACTTCTCGCTAAATATTTCCCTACTCATAAGAAACAAGCTGCTTTAAGGGAAATATATAATTTTGTGCAAATTGAAGAAGAAAGTCTCCCATAAGCTTGGGGGAGGCTTCTCCAATTACTTAATGCTTTGCATGATCATCCTCTCAAGAAAAATGAAATATGTCGTATCTTTTATAATGGACTAACCAATGCTTCAGAGACCACCCGGATAGTTGTGCTGGTTCTGTTTTCAGGGGAAGGAACACCAGATGAAGCTGAAATTCTATTGAATATTATGTTGACTAATGAAAATAATTGGACACTTCCTGAACCAACTCCTAAGCCAACTCCGAAGAAAAGGGGTGTTCTATTTCTCAGTCCTGAAGATATGCAAGAGGCAAAGAAATCTATGAAAGAAAAAGGTATAAAAGCTAAAGATGTTAAGAATTTACCTCCTGTTGAAGAAATACATGGTCTTAATTTACCGCCTATTAAGAAATACATCATTTTAATCCATTACCTATTGAAGAAGTACACAGTCTTGATAACCCTACATAGGTAGTAAAGGTAAATTCTCTCTGTAGATTTGATGAAGGTGACATTCCTCGTTATAAGTCTGCTAGCCAATGCTTAGATGAATTTGATAATTTTATTGTCAAACAAGAAAACTTCAATGCTTATGTTGGTAGACAATTGAAACACAATTCTGATATGCTTGAACACTTGAGTGATTATATGTCTAGAGTCAAAGGTGAACTTAAACTCATTAGTAAACATGTTTCTATGCTTACCACTCAAGTAGAACAAGTACTTAAAGTTCAGAATGATTTGCTCAATGAATTGAATAGTAAGAATAATGATTTTGCTGTTAGAGTGGCTACTAGAACTGGTAAAATGACTCAGGAACCTCTGTATCCTGAAGGTCACCCTAGGAGAATTGAGGAGGATTCTCAAAGAAATAATATTGATGCACCTAGTCCTTCTAAAAAGAAGAAAAATAAAAATGATAGGACTTTGCATGCTTCTAGTGAACCTATTGCTGACACACCTGAGAATCCCAATGATATTTCTATTTCTGATGATGAAACACAATCTGGTAATGAACATGAACCTAGTGATAATGTTAATGATGATGTTCATGCTGATGCTCAACCTAGTAATGATAATGATGTAGAAATTGAACCTGTTGTTGATCTTGATAACCCACAATCAAAGAATCAACGTTGTGATAAGAGAGACTTGGTTGCTAGGAAGCACGGTAAGGAAAGAGAGCCATGGGTTCAGAAACCCATGCCTTTTCCTCCCAAACAATCCAAGAAAAAGGATGATGAGGATTTTGAGCGCTTTGCTGAAATGATTAGACCTATCTTCTTGCGTATGCGTTTAACTGATATGCTCAAAATGAATCCTTATGCTAAGTACATGAAATAAATTGTTACTAATAAAAGAAAGATACCGGAAGCTGAAATTTCCACCATGCTTGCTAATTATACTTTTAAGGGTGGAATACCAAAGAAACTTGGAGATCCATGAGTACCCACTATACCATGCTCCATTAAAAGAAATTATGTTAGAACTGCTTTATGTGATCTTGGAGCCGGTGTTAGTGTTATGCCTCTCTCTTTATATCGTAGACTTGATTTGAATAGGTTCGCACCTACTGAAATATCTTTGCAAATGGCTGATAAATCAACTGCTATACCTGTCAGTATTTGTGAGGATGTGCCTGTTGTGGTTGCAAATGTTACCATTTTAATGGACTTTGTTATTCTTGATATTCCCGAGGACGATAGTATGTCTATTATTCTTGGAAGAACTTTTTTGAATACTGCAGGGGCTGTTATTGATTGCAACAAAGGCAATGTCACTTTTCATGTTAATGGTAATGAGCATACGGTACACTTTCCGAGGAAACAACCTCAAGTTCATAGTATCAACTCTATTGGAAAAATTCCATCGATTATTTTTGGAGGTTTTGAATTTCCTCTTCCTACTGTCAAAAGAGATATGATATTCTTATTATTGGGGATGTGCATATCCCCGTTGAGGTAACATAGTGTTATTCGAGATTTCTCCGGTTCCATGTTATTCGGAATGAGTTTGTTAACAAGACTTGATCAACCTTGTTAGTGGATTCCTTTTGATGAGCACGAGATGGATGAAGTTAGAAGGCACAACCTTCTGTACCCTCCTTTTATTTTCTGTTATAGTTGAAATAAAGCAAAAATAGTATTTTCTGTCAGTTTTCTGAATTATCTGTGCAATAAAAAATACCCCAAAAATAAAAGTTCTCCAAATGCCCCAAAATTGAAATATGATTTTTTCTGAAATATTTGAGAATATTTGGCACTGAGAACATAGCAGGGGGAGCAAGCACCTGGCCACGAGGGTCCAGGGCGCGCCCCCTGCCTCGTGGGCCCATGGTGGCTCCCCTCCACTTATTCCTGTACCCACACACTTCTTCTTACTCCCAGAAAAATCACAAACCAGCTCAAGCACGAGTGCTAGCTCATTTTGCTGCGATTTTCAATCTCCTTGCTCAAAGCACCTCTCACAAAACTGCTTTGGGGGATCGTTCCTTGGTATGTGACTCCTCCAATGGTCCAATTAGTTTTTGTTCTAGTGCTTTATTCATTGCAAATTTGTGATGCCTAGGTGACCATGTTCTTGAGCTTGCATGTCAAATTTATATGGTTCCAAGTAGTCATAATGCATAATATAGGCTCTAGGCACTTGTGGGAGCAGTTGCTATCAGCTTGGTTCACTTTTATTTGAAGTTACTAAAAATTTCAGAAATTTTTCAGAGAAAGAAATGTGTTTAGGAAAATGTACCAAGGTGGTTCTTCAAGGAAGCAAGGACCCAGGCTTGCAATGCGCGATGCTGATGATGATCCACCAAGGGACGCTCCAGTGCGGGCTTGTGAATGGCCTTCAGAGGACTTCATGGATCAAGCAGGAATCAAGGAAGAATTTAACGCACATTTGCGTAACGCTGATCTTGTGAGCTCCGAGGCAGATAAGTGTCGTCAGTACCACCATCTCACTAGTTCCTTTGTGAGGAGGTTTGAATTTTCATCTTCACGCAATTCTCAAACTGTCCTGTTTGATCTTTATGAAAATTCTTATACTCTGGACTTAGAGGATTTTACCACTGCTTGCAAACTTCCACAATGGGGTAGTACTAGTGAGCCTCGCAAATCTGAGTTTAGGGATTTTCTTGCTAGTATAACTGCGGGGGAATCTAGAGACATAGCACAAGCTACCATAGGAAGCATTCACTTTCCTGCTATACATTATTTTTCTCTCTTCATAGGTAGGTGCATAAATGGTAAGGATGAAGCATGTCACATGTGTGTCCCTGACCTCAGTGTTCTCAGGAGTGCTGTGTTAGGAGATAAACATTATAATTTGGGAGCCATTGTTGCACGTAGGTTGCATAATAATAGATTTAATGGAGATTTCTTTGGTGGAATTTATGCAACCCGTTTAGCTAATTTTCTTGGTGTAACAATACGTGAGGATGATATTGAGTTTCCTCCTGCTTATTTGGATTATGAGGCTATGGTTCGTCATCATTTTGTTGAGAGGAACAATCAGTTCCTCCAGTACCGACTAATCTTTGACAGACGACGCACCTATCATGTCGCTCTCCCTGCTTCTACTTTCTTTGACTTTCAGGCAAAAGGGAGATATTTTATAACCAGAGGAGGCGGAAGAGTATAAGAGGAGGGCTGAGATAGCTCGCCTCCAAGCTGCAGCCCACAATGCTATAACTGCTGCATCCCAGTACGACCCCAGTTACAACTTTGGATATCCGCCAGGCCAGCCGTGGCAATAAACCAACTTAGTCCAAAAGCCTAAGCTTGGGGGAGTACGTATTTCTCACCGACATTACATTTATGTCCACACACTCAAATCTAGATGTCGGTTCTCATACTTTTTCACTGTAATATCCATGCTAGTTTATTTCCTTTTTATGCTTTCTTCTTGTGTGTTTGAAAAACCTTAAGAAAAATCGAAAAATTAGTAGTAGCTTTTAGCTAGTTTACCTTTCTTGCTATAGTAGTAATAATTAAAAGAAAACCCAAAAATATTTCCTGTTCTTCTTTTTCTTGTTGGGAGCTTTCCCGTGTAAATAGTTTTATTTCTTTTCTTTTCTTTGGGGGTCGATAGGAGAAGACCATGATGAAATTGTTGAACTGGCTCTATTATGCATTATTGTTGATTTAACCAAGAGCCCATATTACCTTGTCTTCTCCTGTTTATTGAATGCTCGCAGATTCTAGCTTAGTCCAATGCACGTGCACTACTATTATTATTCACATCATTCAGTCGTGCAAGTGAAAGGCAATAATGACGATATATGATGAATTGATTGAGATGAGAGAAGCTGGTATGAACTCGACCTCTCTTGTTTTTGTAAATATGATTCGTTCATCGTTCCTGATTCAGCCTATTATGAATAAACATGTTTGCAATGAAAATTAAAGATTGTAGTTTCTCATGCCATGCTTGATTAGCTATGAGTTATAATGGTTTACCTTGCGTGCCAACATGCTATTAAAATGGTTGTGATGTGGTATGATAGGGTGGTATCCTCCTTTGAATGATTCAAGTGACTTGACTTGGCACATGTTCACACATATAGTTGAAACAAATCAACATAGCCTTCATGATATTTATGTTCATGGTGGATTATATACTACTCATGCTTGAACTCAATGTTCATTATTTTAATGCATGTTCATGACTGTTGTCGCTCTCTAGTTGGTCGCTTCCCAGTCTTTTGCTAGCATCCACTTGTACTAAGCGGGAATACTGCTTGTGCATCCAATCCCTTAAACCCCAAAGTTATGCCATATGAGTCCACTATACCTTCCTATATGCGGTATCTACCTGCCATTCCAAGTAAATTTGTATGTGCCAAACTCTAAACCTTCAAATGAAATTCTGTTTTGTATGCTCGAATAGCTCATATATCAACTAGGGTTGTCTGTATCTTCCATGTTAGGTGGGTTATTCTCAAGAGGAGTGGACTCCGCTCCTCACTCACGAGAAAATGGCTGGTCACCGGGATGCCCAGTCCCATGCTTTATGCCCAGTCCCATGCTTTATGCAAATCAAATCAAAATAATTGTAAACAAAACTCTCCTGGGACTGTTGTTAGTTGGAGGCACTCATTGTTTCGAGCAAGCCATGGATTGATGCTTGTTGGAGGAGGGGGAGTATAAACTTTACCATTCTGTTTGGGAATCGCCATCTCTTTGTTGTTATGTTGACAATGAAAGTATGCCGCTCAAAATATTATTTATCTCTACTTTAAAGTCGAGCTCTGGCACCTCTACACATCCCTGCTTCCCTCTGCGAAGGGCCTATCTATTTACTTTTATGTTGAGTCATCACCACCAGCTGGAGAGCACCACTGTCATTTGCATCCATTACTATTAATTTATGTTGGGTATGACTATGACTGGATCTCTTTTACCATGAATTACAATGTTTAGTCAGTCCTTGATCTTTAAAGGTGCTCTGGACTTATGTTTTGTGGTCTCAGAAAGGGCTAGCGAGATACCATCTTGTTATATCATATCATGATTGTTTTGAGAAAGTGTTGTCATCTGAGATTTATTATTATTGCTCGCTAGTTGATTATGCCATTGATATGAGTAAACATGAGACCTAAGAGTTATTGTGAATATGGTTAGTTCATAATCTTTGCTGAAAACTTGAATGCTGGCTTTACATATTTACAACAACAAGAGCAAACAGAGTTTGTAAAAGTTTTTCTTTATCACTTTCAGTTTATCAACTGAATTGCTTGAGGACAAGCAAAGGTTTATGTTTGGGGGAGTTGATACGTCTTCGTCGTATCTACTTTTCCAACACTTTTGCCCTTGTTTTGGACTCTAACTTGCATGATTTGAATGGAACTAACCCACACTAACGCTTTTTTCAGCAGAATTGCCATGGTGTTATTTATGTGCAGAAACAAAATTTCTTGGAATGACCTGAAACTCCACGGAGATTATTTTTGGAAATAATAAAAAATACTGGCGGAAGAATCAAGGCCAGGGGGCCCACACCCTTGCCACGAGGGTGGGGGGCGCGCCCCCTGCCTCGTGGGCCCCCTGGAGCTCAACCGACCTCAACTCCAACTCCATATATTCGTGTTCGGGGAGAAAAAAATCTGAGAGAAAGATTCATCACGTTTTACGATACGGAGCCGCCGCCAAGCCCTAAACTCTCTCGGGAGGGCTGATCTAGAGTCCGTTCGGGGCTCCGGAGAGGGGAATCCGTCGTCGTCGTCATCATCAACCATCCTCCATCACCAATTTCATGATGCTCACCGCCGTGCATGAGTAATTCCATCGTAGGCTTGTTGGACGGTGATGGGTTGGATGAGATTTATCATGTAATCGAGTTAGTTTTGTTAGGGTTTGATCCCTAGTATCCACTATGTTCTGAGATTGATGTTGCTATGACTTTGCTATGCTTAATGCTTGTCACTAGGGCCCGAGTGCCATGATTTCAGATCTAAACCTATTATGTTTTCATGAATATATGTGAGTTCTTGATCCTATCTTGCAAGTCTATAGTCACCTACTATGTGTTATGATCCGCAACCCAAGTGACAATAATCGGGACCACTCCGGTGATGACCGTAGTTTGAGGAGTTCATGTATTCACTATGTGTTAATGCTTTGGTCCGGTACTCTATTAAAAGGAGGCCTTAATATCTCTTACTTTCCAATAGGACCCCGCTGCCACGGGAGGGTAGGACAAAATATGTCATGCAAGTTCTTTCCCATAAACACGTATGACTATATTCGGAATACATGCCTACATTACATTGATGAATTGGAGCTAGTTCTGTGTCACCCTATGTTATGATCGTTACATGATTTAACCACATCCGGCATAATTCTCCATCACCGATCCAATGCCTACGAGATTTTCACATATTGTTCTCCGCTTATTTACTTTTCCGTTGCTACTGTTACAATCACTACAAGACCCAAAAATATTACTTTTGCTACCGTTACCGTTACTTCAATATTACTTTGCTACTAAATACTTTGCTGCAGATACTAAGTTATCCAGGTGTGGTTGAATTGACAACTCAACTGCTAATACTTGAGAATATTCTTTGGCTTCCCTTGTGTTGAATCAATAAATTTGGGTTGAATACTCTACCCTCGAAAACTGTTGTGATCCCCTATACTTGTGGGTTATCACTCTCAAACGTTTTCAACTTTCACGCAATACATGGGCGTGAGCCATGGATATGTCATGGGTGGAATAGAATATGGTGGTTTTGGAGAAGACAAAACGAAGGAGATAGTCTCGCATCAACTAGGAAAATTAATGGGCTATGGAGATGCCCATCAATTGATATCAATGCAAGTGAGTAGGGATTGCCATGCAACGGATGCACTAGAGCTATAAGTGTATGAAAGCTCAAAATAAAAACTAAGTGGGTGTGCATCCAACTTGCTTGCTCACAAAGACCTAAGGCAATTTGAGGAGGCCCATCATTGAAATATACAAGCCAAGTTCTATAATGAAAAATTCCCACTAGTATATGAAAGTGATAAAATAGGAGACTCTCTATCATCAAGAACATGGTGCTACTTTGAAGCACAAGTGTGGAAAAAGGATAGAATATTGTCCCTTCTCTCTTTTTCTCTCATTTTTTTGTTTTTTTGTTTGGGCTCTTTGGCCTCTCTCTTTTTTAAGTCCAGAGTCCCATCCCAACTTGTGAGGGAATCATAGATTCCATCATCCTTTCCTCACATGGGACAATGCTCTAATAATGATGATCATCACACTTGTATTTACTTACAACTCAAGAATTACAACTCGATACTAGAACAAAATATGACTCTATATGAATGCCTCAGGCGGTGTACCGGGATGTGCAATGATCAAGAGTGACATGTATAAAAAGTACAAACGGTGGCTGTCGGTGTCAAAACCGGCGGATCTCGGGTAGGGGGTCCCGAACTATGCGTCTAGGCGGATGGTAACAGGAGACAAGGGACACGATGTTTTTACCCAGGTTCGGGCCCTCTCGATGGAGGTAATACCCTACTCCTGCTTCATTAATATTGATGATATGGGTAGTACAAGAGTAGATCTACCACGAGATCAGATAGGCTAAACCCTAGAAGCTAGCCTATGGTATGATTGTTGTTCGTCCTACGGACTAAAACCCTCCGGTTTATATAGACACTGGATAGGGTTAGGGTTACACAGAGTCGGTTACAATGGTATGAAATCTACATATCCGTATCGCCAAGCTTGCCTTCCACGCCAAGGAATGTCCCATCCGGACAAGGGACGAAGTCTTCAATCTTGTATCTTCATAGTCTTGGAGTCCGGCCAAAGATGATAGTTCGGCTATCCGGACACCCCTAGTCCAGGACTCCCTCAGTAGCCCCTGAACCAGGCTTCAATGACGCATTTAGTCCGGCGCGCATATTGTCTTCGGCATTGCAAGGCGGGTTCCTCCTCCGAATACTTCATAGAAGATTTTGAACACAAGGGTAGTGTCCGGCTCTGCAAAACAAGTTCCACATACCACCGTAGAGAGAATGATTTTTGCACAGATCTGCTGACGTATTCCGCGGCGTGACATCACACCACGGCCAGGCCTTTATATGAACCGTTTTTTTACTGTTCCACCTTAGTGCGTTTAGCGAGGCGGTTTCCTTGGCACGTCTTATCAAAGCGGAGATCGTGCCCCCTTATTCCGGGATTCCCATCAATACGGACGTGGGTAACCCATCCGCCCCATTGATTACGGCGCTTGGGAGATAAGCGAGTTTTACCGGTGGCGGGGACGCATAGCCGTCCGTCCATATAAGGGATAAGGATCCACCTTTTCACCCTCGCCTTCTTCCTCCTTTGCTCATCCATTTCACAAGACTCGAGCTCCAAATACTTCAGTCCACATCCCACCTCAACCTTCTCCAACTATGTCCGGAGCGGGAGGCAGGTGGATGGCATCCTCCGTCGCGGAGGGGCACATCGAAAAGCTGCGGACGGCCGGATACTTGTCCAGCAACATCACGCACCGGCTACCCGACGAGGGGCAGCTCATTCCAACCCCCAGGCCCCATGAGAGGGTGGTGTTTCTCCCCCACTTCCTCCGCGGACTAGGTTTTCCACTTCACCCATTTGTCCGGGGGCTCATGTTCTACTACGGCCTGGACTTCCACGATTTGGCCCCGAATTTCATCCTCAACATCTCGGCGTTCATCGTCGTGTGCAAGGCCTTCCTTTGCATCCAACCCCACTTCGGCTTATGGCTGAAGATCTTCAATGATGAGCGAAGGTTGTGGGCGGCCCGTAAGCGGAGTGCTTGAGGCGCCATGGTTGGCAAGATGGCCAAAGTCCTATGGCTCGAGGGCTCCTTTGTGGAGACCATAAAGGTGGCAATCTGGGTGGTTCTACATCACCGAGCCGCGCGACTCTCAATGGGCGGCGGCCCCCGAATTCCGATCTGGCTTCCCCACACGGCTCACATCATGGAAAGAGACGGGCCTGACGTGGGGGGATTCAGACGAGCTGTCCGGACTCCAAACCTGCGTCCGAAACCTGGTGGACAAGAATCTCAGGCTTGTCAACGTTATCCAGGTGATGCTCATCCGCTAGATTCTCCCACGCCAACAACGGGCCTTCAAATTGTGCGAGTTCGATCCGGCACAGCACCCAACTCTGAAAAGGCTCTTCGACACTACGTACGAAGATGCCTGGAAGGTGCTGTTCAAGGGCACCGAGGCTCCCACATCCGCTACCGAAGATCGCGGATTCAGCTCGCAGCGTCAAGCCAGCGAGGTAAGTTATTTTACCCTTTATGGGACTCTTTTTTCATAGTTTGACTCTATTTGGGATCTAAAACTCCCTAACCTTTGACAAGACTGGCTGAAGACGTCCGGACAGATTAATTGTCCGGCCCCTTTGCCAGAGGACCCAGCTGACGCCCAATTGATGGGGCTGCTGGCTCCGGCACCTCACGTGGTGCCGGAGAAGAAGGCCAAGAAGGAGGCCACGGGAACTCGAAAGAGCTCCCAGTGCCAGGTGCTGTCGGACTCACCGCCCAACAACTCTAAGGCGGAATCCTCCTCTGAGGAGGAGGAAAAAGAAGCCTCTCCCCGGTGAAGGAGAGAGAAAAGGAAGGCCGCCCTAACCGGGAGGCCGGAGGGTCCAAGAAGGGAAGGACCCTTCCTCCGGACTTCTCCACCAACGCCGACAACGACGACGAGGAGTGGCCAACAAGGGCCAAGCCCCTGGCGAGATCGTAAGTGTCCTGATACCCATGGCTTTTTTTAATTGCATAGTGTTCTCTAATGCCGAACAATCATGAAGCCCGCCCAAGGGCGAGCTCGCCGCTTCGTCGAGCGGGTCCCTGAATTCGTCGGAAGTGGAGAGTACTTCACTTCCGGCCGCCTCCTCACCTCACGCTGCGGACGACGCCGAGGTGGGGCCCCAAGGGGGCCTGGTCAAGAGGAGGTGGCGCAGGAGGCGCCGCAAGGCAACCTCCCGGACTCCAGGCGCGAGGGGAGCGAGATCCCCAGGGGCTCTAAGCCCGACCCTCGTCCGGACTCCATACTGGAACCTTCAGGGGTTTCGAAGTCCGGCAAGCGGCCCCTTCGTAGGAAGGGTAAGACGTCGGTGTCCTCCGTCCAACCGGAGGCACCGGATAGGTTACTGGAGGCGCTTAACAGCGCCTCCATCGAGGAGGAGCACCGCCTTTATTATGAGTGTGGTGATCCGAAAGTTCGATCCGCCAAGAGCGGGCCGATCAAGCCTGTACCAGCCTACTAACAGGCTTTGAGGTAAGTTTAGAATATGTAAAAATATTACCGCAAAGACAGTAGCCCCTGATGCTTAGTTCGGTGTTAAAGAAAAGCCGGACTAAGGATCTAAAAAGATATACGCAGGAGTCTATCATAAGTATGTCAATATGGGAATGCAGGCTGCGCTACTGACCTCTGCCGCACTGACCGCGGAGGTCAATGCATTGAAGAAGAGCCTCGAGCGGTCTGAGAACGAGCTCGGCCTTGCCAAGAAGCAGCTCGAGGACAAGGAAGGTAAGTAATACTTTATTAAAGAAATACCTTATAGAAAGTATTCGGTTGCAAAAGATAACAGGAATAACATGGGTACTCCAGGGGCCACGAGCGAGGTGCCGACCCTGAAGGAGGCGGTGTCCGTGGCCGAAAACAAAGCGGCCGCGGAGCGCACCGAGCGAGAGAAGGGGAGGCGTTGGCGGAGGTACGGCAAGAGCTCCAGCACTCATGGAAAAACACGAGGGTTTGGAGCGTGACTCAAGACCCGAGAGTCCGAGCTTGCCTCGGCTCTTGAGAGTGCCAAAGCTGCTAAGGCCGAGGCCCAAAAATCCTCCAAGAAATTGAATCATTAAAGAAGATAGCGGCGGGTAAGGCATTCTTTATGCAAAGCAAGCATGTGAAAGTGAATTACCTATTACTTACCCGGATTCGAGCTCTCCAGAGCATTCGCAGATCTGCCCCGTAGTGTAACCGATGCTGCCGCTGTTCTACAGCCAAGGAGGGGAGCTCGACGGAGGTGTTCTGGTCTCAGTATGCTGAGGCCGAACGTCCGGTGCCCCTGAGCGACCAACTGAAGCAGCTGGTCAAGCTCCACAAGGTCGCCGAACAGGCCATGAAGGGCCTCATAGTTCGGCTGTGGCCATTGGAAGCCATGCCTGAGAGCTACTTCGGGCTAGTGCAGCGGCTGGTGGACGCCTTTGTCCATGGATTGAAGTCATCAAGCGCTCGTCTGCATTGAAGGTGCCCGTCGGGCCCTTGCCCGTTCTAAAGTGCACCGGGCAAGCTGGATGCGGAGAAGCTTGTGACCACGGGCCACCGAAGGGCAAGGATCATCGCAAGCCCAAAATGTACTATGAGGGCGTCTGAAGGGTGCCCGCCAGATAGCGGATGAGTGCTCCAAAGATGTAATTTTTAATAGACTCGCATTTGTTATCCTCTGTCGCTGAAAACTTGTTCATATGCGCTAAGCAACGCTTGTTAATTTAAAATATTACCTTCAGGCGGCCGTTTATCAAATTTGAGAGATGGCAAGTCGTTGGCTTCAGCCCCCATGCCACGAAAGTCTTTGGGGTGTTCGATAAACTTGAGCACTCTTGTTCCCATTCTTGGGTCCGTCGAGGAGGCGCTCAACGCATAGCGAACAAGGCAACCGGACTTATAGTGCTTGAACACTCTCACTTAGCCATAGAATTCTATAATTTTAAATTTCGGCGAAGCCCCTAGTATTCGGAAGACCGAGTTCGGGGCGCTATCCACGCCTTGGCCGGACAATGCCGACTCCTTACTCTAAGTGGCATAAGTCTTTAGGGACCTGAAAAAACCTCTCGAACAGCGACCGGCTCTCGCCCTATCATGACGGTCAGTTTTAGCTTTCTCCACTGAGGTGCTCAACCCAACTCAACTGGGGCACAATCGCAGTGGTTCTCCCAGCGCTACCTTAGCTGATATAACGGAACGTAAGGTACCAAAACATGGGAGCCGGGCAAACCCAACTATTGACCCAAGACATGATTCGGAGCCGATGCATATAATGCTATAAGTTCGGCGTGCCGCACTTGTGAATGTGTTTGGACTTATCACACCATATTTTTGGGGTACTTAAGCCCCTGGTGTATTGGTCGTACCAAATTGTACGGTTGCGCAATGTCATAAATGAACATATATAATGGGAAAGAATGCAATAATAGGCAAGAGCTATATATTGGTTATTAAAAAGAAACTGCAAATAAAAGCAGAAGGATACAAATTGTGCGATAAGCAAGGGATGGGACTATTTAACATGTCCCCCTCCAGGGGTAAGCTCCGGGATGGTATGTAAAACAGGTATAATGCTCGTAGTAGAGACCACCTGGACACTCGACGTAGCTTTCGCTTCCTGGCTGTTGCATCGTGAGTTCGGCAATTCTAGTGCTGACGGGACTTCCGGAAAAGCGAGTCCTGAAAGTAAGAAAAAAAAGAAAGAAAAAGAATGACACAATTGGGAGCCCCTGGTGCGGTTGAGCCGCATTCTGGGCGTGTCGTGGTCGTTCCCCTCCCCTTATGCCCATGGTTTCTCCAGAGCGTAGTTATGTACGCGTAGTACTGGCTTCGCATTGTTGCGAGGGCTGGGGTTGGGACCGGATTGCTACGCGTGCTCGGATCGTGCCAGGTGGTCTTGTTGTAGGTTACTCCGGGCGCGCTTGATGGTGGACGGACGTTTAATAGCCGGACTCGAGAATTGCTGTGAGAGGCTGCTTTGCACCTCCGCCGTGAGGGCCGCCATGTGCTCCTCCGTTCGGAGAGAGCGTTCGGTGTTTCCATTGACCGTGATTACTCCTCAAGGGCCTGGCATCTTGAGCTTGAGGTATGCGTTGTGCGGCACCGCATTGAACTTTGCAAATGCGGTTCGTCCAAGCAGTGCATGATAGCCGTGGAGCGGGACTATGTCGAAGATTAACTCTTCGCCGGAAGTTATCCGGGATCCGAAGACCACTTGAGTGTAACTGAGCCTGTAAAATTGGCCTCTACACCTGGTATGGACGCCTTTAAAGGTCGTCTTTGTGGGTTTAATCCTTGAGGGGTCTATACCCATTTTGCACATCGTATCCTGATAAAGCAGGTTCAGTTGCTACCGCCGTCCATCAGACTCTGGTGAGGTGAAATCCGTCAATAATTGGGTCAAGAACCAATGCGGCGAAACCGCCGTGGCGGATGCTAGCGGGTGGTCCTTCGATCAAAGGTGATCGGGCAGGAGGACCATGGGTTGAACTTGGGCGGCGGCTCCATCGCATATCGTCCCTTAGTGCACGCTTCCGCTCCCTTTTGGGTATGTGGGTTGCGTATATCATGTTCACCGTCCGCACTTGTGTGGGAAAGCCCTTCTGTCCTCTATTGTTCGGCGGCCGGGGCTCTTCCTCGTCATCGCTATGTAGCCCCTTGTCATTGAGTTCGGAACTTAGCTTGCCTGCTTGCTTGAACACCCAACAATCCCTGTTGGTGTGGTTGGCTGGTTTTAAGTGCCATGTATCCGCACAAGCGATCGAGGTATTCGGTCCAAGTAGGATGGGCCCTGGGTATTTCTTTTGAATGGCTTCTTCCGCTGACCGGGTTTAGAGCCTCTGAATCCGGCATTGACTGTCGTATCTTCATCATTGTCGCCGTTGATGCGGCGCTTTGTTCTTGTTATGCGCGACCTGCCATTGCTGTCCTTGGTATCCGAACTACGGGGTTTTTGGTCAAGTTGTTACTACGAGCTAGCCAGCTATCCTCTCCCAGCATAAAGAGGGTCATGAGTGTGGTGAGGGCTGCCATGGATTTCGGCTTTTCCTGTCCTAGGTGTCGGGCAAGCCACTCGTCATGATGTTATGTTTGAAGGCTGCAAGGGCCTCTGCATCCGGACAATCAACGATTTGATTTTTCTTGGTTAGGAACCGTGTCCGTAATTGTCCGGCCGATTCTTCCGCTGCTGAATTATATGGCTAAGGTCATCGGCGTCGGTGGTCGCACATATGTGCCTTGGAAGTTATCAAGGAATGCGGCTTCCAGGTCCTCCCAACAACCGATTGACTCGATTGGCAAGCTGTTGAGCCAATGCCGAGCTGGTCCTTTAAGCTTGAGTGGGAGGTATTTGATGGCGTGTAGATCATCACCGCGGGCCATGTGGATATGGAGGAGGTAGTCCTCGATCCAAACCGCAGGATCTGTTGTGCCATCGTATGTTTCGATGTTTACGGGTTTGAAGCCCTCAGGGATTTGATGATCTATTACTTCATCTGTGAAGCATAGTGGGTGTGCGGCGCCTCTGTATTGGGCTATATCACGACGTAGCTCATATGAGCTTTGTCTACTGTGTTCGGCCCGGCGGAGTTCTTTGTATCCGGGCGTGATTGTTATCGCCACGTGAAGTGGGCGCCACGCCGATCCGTAGATCGATCTTGTTTGCCTTGCCTTGTCCTCCAATATGTCTCGCAGGTCTGGCGCGTTTCCCCGTGCCTTGGTCGAGCGGCGCCGGGGTGCGGCTTGAATGGAGGGTCTAGAGGCCTCTCTATCGTGGCCACGGGGTGCCGGTTGGCCGCATCATGCGCTGGTGATGTAGGTTTAGGTGTTGCTTCCTCTAATTGGGGTAGCAGCCTGTGTTTGGGGTATCTCTTGGAGGGGCGTTCGAGTTCATACTCTTCGGCTGCAAGGACTTCAGTCCATTTGTCAGCTAGCAAGTCTTGGTCAGCTCTAAGCTGCTGCTGCTTTTTCTTGAGGCTGCTTGTTGTGGCCATAAGCCTACGTTTGAAACGCTCCTGTTCGGCGGGGTCCTCAGGCACGACAAATTCGTCGTCGTCGAGGCTTGCCTCATCTTTGGAGGGTGGCGCATAATTATCGTCCTCTACCTCTTTTCTCGCCTGTGACCGTGCGGTTCTTGCTTCTCCCTCCTCCTGCACCGAGTCCCTCTTGGAGGGGCGTCTTGACACCGTCCGGGGTATTATTGTCTCCCGTGCGGAATCACCGTTTCTTTGTGGCGGGATTTAGAATGGCGCCGCTGACGTCGGCGCTTGGGTTGTTTCTTGGAGGGGTCATCCTCCGCCGTTCCATCGCCATTTCCATCTTTTGGGATATCCACCATGTATATGTCATATGACGAGGTGGCCTTCCAGTGCCCTGTAGGCGCTGGGTCTTGGTCGTCTCCGGCATCGTCGTCCATACCGTCGATGTCTTCGGAGTCAAAGTCGAGCATGTCGGTTAAATCATCGGCAAGTGGCTACAAAGTGAGTGGTGGGTGGGCGTTGAATTTCTTCGTCGTCCGCATCCCAACCTTCCTGACCGTAGTCCGCCAGGGCTCTCTGATAAAGAGAGAGACTTTAGTGAATTCAAGATGTCGCCAAAGGGCGAGTGCTGAAAAGATGTCCGCGGTGAACTCCATGACCGGCGCCCAATCGGATTCGATTGGCGGCGCGGAGGTTCGAGTCCGTAGAGGAGTCCGCACCACAGAGTCAAGGTCTTCGCAAAGGACAGGGATGGAGTTCGGCTCAATCGCCGTTGAGATCGTAGCCCCCGAGGCGGTGTCCAACCAACCGTCCTCGATCGGCGAAACCGGCTCCGGATTAAGGGTCGGAGCGGGCACTGGTCGGCCTCCAGGGCACTGTTCGGCGGCAGAGCTAGATCGTACCCATCGATACAGTGCGGCGCACTTGGCTGTGGCTCGAATCTATCGAAGATCAAGTCTCCACGGACATCGGTCGTATAGTTCAAGCTTCCAAATCTGACCTGGTGGCCAGGGGCGTAGCTTTCGATCTGCTCCAGATGGCCAAGTGAATTGGCCCGCAGTGCAAAGCCACCGAATACGAAGATCTGTCCGGGGAGAAAAGTCTCACCTTGGACCGCGTCGTTGCTGATGATTGAAGGAGCCATCGGGCCTATAGGTGACGACACAGAGGAACTCTCAATGAAAGCACCAATGTCGGTGTCAAAACCGGCGGATCTCGGGTAGGGGGTCCCAAACTGTGCGTCTAAGCGGATGGTAACAGGAGACAAGGGACACGATGTTTTTACCCAGGTTCGGGCCCTCTCGATGGAGGTAATACCCTACTCCTGCTTGATTAATATTGATGATATGGGTAGTACAAGAGTAGATCTACCACGAGATCAGAGAGGCTAAACCCTAGAAGCTAGCCTATGGTATGATTGATGTTCGTCCTACGGACTAAAACCCTCCGGTTTATATAGACACCGGATAGGGTTAGGGTTACACAGAGTCGGTTACAATGGTAGGAAATCTACATATCCGTATCGCCAAGCTTGCCTTCCACGCCAAGGAAAGTCCCATCCGGACAAGGGACGAAGTCTTCAATCTTGTATCTTCATAGTCTTGGAGTCCGGCCAAAGATGATAGTTCGGCTATCCGGACACCCCCTATACGCAACGCACATACCCAAAACGGAGCGGAAGCGTGCACTCAGGGATGTCTACGCGATGGAGCCAGTTGCCCCGAAGATCAATCCATGGTCCTCCTGCCCGATCACTTTTGACCGAAGGGACCACCCCACCAGCGTCCGCCACGGTGGATTCGCCGCACTGGTCTTAGACCCAATCGTTGATGGATTTCACCTAACCGGAGTCCTGATGGACGGCGGCAGTAGCCTGAACCTGCTTTACCAGGATACAGTGCGCAAAATGGGCATAGACCCCTCAAGGATTAAACCTACCAAAACGACCTTTAAAGGCGTCATACCAGGTGTAGAAGCCAATTGTACAGGCTCAATTACACTGGAAGTGGTCTTCGGATCCCCGGATAACTTCCGAAGCGAGGAGTTAATCTTCGACATAGTCCCGTTCCGCAATGGCTATCATGCCTTGCTCGGACGTACCGCGTTTGCAAAGTACAACGCGGTGCCGCACTACGCATACCTCAAGCTCGAGATGCCAGGCCCTCGAGGAGTCATCACGATCCAACGGAAACACTGAGCGTTCTCTCCGCACGGAGGAACATACAATGGCGGCTCTCGCGGCGAAGTGCAATGCAGCCTCTTAAGGCAATTTTCGAAGTCCGGCGTTAAGCGGCGGACACAGCCAAGCGCCACCGGAGGAACTTGCAACAAGACCACAGCGCACGTTCGAGCATCGCCAGCGTGTGATGCGGCCCCAACCCCAGCTCTGCGAAACATCAAAGCGGGTCGCCAGCGTACACCATTACGCTCTGAAGATACCATGGGCATGGGGAGAGGGCACGACCACGATAAACCCAGACTGCGGCTCAACCACACCGGGGGCTCTCACGTGTGTCGCTCCTTTTTCTTTTCTTTTTACCTTTTACTTTTTACCCACAGGACTCCGTTTGTCAGAAGCCCTGTCCGGCAGCAGACCTGCCGAACTCACGACGCAACAGCCAGGGAAGGATAAAGGCTACAACGAATATACAGGTGGTCTCCATTACGAGCATTTTTATACACCAATCTGCAGCCTACCCACGGAGGGGACATGTTTAATAGTTCCATACCTTGCTTATCGTGACTATTCGTATCGATTACGCATTCGTAGCAGCACTTATTGAATAAAACAATGCAGCACCTTTTTGCTTATAATTGTATTTCTTTTTTATACATATGTTCATTCACGACATGTTGCATCCGTACACTTTGGTACGGCTAATATATACCAGGGGCTTATGTTTCCCGCATTATGGTGTGATGAGTCCGAACACTTTCACAAGTGCGGCACCCCAAACTTATAGCACTATATGCATCGGCTCTGAATCATGTCTTGGGTCAATAGTTGGGTTTGCCCGGCTCCCGTGTTTTGGTACCTTACGTTCCGTTATATCGGCTAAGGTAGCACCGGGAGAACCACTGCGATTCCGCCCCAGATCGGCTGGGTTAACGCCTCAGAGGAGAAAGCTAAAACTGACCGTCATGATGAGGCGAGAGACCGGTCGCTGTTCGAGAGGTTTTTTGCGAGTCCTTAAAGACTTATGCCGCTTAGAGCGAGGAGCTGGATACTGTCCGGCCAAGGCGTGGATAGCGCCCCAAATTCGGCCTTCCGAAGACTAGGGGCTTCGCCGAAATTTAAAATTATAGAATTCTATGGCTAAGTGAGAGTGTTCAAGCATTATAAGTCCGGTTGCCTTGTTCGCTGTGTTGAGCGCCTCCCTAGATGGACCCAAAAATGGGAACAAGAGCGCTCAAGTTTATCCCGAACACCCCAAAGACTGTGGCATGGGGGGAAGCCGACGACTTGCCATCTCTCAGATTTGATAAACAGCCGCATGTAAGGTAATATTTTAAATTAACAAAGCGTTGCTTAGCGATATGAACTAAGTTTTCAGCGCCAGATAACAAAATGCTAGTCTACTCAAATATTACATCTTTGGAGCACTCACCCGCAATAGTGCGGGCGCCCTTCAAGACACTCTTATAATACATCTCGGGCGTGCGATGCTCCTTGCCCTCACGGTGGCGGGTCCGTCCACGAGCTTACGGGCATCCATCTTGCCCCAAAGGCACCTTTTTGCGCGGAGCAAGGCCCCGACGGCACCCTCGATACAAGCAGAATCGCTTGATAACTTCAACCCACGGGCACGCATCCACCACCGCCGCCGCACCAGTCAAGTAGCTCCCGTGCATGGCCTCCTTAGGCCACAACCGAACTATGAGGCCCTTCATGGCCTGTTCGGCC
Organism: Aegilops bicornis; assembly: GCA_021605145.1. Classification (NCBI taxonomy): domain Eukaryota; kingdom Viridiplantae; phylum Streptophyta; class Magnoliopsida; order Poales; family Poaceae; genus Aegilops; species Aegilops bicornis. The sequence goes on along the minus strand of CM038673.1, from coordinate 771,899,734 downwards.
GCCTTGTGGAGCTCGACCAGCTGCTTTAGCTGGTCGCTAAAAGCACCGGATGTCCGGCCTCAAGCATACCGAGACCGAAGACCTTCTCCGTCGAGCTCCCTCCTCGGCCCGGTAGAATGCGGCAGCATCGGACACGCTGCGAGGAAGATCTGCGAACGCCTCGAGAGCTCCGGTCGGGTAAGCAATGTAATTAACACTCACATGCTTACTCTGCATGAAAATGCCTTACCGCTGCTATTTTCTTCACCGCCTCAATCTCACGGAGGGCCTTGTAGGCTTCGGCCTTAGCAGCTTTGGCACTCTCAAGAGCCGTTGCAAGCTCGGACTCTCGAGTCTTGAGTCACGCTCCAAGTTCTCATGTTTTTCACGAGATCCTGGAGCTCTTGCTGTACCTCCGCCACCAAGGCCTCCTGCTTCTCTCGCTGGTGCGTTCAAGGCCGCGTACGTTACGGCCGCCGCCACCGCCTCCTTCAGGGTCGCCACCTCGTTAGTGGCCCCTACAATACCCACGTTATCCTTGTCATTTTTCTTGCAACCAAATCCTTTTCTGTAAGGTACAATTTTCATAAGGTATTACTCACCTTCTTTTTCCTTGAGCTGCTTCTTGGCATGACCGAGCTCGCTCTCGGACCGCTCGAGGTTTTCCTTCAAAGTATTGACCTCCATGATCGGTCTGGAGGTCACCAAGACACCTCGCAATCCCATATTGACATATTTTTATGACTCCTGCGTTTCTCTTTCTAAAGATCCTCAGTCCGGCTTTTCTTTCCGAACACCGAACCGAGCATTTGGGGCTACTGTCTTTGCGGTACCATTTTACATATATTGAAATTCTTACCTAAAAGCCTGTTAGAAGGCTACTGCAGGCTTCGGTCAGCCCGCTCTTGGCGAGCTGAACCTTCTGAATCACCGCACTCATAACAGTGCGGTGTTCCTCTTTGATGGAGGCGCCGTTGAGCGCCTCCAGCAAATTATCCGGCACCTCCGGTTGGAAGGAGGCAGCTAGCGTCACGGTCTTGCCCTTCTTACGAAGGGGTCGCCCGCCGGACTCCGGAGCTGAGTCCGGTGCACAGTCCGGGAGGGTGTCCTGTGACACCTCCGGGGCCTCCTCCTCCGGGTGGGTCCTTTTCTGGGATCCCACCTCGGCGTCGTCCATGGCTTGCACGGGGGTGGAGGCAGTCGGAAGGGAATCCATATCCGACGCACCCAAGGACCCGCTCGACGAAACGGGAAGATCATCCTTGGGCGGACTGTAGGGTTGTATGCGGCATTAGAAAGACATTATGTGGCAAAAATGAAAAACCCTGAAGTTCTTCGGGAGTCCGGATACTTATGATCTCACCTGGGGCTTGGCCCTAGGAGGCCAGTCCTGGTCGCCGTCACTGGCGTTGGCAGAGTAGTCCGGGGGAAGCGTTTTTCCCTTCTTGGACCCTTCGGCCTCCCTTGTTGGGGAGGCCTTCCTTTTCTTCCCTCCCCCTGCTGGGCGAGAGGCTTTTTCCTTCTCATCCTCGCCTTGGTGGGAGGAGTCGGCCTCGGATTCATCATCCGATAGCACCTGAAAACGGGAACTCTTCCGAGTCCCCGTGGCCGTCTTCTTGGCCTTCTTCTCCGGCACCACGTGGGGTACCGGAGCCAGCAGCCCCGTTAGGCGGGCGTCTGCTGGATCCTCGGGCAATGGGGCCGGACAGATAATCCGTTCGGCCTTCGCCAGCCATTCCTGTCAAAGGTAAAGGGAGTTTAGATCCCGCATAGAGCCAAACTATGGAAAACAAGTGGTGAAATCACTTACCTCGTCAGCTGGACGCTGCGAGTGGAATCCGCGATCTTGATGGCGGATCACGGGAGCTTCAGCGCCCTTGAACAGCACCTTCCGAGACATCTTCGTGCGTAGTGTCAAGAGCACCTTTCGAGTGCAGTCTTGCGCCCGGATCAAACTCCCACATATTGAAGCCCGTCGGCGGCGGGAGAATCCGGCGGATGAGCATGACTGGACTACGTTGACGAGCTTGAGCTTCTTGTCCACGGTCTCACGGATACGTGCTTGGAGTCCGTCAGCTCCTCGAATTCCCCAAATCCGCCACTCTCTTTCCAGAGGTGAGCCGTGTGGGGATGCCAGATTTGAATTGGGGGCGCTGCCCAATCAGGGTCACGCTGCTCGGTGATGTAGAACCACCCCGATTGCCACCCCTTGATGGTTTCCATGAAAGTGCCCTCCGGCCCACGTAACGTGGGACATCCACGCCCACCATGGCGCCTCCGCACTCCGGCTTGGCTGCCCTTCACAACCTTCGCTTGACATCAAGGTCTTGAGCCACAAGCGAAGTGGGGCTGGATGCAGAGGAAGGCCTCGCACCATTTACGATAAACGCCGAGATGTTGAGGATGAAATTGGGCCAAATCATGGAAATCTAGGCCGTAGTAGAACATGAGCCCCCGGACAAAGGGATGAAGTGGGAAGCCCAGTCCGCGGAGGAAATGGGGAAGAAATACTACCCTCTCATGGGGCCTGGGGTTGGGGACGAGCTCTCTCTCGTCGGGGAGCCGATGTGTGATGTTGCTGGCCAAATATCCGGCGCCGCGCAGCTTCTGGATCTGCCCCTCCATGACGGAGGAGGCCATCCACTTGCCTCCCGCTCCGGACATAGTTGGAGAAGGTTGAGGTAAGAAGTGCGGACTTGGGCGCTGGAGCTCGAGTTCACGGAGAAGGATAAGCCAAGGAGGAAGAAGGCGCAGGTAAAAGGGTTGGATCTTTATCCCCTTATATGGGCGGACAGAAACATGTGTCCCCACCGGCCTGGTAAAACTCGCTTATCCCCCAAGCGCCGCAATCAATGGCGCGGTTGGGTTACCCACATCCGTATTGATGGGAATCCCGGAATAAGAGGAGCACGATCTCTGCTTCGACAAGACGTGCCAAGGAAACCGCTTCGCTAAACGCGCTGAGGTGGAACAATAAAAACAATTTGAGTAAAGGCTTGGTAGTGGTGCGACGTCACGCCGCAGAATACGTCAGCAGATTGATCTTGTGTAATATTATTCTCTCTACGGTGGTATGTGGAATTTATTTTTGCAGAGCCGGACACTATCCTGGTGTTCACAATCTTCTATAATTTATTCGGAGGAGGAACCCACCTTGCAATGCCAAAGACAACATGCGCGCCGGACTCGTTGTCATTGAAGCCTGGTTCAGGGGCTACTGAGGGAGTTCCGGACTAGGGGGTGTCCGGATAGCCGAACTATCATCATCGGCCGGACTCCTAGACTATGAAGATACAAGATTGAAGACTTCGTCCCGTGTCCGGATGGGACTTTCCTTGGCGTGGAAGGCAAGCTTGGCGATACGGATATGTAGATCTCCTACCCTTGTAACCGACTCTGTGTAACCCTAACCCTATCCGGTGTCTATATAAACCGGAGGGTTTTAGTCCGTGGGACTTAACAACAGTTATACCATAGGCTAGCTTCTAGGTTTAGCCTCTTTGATCTCGTGGTAGATCCACTCTTGTAACACACATCATCAATATTAGTCTAGCAGGACGTGAGGTTTTACCTCCATCAAGAGGGCCCGAACCTGGGTAAAACATCGTGTCCCTTGTCTCCTGTTACCATCCGCCTAGACGCACAGTTCGGGACCCCCTACTCGAGATCCGCGGTTTTGACACCGGCGAAACCTTCGAACGTGATTTTCTCACCGAGCGTGATCCGAGAGACTTGACCCTACTCCAAGGAGTGCGGAGGCGGTCACGAGGGTGGGGGGGCGCGCCCCTCCCCCCTTGGAGCGCCCCCCTGCCTCGTGGGCCCCTGATGCTCCACCGACGTACTCCTTCCTCCTATATATACCTACGTACCCCCAACAAATCACGCGGGGAGCCAAAAACAGAATTCCACCGTCGTAACTTCCTGTATCCACGAGATCCCATCTTGGGGCCTGTTCTGGAGCTCCACCGGAGGGGGCATCCACCACGGAGGGCTTCTACATCAACACCATAGCCCCTCCGATGAAGTGTGAGTAGTTTACTTCAGACCTTCGGGTCCATAGTTAGTAGCTAGATGGCTTCTTCTCTCTTTTTGGATCTCAATACAATGTTCTCCCCCTCTCGTGGAGATCTATTCGATGTAATCTTCTTTTTGCGGTGTGTTTGTTGAGACCGATGAATTGTGGGTTTATGATCCAGCTTATCTATGGAAAATATTTGATTCTTCTCTGAATTCTTTTATGTATCATTAAGTTATCTTTGCAAGTCTCTTCGAATTATCCGTTTGGTTTGGCCAACTAGATTGGTAGTTCTTGCAATGGGAGAAGTGCTTAGCTTTGGGTTCAATCTTGCGGTGTCCTTACCTAGTGACAGAAGAGGTTGCAAGGCACGTATTGTATTGTTGCCATCGAGGATAACAAGATGGCGTATTTATCATATTGCATGAATTTATTCCTCTACATCATGTCATCTTGCTTAAGGCGTTACTCTGACTTTAACTTAATACTCTAGATGCATGCTGGATAGCGGTCGATGAGTGGAGTAATAGTAGTAGATGCAGAATCGTTTCGGTCTACTTGTCACGGACGTGATGCCTATATAGATGATCATTGCCTGGATAACCTCATAACTATGCTCAATTCATCAATTGCTCAATAGTAATTTGTTCACCCACCGTAGAATACTTATGCTCTTGAGAGAAGCCACTAGTGAAACCTATGGCCCCGGGTCTATTCTCATCATATCAATCTCCATCACTTTATTTACTTGATTTGCTTTTACTTTTTACTTTGCATCTTTATACCAAAAATACCAAAAATATTATCTCTATCAGATCTCACTCTCGTAAGTGACTGTGAAGGGATTGACAATCCCTAAGCGTTGGTTCTTGAGTAGCTATCGTTTGTGCAGGTACGAGGGACTTGCGCGTAGTCTCCTCTTGGATTGATACCTTGGTTCTCAAAAACTAAGGGAAATACTTACGCCATCAGTGCTGCATCATCCTCTCCTCTTCGGGGAAATCCAACGCAAGCTCGAGACGTAGCAAGAAGAATTTCTGGCGCCGTTGCCGGGGAGGCTTACGCAAAAGTCAACATACCAAGTACCCATCAAAATTCCTATCTCTCGCATTACATTATTTGCCATTTGCCTCTCGTTTTCCTCTCTCCCACTTCACCTTTGCCATTTTATTCGCCCTCTCTTTCCCAATCTCCTCCTCCTTTTTCCCTTTGCCTTTTTCCTTTGCCTTTTGTTTGCTCGTTTGTTAGGTTGCTTGTTTGTCGTAATGGCCTTACCAAAACTGGTGATCTTCACCTTAAAAGTCTAGAGGAGATCGAGAACAATGTCAGGAAGTTTATGGTTTTGCAATGTGAGCATAATAATTTATTTAGAAACGAGCTTAAGGAACAAAAGAGTTTTATGAGTTATATGAATAAAGAGCTCGATGATATGTCCAAAGAATTTGATGGTATAAGAGCCCAAATCGCTCGTCTTGAAAAGATGACCGCTCAAATTTCGGATATGCAAGCTACCTTAGTCAATAAGATGGCTGCTAAACCGAATTCCTATGAAAATCAAGATGAAGATCTAAAAGTTATTGATACATCCCCTATTAAATCTTTGTTTTGCAATATGAATCTTGATGAAACTGAATATGATCTTCCTCTACCTAGAAGGTGTCCTAAGAATTCTGAGTTTTCAGATCTTGATGATGAAATTGATAAAAGTGGGATTGAAAGAAATAAAAATTGAGACATTGCTAAACCCACTGTCGGTGTCAAAACCGGCGGATCTCGGGTAGGGGGTCCCGAACTGTGCGTCTAGGCGGATGGTAACAGGAGACAAGGGACACGATGTTTTTCCCCAGGTTCGGGCCCTCTCGATGGAGGTAATACCCTACTCCTGCTTGATTAATATTGATGATATGGGTAGTACAAGAGTAGATCTACCACGAGATCAAGGAGGCTAAACCCTAGAAGCTAGCCTATGGTATGATTGTTGTTCGTCCTACGGACTAAAACCCTCCGGTTTATATAGACACCAGATAGGGTTAGGGTTACACGAAGTCGGTTACAATGGTAGGAGATCTACATATCCGTATCGCCAAGCTTGCCTTCCACGCCAAGGAAAGTCCCATCCGGACACGGGACGAAGTCTTCAATCTTGTATCTTCATAGTCCAGAGTCCGCCAACGGTGATAGTTCGGCTTATCCGACACCCCTAATCCAGACTCCCTCAAGAGCCGGAACCAGGCTTCAATGGCGATGAGTCCGGCGTTGATTGTCTTCTTGCATTATGGCGGGTTCTTCTCCAAATTCCATATACTTGTCAAATAGTGTCCGGCTTCTGATAAATGCTGTGCTCCTTGGCTTCTACGCCCAATAATGGCCATCTTCCACGTGTTTGACTGAATGCGAAAAGCCAGGGTATTTTTACACTTACCCCCCTAGCTGCGCAAATGAGCCGCCTATAAAAGGGACGAGGATCTAGATCTGAGTCACACCATCCCCCTTCTGCGAGCTTTCATCAGAGCGCCTCTGACAAAAACCCATTCCATCATGGACAGTCGACGCGGCTCCTCCTTTCGCGCTCCTAGCCCTCAGCCTGGAAATTGGGAGAGATGCTCAGTCCCGCATAGCGAGCTAGTTATACTCCAAACCAAGGGATTTCTTCCCCCAGCCTTCATGGTTCCGGTTCGAGCCGGACTTGCCACCTACAAGGGCGGAAAGCAAGCGGAGAGTGTCCCCGGTCCCTCTAAAGGAGAGCGGGTGTGCTTTATCTCTTATCTAGTAAGAGGACTCGGATTTCCAATTCATCCATTTCTCCGGGGCTCTTGGAGTTCTACGGCCTCCGGTTGCACCACCTTACGCTTTGCCTCCATTTTGCACATCGCGGGCTTCGTGGCCCTTTGCGAACTGTTCTTGGGCATCGAGGCTCATTTTGCGTTGTGGAAGAGATTATTCTGCTTAGTGCCCCGTTCTCATGAGGGGTCAATATATCAAGTGGGCGGAGTCGAACTATGGCGCATCACCGGGATCGGATATCTATCCGGAACCCCGAAGAAGGCGTCCAAAGACTAGCCTTCGGAATGGTTTTTCATGGAGGACGTCCCGCTGCCGGATCCTGTTCGGATCGGCCTTCTGGAGTTTAGCAATGCTCCTCTGAAGAAGCGCCTAAGCTGGCGCCCATGGAGCCCCCAGAGGGAAAATGACCGGGACGTCCTTTACTTGATGAGCCGAATATGATTACTGGCTCATGCCGGATTGACCATGATTGGAGTCATGGCAATCTGCATTATGAGGGGAGTGCAGCCGCCCAATATAGGGGCCACCCCATGTGGGACTTCAACGGGGAGGACGATGCCACCCGCCATGGCCGCAAAGGCCGAGATCGGTCACCGAACTGGTGAAGACCTTGTCCGCCATGTACAAAGGGGAAGAGGAGGATTTTCTCCGCGTCAGTCCACTGAGCGGGTTTTCTTCGAATAATCCTCGAAGTTGGGTAAGCAAATATCTTCGTGGCCTGTCTGATCCATGTTCCCGTGGTTAAATATCTCATTTCATGGTTTCTACGCAGGAACTGCGCCGGGCCGTGGAGAAGATACACAGCCCACCCCCACAACCCAAGGATCCGGAACGGTCCCTCGATCCGGCCTCCGAAGAGGACCCGGATATAAAGGTGGAGCTGATCGACGGGGTGTTCCACCAACGTAGCATCGACAATGCTTTGGTTGCCATTACGGCCGACTACCCCGGATTATTCCCGCCTCCCAGTAACCGTGACCGAAGTTCGGATACCATGACCCACCGTGCTTTACTTCTAATCACCACATATTTGATGGTGTTTCGCGAGGTGCCTTCGAGGCAGGAGGCCGAGCTCATGCGGCTAGCCAACAAGGCGTATGGCCCAAGAAAGCTAAAAGAAGTGCGTCACGGATCGAAACTCCGCCGCAACGGTATGGCGCGTCACCATATTCCCAGGATTGATTCCTGGAAGGCGTACTAACGCTGGTGCTCTTTTCAGGAAAAATAGCGCTCGCCGGACTGAGTCCGGAGAGGTTGCCAATCGAACCTCCGACAGCTAGGTTCCAAAGCCGGGTCCAGAAGCGGAGGCGAGCACGAGGCGTGCGTCGGATGCTCCTCCGACAGAGGATGCCGACAGATTGTCCGCCACCAACTCCGAGGTGGAGAGCGCCATGGATCACAGGCGCCGCCGGACAGTACTTCGCGACGCATGTTTCTCCCAGGAGGCCTTGAATGCCTTCAATTCGGGAGATGCGCACCTCCGTGCCGCTCAAGATGGTCTAGCCAGAGCCACGGAGCAGTATGTAAAGGACATACGGGTGAGGAAATTTGACAGTTATATATGCCAGTAGCCCCCGAGACTTAAAATAGTTAGAATAACTGATTTAAGGATCATTTGTTATGCAGGATCTTACAAAAAAGAATACCCGACTGTCCCAGGAGCTTGAAGAATGCAAGGCCCAACTTGAGGCCACACTAGCTGCTACGGGGAGCCACAGAGACCCCCTCCGTAATATATGCCTCAAAAGATAAATAGTTTATGAAGTGCGGCGTGTGTAAATCGACAATAATATTGCAGATGGCGCCGGACTAGATCCGGACAAGCAACAGCTCTTGCGCCGGTTGAAGGCCAGGCGAGCGTGCTTACGAGGGTGCGGCAGGAGAAAAATAACCTCCAAGATGCCAACACCCAACTGGGTGAGGAACTAAAGGATGTTCGTGCCCAGTTGTCTGACTCAGAAGGAGAATCGACGCCATAGTCGCGGCATTTTCAGTAAGTGCTTGAACGAACTTTGAAAGAGTTAGGCGAGGAAGGCGACTAACATAAACATGTATGTAGGTTTGCTCACAGGTCGTCCTGAGGAGGAGATGCCCAGTTCTTCGGGTGATCTTCTTCCCGAATCAAGGCTACCGCATTTAACGAAGTTCGGCAGGTGATGAAAGGCGTCGCCCAGGCCTTGTGGCCATCTATCTCCCTGCCCGAAGGCATTGGGGAGCTGGCAAAGCGGCTTCAAGGAGCACGGCGGTGCTTCCGACTATGGAAGATATCGGCCTGCCGTCAAGGCGCCAAAGAGGCCTGGGCCATGGTAAAGATGTGGTACACGAAGGCTGACCCAAACCACATGGCCGAGGTCGGACCTGTGGGGCCTGATGGGAAGGAGATCCTTGTAAGCTTAGTGTACAGCCAAGTAGAATTGGCCGCCAAGTATTCCCAGCAAGATTGTAGATTAGATAGCCTATTAGATGGCATTGAGGAGGAATACAATTAGTCGAGTTGAATATGTAATTGAATATGACATGAAAAATGTCTTCTAGCCGGATTATAGATCGTTTGTCATAGCGGACCTTTTCGCTTCGACCTCGGGACCCAATAGTCCGGAGTGTGTCCGAATGCCCTCGCGGTTATGTAAGAACCGGGGCATGCATGGAGACAAGGGGTAGGGGTCATTATTGCTGTATCAGACAAGTGCCCAACTAGTTATGTTATATTACATGGATTGTAAGAAACATCTTCCAGGGAGAATAGTTCCGTTAAGGGTTCCTTTCCCTGGGAGGCATGCCCTAAAGTGCATGTCCAAACTGCTAAGAAAGCAGAAAATCATCCTGGGGCAGATGGATAAATAGTTAAAATCATCTTTCAATTCACCGACCGAATATTCCCTTAAGAACGCTTAGCTTTCGGCTTCACCCACCCGAGGTACACATCCGGTGACCCAGCAGTAATAATCGCAGAGGTGGTCCTTTACCACCTAGCCGAACAATCGGGAACGTAGGGGTAAGCACGGAGCCAGCAACCCAAGCTTGGCCAAAACTTAAGTCATATCGATGCATATAATGGTGAGTAAAAGGCACATGCGGAAGTTTGACACATGTGTTGGGCATGAAGCCCGTATAAATAAGCTTCGTTAAAGAAGCCCCTGGTATAATGAGCGCGGACAGCGCGTCAAGTATGTGCGAACAAAGCGCAAACGAGCCCCTAAAGGCTTCAAGAAGAAGGAGGAGGAAGGAGAGAAATAAAAGACAGCAAAAATAGAAAATGTGGACAGAGGAAGGAGACGAACTCGGAGTCTGGCGCTTAGGCGTAGAATCTTCGTAGATGGGCTGCGTTCCATGGGTTCGGCTCGAGTCGGTTATCCGATGCATTTTGCAGACGGTATGCTCCGCCGGTCAGGACCTGGTCGACGATGAAGAGACCTTCCCATTTGGGCTTGAGTTTGTCATTTTTCTTGTCCGACAAGCGTAGAACTAGTTCGCCAACGTTGTAAGCTTTGGCCCGTACTTCCCTGCTTTGATATCTTCGAGCCTGCTGTTGATAAAATGCGGAACGAGTTTTTGCCACGTCGCGCTCCTCCTCCAATGCGTCCAAACTGTCCTGCCGATCGAGCTCGGCTTCTCTTTCTTCATACATGCGCACGCGAGGTGAGTCATGCATTATGTCACAGGGCAAGACTGCTTCTGCACCGTACACCATAAAAAATGGTGTGAATCCGGTAGTACGATTCGGCGTGGTCCGCAGCCCCAAGAGTACGGAGTCGAGCTCCTCAACCCAGTGCGTGTTAGATTCCTTGAGGGACTGCACTAGTCTGGGTTTAATGCCGCTCATGATTAGACCATTTGCTCGCTCGACTTGACCATTGGTTTGGGGGTGATAGACTGAGGCGTAATCGAGCTTGATGCCCATGTTTTTGCACCATAATTTGACCTCATCGGCCGTGAAGTTGGTGCCGTTATCAGTGATGATACTGTGGGGACGCCGTAGCGGTGCACTACCCCGATATGAAGTCTTCACCGGCCCGGATTCGGCCGTTTTAACAGGCTTGGCCTCTATCCATTTGGTGAATTTATCCACCATGACCAATAGGTATTTTTGCTTGTGGGTTCCTCCCTTAAGGGGTCCAACCATGTCAAGCCCCGAGACCGCGAACGGCCAGGTGATGGGTATAGTTTTGAGGGCGGTGGGTGGCATGTGGCTTTGGTTAGCAAAAAGATGGAAACTGACGCATCGTTGGACTAAATCATGTGCATCTGCCCGGGCTGTCGGCCAATAAAATCCTGTACGGAAGGCCTTGCCTACAAGGGCCCGGGCTGCGGCGTGGTGCCCACCCAGTCCGGCATGAATTTCAGCCAGGAGGTTTCGCCCTTCCTCTTCGGAGGTACACCTTTGAAGGACTCCTGTTGTGCTTTTCTTATAGAGCTCTCCCTCATGGACTTTATAGGCTTTGGATCGCCGTACTATGCAGCGAGCCTCATTTTGGTCTTCGGGGAGTTCCCGCCTAGTTAGGTAGGCCAGGAATGGTTCCGCCCACGGGTGATAACCGCCATTATTTCGTATGGGCGGAGGGTTTTATCTCGGTGGCGAGCCTCCGATTGTGTCGAAGTGTTCGGTGTCGGCGGTGCGGTTGGGTCCGGATTGTTATTTCCGGACTCCCTTCCCATAGTACGGATGGCTTGAACAGCCGTTCGAGAAGATGTTGGGCGGGACGGCATCGCGTTTTGCGCCGATGCGTGCCAATATGTCCGCCGCCTGGTTGTTATCCAGGCTATATGATGAAATTCGAGCCCTTCGAACCGTGCTGACATTTTTAGGACCGCATTGCGGTACGCTGCCATTTTCGGATCTTTGGCATCAAAGTCTCCGTTTATTTGAGATATCGCGAGGTTCGAATCCCCGCGCACCTCTAGGCGTTTAATGCCCATGGAGATCGCCATCCGGAGGCCGTGCGTATGGGCCTCGTGATTCGCCGCGTTGTTGGAGTCCGTATACATTATCTGAAGGACGATTGGACTGTGTCCCGGTTGGGACGTCGGACGACGCCAGCCCAGTGCCGCCAACATTTTGGAGCCGTCAAAGTGCATGATCCAATTGGAGTATGCACCGTACTCTTTAGGGAGTTCGGCCGGTCCATTCGCCACGAAGTCGGCCAAAACCTCTGACTTAATAGCTCGTCGTGGCTTATAGGTTATGTCGAATGGAAGGAGCTCTATGGCCCATTTAGCAATCCTGCCCGTCGGCGTCATGTTGTTTATAATGTCGTTAAGAGGTACTTCCGAGGCTACCGTTATCGAACACTCCCGAAAGTAGTGTCGCAGCTTCCGGATGCCATGAACACCGCGTATGCTATCTTTTGATAATGTGGGTACCGGGACTTGCATGGAGTTAGGACAGTGGACACATAGTAAACCGGTTTTTGAAGAGGGAACCGGTGTCCGTCCATTTCTCGTTCCACGACGAGCACCGCGCTGACAACTTGATGTGTTGTGGCGATATATAATAGCATTGGTTCGCCCATGTTGGGCGCGGCCAGGACCGGATTTGTTGCCAATATGGCTTTTATTTCTTTGAGTCCGGCCGTGGAGGCATCCGTCCACTCGAAGTGTTCGATGCGCCGGAGGAGGCGGTAAAGGGGTAACGCCTTTTCTCCCAAACAGGAAATAAAGCGGCTTAGAGCCGCTACGCATCCAGTCAATTTTTGTATTTGTTTGAGGTCTTTTGGAATATCCAATTGTGACAGAGCTCGGATCTTGGCTGGGTTTGCTTCAATTCCTCTATCGGACACAATAAAGCCCAGGAGCTTTCCGGCTAGGACGCTGAAGACGCATTTTTCCGGATTGAGCTTAATGTCATATTTTCGGAGATTGTCGAATGTGAGCCTCAAGTCGTCTACAAGAGTTTCGACATGCTTGGATTTGACGACCACGCCATCTACATATGCTTCCACTGTTTTGCCGATCTGGTTTGCCAGACATGACTGAATCATGTGCTGATATGTTGCGCCGGCGTTTTTGAGCCCGAAGGGCATTGTGTTGAAGCAGAATGGGCCGTATGGAGTGATGAATGCTGTTGCTGCTTGGTTCTGCTCCGCCATCTTGATTTGGTGGTAGCCGAGATGCAGCGTCGAGGAAGCACAATGAGTTTTGTCCTGCTGTAGCGTCGATAATTTGATCAATGCGAGGGAGGGGGAAGGGATCCTTTGGGCAAGCCTTATTAAGGTCTTTGAAATCAACACATAGGCGCCAGGATTTATCCTTCTTTGGTACCATCACCAGATTTGCTAGCCAGTCCAGATGTTTTATATCTCCCATGGCTTGTCTCTTGGGTTCGGAAAAGCGCCGAAGAGCCTGTTTGAGTGGCTTGAATCCTTTTAGGATATTTAGGCTGTGCTCGGCCAGCCGACGTGGGATTCCTGGCATGTCTGAAGGGTGCCAGGCAAAAATGTCCCATTTTTCTCGTAGAAATTCTCGTAGTGCGGCGTCTACATCAGGGTTTAATTGTGCCCCAATGGAGGCCGTCTTTGCAGGGTCCGTTGGGTGGACTTGGAATTTGACTATTTCATCCGTTGGTTTAAAAGAGGTGGACTTGGATCTTTTATCAAGTACCACATCGTCCCTGTTCACCGTGGAGCGCATCGCAGTGAGTTCCTCGGCCGCTAGGGCTTCGGATAGTGCCTCGAGGGCTAGTGCGGCTGTCTTGTTTTCGCGCTGAGTGCTATGTTCGGATCACTAGCGAGAGTGATGATTCCGTTAGGTCCGGGCATTTTAAGCTTCATGTACCCGTAATGGGGTATAGCTTGAAAAATTGTGAATGCCTCTCCCCCTAATAAAGCGTGATATCCGCTGCTGAACGAGGCCACTTGAAATGTGACCTCCTCAGACCTATAATTGTCTGGCGAGCCGAACACTACGTCGAGTGTGATTTTTCCTGTGCAGAATGCTTCCCGGCTAGGGATTATTCCTCTAAAGGTTGTGCTGCGCTCAATGCGGTTCCAGTCTATTTCCATTTTTCGGAGGGTTTCCTCGCAGATGAGGTTTAGTCCGCTGCCACCATCCATGAGTACCTTAGTAAGGCGAAAGCCGTCCACTATTGGACTGAGGACCAATGCGGCTGATGCTCGGGCTGTTCGGAATTTGGGTTCATCACTGGCACTAAAGGTAATAGCCGTGTCACCCCATGGATTTATTGTTGCTACTTGGTAGACTTTCGCAAGGTTGCGGAGTGTTCGTTTCCGCATGTTATTTGATGCGAAAGTCTCGAAGACTGTTAATACCGTCTTGGTGTTCTTTGGGCTGGGATTCTCGAGGCTAGAAGCTCTTCGCCAGCTTTGGCCACCTGCCGTAGTATCCAATATGCTCAAGGCTATGAGTTGGAGTGGCGCCTCTACGTGCTATGAATTTTGCAGGTCCGTTTAGCCAACCCTCCAGACGGTTCCGTGCCCTTTAGGGGGTTTTTGTTTTTTGGTGTATAACCCAGGTGCTTGGTGATGATGCACCCTTTTATTTCGGACTAGGGTTGTATTCGGGGCCGGATTATCCCAAAATTTACTTTCGGTTTTCCATGCACTCTCCATCGCACAGTACTTTTGTACTATGGTCGCCAAGTCAGCAAAGCGTGTAATTTCGCGACGACTTATGGCGTTTAGGATTCCCTTGTCCGTGCAATTATTGCAGAAAAGTGAGATTGCGTCCTTCTCTCCGCGGTCCTCTATCCTGTCCATAACCAGGAGGAATCTGGCCCAGTAATGATGTACTGTTTCAGCTGCTCTTGCCGAATTCGGGATAGATCGCTAATGTTTGGGTGGGCGGGTGGAACTAGATCCGGAACCCCGTCCAATTTAAGACTCAGGGGCCGAGAAGTTTCCGAACTTGGAAGTTTGGATTTTAGAATGCTATCCGGTGAATCCAACCCGCCGCCTGACTTTAAGTTCAGGGCTTGATCGACATCCGTCCCTCTGCGGGAATCCGGCACGGAGGGATCGGGAATCCGGACGTAGCTAGTCCTTAATAGAAGAAGAATCGCCGTATTGCTCCTCTATCACAGCAACATGACGGGTAGCCTGGGGAGAGTTGATCTCTCTCAGATCGGTTTTAGGCCCGATCTGGTCGTAGTCTGTGGCGACTCCCAGGGCGGCGATGCGATCCAAGAGCTCGTTTGCAGAGGAGAGCTCGATCGGATCTAACTGCTCGGCAAGTTCTGAGTTAACGTGAAGATTGGTTTCGATGACTCGAGAAGTCATCGTCGGCGCGGTGGCCGAACTGGCGGTCATAAGAAAACCACCTAGCCGAAGAGTCTGACCAGTGGCCAAGGCTCCTTTGGTGATAGTATCGTCTTTAAAGACGGGATGAGGCATCCTTCCTGACGGCGACGACACAGAGGAACTCTCAATAAAAGCACCAATGTCGGTGTCAAAACCGGCGGATCTCGGGTAGGGGTCCCGAACTGTGCGTCTAGGCGGATGGTAACAGGAGACAAGGGACACGATGTTTTTACCCAGGTTCGGGCCCTCTCGATGGAGGTAATACCCTACTCCTGCTTGATTAATATTGATGATATGGGTAGTACAAGAGTAGATCTACCACGAGATCAAGGAGGCTAAACCCTATAAGCTACCTATGGTATGATTGTTGTTCGTCCTACGGACTAAAACCCTCCGGTTTATATAGACACCGGATAGGGTTAGGGTTACACAAAGCCGGTTACAATGGTAGGAGATCTACATATCCGTATCGCCAAGCTTGCCTTCCACGCCAAGGAAAGTCCCATCCGGACACGGGACGAAGTCTTCAATCTTGTATCTTCATAGTCCAGGAGTCCGGCCAACGGTGATAGTTCGGCTATCCGGACACCCCCTAATCCAGGACTCCCTCACCCACTATTTTGGATCTCAAGGAATTTAATTATGAAAATTTCTCTCTAATTGATTGTATTTCCTTGTTGCAATCCGTGTTAAATTCCCCTTATGCTTATAGTCAAAATAAGGCTTTTACCGAACACATTGTTGATGCCTTGATGCAATCTTATGAAGAAAAGCTTGAGTTGAAAATTTCTATCCCTAGGAAACTCCATGATGAGTGGGAATCTACTATTAAAATTAAAATTAAAAATTATGAGTTTCATGCTTTGTGTGATTTGGGTGCTAGTGTCTCCACTATTCCCAAAACTTTGTGTGATTTGCTAGATTTCCGTGATTTTGATGATTGCTCTCTAAACTTGCATCTTGCGGATTCCACTATTAAAAAGCCTATGGGAAGAATCAATGATGTTCTTATTGTTGCAAATAGGAATTATGTGCCCGTAGATTTTATCGTTCTTTATATAGATTGCAATCCTTCATGTCCTATTATTCTTGGTAGACCTTTCCTTAGAACGATTGGTGCAACTATTGATATGAAGGAAGGGAATATTAGATTCCAATTTCCATTAAAGAAAGGCATGGAACACTTTCCTAGAAAGAAAATAAAATTGCCATATGAATCTATCATGATAGCCACTTATGGATTGCCTACCAAAGATGGCAATACCTAGATCTATCTTTGCTTTTATGCCTAGCTAGGGGCGTTAAACGGTAGCGCTTGTTGGGAGGCAACCCAATTTTATTTTGTGTTTTTTGTTTTTGGTTCTGGTTAGGAATAAATAATCCATCTAGACTCTGTTTAGATGTGATTTTATCTTTTAATTAGTGTTTGTGCCAAGTTGGACCTATTGGATCTTCTTGGGTGATAGTTATTTGATCTTGCTGTAATTTCCAGAATCTTTGTGCTCAGTGCCCGAATTGTTAAAAATCACCAGAACGTGATAAAATACTGATTCCAATTTCTGCTGATCAATAAACAAATTTTCCAGGTCGTCTAATTTTGGTAGATGTTTTTGCGTTCCAGAAGTTTGTGTTAGTTACAGATTACTACAGACTGTTCTGTTTTTGACAGATTCTATTTTGCGTGTGTTGTTTGCTTATTTTGATGAATCTATGGCTAGTAAAATAGTTTATGGTCCATAGAGAAGTTGGAATAAAGTAGGTTTAACACCAATATAAATAAAGAATGAGTTAATTACAGTACCTTAAAGTAGTCTTTTGTTTTCTTTCTCTAACGGAGCTCACGAGATTTCTATTGAGTTTTGTGTTGTGAAGTTTTCAAGTTTTGGGTGAATTCTTTTGATGGATTATGGAACAAGGAGTGGCAAGAGCCTAAGCTTGGGGATGCCCATGGCACTCCCAAGATAATCCAAGGACACCAAAAGTCAAAGCTTGGGGATGCCCGGAAGGCATCCCCTCTTTAAATCCACTTCCATCGGTAATTTACTTGGAGCTATATTTTTATTCACCAACATGATATGTGTTTTGCTTGGAGCGTCTTGTATTATTTGAGTCTTTGCTTGTTAGTTTAACCCCATCATCCTTGCTGTACACACCTTTTTAGAGAGCCATATATGAATTGAAATTTGATAGAATACTCTATGTGCTTCACTTATATCTTTTGAGCTTGATAGTTTGCTCATAGTGCTTCACTTATATCTTTTTGAGCGTGATAATTTTTGCTCTAGTGCTTCACTTAGATCTTTTAGAGCACGGTGGTGGATTTGTTTTAAATAAACTTGATCTCTCATGCTTCACTTAGATTATTTTGAGAGTCTTTAATAGCATGGTAATTTGCTTAATGTTAATATACTTGGTGTTCAAGATATGTGAAACTTTCTTTTGAGTGCGTTGAATACTAAGATAAGTTTGATGCTTGATAATTGTTTTGAGATATGGAGGTAATAATATCAAAGTCATGCTGGTTGAGTAGTTGTGAATTTTAGAAATGCTTGTGTTGAAGTTTGTAAATCCCGTAGCATGCACGTATGGTTAAAGTTGTGTAACAAATTTGAAGCATGAAGTGTATCTGGCTTGTGCATCCTTATGAGTGGCGGTCGGGGACGAGCGATGGTCTTTTCCTACCAATCTATCCCCCTAGGAGCATGCGCGTAGTGCTTGAATTTTTGATGGCTTATAAATTTTTGCAACAATTATATGAGTTCTTTTGACTAATGTTGAGTCTATGGATTAGACGCACTTTTACCTTTCCGCCATTGCTAGCCTCTTCGGTACCGTGCATTGCCCTTTCTCACATTGAGAGTTGGCGCAAACTTCGCCGGTGCATCCAAACTCCGTGATACGATTCGCTCTATCACACATAAACCTCCCTATATCTTCCTCAAAACAGCCACAATACCTACCTATTATGGCATTTCCATAGCCATTCCGAGATATATTGCCATGCAACTTTCCACCGTTCCGTTCATCATTATTATGACATACATTATTTTTGTCAAATTGCCATTGCATGATCATGTAGTTGACATAGTATTTGTGGCAAAGCCACCATGCATTATTTTCATACATGTCACTCTTGATTCATTGCACCATCCTGGTACACCGCCGGAGGCATTCATATAGAGTCATACCTTGTTCTAGTTTCGAGTTGTAATCCTCATGTTGTAATCAATAGAAGTGTGATGATCATCATTATTAGAGCATTGCCCAAATAAAAAAAGAGAAAGGCAAAAAAAGGCTCAAAAAAAAGAAAAGAAAAGGGCAATGCTACTATCTCTTTTTCCACACTTGTGCTTCAAAGTAGCACCATGTTCTTCATGTAATGAGTCTCATATTTTGTGCTTCAAAGTAGCACTTCGTTCTTCATGTAGTGAGTCTCATATATTGTGCTTCAAAGTAGCACCATGTTTTTCATATAGTGAGTCTCATAAGTTGTCTTGTTCATACTAGTGGGAATTTTTCATTATAGAACTTGTCTTGTATATTCCTACGATGGGCTTCCTCAAATGCCCTAGGTCTTCATGAGCAAGCAAGTTGGATGCACACCCACTAGTTTTCTTTTGTTGAGCATTCATAGCTCTAGTGCATCTGTTGCATGGCAATCCCTACTCCTCATGTTGACATCAATTGATGGGCATCTCCATAGCCCGTTGATTATCCTCGTCAATATGAGACTTTCTCCTTTTTGTCTTCTCCACACAATCCCCATCATCATATTCTATTCCACCCATAGTGCTATGTCCATGGCTCACGCTCATGTATTGCGTGAAGGTTGAAAAAGTTTGAGATTATTTAAGTATGAAACAATTGCTTGGCTTGTCATCGGGGGTATAGAAGTTGGGAACATCTTTGTGTGATGAAAATGAAGCATAGCCTAAGTATATGATTTTGTAGGGATGAACTTTCTTTGGCCATGTTATTTTGGGATGACATAATTATTTTGATTAGTATGCTTGAAGTATTATTATTTTTATGTCAATATGAACTTTTGTCTTGAATCTTTCGGATCTGAATATTCATATCACAATTAAGAAGATTTACATTGAAATTATGACAAAGTATCACTCAGCATCAAAAATTCTCTTTTATCATTTACCTACTCGAGGACGAAAGGAATTAAGCTTGGGGATGCCCGATACGTCTCCAACGTATCTATAATTTTTGATTGCTCCATGCTACTTTATCTATTGTTTTGGACTATAATGGGCTTTATTTTCCACTTTTATATTATTTTTGGGACTAACCTATTAACCGGAGGCCCAGCCGTAATTGCTATTTTTGCCTATTTCGGTGTTTCAAGAAAGCGGAATATCAAACAGAGTCCAAACGTAATGAAACCTTCGAACGTGATCTTCTCACCGAGCGTGATCCAGGAGACTTGGACCCTACTCCAAGGAGTGCTAGAGGCGGTCACGAGGGTGGGGCGCGCCTCCCCCTTGAGCGCCCCTGCCTCGTGGGCCTCGATGCTCCACCGACGTACTCCTTCCTCCTATATATACCTACGTACCCCCAACAAATCACGCGGGGAGCCAAAAACAGAATTCCACCGTCGTAACTTCCTGTATCCACGAGATCCCATCTTGGGGCCTGTTAGGAGCTCACGAGGGGGCATCCACCACGGAGGGCTTCTACATCAACACCATAGCCCCTCCGATGAAGTGTGAGTAGTTTACTTCAGACCTTCGGGTCCATAGTTAGTAGCTAGATGGCTTCTTCTCTCTTTTGGATCTCAATACAATGTTCTCCCCCTCTCGTGGAGATCTATTCGATGTAATCTTCTTTTTTGCGGTGTGTTTTTGAGATCGATGAATTGTGGGTTTATGATCCAGCTTATCTATGGAAAATATTTGATTCTTCTCTGAATTCTTTTATGTATCATTAAGTTATCTTTGCAAGTCTCTTGAATTATCCGTTTGGTTTGGCCAACTAGATTGGTAGTTCTTGCAATGGGAGAAGTGCTTAGCTTTGGGTTCAATCTTGCGGTGTCCTTACCTAGTGATGTAAGGGGTTGCAAGGCACGTATTGTATTATTGCCATCGAGGATAACAAGATGGGGTATTTATCATATTGCATGAATTTATTCCTCTACATCATGTCATCTTGCTTAAGGCGTTACTCTGACTTTAACTTAATACTCTAGATGCATGCTGGATAGCGGTCGATGAGTGGAGTAATAGTAGTAGATGCAGAATCGTTTCGGTCTACTTGTCACGGACGTGATGCCTATATAGATGATCATTGCCTGGATAACCTCATAACTATGCTCAATTCTGTCAATTGCTCAACAGTAATTTGTTCACCCACCGTAGAATACTTATGCTCTTGAGAGAAGCCACTAGTGAAACCTATGGCCCCGGGTCTATTCTCATCATATCAATCTCCATCACTTTATTTACTTGCTTTGCTTTTACTTTTTACTTTGCATCTTTATACCAAAAATAACAAAAATATTATCTCTATCAGATCTCACTCTCGTAAGTGACCGTGAAGGGATTGACAATCCCTAAGCGTTGGTTGCGAGTAGCTATCGTTTTGTGTAGGTACGAGGGACTTGCGCGTAGTCTCCTACTGGATTGATACCTTGGTTCTCAAAAACTGAGGGAAATACTTACGCTACTGTGCTGCATCATCCTCTCCTCTTCGAGGAAATCCAACGCAAGCTCGAGACGTAGCAAATACCAAGTGTGCATAGAGTTGTATCGGTGGTCGATAGAACTTGAGGGAATATTTGTTCTACCTTTATCACCTCGTTGGGTTCGACACTCTTACTTATCGAAAGAGGCTACAATTGATCCCCTATACTTGTGGGTTATCAAGACCTTTTTTCTGGCGCCGTTGCCGGGGAGCAATAGCATGGGGTGAATATTCTCATGTGTGTGCTTGTTTGCTTTATCACTAAGTAATTTTTATTTGCTGTTCTTAGTTGTTCTCTATCTTTAGTTATGGATATGGAACACGAAATACCAAAAAAAAATAGGTGTACTTGCTGCTCATGGAGATGGGGAACCTCCTAAAACCCTCGATGGTCATTATGTGATAGATATTATGTACTACTTTGATAATCCTGAGAAAACCCCATTCAACTTTGTAATGGGAGTAACGTTGGATCAACGTGAATACTTTAGGGATTATCGCTTGACACAAAAAGGGAAACTATTATGGGATCAAATTTATATGTTGAAGTGGTATGCTAGGCAACTATGCTTGAGATATGATTATACTTGTTGCTCTAGAATGAAGGATCCACACCTTCCCTTTTCATGCAAATTTAATGATAATAAAACCTTAGCTTCTTATGCTAATGGTATCTATGATTACTATGATCTGGAACAAATAGAAGAATTTGTTGCTTTTATGGGTGCTTATGAAATTGAATCTATGTTTAAAGAGTTTGAAGATTTTGATGATTCGGTTTATAAACCTGAAAATTTAGCTATCCTTAAATATTTTTATGAGAATTATGAATACAATTACGATATTAATGCACTTATTAAGAAAGTCTCCGCTGTCCAAGAAGAGTCTAATATTTTGCAGGAGTCTATGGAAGAAGAAATTACTGAAACTGTGAGCTCATTGGATGAAAAAGATGATGAGGAGAGCGAAGAACAAAAGGAGGAAGAGCGGATTAGCTACCCATGCCCACCTTCTAATGATAGTAACTCTTCAACTCATACATTGTTTAATTTCCCTTCGTGCTTACCGAAGGATGATTGCTATGATGACTATTATGATCCCGTTGATTCTCTTGAAATATCCCTTTTTAATGATGCTTGCTATGCTTGTGGCCAAGATGCCAATATGAATTATGCTTATGGAGATGAACTTGCTATAGTTCCTTATGTTAAACATGAAATTGTTGCTATTGCACCCACGCATGATAGTCCTATTATCTTTCTGAATTCTCCCGACTACACTATATCAGAGAAGTTTGCCCTTATTAAGGATTATATTGATGGGTTGCCTTTTACCGTTGCACTTGATGATTTTGATGAATATAATATGCATGTGCTTGCTGCTCCTACTTGCAATTATTATGAGAGAGGAACTATATCTCCACCTCTCTATGCTTCCAATATGATAAAATTGCAAGAAACTGTTTATACTATGCATTGGCCTTTACTATGTGTGCATGAATTGTTCTTTTATGACATGCTGATGCATAGGAAGAGAGTTAGACTTCATTGTTGCATGATACTCCCTTCGTTCCTAAATATTTGTCTTTCTAGAGATTTCAACAAGTGACTACATACGGAGCAAAATGAGTGAATCTACACTCTAAACTATGTCTATATACATCCGTACGTGGTAGCCCATTTGAAATCTCTAAAAGGACAGTTATTTAGGAACGGAGGGAGTATATGTTACTTTGTGCTCACTACTAAATCACAAATCATTGTTAGTTAAAATTGGCTTTGATATACCTTGGGATCCGGGTGGATCCATTACTTGAGCACTATATGCCTAGCTTAATGGCTTTAAAGAAAGCGCTGTCAGAGAGACAACCCGGAAGTTTTAGAGAGTAATTTATTTCTGTTGAATGCTTTCATATAGTTTAAAAACAACAAAAATAAAGAGGGGAACCCAAAACTTTTTCAAAAAGAAAAGCGAAAGTGAGAAAGACGAGCATTGTTAAAGTGGGAGCTAGCCTTGAACTTTGTTCATGCTCACGGAAACATTGTGAATCTTGATTACAGAAACTTTTCAACAAAAATAATTATCCCCTTGTACAATTCCATTGTATTATAAAAATAATGTGCCAAGGTTTGCCTTTAGGATGTTTACAATGCTTGTTGGTTTGTGCGGTGCAGGACAGAAACTTTGGCTGTAGTGCGCGATTGTTAAAGTTTTACTGGAATGTCAAACGGTTCTGATTCTTTTTGCACTGTCTTTCTATACAAATTGTTTATTTTTCCTAATTTTGGCAGAATTTTTCAAGTATCAAGATTATTACAGACTGTTCTGTTTTAGACAGATTCTGTTTTTGATGCATAGTTTGCTTGTTTTGATGAAACTATCGATTTATATCAGTGGATTAAGCCATGAGAAAGTTATACTAAAGTAGACACAATGCCAAAACAAAATATGAATTGGTTTGCAACATTACTTATAGTAGTGATTTGCTTTATTATACTAACGGATCTTACCGAGTTTTTTGTTGAAGTTTTCTGTGGATGAAGCGTTCGATGATCGAGAAGGTCTCGATGTGAGAAGAAGGAAGAGAGGAAAGATCTCAAGCTTGGGGATGCCCAAAGCACCCCAAGTAAATATTAAAGGAGACTCAAGCGTCTAAGATTGGGGATGCCCCGGAAGGCATCCCCTCTTTCTTCAACAAATATCAGTATGCTTTCGGATTCGTTTCGTTCATGCGATATGTGCAAATCTTGGAGCGTCGTTTGCATTTAGTTTTCATTTTTCTTTTATGCACCATGCTGGTATGAGATAGTCCTTAGTTTATTTATAGAATGCTCTATGCACTTCACTTATATCTTTTGAATATGGCTTTATAGAATGCTTCATGTGCTTCACTTATATCATTTGAAGTTTGGATTGCCTGTTTCTCTTCACATAGAAAACCGCCATTTGTAGAATGCTCTTTTGCTTCACTTATATTTGTTAGAGCGTGGTCATACTTTTGTAGAAATAATTAAAATGTCTTGCTTCACTTATATCTATTTAGAGAGATGACAGGAACTGGTCATTCACATGGTTAGTCATAAAATCCTACATAAAACTTGTAGATCACTGAATATGATATGTTTGATTCCTTGCAATAGTTTTGCGATATAAAGATGGTGATATTAGAGTCATGCTAGTGGGTAGTTGTGGATTGTAGAAATACTTGTGTTGAAGTTTGTGATTCCCGTAGCATGCACGTATGGTGAACCGTTATGTGATGAACTCGGAGCATGATTTATTTATTGATTGTCTTCCTTATGAGTGGGCGGTCGGGGACGAGCGATGGTCT
This sequence comes from Aegilops bicornis, assembly GCA_021605145.1. Taxonomy (NCBI): domain Eukaryota; kingdom Viridiplantae; phylum Streptophyta; class Magnoliopsida; order Poales; family Poaceae; genus Aegilops; species Aegilops bicornis. The sequence continues at coordinate 771,875,682 of CM038673.1, read as the reverse complement.
TTTCCTACCAATCTATCCCCCTAGGAGCATGCACGTAGTACTTTGTTTTGATGACTAATAGATTTTTTCAATAAGTATGTGAGTTCTTTATGACTAATGTTGAGTCCATGGATTATACGTACTCTCACCCTTCCATCATTGCTAGCCTCTTCGGTATCGTGCATTGCCCTTTCTCACCTCGAGAGTTGGTGCAAACTTCGCCGGTGCATCCAAACCCTGTGATACAATACGTTGTATCACACATAAGCCTCCTTATATCTTCCTCAAAACAGCCACCATACCTACCTATTATGGCATTTCCATAGCCATTCCGAGATATATTGCCATGAAACTTCCATCATCATCATATACATGACTTGAGCATTCATTGCCATATTGCTTTGCATGATCGTAAGATAGCTAGCATGATATTTTCATGGCTTGTCCGTTTTTTGATATCTTTGCTACGCTAGATCATTGCACACCCCGGTACACCGCCGGAGGCATCCATATAGAGTCATACTTTGTTCTAGACATTAAGTTGTAAGTAAATAAAAGTGTGATGATCATCATTATTAGAACATTGTCCCATGTGAGGTTATCAAAATGAAAGAGGCCAAAGAAGCCCAAATAAAAAAAAAGAGGCCAAAGAAGCCCACCACAAAAAAGAGAAAAAATATATAAAAAATAAAAAAATGAGAGAAAAGAGAGAAGGGACAATGTTACTATCCTTTTACCACACTTGTGCTTCAGAGTAGCACCATGTTCTTCATATAGAGAGTCTCTTGAGTTCACTTTCATACACTAGTGGGAATTTTCATTATAGAACTTGGCTTGTATATTCCAATGATGGGCTTCCTCAAATGCCCGAGGTCTTCATGAGCAAGCAAGTTGGATGCACACCCACTTAGTTTTCAGCTTGAGATTTCATACACTTATAGCTCTAGTGCATCCGTTGCATGGAAATCCCTACTCCTCACATTGACATCAATTAATGGGCATCTCCATAGCCCGTTGGTACGCCTAGTTGATGTGAGACTATCTTCTCCTTTTTGTCTTCTCCACAACCACCATTCTATTCCACCTATAGTGTTATGTCCATGGCTCACGCTCATGTATTGCGTGAAAGTTGAAAAGGTTTGAGAACGTCAAAAGTATGAAACAATTTATTGGCTTGTCATTGGGGTTGTGCATGATTTGAATATTTTGTGTGGTGAAGATGGAGCATAGCCAGACCATATGATTTTGTAGGGATAACTTTCTTTGGCCATGTTATTTTGAAAAGACATGATTGCTTTATTAGTAGGCTTGAAGTATTATTGTTTTTATGTCAAATGATAGACTATTGCTTTGAATCACTCGTGTCTTAATATTCATGCCATGATTAGACATATGATCAAGATTATGCTAGGTAGCATTCCACATCAAAAATTATCTTTTTTTATCATTTACCTACTCGAGGACGAGCAGGAATTAAGCTTGGGGATGCTGATACGTCTCCATCGTATCTATAATTTTTTATTGTTCCATTCCTATATTATTCAACTTCCATATACTTTTGGCAACTTTTTCTACTATTTTTGGGACAAACATATTGATCCAGTGCCCAGTACCAGTTCATGTTTATTGCATGTTTTATGTTCCGCAGAAACCCCATATCAAATAGAGTCCAAACGGGATAAAAACGGACGGATAATTATTTTGGAATATTTGTGATTTTTGGGAAGTAAAATCAACGCGAGACGGTGCCCGAGGTGGCCACGAGGATGGGGCCCACGCCCACTCCAGGTGGGCGCGCCCCCCACCCTTGTGGGCCCCTCGTAAGGCGGTTGATGCTCTACTTTGGCCGCAAGAAAGCTAATTTTTGGAAAAAGATCTGGGCAAAGGCTTCAATCGAATCGGAGTTACGGATCTCCATATATACACGAAACGGTGAAAGGGCAGCAGAGGAGAATGCAGAAACAGAGAGAGACAAAGAGACAGAAGCACCTCCCACGCCATGGAGGCCAAGGACCAGAGGGGAAACCCTTCTCCCATCTAGGGAGGAGGTCAAGGAAGAAGAAGACGAAGGGGCCCCCTCTCCCATCTCTTCCGGTGGCACCAGAACGCTGCCGTGGCCATCATCGTCACCGCAATCTTCACTAACAACTTCACCGCCATCATTACCAACTCTTCCCCCCTCTATGCAGCGGTGTAACCTCTCTCTTACCCGATGTAATCTCTACTTGCACATGGTGCTCAACGCAATATATTATTTCCCAATGATGTATGGCTATCCTATGATGTTTGAGTAGATCTGTTTTGTCCTATGGGCTATTTGATGATCAAGATTGGTTTGAGTTGCATGTTTTATTATTGGTGCTGTCCTATGGTGCTCTCCGTGTCGCGCAAGTGTGAGGGATTCCCGTTGTAGGGTTTGCAATATGTTCATGATTTGCTTATGGTGGGTGGCGTGAGTGGCGTAAGCCTGCAGACCGAGTAAGTAGGTTGTTTGCATATGGGATAAAGGGGACTTGACACTTTAATGCTATGGTTGGGTTTTACCTTAATGATCCTTAGTAGTTGCGGATGCTTGCTAGAGTTCCAATCACAAATGCATATGATCCAAGTAGAGAAAGTATGTTAGCTTATGCCTCTCCCTCAAATAAAATTGCAATAATGATTACCAGTCTAGTTATCGATTGCCTAGGGACAAATAACTTTCTCGTGACAACAAGCTCTTTACTAAAACTAATTTAGTTGTGTCTTTGTCTAAAAAGCCCCTAGCTTTTATTTACGCGCTCTTTATCTTCTTGCAAACCTATCCAAAAACACCTACAAAGTACTTCTAGTTTCATACTTGTTTCCGCTAAAGTGAACGTCAAGTGTGCGTAGAGTTGTATCGGTGGTCGATAGAACTTGAGGGAATATTTGTTCTACCTTTAGCTCCTCGTTGGGCTCGACACTCTTAATTACCGAAAGAGGCTACAACTGATCCCCTATACTTGTGGTTTATCAAGCACATATCAAGTGAAGAAGCAAAAATTTTGGCTCAACCGAGGCTAACTGATAATCGTTGATAAAGAAAGGTGGGATGCCTTCAGGGGCATCCCCAAGCTTAGATGCTTGAGACTTCTTGGAATATTATCTTGGGATGCCTTGGGCATCCCCAAGCTTGAGCTTTTGTGTCTCCTTAATTCCTTTTATATCACGGTTTCCCTAAATCTTAAAAACTTCATCCACACAAAACTCAACAAGAACTCGTGAGATAAGTTAGTATAAATCAATCCAAAACCTTATCTTTCTCTGCTATATAAAATCACTAAAATTATAATTTGATATTGCGTACTAAATGCCTCTGCATATTTAACACTCCTATCCTCAAATAGAATCATTAAACAAGCAAACATATGCAAACAATGCAAACATAATAGCAGTCTGTCTAAACAGAACAGTGTGTAAAGAATGCAAGAATATTCTTACTTCTATAACTCCAAAAATTCCGAAAATTACCACACTGTATAAAATTTGTTGTTACTCATTGTGTAAAAACTTCAAGATTTTATCACATTCTGACTTTCTAGAAGAATTCAGAAAATGATAGAAAACTTTCTGTTTTAAAAACAACAACATATAGACTTGCAAAATGAGCATGGTAAAGGCTATACTTGACCTTTTTATTGAACCAAAATATGGAAAACATTATTATAAATAATAGCAAGAAAATCCTAATAAAATTAAATGATGCTCCAAGCAAAACTCATATCATGATACATCCATTTTGCATCATGCTTTGATATCGATATTTATTGCGTTATGGGTTGTTATTACACATTATATCACAATTCTTATGTCTTTTCTCTCTTATTTTACAAGGTTTACATGAAGAGAGAGAATGCCGGCAGCTGGAATTCTGGACTGAAAAAGGAGCAAATATTAGAGACTTATTCTACACAACTCCAAAAGTCCTGAAACTTCACGGGGAATATTTTTGGAATATATAAAAAAAATTGGGCGAAGAAAGTACCAGAGGGGGGTCACCTGCCATCTACAAGGGTGGAGGGCGCGCCCTACCGCCCTGGGCGCGCCCCCCGTCCTTGTGGGCCCCCTGGCAGTCCCCCGACGCCCATATTCTGCTCTATGGTGTGTTTTGACCTGGAAAAAAATCAGGGGGAAGCTTTCGGGACGAAGCGCCATTGTCTGGAGGCGGAACATGGGCAGAACCAATCTAGGGCTCCGGCGGAGCTGTTCTGCCGAGGAAACATTCCTCCGGGAGGGGGATATCATCGCCATCGTCATCTCCATCGATCCTCTCATCGATAGGGGGTCAATCTTCATCAACATCTTCACCAGCACCATCTCCTCTCAAACCCTAGTTCATCTCTTGTATCCAATCTTTGTCTCAAAACCTCAGATTGGTACCTGTGGGTTGCTAGTAGTGTTGATTACTCCTTGTAGTTGATGCTAGTTGGTTTATTTGGTGGAAGATCATATGTTCAGATCCTTAATTATAATTAATACTCCTCTGATTATGAACATGAATATGCTTTGTGAGTAGTTAATTTTGTTCCTGGGGACATAGGAGAAGTCTTGTTATAAGTGATCATGTGAATTTGTTATTCGTTTGATATTTTGATGAGATGTATGTTGTCTTTCCTCTAGCGGTGTTATGTGAACATCGACTACATGACACTTCACCATTGTTTGGGCCTAGGGGAAGGCATTGGGAAGTAATAAGTATATGATGGGTTGCTAGAGTGACAGAAGCTTAAACCCTAGTTTATGCGTTGCTTCGTAAGGGGCTGATTTGGATCCATATGTTTCATGCTATGGTTAGATTTATCTTAATTCTTCTTTCATAGTTGTGGATGCTTGCGAGAGGGGTTAATCATAAGTGGGAGGCTTGTCCAAGGAAGGGTAGCACCCAAGCACCGGTCCACCCACATATCAAATTATCAAAGTAACGAACGTGAATCATATGAGCATGATGAAAACTAACTTGACAACAATTCCCATGTGTCCTCGGGAGCGCTTTGCTTTATATAAGAGTTTGTCCAGGCTTGTCCTTTGCTACAAAAGGATTGGCCACCTTGCTGCAGCTTGTTTACTTTTGTACTTGTTACCCGTTACGATTTATCTTATCACAAAACTATCTGTTACCGATAATTTCAGTGCTTGCAGAGAATACCTTGCTGAAAACCGCTTGTCATTTCCTTCTGCTCCTCGTTGGGTTCGACACTCTTACTTATCGAAAGGACTACCATAGATCCCCTATACTTGTGGGTCATCATAGAAGCATATGTTCCTCTCTCATAATAATTTTCAGTAGCATCATGAATGAATTCAACAATATACCTATCACATAAAGCATTCTTTTCATGATCCACAAGCATAGAAATTTTACTACTCAGCACATAAGCAAAAATATTCTCATTCATAATAGTGGGAGAAAATTCAACGAAATAACTACCATGGGATGCATAATCCAATTGAAAATTAAAATCATGATGACAAGTTTCATGGTTATCATTATTCTTTATAGCATACATGTCATCACAACAATCATCATAGATAGCAACTTTATTGTCATAGTCAATTGAAACCTCATCCAAAATAGTGGATTCATCACTAAATAAATTCATAACCTCTCCAAATCCACTTTTATCATTATAATAAAGTTCAACACCCTCCAAAATAGTGGGATAATTATTATCTAAAGTTGACACTCTTCCAAACCCATTTTCATCAATATAATCATCATAAATAGGAGGCGTGCTATCATCATAATAACTTTTCTCATCAAAACGTGGGGGACAAAAAATATCATCTTCATCAAACATTGCATCCCAAAGCTTATGGCTTTGCATATCATTAGCATCATGGATATTCAAAGGATTCAGACCAACAAGATTGCAATCATGTTTATCATTCAAAGATTTAGTGTCACATATTTGATTAACTTCTTCTTCTAACACTTGAGCACAATTTTTCTTTCCATCATTTTCATGAAAGCCATTAAAAAGATGAAGCATATGAGGCAACCTCAATTCCGTTTTTTTGTAGTTTTCTTTTATAGACTAAACTAGTGATAAAATAAGAAACTAAAAGATTCAATTGCGAGATATAAAGATATACCTTCAAGAACTCGCCTCCCCGGCAACGGCGCTAGTGATACGTCTACGTCGTATCTACTTTTCCAAACACTTTTGCCCTTGTTTTGGACTCTAACTTGTATGATTTGAATGGAACTAACCCGGACTGACGATGTTTTCAGCAGAATTGCCATGGTGTTGTTTTATGTGCGAAAACAAAAGTTCTCGGAATGACCTGAAACTCCACGGAATATCTTAGAATAAATAATAAAATTCCTCATTAAAGATGAAGACCAGGGGCCCACACCATGTCCACGAGGGTGGGGCGCCCTCCTCCTCGGCGCGCCCCTACCTCGTGGGCCTGGATGCCCCTCGGCGCCAACTCCAACTCCATATATTGGCTTTCGGGAGAGAAAATCGGAGAAAGTTTCATCGCGTTTTACGATACGGAGCCGCCGCCAAGCCCTAATCTCTCTCGGGAGGGCTGATCTGGAGTCCGTTCGGGGCTCCGGAGAGGGGGATTCGTTGCCGTCGTCATCATCAACCATCCTCCATCACCAATTTCATGATGCTCACCGCCGTGCGTGAGTAATTCCATCGTAGGCTTGCTGGACGGTGATGGGTTGGATGAGATTTATCATGTAATCGAGTTAGTTTTGTTAGGGTTTGATCCCTAGTATCCATTATGTTCTGAGATTGATGTTGCTATGACTTTGCTATGCTTAATGCTTGTCACTAGGGCCCGAAAGTGCCATGATTTCAGATCTGAACCTATTATGTTTTCATGAATATATGTGTGTTCTTGATCCTATCTTGCAAGTCTATAGTCACCTACTATGTGTTATGATCCGCAACCCGAAGTGACAATAATCGGGACCACTCCCGGTGATGACCATAGTTTGAGGAGTTCATGTATTCACTATGTGTTAATGCTTTGTTCTGGTTCTCTATTAAAAGGATGCCTTAATATCCCTTAGTTTCCAATAGGACCCCGCTGCCACGGGAGGGTAGGACAAAAGATGTCACGCAAGTTCTTTTCCATAAGCATGTATGACTATTTACGGAATACATGCCTACATTACATTGATGAATTGGAGCTAGTTACATGTCACCCTATGTCATGACTGTTACATGATGAACCGCATCCGGCATAATTATCCATCACTGATCCGGTGCCTACGAGTTTTCCATATACTGGTTTACGCTTATTTACTTTTCTGTTGCTACTGTTATCATCACCACAAAATACCAAAAACATTACTTTTGCTCTCTTTACTTTTGTTACCGTTACCACCACTGTCATATTACTTTGCTACTAAACACTTTGCTGCAGATACTAAGTTTCCAGGTGTGGTTGAATTGACAACGCAGCTGCTAATACTTGTCGGGGAAGCTGATCGTGGCCCACGAACACCTATGGGACTTGGGCCCCTTGTGGTTCGGAGGGGGGCGGAGACTGCACAAAGAGCGGATCGAAGCGATGCACACGAGCAGAGATACCCAGCTTCGGAGCTCTCCGGAGAGATAATACTCCTACTGCTGCTTTGTGGATTATATTGTGTTCTTGCTAGGGAGCAACGAGGGCTACAAAACCTAGCTCGAGTGTACGTGTGAGTCGAATGAACTAAGTCGAGCTGAACCGAACCCTTTCTACGTTGCACTTGGGCCTCCTTTTATAGGCACAAGGGGTCTCCACATGTGGCAAGTAGACAAGGGTAAGATAGTAAAACAGAGGTTGGTACACCGCTTTGTACAAAGGTCTGATGATCTATACCTAACTCTGACGGCAAGGGACAAGAGTCATAAATGTCCGTCACAGTCGCCCGAACAGTGTAACAGGGACCGTCAAGTGCGCCTCCGTTTGCCACGATGGCAGCTTGTCAGCGCCGCTTATCACTGCTCCCCGCTGGCTGCACTGACTCGTCGACGCTGCGTGCTCGGGAGAGCCCCATGGCGACACGTTGGCGGATGAGCTGGAGCGAAGATGAAGAGAGGTCACTTGCCGCGGCGAGCACCTTGCCGCGGCAAGGTTCTTGTCGCGCTCGGGAGCTTATCGCTCACCAAGCCTTCCCGGCAAGCTCCTCTTGCCGGGGCCTTGTTTCCTTCGTGCTCTGAGTGGCCTCCCCGACAAGCTCCTCTTGCTGGGGCCTTGATTACTTTGTTCTTGAATGGCTCCAAAGGAGCCGCTAAGGATCTTGGCGATCATCAGACCAGCCCTGCCGCGGGGTGCTGCAACTGCCCGTGCACGAGTTCGGGGTGCTAGGGGTACCCCTACTCTAGTACACCGACAGGAGCCCCCGGGCCTGGGCCACACACGGCGCCTAGCTCTATTGGGCTAGGCCCAAAACAGTGCACGGGCACGCGTGGTCTTGATTACGCCGTTACTCGCCTTGGACCCACCATGCCTCCCACGAACGTCACGCACCGGACGTGGCGTCGTGGGGGAGATCGTGGGGCTTTCTTTAATGGCAAAAATCGGAACGCCCGTCCCCTCTCCCCTTTATAAGCAGGGGGAACAGGGGCAGGACGCCCACTTGCCCTTCTTTGTCACATCGTAAAACCCCGTCGCTTCCCCTTTCTTCTCGAGCCCAAAGAGAGCGACGCCCGCCCCTCCATTGCCACCGGTGCCACCAACGCCGTCGACCTCCTCCACTACCTCTCCCCATGGCTCCGAAGGCCGACAAGGGAAAAGGCGTGAAATCAGCCGAGGCGCAGCGGCTCGCGGCGCTGCGGAAGGAGCGGGCCCTCTTTGACCCCCTGCTTGACAGGAAGGAGCTGCGGGAGCTGTACTATCTCTTCTGGTCGACGGAGACCCGGCCGCACCCGCGCACGAGAGTCATCTCTGCTGCCACATCCGAGAAGGTTTCCATCGGGTACCCCTTCTTCGCGCTTTTCTTCCACTGCGGGCTCTGCCCGCCCTTTTCTGAATTTTTCTGTGATGTCATGAACACATATGGCCTCCGCCTCCTTGATTTCACCCCCAACGCCATCCTCACCTTGGCCGTTTTCGCACACCTCTGCGAGAACTTTGTCGGGGTCCACCCAAATGTAGCACTCTTCCGCCATTACTTCATGCCCCGCGTGAGAGAGGAGAGCCGCTGTCGGGGATTGCATGGGTCTCTAGGATCGGCAAGAAGGAAGCGTATCTTGACGGAGAGTTGCTTAGCAAGTGGGAGGAGTGGAGAGCTGACTGGTGTTGGATCTTAGAAGAGGAGCCACAGCCTTTCACCGTCCTGCGCCAAACTCCCATAGTGCGCGACAATGACTGGAGTAACTTGGCGCCGGAGGACGACAAGTTGAAGATTGTCGTGACTAGGATCTTGCGTCTCCGGCAAGCAGGGCTTACCGTAGGAGCAGTTGGCGCGGACTTCCTTCACCGCCGCATTACGCCCTTGCAGGAGAGGAGGAGGCCTGCTTGGGAATTCCAGAATGCGGCAGACATCATGAGGCTGCGCCCGGGTCTGAACTGGAATTTTACTACCTTGGAGTTGGACGGCATGCTGCGGGAGTTGTTCAAGCCTGATGCGGATCACCCCGAGTGGTGCATGTTGCCGAGGGGAGTCGTGCCCTTGTGCAACAACTCGTCGCTGACAAAGCATCCGCAGCGATGATGCGTTGTGCGATTCCCATGGAATCGCTCCAACTTGGCAGGAGCCCGCCGACGACGCTGCTCAGCAGCTTCTTCGACAACTTGGTGGAGGTGCCGATCCGCGCCCGACGCAAGAGGCGGCTCACCCAAGACACCACCGATCAGGAGATGGCGCGCATCGCCACAAGGTTGGAGGAGGCGGCAGAAGCTGCCGCCGCCGGCGTGTTTGGGTTCACCGTCGAGGAGGCGGAAACAGCCGAGGCGGCAAGCCTTGCCAACCGAGAAGAGCTTGTTGGCGAGGAGGAACAGGCCGAGCCTGACGTCAATCCGGAAGAGCCGGCCGGTGGCGCTTCCCCTCCGTCGTCAAGCAGCTTGCCGCAGGAGGAGCCCGCAGCCCCGCTAAGGAGACGCCTCCGCAAGACCGGAGAAGTGGCGGGGCGGCAGACGGCCCAACAACCGCCTCGTCGCCCGACGCGCTCCACCGCGGCATCAATTGCCGTGGGAGCGCCTCCCCGCCGCCACAGAACGGGAGCGGGGTCTTCTGGAGTCGCGGCCCCTGCATCCGCCAAGCGTCCGAGGGAGTCTTCTCCTCCAATTCATCGCGCCGGAGCTGAATTCAATCTCTCCGCCCTCAGCTCCGAGGAAGAAGAGGAAGAGCAAGATCTTGTCGCTGCTACTTGCAATCCTCCAATTTATTGCTTTATTTTGTATCCGACCGCTTGCTCAACCTTCTCCTTCTTCAGGACACTAGCTCAGAGGGCGTCGAAGAGGGCCAAGACCCCGGTGGTTGTCGTCTCAGATGATTCCCCTGTGGCGACAGGGGGCACGTCTGGGACTCCCTTGCCGGACCCGGCAACCCTTCAACAGAGCAGCCCCCAGCACAGCCCCCAGCGTAAGTGTTTTGGTTTACTTCTCGCGGTTAGGTGTGCTTGGGTGCTTCTCCGTCACTGATATCTGGTTTGTTGAATCATGTAGGAGCAGAGCAGCCACATCAGGAAGCACCGGAGGTCACTCCCGACGTTCTGCTTGCTTCAACTACGCCGCCAAGGGAGAACTCTCTGCCAAGGGAGCGCTCTCTGGCAAGGGAGGCCTCTCCGACAAGGGGAGCTTCCCCGACAAGGGCCGGCGCCGACGACCCTCCGGTTGTGGAGACCGCGGCAACAGATCCCATTGCAGGTAATTTTCTTGTTCGAAAATCTCCCTTGGATTCTCTTTTCTTCTTTTCTTCTCTTCCGAACATTTGTTTGACTTGTTCTTTCTTCTTCTGACCCTCAGATTCATCTGTCGGAGATCCGATGGAAACTGAGGCTGCCGGCGAGGAGGACGCTCGCGGCGACAATGTCGACGCCGCCAACATGGAGGAGGAGGCTAGCGCTGACGGGCGCGCCGGCGAGGAGGCCGCCAAGGCTGCAGGCGCAGAGGCTGGGGAGGAATCTGGCGATCGCACTGACGGCCCTGAGGCCGCAGGAGCGCCAGGCGCCAGACCGATCACGATCCTCCCGCCACCGACGCCGCACTGCACTCAAGAGCCCCAGCCCGGCGCCTATCTGAAGGCCGGCGAGGGTGTCTTTATCAAGCTCCCCTGGGCATCAAGCTCCAGGGCACCGGGCGAGGGGGAGACCTTCGACGCGGAACTACTTGCCTCCGCCGGGCTGTCGCTGGTCGATGCTCCGAGCAGCAGCAGCGGTGAGCCTGAGGAGGAGCAGTTGCTAAGGAGGTTGCTGTCGCTCTACCGCGCCCGACAAGCCAAGCTGGAGTCCAGGGAGGCGCTTGTTGCGAGGGCGGGAGCTTACTTGGAGAAACGCGCGGAAGAGCTCCGACGCGCCAACAAAGAGACTCTCCGGGATATAGCAGAGGCGCGGGAGCAGCTTGCTGAGGAGCGCACGGCCTTCATCTTGGAGAAGGGCGAGGTCGAGGAGCAGCAGAGGCTTGCCGGCGAGAAGCTCTCTGCGCGAGAAGGTGAGCTGGCGCAGCGGAAGATCAACCTCGACAGCTATGAGGAAGATCTCGCCGTGCGCGAGCAACCGATTGGCGGGCCACTTCAGGAGGCAAAGGATGCTGCTGCGGCTGCCGAGGCCGCCAAGAAGGGACTGGAGACGAGGGTGGCTCAGCTGGAGTCCGCCCTCCAGAAGAGCGCCGAGGAGGTCACTGGGTTGAAGCGCGAGCGTGAGAAGGACGCCTACACCCTCGGTGAGTTGCAGGGGCGCCTCGCTGAGAAGATCAAGGAGATCGACGCCGCCAAGGACTCCAAGGCGGATCTGGAGCTGAAACTGACCACCTTGACGGAGACGTTGGAAGGCGCCAAGGAGCGGGAAGCGGCTCTTGGAGAAGATCAAGGCCAACGAGGAACTGTTGTCGAATGCTGTGACTGCCCAGAATAATCTCAGAGACAGCATAATGCACTGGACAGAAGGTCTTGTGGACACGGCCGCCGGCATCCATAATGAGCTGATGGAGCTTGGGATGGTGGATCTTGGGTACTCCACCGACGAGAACCTCCAACCCAGCGTCAAGCTCAGCCTGTTCTTCAAGGGCGTGCTGACGGGTCTCCAGCGGCTCCGGGAGGAGATCCCAAAGCAGCTGGCGGAGGAGTCGCGCCAAGTTTGCGCCGGGGCTCTCCAGAAGGTGCTGATGAAGGTGGCCTTCCGCAACCCAAAGGCCGATTTCACCAAAGTCCTCAAGTCCCTGCCTCCATCTCACGACGTTGAAGCGCTCAAAACCCTTGTCGCACCCATTGTGGACAGGGTGAGCGGAGTCAAGAGGCTCGATGGCGACCGCGTGGACTAGGCCGCCAAGCTTATCTTTCTCTTGTCGCTGTAGATCATGTTTAGGCGAAAAAAATTATTAGATCTGCGACAAGTTATCATGTAATATACACTATCTTAGGCAATCGAATGCAATGTTATTTCCTTTACTCGATTTCTTCCCTTGTATGTTTATGCCCTACGCTTTTAGGGAACTTGTCGCTATGTAACACCTTTGCCGCGAAAGCGCTGAGTGCGGAACTTCAGCAGCCTTTGGCGATGCCGTCTCCGACAAGCAACTTTGTCGCAACTAGTTGCAAGACACTTAAGTTGTTGAGCGGACTCGAAACAAAATAAGGGCGCAAGCTAGTCGCGAGTCGGTTCCTCCGCCGCATGTGTTTTCCATACAAAGTACTATCGTTCGAGGAAGATAACTTAAAAATTTAAAACTGGTCGTTTAAACTTAGCAACTTAGCTTCTATGTTGTCCATTTCCCGGCAAGGCGACAGTTCCTCGAGCGATGCTTGGCGGCCCACACCATTATCTTCTCTCCCCCCCCCCCCTGGTCAACTTGTGGGTGGATGAACCTTCTTCTTGTTTGAGAAGAAAGAAGAGAAAATAAAGTTACGGAGCCTAGTAGCTCGTTATCGCTTACCGGGTGTGGATGCTGCACAAAATGTTAGATAACACATGCATATAAGATTATGAAAGCATGTACTGACAAGTTGTGCGTAACACATTGGCTTTACTGATGCACGGGGTCTGCGCCCGGCTTTGTACAAAGGATTACATGCTACAGCGGCAAGACTTGTACAAAAGGGTGGTTGCCGGAACATGTTTCGGCAACCGCGCCTTATGGGTAAAACTTGCGAAGATGCTCTATATTCCAGGAATTGCTCACCGGAACGCCATCCTCGGTCTCAAGGCGGACAGTGCCGGGCCTAGTGACTCGTTTCACCCGATAAGGGCCTTCCCACTTCGGCGTCAACTTGTTGGAATTCTTGGCGGACTGACGCTACCGAAGAACAAGGTCGCCTTTCCTCGAAGCTTTCCGCATTAACTGCGGCTATGGTAGCGACGCAAAGCTTGCTGATAACGAGCAGCTCAGACAAAGACTGAAGACGATCCTCCTCGAGGAGCAGCGTCATCTTGTCGCAGCTGCTCTTGCTCAAGCTCATCATAAGCGAGCACTCGAGGTGACCCGATATCTGAGTTCCGTGTGGAGAACTGCCTCTGCTCCATAGACTAGAGCGAAAGGTGTCTGGCCAGCGGCTCGATTTGGCGTCGTCTTGATCTACGAAAGAACCACCGGCAGCTCCTCGATCCAGTTTCTTCCGCACTTGCGCAGCCTGTCAAAAGTTCTGGTCTTGAGTCCCCGCAGCACTTCAGCGTTTGCTCTCTCTGCTTGACCATTGCTTCTCGGATGAGCAACAGAAGCAAAGCATATCTTGGCGCCAAGATCTTGAGCGTACTGCTTGAAGGTGCGGCTCGTGAACTGTGTGCCGTTGTCGGTGATGATCCGGTTAGGAATCCCAAAACGGCAAACAATTGACCTGAAGAACTTGATCTGCCGATCTTTGTCACCTTCCTCACTGGTTCCACTTCCGCCACTTTGTGAACTTGTCAATTGCAACGCATACAAGTACTCAAAGCCCCGACAGCTCGGGGAAGGGGCCGAGGATGTCGAGCCCCTGCATCAAAAGGGCCAGGATAAAGGGATTGTCCGGAGAGCTTGAGCTGGTTGGTGTATCTGCTTGGAATGGAACTGCACGCTTCACACTTGGTTACTTGTGCGATTGCATCCTGGAGGGCTTCGCCGTAAGAAGCCTTGCCGGAAAGCTTTGCCGGCAAGTGCTCTTCTTGCGCCAATGTGGTGACCACATATGCCTCCATGTATCTCGCCAACAGCTTCTGTCCATCTTCCCGGCAAATACACTTCAATTTCACTCCGTTGAGTCTTCTTCTGTATAGGATGTTGTCAACAAACTGATACATACTTGACTGCCGGGCTACTCTTTCCGCTTCTTCTGGCTCTTCGGGAAGTTCTCCTGTCTGAAGGAAATGGACGATTTGTTGCGCCCATGCTGGAGCCTGTGGCTCGACAACAAGGACTAAAGGCTCATCTACCACTGCGGGAACATTAGCTTCCACGGCAAGAACCTGCGGTTCTGCCGGAGCTTGATGATCTCCGGCAAGCTTGCCGGAGCAAAGCTTGTCGGGAGCGTCTGCTTCAACGAAACAAGCCACGGGGTTTGTCGGAGCAGCATCGCTCCTCGATGATATTTGCATTGATTTTGGGGACCTTCTTGGCGGCGGCTCCGGGGAGCTCTGCGGAAAGTAGTCGCCGGAAACCAATTTTCTCTTCTTGTTCTGTCCTGTTGATGGTGTACGGTTGGCTGAGTCAGCTTGAGCACAAAAATTCCTGGTTCCACAGGTAACTTAAGTGCGGCACATTTGGAGAGGCCATCAGCTATATCATTCTGAGCTCTTGGAACGTGTTCCATTTGCAGGCCTTCAAAGTGCTCTTCTAGCTTTCTCACTTCATCGACGTAGGCTTCCATCAACGGACTCTGATAATCTTTATTTACTTGGCGGGCGACAAGTTGCGAGTCCCCTCTGACAATGAGCTTCTTGATCCCAAGGTCTACCGCAATCCTGAGACCGGCAAGCAAACCTTCATACTCTGCAGTATTGTTTGTTGCTTGTTCCTTGGGAAAGTGCATCTGGACTATGTACTTGAGGTGTTCTCCGGTGGGTGCGATAAGCAAGACGCCGCACCGGTGCCTTGCAGCGAGAAGGCACCATCAAAGTACATCAGCCACTCTTTATTTGCCTCCTTGACGGGATGCTCGCCTGGAATTTCTTCATCTTGCGTTGGCGTCCACTCTGCTATGAATTCTGCCAATGCTCGCTTTGGATAGTTGAAGTGCTTTCAAATTTGAGACCAAAGCTTGACAGTTCCAAAGGCCCACTCGACAATTCTGCTTCGCTTCTGGATTTTGCAAAATCCTCTTCAGCGGGAAGCGAGTGACGACTGTTATCTCGTGTGATTGGAAGTAATGGCGCAACTTTCTCGAGGCCATGAGGAGGCCGAAAAGCAACTTCTGCACACCAGAGTACCTTGACCTAGCCCCCTGCAGAAGGGAACTGACAAAGTAGACTGGGCGCTGCACCATCTTTTTCTGTATCTTGTCGCAACCCTGCGCTGATCTGTCCTTGTCGGGACCAGAGCTCGACGGCGAAGCTCCCTGCTTGTCGCTGGATGCACCTGCCTTGGTTGCCGGCTCATCATCTGCCTCCCTCTCTGCTACTAACGTAGCACTAACCACTTGATTGGTTGCCGCTATATACAGCAGCAACTTCTCTTGTGGCTTAGGTGCGACAAATCTTTGGAGTGGAGGACAGGTATCTCTTCAAGTCTGCAGCGCAGCCTCCGCTTCAGAGTCCATTTCATTGGACCTGCCTTTTTCAAAATCTTGAAAAATGGCAGTAGCGCTCGAGAGACTTAGAGATAAACCTGCTGAGAGCAGCCACACAACTGGCAAGCCTTCTTACATCCTTGACGCGCTTTGGTGCTTCAATCTGGTCAATGGCCTTGATCTTGTCGGGATTGGCTTCGATTCCCCGCTGAGACACAAAGAACCCGAGAAGCTTGCCGGAAGGGACTCCAAACACGCACTTCTCGGGGTTGAGCTTGAGGTTGATCTTGCGCAGATTTGCAAATGTCTCGTCCAAATCCTGAATCAGAGTTGCTTTGTCCTTGCTCTTGACCACTATGTCATCCATGTAAGCTTCTACATTTCTGTGAATTTGTGGCTCAAAGGCATCATGGACTACTCTTGCAAAGGTTGAACCAGCATTCTTTAAACCGAAAGGCATCCGTATGAAACAGTACGTGCCACATGGTGTAATGAATGCGGTTTTCTCTTCATCCTCTTCTGCCATGAAGATCTGATGGTATCCTGAATATGCGTCAAGAAATGAAAGCAAATCACATCTAGCCGTGGAGTCAACAATCTGGTCTATACGTGGCAAGGGAAATGGGTCTTTGGGACAAGCTTTATTAACATCTGTAAAGTCAATACAAAGTCTCCATTTCCCATTTGCCTTACGTACAACTACCGGATTGGCCAACCACGTGGGATGGAGGACTCCTCTGACAAGGCCTGCTGCTTCCAACTTCTTGATTTCTTCCGCTATGAATTCTTGGCGCTCCACTGCTTGTTTTCTAACTTTTTGCTTGACGGGCCACGCGTGAGGACAGACAGCGAGGTGGTGCTCAATTACTTTCCTGGGAACACCGGGGATGTCAGATGGTTGCCATGCAAACACATCGACATTTGCCCGCAGGAAAGCAACGAGCTCGCCTTCCTATTTAGGGTCAAGCGTGGCACTGATGGTGAAAGTACCACCAGTGCCGTCCTCTTTGGCGGGCACCTTCTTGGTCTTCGGCGGAGCTGCCATCATTTTCTTGCACTTGCCGGTGGAGCTCGATGGTGCGTCCTCGACGGTAGCGCAGCACTCCAAAGAGGTGCGCTTGCCGGAGTGGGCATCAGAGCTCTTGCCGGACTTAGTGGTCTTCTTCTTCCCCCCGGGAGCTTCAGCGGCAAGTGATTTGCTATCTGTCGCGGCTGCTGCATCCCGGTAAATCTTGTCGGCGCAGATAAGCGCATCCTTCTTGTCGCCATGGACAGAAATGACGCTTATCGGGCCGGGCATCTTGAGTAGGTTGTAAGCATAATGAGAGGCTGCCATGAACTTGGCGAGTGCTGGACGGCCAAGTATGCCATTGTAGGGCAATGGGAAATCGGCAACGTCAAACGTGACCCTCTCAGTTCTGAAGTTGAGCTCGCTGCCAAATGTTACCGCAACGTGATCTTCCCTTTGGGCTTGCTCCTTCCTGGGTTGATTCCTTGAAAGTACCAGTCTCTTCGAGCTCATTGTCGTGGATTTGAAGCTTCGGAGCACCGCAGAGGAGATCAGATTCAGGCGGCCCGCCGTCAACCAACATCTTTGTGACCTTGAGGTTGCGGATGGTTGGTGAGACCAACATCGGCAAGCACCCGACCGCAGTGATGCGATCGTGGTGGTCCTCAATGTCAAAGATGATGGGCGTCTTGGACCACTTCAGAGGTTTGCGCGACTCTATGGATGGTTCTGCTGCATTGACCTCACGCATCCATTGCTTGAGTTGGCGGTGCGAGGTATGCAGAGAAGCACCACCGTCAACGCAAAGGACCTCCGTTGCTTTCTGAAACTCCTGCTCATCAGCTTCATCGTCTTCCATGTCTTCGTCTTCTTCATCTTCGTCTTCTTCCTTGTCGCGGCCGCGGGGAGGTCTGTCTCCTTGCCGCTGCTTGGCCTTGCCGCGGCGCCCTCCCTGACCGGGTCTCTTCTTACTTGTTGCACCTGCACCTTCCTGGGCCTTTTCCTTGTCTCGCCGCTCGTATTCAGCTCTCTGTAGCTCAACCAGCTGCTCGACTTTCTTGCAGCTCTGGAGATCGTGGCCCTTGGTGCGGTGGATCTTACAGTACTGCTTGTTGGAGCTGTCAGGCTTGTCGGCGGCCGGCACAGCTTGGCGGTCGGCGTCAGCGGCAATCTCCTTGCCGGAGCCGCTAGCCTTAGCCTTGCCGGCGCCACCTCTGCTGCCGGACTGCTCGACAAATAGTACTTCTTGGTTTTTCTTCTTTCTGTTGTTTCGCCGCCGGCTCTTCCTTGCCGGGGCGATCTCCTCACCGCCGACTCTGCTCCCACATTCTCTCCTCGAGTCTTCTTCCTTCTTCAAGCGTGCACACTTGTCGGCCAGGCGTATGAGCTCGTGACGTCTTTCACTTTGCACATCACCATCTCCTCCCTCATCCTACGGTTTCGCACATTCTCGATGAAATGCACCGATCACCGCGTCCCGTGGTGGACGCCCAGGATGTTGTAGTGCACTCGACCGAATCTCTGGATGAATTTGCGCAGGACTCTCCTCCTTCGGGCAAGCAGGTGGAGGTCACTCTCCTGGCCATGAGGCTTGTGGTCACCGTGAAGGCGCCAACAAACTGGTGGCACAAATCTGCCCAAGAAGAAATAGAGCCATCCGGCAAGTGCATGAGCCAAGATCGACATTTGGCTTGAGCACCAGGGGAAAGTAGTTGGCGAGGATCTTGTCGTCTCGTCCCCCCGCAGCTTGCACCGCGATGGTGTAGATGCTGAGGAACTCCGATGGGTGTGTCCTGCCATCATACTTCTCCGGAACATCTGGCTTGAAGTTTTTCTTGTCGGGCCACCGGACTTGCCGCAGCTCACGAGTGAACGCAGGGCAACCTACCGCGTACGGCAAGTCGCCTGGTTCCCCTGGCGCATGCATATCGACAGTGGGCCCGGCGCGCTGGTCGGATTGACGACGCGCTTCTCTTCGGCGCTCGATACGGGTTCGAGCGTCTTCTTCTTGCCGTTCTCGAAGAACTTGGCGCTGGTCGCGACGAGCTCGCGGATCCGACGATGCTGTGGAGTCGCTGTCGAGGTGGATCCGGCGAGTCGGCGATCTTGGCCTTCGGGAAGGGGAGTGCACTGTGGCTGCACCCCCGCAAGTCTCGTCGCCAACGGCTCGTGTCTTGTCGCCTTGCCGTGGCTGCGAGGCGCTTGGTTGCCGCGGGACGTCGCCGTTGGCAAAGCCGATGAGGCTCTAAATCGTGGCCCTCCATTCGTCGACCTTGTCGGCCGTTGGAGGGTAGTCTAGAAGTAGTTGGGCTCTCGCCAAGGCTTCTGCAGGTGTGGTGGGTGGCAATGGCGTACGTAGCGAGGAACGGGATGTGCTCGGACTCCTAACCAAGTTAGGAGGAGTAGCATCCCGCCCAAGCGACCGTACTCCACTCGTACCGGCATGCTGGTGTGCATGCGGGTCTCGAGGGCCCCTGGATCCTCCAGCTTGGCCTTGATCCAACGAGTGTATGGTGCCGCGAGCATCATGACGCTGTCGGTCCCGCGCCTCCTGAGAAGGACGCGGTGCGGACTCGGACGCCGACGCCTGCGCTGCCTTGTCTTTGGATCTGGCGGCGTTGTGGGCTCTCTCGACGATGCCCGTTCCTCCGCCAGCGTTTCCTCCACCACCTGACAGCTCCGGTGGTGGTGGGTTCGACGCGGACGGCTCTGCTGCTGCCGAAGACTTCTTCTTCGGCGCCATGTTAATGAAGATGATGATGAAGTTGCTCGTGTGACCGCTGGATCAGGTTCACACAGCCTTGACGCCCCCTACCTAGCGCGCCAAAGATGTCGGGGAAGCTGATCGTGGCCCACGAACACCTATGGGACCTGGGCCCCTTGTGGTTCGGAGGGGGGCGGAGACTGCACAAAGAGCGGATCGAAGCGATGCACACGAGCAGATTTACCCAGCTTCGGAGCTCTCCGGAGAGATAATACTCCTACTGTTGCTTTGTGGATTATATTGTGTTCTTGCTAGGGAGCAACGAGGGCTACAAAACCTAGCTCGAGTGTACGTGTGAGTCGAATGAACTAAGCTGGAGCTGAACCGAACCCTTTCTACGTTGCACTTGGGCCTCCTTTTATAGGCACAAGGGGTCTCCACATGTGGCAAGTAGACAAGGGTAAGATAGTAAAAACAGAGGTTGGTACACCGCTTTGTACAAAGGTACGATGATCTATACCTAACTCTGACGGCAAGGGACAAGAGTCATAAATGCCCGTCACAGTCGCCCGAACAGTGTAACAGGGACCGTCAAGTGCGCCTCTGTTTGCCATGATGGCAGCTTGTCAGCGCCGCTTATCTTTGCTCCCCGCTGGCTGCACAGCTCGTCGACACGCGTGCTCGGGAGAGCCCCATGGCGACACGTTGGCGGATGAGCTGGAGCGGAGATGAAGAGAGGTCACTTGCCGCGGCGAGCACCTTGCCGCGGCAAGGTTCTTGTCGCGCTCGGGAGCTTATCGCTCACCAAGCCTTCCCGGCAAGCTCCTCTTGCCGGGGCCTTGTCTCCTTCGTGCTCTGAGTGGCCTCCCCGACAAGCTCCTCTTGTCGGGGCCTTGATTACTTTGTTCTTGAATGGCTCCAAAGGAGCCGCTGAGGATCTTGGCGATCATCAGACCAGCCCTGCCGCGGGGTGCTGCAACTGCCCGTGCACGAGTTCGGGGTGCTAGGGGTACCCCTACTCTAGTACACCGACAATACTTGAGAATATTCTTTGGCTCCCCTTGTGTCGAATCAACAAATTTGGGTTGAATACTCTACCCTCAAAAACTGTTGCGATCCCCTATACTTGTGGGTTATCAAGACCTTTTTCTGGCGCCGTTGCCGAGGAGGGGCGCTCTATTCTTTGAGTCACTTGGGATTTATATCTGCCGGACACTATGAAGAACTTGAAAGGCGCTAAGACAACTATTTATCCCTCAACTACGAGGGGAGGTAAGGAACTGCCATCTAGCTCTGCACTTGATTCACCTTCTGTTATGAGTAAGCTAGCGACACCTAAACCTGCTTCTGCTATTCGTTCCGATAGGTCGCATGTTATTGATGATGCCACTTCTGCTATGCATGATACTTATGATGAAACTACTTCTATGCTTGATACTACTGTGCCCTTGGTGAATTTCTAGATGAACAAATTTCTAGGTCTAGAGAAAGAGAAATTATTGAAACCGAACACGATGATGTTAGTAATGATGATAATATGCCCGCTATTCCCGAGGGTTATCTTTTAATGTTGAATCTCATCAAGCTATTCTTGCTTGCCGTGATAGTCTTGAACGTAAGAGGCTGCTAGTTAAATGGAGTAAAGAATCTTTTATAGGTAGGATGAGTCCCGACCCTGCTTTTGCTACTTCACCTATCTGTGTTCCCGATCAGGATTATTATGATTTTTCTGTTGATCCAGATATAATTACTTTGGTTGAATCTGATCCTTTTTATGGCTACGAATCTGAAACTATTGTGGCACATCTTCGTAAGTTAGATGATACAGTTGCCCTGTTTACTAATAATGAGAGATCGCGCTACCTTTATTTACTCAAAATATTTCCGTTCTCATTAAAGGGTGATGCTAAGATATGGTTTAATTCTCTTGATCCTGGTTGTGTGCAAAGTCCCCAGGATATGATTTATCACTTCTCTACTAAATATTTCCCTGCTCATAAGAAACAAGCTGCTTTGAGGGATATATATAATTTTGTGCAAATTGAAGAAGAAAGTCTCCCACAAGCTTGGGGGAGGATTCTCAAGTTACTTAATGCTTTGCCTGATCATCCTCTTAAGAAACCTGAAATGTTTGATATATTTTATAATGGACTAACCGATGCTTCCAGAGATTACCTGGATAGTTGTGCTGGTTCTCTTTTCAGGGAAAGAACACCGGATGACGCTGAAATTCTATTGAATAATATGTTGGTAAATGAAAATAATTGGGCACCTCCTGAGCCAACTCCCGAGCCAGCTCCAGAGCCAATTACTGAGCCTATTCCTAAACCAACTCCGAAGAAGAGAGGTGTTCTATTTCTCAGTCCAAGATATGCAAGAGGCAAAGAAATCTATGAAAGAAAAAGGTATTAAAGCTGAAGATGTTAAGAATTTACCTCCTATTGAAGAAATACATGGCCTTAATTCACCTTTGTTGAAGAAGTATATGATCTCAATTACTTATTTCTTGAAGAACCCCGATATCCCGACACGGTAGTAAAGGTAAATTCTCTCTATAGATATGATAAAGCTGAAGTCCCTCCTACTAAAATTGCTAGTCGATTGCTTGGATGAGTTTGATGACTTTATGTTTAAGCAAGATGACTTTAATGCTTATTTTGGTAGACAATTAAAACAGAATACCTTTATGATTAAACGGTTGAGTGATTATATGGCTGATATTAGAGGTGAATGTAAACTTGTTAGCAAACATGCTTCTATGGTTACCACTCAAGTAGAACAAGTACTTAAAGCTCAGAAAGAAGTGCTTGATGAAATGAATAGTAAGAAAAATGATTATGCTATTAGAGTGGCTACTAGAACTAGTAGAATGACTCAGGAACCTTTGTATCCTGAAGGCCACCCTAAGAGAATCGAGCAAGATTCTCAAAGAAATAATATTGATATGCCTAGTTCTTCTAAAAGGAAGAAAAGGAAAAATGATAGAACTGTGCAAACTTCTAGTGAACCTATTGCTGAACCACCCGATAATCCAAATGATATCTCTATGTCTGATGCTGAAACACAATCTAGTAATGAACATGAAACTAGTGAAAATATTAATGATAATGTTCTTGATGATGCTCAACCTAGTAATGATAATGAAGTAGAAGTCGAACCTGCTGTTGATCTTGATAACCCACAATCAAAGAATCAACGTTATGATAAAAGAGACTTCGTTGCTAGGAAACATGGTAAAGAAAGAGAACCATGGGTTCAGAAACCCATGCCTTTTCCTCCCAAACCATCCAAGAAAAAGGATGATGAGGATTTTGAGCGCTTTGCTGAAATGATTAGACCCATCTTTTTGCGTATGCGATTAACCGATGTGCTCAAAACAAATCCTTATGCTAAGTATATGAAGGATATCATTAACAATAAAAGAAAGATACCTGAAGCTGAAATTTCCACCATGCTTGCTAATTATACTTTTAAGGGTGGAATACCAAAGAAACTTGGAGATCCAGGAGTACCTACTATACCATGCTCCATTAAAAGAAATTATGTTAAAACTGCTTTATGTGATCTTAGAGCCGGTGTTAGTGTTATGCCTCTCTCTTTATATCATAGACTTGACTTGAATAAGTTGACACCTACGGAAATATCTTTGCAAATGGCTGATAAATCAACTGCTATACCTGTCGGTATTTGTGAGGATGTGCCTGTTGTGGTTGCAAACGTTACTATTTTAACGGACTTTGTTATTCTTGATATTCCCGAGGATGATAGTATGTCTATTATTCTTGGAAGACATTTCCTTAATACCGCAGGCGCTGTTATTGATTCCAACAAAGGCAATGTCATTTTTCATGTTAATGGTAATGAGCATAAGGTACACTTTCCGAGGAAACAACCTCAAGTTTATAGTATCAACTCTATTGGAAAAATTCCATCGATTATATTTGGAGGTTTTGAATTTCCTCTTCCTACTCTCAAGAAAAATATGATATACTTATTATTGGGGA
Source organism: Aegilops bicornis (assembly GCA_021605145.1). Lineage (NCBI taxonomy): Eukaryota > Viridiplantae > Streptophyta > Magnoliopsida > Poales > Poaceae > Aegilops > Aegilops bicornis. Next base: position 771,852,163 of record CM038673.1, on the reverse strand, counting down.
TGTCCATATCCCCGTTGAGGTAACATAGTGTTATTCGAAATTTCTCCGGTTCCATGTTAATCGGAATGAGTTTGTTAACAAGACTTGATCAACCTTGTTAGTGGATTCTTTTTATGAGCATGAGATGGATGAAACTAGAAGCACAACTTTCTGTACCCTCTTTATATTCTCTCGTTCTTTAGTAGAAATAAAGTAAAATAGTATTTTTCTGTCTCCCGACTTATCCGTGCAATATAAAAATATCCCGAAAATAAAAGTCCTCGTAATGTCATGCCAATTTAATATGATTTTTTTCGAATATTTGAGGATTTATCAGCAAAATTACATGGGAGCTGCCACTGGCCACGAGGGTGGAGGGCGTGCCCTACCCCCCTGGGCGCGCCCCCTGCCTCGTGGGCCCATGGTGGCCCTCCTCCACTTATCCCTGCACCCATCTTCTTCCTCTGTCTCACACAAACCCGAAAAACCAACTCAAGCTCATGTTCCAGCCGCTTTTGCTGCGATTTTCGATCTCCTTACTCAAAGCACCTCTCGCAAAACTGCTTGGGGAGATTGTTCCTTGGTATGTGACTCCTCCATTGGTCCAATTAGTTGTTGTTCTAGTGCTTTATTCATTGCAAATTTGTGCTGCATAGGTGACCATGTTCTTGAGCTTGCATGTCAAATTTATATGGTTCCAAGTAGTCCTAATGCTTGATATATGCTCTAGGCACTTGTATGAGTTGTTGCTATCAATTTTATTGAAGTTGGTTCACTTTTGTTTGAAGTTACTAAAAATTTCAGAATTATTTTTCAGAGGAAACAATATGCTTAGGAGGATGTTCCAAGGTGGTTCTTCAAGGAAGCAAGGTCCTAGGCTTGCAATGCGTGATGCTGACGAGGAACCACCAAGAGACGCTCCTGTGAGGCCCTGTGAATGGCCTTCGGAAAATTTTATGAATCAAGTGGGAATTAAAGAAGAATTCTACGCATATTTGTGTAATGCCGGTCTTGAGGACTTTGAAGCTGATAAATGCCCCCAGTATTGTTACCTCACAAGTTCATTTGTGGGGAGGTTTGATTTTTCATCTTCGCGTAATTCTCCTTCAGTCATGTTTGACCTTTATGACAAATCTTATACCTTGGACATAGAAGATTTCACTCTTGCATGCAAACTTCCATCTTGGGTAGTATCAGGGATCCCCCTAAATCTGAATATAGAGACTTTCTTGCTAGAATAATTGTGGGGGAATCTAGAGATATAGCGCAGGCCACTATAGGGAGCATTCATTTTCCTGCTATACATTATTTTGCTCTCTTCATTGGTAGATGCATAAATGCTAAGGATGAAGCATGTCACATGTGTGCCCCTGATCTCAGCATTCTCAGAAGCGCTGTGTTAGGGGACCAAGCTTATCATATGGGAGCCATTGTAGCTCGTAGGTTGCATCTTAATAGACGTAATGGAGATTTCTTTGGAGGAATTTATGCAACCCGCTTAGCTAATTTTCTTGATGTAGACATTCGTGAGGGTGATATGGAGTTACCCCCTTCTTATTTAGATCTTGATTCTATGTTTTCTCACCAATTCATTGAGAGGACTGGACCACCTTTTCAGTATCGACTAATATTTAACAAACGGCATGTGGTCCGTGTTGCTCTTCCTGCTCCTACCTTCTTTGATTTTCAAAGTAGAGGAAAATATATTATTACCAGAGAGGAGGCAGATGAATATGAGAGGAGAGCGGAGGCAGCTCGACGCCACGCTGTAATTCAGGAGGCAATAGCAGCTGCATCGCAGTATGACCCCAGCTACACCTACGGGTATCAGCCAGGCTATCCCTGGCAATAGACCAACTTAGGCCAAAAGCCTAAGCTTGGGGGAGTACATATTCCCACCGGCATTACATTCATGTTCACACACACTCACTGCTAGATGTCGGTGCTCATACTCTTTCACTGTAATATCCATGCTAGTTTATTTTCCTTTTTCTAGCTTTCTTCTTGTGTGTTTAATAAACCTTAGAAAAAACAAAAAAGTTAGTAGTAGTTTATTTCCATGCTTGTAGTAGAATTAAAAAGAAAATCCAAAAATATTTTCCGTTCTTCTTTTGCTTGTTGGGAGCTTTCCCGTGTAAATAGTTTTTATTTCTTTTCCTTTCTTTGGGGGTCGAGAAGACCATATTGATAATGCTTAGTGGCTCTCATATGCATGATTGTTTATCAAACTTAGAGCCCATATTACTTGTCTTCTCTCTTGAGTTGAATGCTTGCAGATTCCAGCTTAGTCCAATGCACGTGCACTCTTATTATTATACACACTGTTCGGTCGTGCAAGTGAAAGGCAATAATGATGATATATGATGGACTTATTGGCATGAGAAAAGCTGGTATGAACTCGACCTCTCTTGTTTTTGTAAATATGATGATTCATCGTTCATGATTCAGCTATTATGAAGTAAACATATTTGCAATGACATTTAGAGATTATAGTTGCTTGTGCCATGCTTGATTAGCTATGAGTTATAATGGTTTACCTTGCGTGCCAACATGCTATTAGAATGATTATGATGTGGTATGATAGGATGGTATCCTCCTTTAAATGAATTGACTGACTCGACTTGGCACATGTTCACGCATGTAGTTGAATCAAATCAACATAGCTATCGTGATATTTATGTTCATGGTGGATTATATCCTACTCATGCTTATATTCGGTGTAAATTAATTTTAATGCATGTTTACGACTCTTGTCGCTCTCTCAGTTGGTCGCTTCCCAGTCTTTTGCTAGCCTTCACCTGTACTAAGCGGGAATACTGCTTGTGCATCCAAATTAATTAAACCCCAAAGTTGTTCCATATGAGTCCACTATACCTTCCTATATGCGGTATCTACCTGCCGTTCCAAGTAAATTTGTATGTGCCAAACTCCAAACCTTCAAATGAAATTCTGTTTTGTATGCTCGAGCAGCTCATGTGCAACTAGGGCTGCCTATATCTTCCATGCTAGGTGGGTTATTCTCAAGAGGAGTGGACTCGATCCTCATTCACGAGAAAGGGCCGCTAATCGGGATGCCCAGTCCCATGATCCAAAAAGATCAAAGCAAATCAAAATAATTAAACAAAACTCCCCTTGGGACCCGTTGAATGTTGGAGGCACTCGTTGTTTCGAGCAAGCCATGGATTGATGCTTGTGGAGGAGGGGGGGTATAAACCTTTACCATTCTGTTTGGGAACTGCCTATAATGCATGTAGTATGGAAGATACAACCATCTCATAGTTGTTGCGTTGACAGTGAAAGTATGCCGCTCAAAATATAATTTATCTCTATTTCAAAATCGAGCTCTGGCACCTCTACAAATCCCTGCTTCCCTCTACGAAGGGCCTATCTATTTCCTTTTATGTTGAGTCATCACCCTTCTTATTAAAAAGCACCCATTGGAGAGCACACTGTCGTTTGCATTCATTATAATTGGTTTATATTGGGTATGACTTGACTGGATCTCTTTTGGTGATGATATAAGTATATTAAGTCATTATGGTGGTTACCGAAGGTTGTTTGGAGTCCCGGATGAGATCCCGGACGTGACGAGGAACTCTAGAATAGTCCGGAGGTGAAGATTGTTATATTGGACGAAGGGTATTAGAGTCCGGAATTGTTCCGGGGGTACCGGGTGATGACCAGCGTCATCGAAAGGGGTTTCGGGGGGGGCGACAAGTGTTGGGGTGCCCCATGGGCCAAGGGGAGGGGGAAAACCAGCCCACTAAGGGGATGAGCGCCCCCCCTCACCCCATCTCATGTAACCAAGACGGTTGGGGGCGCCCCCTAGGGCTTCCCATCTCCCGGCTTGGGGGGCAAGTCATCCTAGGGGAGATCCCATCTGTCTTGGCCGCCACTCCTAGATTGGATCTAGGGCGCCTCTTCCTCCTCCTCCCTTCCTCCTCCTCGCTTACCTAACATCTCCGGCAACGGCGCCAGAAAAGAGCTTGATGTCTATTACGCAACTTATTTCTTGTAGACTCATGTTGGGCCTCCAAGCGCAGAGTTTTGTAGGACAATAGTAATTTTCCCTCAAGTGGATGACCTAAGGTTTATCAATCTATGGGATGCGTAGGATGAAGATGGTCTCTCTCAAACAACCCTGCAACCAAATAACAAAATGTCTCTTGTGTCCCCAACACACCAAATACAATGGCAAATTGTATAGGTGCACTAGTTCGGCGAAGAGATGGTGATAAAACTGTAATATGGATAGTAGATATTGGCTTTTGTAATAGGAACAATAAAAAACAGCAAGGTAACAAGTAACAAAAGTGAGCACGAACGGTATTGCAATGCTTGAAAACAAGGCCTAGGGTACGTACTTTCGCTAGTGCAATCTCTCAATGATGCTAATCTAATTGGATCACATAATTGTTGGGGAACGTAGCATTTCAAAACAATTCGTACGAACACACAAGATATATCTAGGAGAAGCATAGCAACGAGCAGGGAGAGTGTGTCTACGTACCCTCATAGACCGAAAGCAGAAGAGTTTAGTGTCGCGGTTGATGTAGTCGAATGTCTTCGCGATCCAACCGATCCAAGCACCGAACGTACGGCACCTCCATGTTCAACACACGTTCAGCTCGATTACGTCCCTCGAGCTCTTGATCTAGTTGAGGTTGAGGGAGAGTTTCGTCAGCATGACGGTGTGGCGACAGTGATGATGAAGCTACTGGCGCAGGGCTTCGCCTAAGCACTACGACGATATGACCGAGGTGTGTAAGTATGGAGGGGGGCACCGCACACGGCTAAGAGAAACTTTGGTTTGCCTTTGGGGTGCTCCCCTCCCACGTATATAAAGGGGGGAGGAGAGGTGGCCGACCCAAGGGGGGCGCCACGGGGGGAGTCCTACTTGGACTCCCGGTCCAAGTAGGATTCGCCCCCCCCCCCTTCCTATTCCCACTAGGAGAAGGAGGCAAGGAGGAGGAGGAGAGAAGGAAAGGGGGGCCGGCCCCCCAACCCTAGTCCAATTCGGTTTGGGCTTGGGGGCGCGCGCCACCACCTAGCCGCTGCCTCCTCTCTCCACTAGGGCCCATGAAGGCCCATTAACTCCCCGGGGGGGTTCCGGTAACCCCCGGTACTCCGGAAAATGCATGAACCTTTCCGAAACCATTCTGGTGTCCAAACATAACCTTCCAATATATCAATCTTTATGTCTCGACCATTTTGAGACTCCTCGTCATGTCTGTGATCTCATCCGGGACTCTGAACAAGCTTCGGTTCATCAAATCACATAACTCACAATACAAATCGTCATCAAACGTTAAGCGTGCGGACCCTACGGGTTCGAGAACTATGTAGACATGACCGAGACACATCTCCGGTTAATAACCAATAACAGAACCTGGATGCTCATATTGGCTCCTACATATTCCACGAAGATCTTTATCGGTCAAACCACATAACAGTATACGTTGTTCCCATTGTCATCGGCATGTTACTTGCCCGAGATTCGATCGTCGGTATCTCAATACCTAGTTCAATCTCGTTACCAGTAAGTTTCTTTACTTGTTCCGTAATGCATCATCCCGTAACTAACTCATTAATCACATTGCTTGCAAGGCTTATAGTGATGTGCATTATCGAGAGGGCCCGGAGATACCTCTCCGACAATCGGAGTGACAAATCCTAATCTCTATCTATGCCAACTCAACAAACACCATCAGGGACACCTGTAGAGCATTTTTATAATCACCCAGTTATGTTGTGACGTTTGATAGCACACAAAGTGTTCCTCCGGTATTCGGGAGTTGCATAATCTCATAGTCATAGGAACATGTATAAGTCATGAAGAAAGCAATAGCAACAAAATAAACGATCATCGTGCTAAGCTAACGGATGGGTCAAGTCAATCACATCATTCTCTAATGATGTGATCCCGTTCATCAAATGACAACCCATGTCTATGGTCAGGAAACTTAACCATCTTTGATTAACGAGCTAGTCTAGAAGAGGCATACTAGGGACACTTAACCATCTATGTATTCACACATGTATCAAGTTTCTGGTTAATACAATTTTAGCATGAATAATAAACATTTATCATGATATAAGGAAATATAAATAACAACTTTATTATTGCTCTAGGGCATATTTCTTTCAGTCTCCCACTTGCACTAGAGTCAATAATCTAGTTCACATCGTCATGTGATTTAATACCAATAGTTCACATCCTTATGTGATTAGTTCACATCGCCATGTGATTAACACCCAAAGGGTTTATTAGAGTCAATAATCTAGTTCACCTCGCTATGTGATTAACACCCAAAGAGTGATTATGTTTTGCTTGTGAGAGATGTTTAGTCAACAGGTCTGCCACATTCAGAGTCGTATGTATTTTCCAAATTTTCTATGTCTACAATGCTCTGCACGAAGCTACTCTAGCTAATCGCTCCTACTTTCAATATGTATCCAGATTGAGACTTAGTCATCTGGATCAGTGTCAAAGCTTGCATCGACGTAACCCTTTACGACAAACTTTTTGTCACCTCCATAACCGAGAAACATGTAATTATTCCATTATGGATAATTTTGACCGATGTCCAGTGATCCACTCCTGCATCACTATTGTACCCTCTTGCCAAACTCATGGTGAGGTACACAATAGGTCTGGTACACAGCATAGCATACTTTACAGAACATATGACTAAGGCATAGGGAATGACTTTTCATTCTCTTTCTATTTTCTGCCGTGGTCGGGTTTGGAGTCTTTACTCAACTTCATACCTTACAACTCAGGCAAGAACTCCTTCTTTGACTTATCCATTTTGAACTCCTTCAAAATCTTATGAAGGTATGTACTCATCGAAAGTCTTATCAAGCATCTTGATCTATCTCTATAGATCTTGATGCCCAATATATAAGTAGCTTCACTGAGGTATTTTACTGAAAAATTATTATTCAAGTATCCTTTTATGCTATCCAGAAATTCTGTATTATTTCCAATCAACAATATGTCATCCACATGTAATATCAGAAATGCTACAGAGCTCCCACTCACTTTCTTGTAAATATGAGCTTCTCCAAAAATCTGTATAAAACCATATGCTTTGATCACACTATCAAAGCATACATTCCAACTCCGAGATGCTTGCACCAGTCCATAAATGGATCACTGGAGCTTACACTTGGTTAGCACCTTTCGGATTGACAAAACCTTCTGGTTGCATCATATACAACTCTTCTTTAAGAAATCCATTAAGGAATGCAGTTTTCACATCCATTTGCCAAATTTCATAAGATGCGGCAATTTGCTAACATGATTCGGACAGACTTTAAGCATAGATACGAGTGAGAAACTCTCATCGTAATCAACACCTTCAGCTTGTCGAAAACCTTTTACGGCAATTCGAGCTTTGTAGATAGTAACACTACTATCAGAGTCCGTCTTCCTCTTGAAGATCCATTTAATCTCAATGGCTCACTGATCATCGGGCAAGTCAATCTAAGTCCATATACTTTGTTCTCATACATGGATCCCATCTCAGATTTCATGTCCTCAAGCCATTTCATGGGATCTGGGTTCATCATCGCTTCCTCATAGTTCGTAGGTTCATCATGGTCTAGTAACATGACTTCCAGAACAGGATTACCGTACCACTCACAGTGCGGAACGCGTGCTCGATTGACCTACACGGTTCGGTAGTAAATTGGTCTGAAGTTTCATGATCATTATCATTAGCTTCCTCTCTAGTTGGCGTAGGCATCACTGGAACTGATTTCTGTGATGAACTATTTTCCAATTTGAGAGAAGGTACAATTACCTCATCAAGTTCTACTTTCCTCCCACTCACTTCTTTCGAGAGAAACTCCTTCTCTAGAAAGGATCCATTCTTAGCAATGAATATCTTGCCTTTGGATCTGTGATAGAAGGTGTACCCAACAATTTCTTTTGGGTATCCTATGAATACACACTTCTTCGATTTGGGTTCGAGCTTATTAGTTTGAAACTTTTTCACAAAAGCATCGCAACCCCAAACTTTAAGAAACAACAGATTTGGTTTCTTGCCAAACCATAGTTTATGCGGTGTTGTATCAACAGATTTAGATGGTGCCCTATTTAATGTGAATGCAGTTGTCTCTAATGCATAACCCCAAAATGATAGTGGTAAATTGGTAAGAGACACCATAGGTCGTACTATATCTAATAAAGTACGGTTATGACGTTCGGACGCACCATTACGTTGTGGTGTTCCAGGTGGCGTGAGTTGTGAAACTTATTCCACATTGTTTTAGATTAAGGCCAAACTCGTACCTCAAATATTCACCTCCACGATCAGATCGTAGAAACTTTATTTTCTTGTTACGATGATTTTCCACTTCACTCTGAAATTCTTTGAACTTTTGAAATGTTTCAGACTTATGTTTCATCAAGTAGATATACCCATATCTGCTCAAATCATCTGTGAAGGTCAGAAAATAACGATACCCGCCGCGGGCCTCAACACACATTGGACCGCATACATCAATATGTATTATTTCCAATAAGTCAGTTGCTCGCTCCATTGTTCTGGAGAACGAAGTATTAGCCATCTTGCCCATGAGGAATGGTTCGCAAGCATCAAGTGAGTCCAAAAGCCCATCAGCATGGAGTTTCTTCATGCACTTTACACCAATATGACCTAAATGGCAGTGCCACAAATAAGTTGCACTATCATTATTAACTTTGCATCTTTTGGCTTCAATATTATGAATATGTGTATCACTATGATCGAGATTCAATAAACCATTCACCTTGGGTGTATGACCACAAAAGGTTTTATTCATGTAAATAGAATAACAATTATTCTTTGACTTAAATGAATAACCATATTGCAATAAATATGATCAAATCATATTATGCTTAACGCAAACACCAAATAACATTTATTTTAGGTCAACACTAATCCCGAAGGTAAAGGGAGTGTGCGATCGTGATTTATCAACCTTGGAATCACTTCCAACACACATTGTCACCTCGCCCTCAACTAGTCTCTGTTCATTTTGTAACTCATGTTTCAAGTTACTGATCATAGCAACTGAACCAGTATCAAATACCCAGGGGCTACTATGAACACTAGTAAAGTACACATCAATAACATGTATATCATATGTACTTTTGTTCACTTTGCCATCTTCTTATCTGCCAAATATTTGGGGCAGTTCCGCTTCCAGTGACCATTTCCTTTGCAGTAGAAGCACTCAGTTTCAGGCTTGGGTCTAGCTTTGGGCTTCTTCATGTGAGTAGCAACTTGCTTGTCGTTCTTCTTGAAGTTCCATTTCTTTCCCTTGCCCTTTTAATTGAAACTAGTGGTCTTGTCAACCATCAACACTTGATGCTTTTCTTGATTTCTACCTTCGCCGATTTCAGCATCGCGAAGAGCTCGGGGAATTGTTTTCGTCATCCCTTTCATATTATAATTCATCACGAAGTTCCAGTAACTGGGTGATAGTGACTAGAGAACTCTGTCAATCACTATCTTATCTGGAAGATTAACTCCCACTTGATTCAAGCGATTGTAGTACTCAGACATTCTGAGCACATGCTCACTGGTTGAGCTATTCTCCTCCATCTTGTAGGCAAAATACTTGTCAGAGGTCTCATACCTCTCTACTCGGGCATGAGTCTGAAATACCAATTTCAGCTCTTGGAACATCTTATATGCTCCTTGTCGTTCAAGACATTTTTGAAGTCCCGGTTCTAAGACGTAAAGCATGGTGCACTAAACTATCATGTAGTCATCATACCGAGCTTGTCAAATGTTTGTAACATCTGCATCTGCTCCTACATTAGGTCTTTCACCTAGCGTGCATCAAGGACATAATTCTTCTGTGCAGTAATGAGGATAATCCTCAGATCACGGACCAAGTCCGCATCATTGCTACTATCATCTTTCAACTTATTTTTCTCTAGGAACATATCAAAAAAACGGGGAACTACATCGCGAGCTATTGATCTACAACATAATTTGCAAATACTATCAGGACTAAGTTCATGATAAACTAAAGTTCAGTTAATCATATTACTTAAGAACTCCCACTTAGATAGACATCCCTCTAGTCATCTAAATGATCACGTCATCCATATCAACTAAACCATGTCCGATCATCACGTGAGATGGAGTAGTTTTCAATGGTGAACATCACTATGTTGATCATATCTACTATATGATTCACGCTCGACCTTTCCGTCTCGGTGTTCCGAGGCCATATATGCATATGCTAGGCTCGTCAAGTTTAACCCGAGTATTCTGCATGTGCAAAACTGGCTTGCACCCGTTGTATGTGAACGTAGAGCTTATCACACCCGATCATCACGTGGTGTCTCAAGACGATGAACTGTAGCAGTAACGGTGCATACTCATGGAGAACACTTATACCTTGAAATTTAGTGAGGGATCATCTTATAATGCTACCGCCGTACTAAGCAAAATAAGATGCATAAAGGATAAACATCACATGCAATCAAAATAAGTGATATGATATGGCCATCATCATCTTGTGCCTTTGATCTCCATCTCCAAAGCACCATCATGATCACCATCGTCACCGGCTTGACACCTTGATCTCCATCGTAGCATCGTTGTCGTCTTGCCAACTATTGCTTCTACGACTATTGCTACCGCTTAGTGATAAAGTAATGCAATTACATGGCAATTGCATTTCATACAATAAAGCGACAACCATAAGGCTCCTGCCAGTTGCCGATAACGGTTACAAAACATGATCATCTCATACAACAATTTATAGCTCGTCACGTCCTGACCATATCACATCACAACATGCCCTGCAAAAACAAGTTAGACGTCCTATACTTTGTTGTTGCAAGTTTTACGTGGCTGCTACGGGCTTCTAGCAAGACTTACCTACGCATCAAAACCACAACGATTTTTCGTCAAGTGTGTTGTTTTAACCTTCAACAAGGACCGAGCATAGTCAAACTCGATTCAACTAAAGTTGGAGAAACAGACACCCGCCAGCCACCTGTGTACGAAGCACGTCGGTAGAAACAATCTCATGAACGCGGTCATGTAATGTCGGTCCGGGCCACTTCATCCAACAATACCGCCGCATCAAAGTAAGACATTGCTGGTAAGCAGTATGACTATTATCGCCCACAACTCTTTGTGTTCTACTCATGCATATAACATCTATGCATAGACCTGGCTCGGATGCCACTGTTGGGGAACGTAGCATTTCAAAAAAATTCCTACGAACACGCAAGATCTATCTAGGAGAAGCATAGCAACGAGCAAGGAGAGTGTGTCTATGTACCCTCGTAGACCGAAAGCGGAAGCGTTTAGTAACGCGGTTGATGTAGTCGAACATCTTCGCGATCCAACCAATCCAAGCACCGAAGGTACGGCACCTCCGCGTTCAGCACACGTTCAGCTCGATGACGTCCCTCGAGCTCTTGATCCAATTGAGGTAGAGGGAGAGTTTTGTCAGCACGATGGTGTGGCGACGGTGATGATGAAGTTACCGGCGCAGGGCTTCGCCTAAGCACTACAACGATATGACCGAGGTGTGTAACTATGGAGGAGGGCACCGCACACGGCTAAGAGAAACTTTGGTGTGCCTTTGGGGTGCTCCCCTCCCACGTATATAAAGGGGGAGGAGATGTGGCCGACACAAGGGGGCGCACCATGGGGTAGTCCTACTTGGACTACCGGTGAAAGTAGGATTCGCCCCCCCCCCCCTTCCTATATTCCCACTAGGAGAAGGAGGGAAGGAGGAGGAGGAGAGAAGGAAAGGGGGGCCGGCCCCCCAACCCTAGTCCAATTCGGTTTGGGCTTGGGGGCGCGCGCCACCACCTAGCCGCTGCCTCCTCTCTCCACTAGGGCCCATGAAGGCCCATTAACTCCCCGGGGGGGTTCCGGTAACCCCCAGTACTCCAGAAAATGACTGAACCTTTCCGAAACCATTCCGGTGTCCAAACATAACCTTCCAATATATCAATCTTTATGTCTCGACCATTTCGAGACTCCTCGTCATGTCCGTGATCTCATCCGGGACTCCAAACAAACTTCGGTTCATCAAATCACATAACTCATAATACAAATCATCATCAAATGTTAAGCGTGCGGACCCTACGGGTTCGAGAACTATGTAGACATGACCGAGACACATCTCCGATCAATAACCAATAGCGGAACATGGATGCTCATATTGGCTCCTACATATTCTACGAAGATCTTTATCGGTCAAACCGCATAACAACATACATTGTTCCCTTTGTCATTGGTATTTTACTTGCCCGAGATTCGATCGTTGGTATCATCATGCCTATTTCAATCTCGTTACCGGCAAGTCTCTATACTCGTTTCGTAATGCATCATCCCGCAACTAACTCATTAGTCACATTGCTTCCAAGGTTTATAGTGATGTGCATTACCGAGAGGGCCCAGAGATACCTCTCCGATACACGGAGTGACAAATCCTAATCTTCATCTATGCCAACCGAACAAACACCTTCGAAGACACATGTAGAGCATCTTTATAATCACCCAGTTACGTTGTGACGTTGATAGCACACAAGGTGTTCCTCCGGTATTCGGGAGTTGCATAATCTCATAGTCAGATGAACATGTATAAGTCATGAAGAAAGCAATAGCAATAAAACTCAACGATCATAATGCTAAGCTAACGGATGGGTCTTGTCCATCACATCATTCTCTAATGATGTGATCCCGTTCATCAAATGACAACACATGTCTATGGTCAGGAAACTTAACCATCTTTGACTAACAAGCTAGTCTAGTAGATGCATACTAGGGACACTTTGTTTTGTCTATGTATTCACACATGTATCAAGTTTCCGGTTAATACAATTCTAGCATGAATAATAAACATTTATCATGATATAAGAAAATATAAATAACAACTTTATTATTGCCTGTACGGCATATTTCCTTCAATAATTATCCCTCAACGTGCAACAAAGAATCACTCCAAAGTTCTTATCTAGCGGAGAACATAAGAAGAATTTTTTTGTAGCTATTCTTTCCGATCGATCTATCCAAGAGTTCGTACTAAAATAACACCAAGTTATTATTTCCGATCGATCTGTCAAGAGTTCGTACTAAAATAACATCAAGTTATTCTTTCTGTTTGATCTATCAAGAGTTCGTACTAGAATAACACCAAAACAAATTCAGAATCATAATACTCAATCCAACACAAAGAACCACAAATAGTGCCCCAAGATTTCTACTGGAGAAACAAAATACGAGAAAGTGCATCAATCCCTATGCATAGATTACCCCAATGTCACCTCGGGAATCCGCGAGTTGAGTGCCAAAACACATATCAAGTGAATCAATATAATACCACATTGTCACCACGGGTATTCATATGCAAGACATATATCAACTGCTCTCAAATCCGTAAAAGTATTCAATCCGATAACAACAAAATCCCAAAGGGAAAACGCAATTCATCACAACAAGATAGAGAGGGAGAAACACCATATGATCCAACTATATTAACAAAGCCCGCGATACATCAAGATCGTGACATCTCAAGAACACGAGAGAGAGATTAAACACATAGCTACTAGTACAAACCCTCAGCCCCGAGGGTGGACTACTCCCTCCTCATCATGGTGGCGGCCGGGATGATGAAGATGGCCTCCGGTGATGATTTCCCCCTCCGGCGGAGTGTCGGAACAGGGTCTAGATTGGTTTTTCGTGGCTACAGAAGCTTGCGGTGGCGGCACTTCTCATCTAGGGTTACTTCTGATGGTTTCACTATTTATAGGATTTTTTGGCATTGGTTTCACGCTAAGATGGGCCTCGAGGTGAGCACAACCCACCGGGGCACGGGCAAGGGCCTAGGCGTGCCCCGGTGTCTTGTTCCCTACTCCATCACCTTCTGGTCCTTCCACAAAGCTTTGGGGTATCTTTTGTTCCAAAAAAATCGTCAAAAAGTTCCAGCTCATTTGGAGAACTTTCATTTCTGCACAAAAAACAACACCACAGTAGTTCTGCTGAAAACAACGTCAGTCCGGGTTAGTTCCATGCAAATCATACCAAAATTGTCGTGGTTTTGTCACGGCAGATGTCCTCGTGAAAGGACTTAGTCGTGGAGCCATCGCTACGGGTTAACTTGAAGGGGTTAAAGCGGACACAAAGGCACAAGAGTTTATACTAGTTCGGCCCCTTCGATGAAGGTAAAAGCCTACGTCTAGTTGTGATGGGATTGATGTGGTTTCGATGACTAGGGAGCAAATAAGCTTCGCCTAGGCCTCGAGTTGTCGTTGTCTGTCTTGAACCACCGCCGGGTCTTCCTTTATATACACAGTTGGCCTTGCGCCGGTCTCATGAGTCCCGAGCCGACCTATACAAAGTGTCCGCCTGGTCTCTCTCCTTTCTAACTTATATTACAAGTTTACATAATCATGGCGGTTTACCACTACGGGCCCTAATCCGCCTTTGGGCCGTGGGCTTCCAAGCTTTACTAGTTGAACGCCATCTTCAAGACCTTCATGGGCTTCAGCACAGTCTAAGGTGAACCGGGCCCTCCTGGCCGGTTTATACTTAGTAGCTATATCCTCAACATTAGGCCCCGGATTGATTTGAATTTATTCATGTCAATCTTCAACACTAAAAATATCTTGTAAACATCCTCTTGTATTTTCGTAAACCGCCATATTGACTTCTCCTGTGAATTTTTGTAAACCGCTGTGACGTCATCTTCGGAGCACCGCAACGGTCCGTCATAACATCATCTCTGCATAAAAGGATTAAAAAGATTCCCTTCTCATTAATGATTATCTCGAAAATCGAGATGACAGCGCCCACTCGCCGCTTCAGACGCCTTGATTCTCGCTACCGCCATTTACTCTTTCCCTTATAAATAAAGCCCGAGGGCTCCTTTTTCTCTTCCTCTTCTGCATCTTCTTCTTCCTCGCGACGCCCTCAGCTCTGAAGCTCCGCCGCCGTCCGCGACCTTCGAGAACTGCACCAACCAAGGCTGCTGCATCAACCTGAGTTAGAACAGAGGCTCATCGCCCCCCTCCGCCGTAATCTGCAGCGGTAAACTTCTTATGTTCTTCGTCCTTAGATCTGCATTAGGTTTTTGCAAGCTCATCCGCACAATTCTCCATTTTTCCTCTTCATCCTACCTTCTGTCGCGGTAGTTTTGATCAAAAACGGTATAGATCTCCTACGGTAGTCATTCCGCATATGATTTTAATACTAGCAGCCCTTCCTTTTCTTCTTGTAAAGTATGCATCCTTCTCTGTTCTACTTGAACGCCTTTTAAAGAACGCAGTAAAAACTGCTTTATAGATGTGCGGTAGATCCAAATAGATTTGAACATTGTGTAAAACCTGTTTCTGTCAACACTTAGCAGAAATTTTGAATCTTCGCCTTTCTGCCTATGGGCGGTTTAATCCTTGATGGCCAATCCGCCATATGTCATTAGCCCTCTCTTAAACCGCCAATTGGACCTTGCATTGTATTTTCACCGGTTTAACACTGAATTTTTCACTTACAAACCTTAGACAGTAAACCGGCACCTGTTTGATTTTCTTTCAGCTCCCCCCTTCCGGAATGGCGAAACAATTTGCTGCTTGAAATTGGGTTCCGTCCCGGATCACGGAAACACAACTCAACGGCTACGTCACCACCGGGCGTTTTAGCCTCAAAAATGTTCTCCATCGCGAAGTTCCGAATCGGAATGTCCACTGAACCTCAAGAAGGAGAGGTGATTGTTTTATGCAACACCTAGACCGGGATTCAGCCCGCCCGGATCAAAAAATTTCCGGGATGTCCTCGCAAGCTTCCAACTCCATCCACAAGATATTGGTCCGAACTCTGTGTCCAATATATGCAACTTTCAAGTATTCTGTGAAGTCTATCTTCAAGAAGAACCAACCGTGGAGTTATTTCGAGATTTCTTTCATTTGAACTGCCGTACAGAATTCTCGGACGGTCCTAACACAGAACTTGGCGGCGTTTCAATCCAGAAAAGGAAGGAAGTGGACTTCCCTCACGCCAAATATCATAGCCATCCTAAAGATTGGAATCAAACCTGGTTCTATTGCCGGAACACTGCTCCTAACGGAGAAAATCCCTTGCCTGGTTATCGCCCTCACCGGCTTAGCAACAGCCACCCATTGCCTTCGCGCTTGACCGCCGTAGAACGGAAGAATTTTGCACCTCAAATTATCAAGCTCCGGGCTCTGATGGCCAACGGTTTAACTGGTATTGACCTTGTCCGCTGCTGGGTTTCTTGGGGCATCTTGCCATTAAGCCGCCGCCCTGGATTGATGCACGAATATACTGGTGACGTCAAATATCCTCAAAGACATCACGAACTATCAATAACTGAGCTTGAAGTTACCAAAACAGTGAAGAGAATGCTTGATGAACCGATCTCCGCATGCAGCCAAACCGGGTTGGCTCCGCTTACGCATCTCCAACAAACCGCCATGTAAGGTTCCTCTCATTACTCTACTGACTTTGATTCCATATTGATTGTATTAATCCCTCTGTATTAATTTTCAGGCTAACAGCTCCTTTTGGAAATGAACTAAACCGGCTCGGGTTCCTCGTGCAAAGACCAAGACCACGAAGAAAACTGGCAAGAGGAAAACCGCCGAGTCTTCTGAACCGCCAGAAGATGAAGAATTAGATGCTGAGGTAGAGCTTGACTCACTTGGTTTTTCTTCATTCATTTTATTGACAGCTACAATTCCCAGGATGACGCTGAGGCCAGCCATGCAGAACCTGTTGAGGTAATCCTTCTCTCTTCTGATTCTGATCTTGTACCGGTTAAAAGAATTCGCCGCACAGTCCAGAAAGTGAAACAATCTCACTCCTATGCTCATTTGGATCCAAAATTTTCTTTGAAGACACAAGAACTGAAGAACGCCAGACGACCCGGCATAGCGGTCAACAAATTACGTCGTCCGGTTTAGCTGACACACCAACCCGGAAACGTCGTCGTGAGGTGACTTGTTCTCCGAAAAGCGTTATCCTTTGAAAGGTTTCTTCCGATGCCCTCTCAATCCGTCTCGACCAATTACCAGGCTTCTTCCAACTCGTCTGGCGGTTCATCAACCACTCAGCTGCCTCCTCTCAAAGTTGCTGCTGGGTAAGTATATTACTCCTTAATTTGTTCCTTGTATTTGTCGGTTTATCGTATTCTAACCCTTGATTTTGTAGCACCAAGGCTCGACTTAGTAAAAAGGCCAAGACCCTCGACCCTACTGTGGATGTTGATCCGGAGAAGACTCCAGAGCATCATGGTGAAAATCCCGAAGTTGCTAAAGACAACTCTGCTGGGAAAAATCAAGATGCCAATGCTAATCCGCCAGAGGTTGAACCGGATGTCCAAGTTGAGACTTCACATCCTCCTGCTCCTCCGAGTCCTGCAGCAGAACAACGGGACTCAACTGCTGATCCGCCAAGCCCGGGTATGAAAACGCCAAGCCCTGTTGAAAATGCTAATTCGGCCAGTCCGACCAAAGATGATGATGTCGTAGTTACGGGCACCGCATATACCGCCCCTGGCAATCCGGTTGCTCTATCAAAGCACACTGCCAAGGAAGAATTTGCTGCCATGAGCAAAGGGAAGGAAAAAACTGATCTCACGACTTATAACAATCTCTCTGCCCAAGACCTTCACTCTGGCTTCCTGAACCGGCTCTACACAAGCCGTGATTATGAAGCTGGTTTAGTAAATCTTATGAAGGAACGCTATGAGGTAAAAAGTTGTGCCCTTCTCCTGTACCTTCATTGCATAGTAGCCCCCAAGGGTCGGTTTGTCCCTAGAAAGTCAAACCGGGACTTTGCATAGTTCATAGTACTTTGTCTTATATATTTCTGATCAAACACACATTAGCCCCCAAGTGCCATGATTAACACTTGTATTAATCCATGGGACTTCAATAATCAGTATAAAAAATGATCCGCATTAGCCCCAAGTGCCAAGTGTATGACTGGTTATGCGCTTGGGACTTCTAATGAAGATATTAACATGCTCTCTTTTTGTTGCAGAGTGAGATACGCCAACAAGTCTCACAAATCAATGATCTTCAAGAAAATCTAAAATCTCAACAAGCAGAAACCTCCAAGGCCAAGGATGAGCTGAAACCGCCTTGACTACCATGGAGCAGCTCAAGGAGTGGTTCAAGTCTGAGCGGGCCAGCTGGGATATCAAAAGGCGGCTTGCTAAAACGCGCGGAAGATGCTGAAGCATCTCTTAAACCGGCGACGGAAGAGCTCACTGGATTAAAGCACCAAATCAATGCCATGACTTCTGCAATATTTGGTAAGCAACGTTTCACCAAGGTTGTGATGAATATTCCGCTTTCAAATTTCCTCCAGTTTAACCTGAACTTCTTAAACCGGTATAGGTAGGCGCATTTCTCATCTGGGCTCTGACATGCGGAAGAAACTCAAGGCCGCGTATACGCTAATTGAACAATTGTATACCGGCGCCCAGCGAGTTATTTGCGCCACTTCTTATGATAATGCGGCTCCAACACTGATCAAGGACACACTGGACCGGCTATCTATGATACCAGCACAAATAAAAGAATTGAAACGATCCGCTGCCCGGGCTGGCACCTTATTGGCACTAACTCGCCCCAAAGCATGGATAGCTGACCTTGATCCTGCTGACATAGCCAAAGGCTTCCCCAGTGCTCAAGAAAACGGCGAAGTATTTGATAATGATGCTCTCAAACGGGTAACAAGGGAGATGCGTCCTCTGGCAAGTCAACTGGCAGAAGAGGCCAACCTGACAGTTCACCGCTCCTTCTACGACGTCAACAACAGACGGGTTGAAGCTGTTATTCTGGAAGTGCAGAACCTTGTTCCACCAACCCGTAAGCACACTTATGCCCCTGACGTTGATCCGGCTGAGCTTATAAGTGAAGAGGCTGTCTTTCAGGCTTTAACCCAGATTGACTGGACCACCAATGACTTCCGGCCATTGGATGATGAGGAGGAAGAAGTTGAACCGACGCCAGACGACCCATCTACTTCATGTCAACCCGCAATGAAGCTTAATCCGTCAAGTCGGTTGATACGCCGAAACTGCCCGTTATGAAGCAATTCCAAATTTTGGGCCTCTGAATGCCTTGTAATAAAACTAGCTGCCACCCTTGGCGTTTATATGCCTTCGTGCATACGTTTTGCAACTTATGCCTCCTTTTGATTTGTCAATGATAAACTATTACCTGCAGCGAAAATCTTAAAGCGTCGTTGTGGTTGTACCACCAGGCGGGTCATAATATCGATGAAATCAAGAATAACTTCTTAATTTAAACATATCATTAAATAATACCTGCCATCGTAAGGCATGGAGTTGGCTGTGCCAATCGTAAACCGGAGTGCTTTGTGAAAATCACTGTCATAGGAGAAACAGCTCCTGTGAACATATCAGGTCACCAAGAGACGATGTTTTAGTTAAAAAATTAAACCGGGCAAAACATCTCCGAATCAAGAATAGTCCGTGTTCCGTCAATTGACAGTCAAACCGGCGCAATAGTCGTTGGTGAAAAAACACAACAAAAAATATGCATATAGGAGGAAAGACAAATAGAATCTTTTCCAAAAAAGAGGCTATCTGAGTCGATCAAGTGGTATTACCATGGTCGGACACGACCAAGCCCCCGGAGGCGTAGCTATGGTTCCAGTCAGCCAAGGTCCCCAAATGATGCAGTGGCATTACGCCGATCAAGAGGTGTAGCGATGGTTCGGGTTCGACCAAAGCCCCCAAGTGATTCTGTGGCCTTAGGCCGATCAAGAGGTGTAACTGGTTCATACATGACCAAGTTCCCAAGTGATCTCTGTGGCTTTCGCTGGTTGAAAAGGTGTTGCATTGGTTCGGATGCGACCAAGCCCCCTAGTGACATGATACAAAGCTTTTTTGAAAAAGCTAATTCAAGGGGTAAACCAGAGATCGCTTTAAGATAAAAACTCCGTGTAACCACACATGATATGAGAAGAACAGAGACCCCGCTTTAGCTAGGGATCCGGTTTATTGTATTGATCATAATATATACATTGTCATAATATGTACATGAGTAAAAATCTATGGCTTAAGTATAATAAGGCCAAAGATGAGCTATGTTCCAGGGCCGTTTGGTCTCCTCCTCTGGCGTGCGTGACTCTTTATGCTCTTGAACATCGATCAGATAGTACGAACCGTTGTGCAGATTCTTGCTGACCACGAAAGGTCTCTCCCAAGGTGGGGATAACTTGTGCATATCAGTCTGGTCTTGGATCAGTCGAAGCACCAGATCTCCTTCTTGAAAAGTTCTGGTCTTAACTCGGCGACTATGATATCGACGAAGATCCTGTTGGTAAATCGCCGAACGGGCAGCTGCGATGTCACGTTCTTCGTCCAACAGATCCAAAGCGTCTTGCCGTGCCTCCTCGTTGTCTGCTTCAACATATGCCGCTATACGAGGTGAATCGTGACGGATATCACTGGGGAGGACCGCCTCTGCGCCATAGACCATAAAGAACGGTGTGTATCCTGTCGACCTGTTGGGTGTGGTATTGATACTCCATAACACAGATGGTAACTCCTCCACCCAACATCCCGGTGTTCGTTGCAAAGGAACCATGAGCCGGGGCTTGATACCTCGCAAGATCTCTTGATTGGCCCGTTCTGCTTGTCCATTATACTGTGGGTGAGCTACTGACGATACATCAAGCCGGATGTGCTCACGTTCACAAAATTCCTTCATAGCGCCTTTGGACAAGTTGGTACTGTCGGTGTCAAAACCGGCGGATCTCGGGTAGGGGGTCCCGAACTGTGCGTCTAGGCGGATGGTAACAGGAGACAAGGGACACGATGTTTTACCCAGGTTCGGGCCCTCTTGATGGAGGTAAAACCCTACGTCCTGCTAGATTAATATTGATGATGTGTGTTACAAGAGTGGATCTACCACGAGATCAAAGAGGCTAAACCCTAGAAGCTAGCCTATGGTATGATTGTTGTTCGTCCCCACGGACTAAAACCCTCCGTTTATATAGACATCGGATAGGGTTAGGGTTACACAGAGTCGATTACAATGGTAGGAGATCTACATATCCAGATCGCCAAGCTTGCCTTCCACGCCAAGGAAAGTCCCATCCGGACACGGGACAAAGTCTTCAATCTTGTATCTTCATAGTCTTGGAGTCCGGCCGATGATGATAGTTCGGCTATCCGGACACCCCCTAGTCCGGAACTCCCTCAGTTGCCCCTGAACCAGGCTTCAATGACGACGGGTCCGGTGTGCATATTGTCTTCGGCATTGCAAGGCGGGTTCTTCCTTCGAATAATTTATAGAAGATTGTGAACACCAGGATAGTGTTCGGCTCTGCAAAAATAAATTCCACATACCACCGTAGCGAGAATAATATTACACAAGATCAATCTGCTGACATATTTTGTGGCGTGACGTCGCACCACTACCAAGCTTTTATTCAAATTGTTTTTACTGCTCCACCTCGGTAGCGTTTAGCGAAGTGGTTTCCTTGGCACGCCTTTGTCGAGGCAGAGATCGTGTTCCCCTTATTCCGGGATTCCCATCAATACGTCGTGGGTAACCCAACCGCCATTGATTGTGGCGCTTGGGAGATAAGCGAGTTTTACCAGGCGGTGGGGACACATGTTTTTGTCCGCCCATATAAGGGGATAAGGATTCACCCTTTCACCTACGCCTTCTTCCTCCTTTGCTCATCCATTCCCGTGCACTCGAGCTCTAGCGCCCAAGTCCGCACTTTCCTCCTCAACCTTCTCCAACCACGTCAGGAGCGGGAGGCAGATGGATGGCCTCCTCCGTCACGGAGGGGCACATCACAAGACTGTGGGAGGCCGGATACTTGTCCGGTGATATCACAGACAGCTGCCCGACGTGGGGCAGCTTATTCCAAACCCCAGTCCCCATGAGAGGGTGGTATTTCTCCTCCACTTCCTCCGCGGACTAGGTTTTCCACTTCACCCATTTGTCCGGGGGCTCATGTTCTACTATGGCCTGGACTTCCATGACCTGGCCCCAAATTTCGTCCTCAACGTCTCGGCGTTTATCGTCGTGTGCGAGGCTTTCCTCTGCATCTAGCCCCACTTCGGCTTGTGGCTCAAGACCTTCAGTGTCAAGCCGAAGGTTGTGAAGGGCAGCCAAGCGGAGTGCGGAGGCGCCATGGTCGGCAAGATGTCCAAAGTCCTATGGCTCGAGGGCTCCTTTGTGGAGACAATAAAGGGGTGGCAATCGGGGTGGTTCTACATCACCGAGCCACGCGACCCCCGAATTCAGATCTGGATTCCCCACACGGCTCTCGTCATGGAAAGAGACGGGCCTGAAGTGGGGGGATTCGGACGAGCTATCCGGACTCCAAACACGTGTCCGGAACCTAGTGGACAAGAATCGCAGGCTTGTCGACGTAATCCAGGTGATGCTCATCCGCCGGATTCTCCCATGCCAACAACGGGACTTCAATTTGTGGGAGTTCGATCCGGCACAAAGATCAACCTTGAGCCGGCTCTTAGACACCACGTACGAAGATGCCTGGAAGGTGCTGTTCAAGGGCGCCGAAGCCCCCGCATCCGCTAACAAAGATCGCGGATACAGCTCGCGGCGTCAAGCCAGCGAGGTAAGTTATTTTACCCCTTTACGGGACTCCTTTTCCATAGATTGACCGTCGTGGGATCTGAAAACTCCCTATTCTTCGACAGTGTCTGGTTGAAGACGTCCCGACAGATTAATCCAGCTCCTTTGCCGTAAGATCCAGCGGACGCCTGATTGACGGGCTGGCTCCGGCACCCCATGTAGTGCCGGAGAAGAAGGCCAAGAAGGAGGCTACGGGAACTCGAAGGAGCACCCGACGCCAGGTGCTGTCGGATTCTGAAGTAGAATCTTCTCCTGAAGACGAGGAGGAGGAAGAAGAAGCCTCTCCCCCAGCGGGGGAGGAGAGGAAAAGGAAGGCCGCCTAACCGGGAGGCCGGAGGGTCCAAGAAGGAAGAACCCTTCCTCCGGACTTCTCCACCAACGTCGATGACGACGAGGGGGATTGGCCTACAAGGGCCAAGCCCCTGGCGAGATCGTAAGTGTCCGGATACCCATGGCGTTTTATTATTGCAGAATGTTCTCTAATGTCGAACAATCGTGCAGCCCGCCCAAAGGCGAGCTCGCAGATTCATCGAGCAGGTCCCTGGGCTCGTCGGAAATGGAGAGTACTTCGCTTCCGACCGCCTCCTCGCCTCATGCTGCGGACAACGCCGCGGCGGCGCCCCAAAGGGGGCTTGGTCCCGAGGAGGTGGCGCAGGAGGTACCACAAGGCAACCCCCCGGACTCTAGGCGCGTGGGGGGCAAGACCCCCAGGGGCTCTAAGGCCGACCCTTGTCCGGACTCAATGCCGGAACCTTCAAGGTTCCGAGTCCGACAAACGATCCTTCGCAAGAAGGGTAAGACACCGTGTCCTTCGTCCAACCGGAGGCACCGGATAGCTTTGAGGCGCTCAACGGCGCCTCCATCAGGAGGAGCACCGCCTTTATTATGAGTGCGGTGATCCGGACAGTTCGATCTGCCAAGAGCGGGCTGACTGAAGCCTGTACCAGCCTTCTATCGTGCTTTGAGGTAAGAAATTTTAATATATGTAAAATGGTACCGCATAGACAAGAGCCCTGATGCTCGGTTCGGTGTTCGGAAAGAAAAGCCGGACCGAGGATCTTTAGAAAGATAAATGCAGGAGTCATAAAAATATGTCAATATGGGATTGCAAGGCTATGCCGACCTCCGCCGTCTTGATCGCAGAGGTCAATACTTTGAAGAAAAACCTCGAGCGGTCCGAGAACGAGCTCGGCCATGCCAAGAAGCAGCTCGAGGAAAAAGAAGGTGATTAATACCTTATTAAAATTGTACCTTACAGAAAAGGATTTGGTTGCAAGAAAAAATGACAAGGATAACGTGGGTATTGTAGGGGCCGCTAACGAGGTGGCGACCTGAAGGAGGCGGTGGCCGCGCCGAACGTACGCGGCCGCGAACGCACCGAGCGAGAGAAGCAGGAGGCGCGGGTGGCGGAGGTACAGCAAGAGCTCCGGGATCTCGTGAAAAGACATGAGAACTTGAGCGTGACTCAAAGACTCGAGAGTCCGAGCTTGCAACAGCTCTTGAGAGTGCCAAAGCCGCTAAGGCCGAAGCCTACAAGGCCCTCCAGGAGATTGAGGCGGTGAAGAAAATAGCAGCGGGTAAGGCATTTTTCATGCAGAGTAAGCATGTGAGTGTTAATTACCTGTTGCTTACCCGAATTCGGAGCTCTCCAGGGGCGTTCGCAGATCTTCCTCGCAGTGTGTCCGATGCTGCCGCATTCTACCGGGCCGAGGAGGGGAGCTCGACGGAGAAGGTCTTCTGGTCTCAATATGTCGAGGCGGACATCCCGTGCCCCTTAGCGATCAGCTGAAGCAGCTGGTCGAGCTCCACAAGGCGGCCGAACAGGCCATGAAGGGCCTCATAGTTCGGTTGTGGCCTAAGGAGGCCATGCCTGGGAGCTACTTCGGCCTGGTGCGGCGGCTGGTGGATGCGTGCCCGTGGGTTGAAGTTATCAAGCATTCTGCTTGTATCGAGGGTGCCCGTCGGGCCCTTGCCCGCGCAAAGGTGCACTGGGGCAAGATGGATGCCCAGAAGCTCGTGACGGACCCGCCACCAGAGGGCAAGGAGCATCGCACGCCCGAGATGTATTATAAGAGTGTGTCAAGGGCGCCCGCACTATTGCGGGTGATTGCTCCAAAGATGTAATATTTGAGTAGACTCACATTTTGTTATCTTGTGCGCTGAAAACTTAGTTCATATGCGCTAAGCAATGCTTGTTAATTTAAAATATTACCTTCTGTTTGGCTGTTTATCAAATCTGAGAGATGGCAAGTCGTCGGCTTCAAATTTCATGCCACGAGTGCTAGGGTGTTCGGGATAAACTTGAGCGCTCTTGTTCCCATTTGTGGGTCCATCTAGGGAGGTGCTCAACACAGCAAACCAGGCAACCGGACTTATAATGCTTGAACACTCTCACTTAGCCATAGAATTCTATAATTTTAAATTTCGGCGAAGCCCCTAGTCTTCGGAAGGCCGAATTTGGGGCGCTTTCCACACCTTGGCCGGACAGTATCCGGCTCCTCGCTCTAAGCGGCATAAGTCTTTAAGGACTCGCAAAAACCCTCTCGAACAGCGACCGGTCTCTCGCCTCATCATGACGGTCAGTTTTAGCTTTCTCCACTGAGGCGTTAACCCAAATTAATCAGGCGGAATCGCGATGGTTCTCCGGTGCTACCTTAGCCGATATAACGGAACGTAAGGTACCAAAACACGGGAGCCGGGCAAACCCAACTATTGACCCAAGACATGATTCGGAGCCGATGCATATAGTGCTATAAGTTCGGGGTGCCGCACTTGTGAAAGTGTTCGGACTCATGACACCATAACACGGGGAACATAAGCCCCTGGTGTATATTAGCCGTACCAAAGTGTACGGATGCAACATGTCGTAAATGAACATATGTATGAAAAAGAAATGCAATTATAAACAAAAAAGGTGCTGCATTGTTTTATTCAACAAGTGCTGCTACAAATGCAGAACGACACAAATAGTGCGATAAGCAAGGTATGAGACTGTTAAACATCTCCCCTCCAGGGGTAGGCTGCAGATTGGTGTATGAAAATGCTCGTAATGGAGACCACCTGTATATTCGTTGTAGCCTTTATCCTTCCCTGGATGTTGCATCGTGAGTTCGGCAGGTCTGCTGCCGGACAGGGCTTCTGACAAACGGAGTCCTGTGGGTAAAAGGTAAAATGTAAAAAGAAAAGAAAAAGGAACGACACACTTGAGAGACCCTGTTGTGGTTGAGCCGCGATGCAGGTTTATCGTGGTCGTGCCCTCTCCCCATGCCCATGGTATCTTCGTGAGCGTAATGGTGTGGCGAAGGACACCTTTGGCGTTTTTGCGGAAATTTGGGGTTGGCCGCACTACTTCTGGCGTGCTCTGAACATGCCAGGTGGTCTTGTTTTAAGTTACTCCGGGCGCGCTTAGCTGTGTCCGGCCGCTTAACGGCCGGACTCGAGAATTGCCTTAAGAGGCCGCATTGCACTTCTGCCGCGACAGCCGCTGTATGTTCCTCCGTGCGGAGAGAACGTTTAGTGTTTCCGTTGACCGTAATGACTCCTTGAGGGCCTGGCATCTTGAGCTTGAGGTATGCGTAGTGCGGCACCGCGTTGAACTTTGCAAACGCGGTACGTCCGAAAGCAGGCATGATAGCCGCCATGAACGGGACTATGTCGAAGATTAACTCCTCGCCGGAAGCTATCCGGGATCCAAGACCACTTCCAAATGTAATTGAGCCAGAAAAATTGGCTTCTACACCAGGTATGACGCCTTTAATGGTCGATTTGGAAGGTTTAATCCATGAGGGGTCTAAGCACAAATTGCTCACTGTATCCTGGTAAAGCAGGTTCAGGCCGCCGTCCATCGTGACTCTGGTTAGGTGAAATCCATCGACGATTGGGTCTAAGACCGGTCTGGCCGAATCCACCGTGGCGGATCTTTGGTGGGGTGGTCCTTCGGTCAAAAGTGATCGGGCAGGAGGACCATGGATTGAACTTGGGCAACTGGCTCCATCAGCGTGAGACATACTCGAGTGCACGCTTCCGCTCCCTTTTGGGTATGTGGGTTGCGTATATCATGTTCACCGTCCGCACTGTGGGGGAAACCCTTCCATCCTCTATTGTTCTCGGGCGGTTGCGTCTCGTCCTCGTCATCGCTATGCAGCCCCTTGTCATTGTTTTCGCAATTAACTTGCATGCTCGTTGAATACCCAACAGCCTGTTGGTGTGGTTAACTAGCTTTTCGGGGTGCCGTGTATCCGCACAAGCGGTCGAGTATTCGGTCCAAATTGGACGGACCCGAGTAGTTCGTTTGAATGGCTTTTTCCTCCGACCGGTTTAGAGCCTTTGAATCCGGCATTGGTACCGTCAGATCCTCAATATTGTCGCTGTTAGTGCGGCGTTTGTTTTTGTTACGACGCTGCCTGCCGTTTTGGTCCTTGAAGTCCGGACCGCCGAATTTTTGCCGAGGTTGTTGCTGCGTGCTAGCGCTGTCCTCACCCGCAGAAGCGGGTCATGAGTGATGTGAGGGCTGCCATGGATTTCGCTTTTCCTGTCCTAGGTGCCGGGCAAGCCACTCGTCATGGATGTTATGCTTGAAGGCCGCGAGGGCCTCCGTGATCCGGACAATCGACGATTTGGTTTTTCTTGGTTAAGAACCGTGTCCGATTGTCGCCGACGGTTCGGCTGCTGAATTATGTGGCTTAGGTCATCGGCGTCGGTGGTCGCACATAAGTGCCTGGAAGTTATCGAGGAATGCGGCTTCCGGTCCTCCCAGCTCCCAATTGACTCTGGCGGCAAGCTGTTGAGCCAATGTCGGGCTGGTCCTTTAAGCTTGAGGGGGAGGTATTTGATGGCGTGAAGATCGTCACCGCGGGCCATGTGGATGTGAAGGAGATAGTCTTCGATCCAAATTGCGGGGTCTGTTGTGCCATCATAGGATTCAATATTGACGGGTTTAAACCCTTCGAGGATTTGATGATCCATTACTTCGTCTGTGAAGCATAGTGGGTGTGTGGCGCCTCTGTACTCGGCGATATTACGACGGAGCTCAGGAGAGCTTGGTCTGTTTTGTTCGGCCCGGCCGGACTTACTGTGTCCGGCGCGACGGTTGTCATCACGTACCGTGGGGCGCCCACGCGATCCATAGATCGATGTTGATTGTCTTGCCTTGTCCTCCAATATATCTCGCAAGTCCGGAGCGTTCCCCTTTGGCCGTGTGCTTTTTGAGCGATGCCGGGGTACGGTTCTAGTGAAGCGCCTAGAGGCCTCTCTGTCGCGGCCACGGGGTGGTCGGTCAGCCGTATTGTCTCCCCGGTGATGCGGGTTCGTAAGCCTCCTCCTCTAATCGGGGAGCAGCTTGCGTTTAGGGTAGCTTTTGAGGGGCGTTCGAGCTCATGCTCTTCGCCGCGAGGACTTCGGTCCATCCGCCGGCTAGCAGATCTGATCAGCTCTAAGCTGTTGCTGCTTTTTCTTTAGGCTGTTCGCCGTGGCCATAAGCCTGCGTCTAAAACGCTCTTGTTCGACGGGATTCTCAGCACAACGAATTCATTGTCGCCGAGGCTTGCTTCGTCTTCGAGGGAGGCATATAATCCTCTACCTCTTCTTCCGCCGCTCTCTCTTGAGGGCTGGCGTCTTCATCCTCCCGTGATGGATCTTCTTGGAGTGGATTGTCTTGGCGTTGTCCGGTGTATTGTTATCTCCGGTGCGGAATCTTCATTCTTGCTTTGTGGCGGGATTTAGAGCGGCGCCACGACGCCGGGCGCTTGGGCTGCTTCTTGGAGGGTCATCCTCCGTTGTTCCATCGTCGTTCCCATCTTTTGGGATGTCCACCATATATATGTCATATGACGAGGTGGCCTTCCAGCGCCTGTAGGCGCTGGGTCTTGGTCGCCTCCGGCATCGTCGTCCATACCGTCGATGTCTTGAGTCGTATTCTAGCATGTTGGTTAGATCGTCGATGATGGCTACCAAGTGGGTGGTGGGTGGGCGTTGAATTTCTTTGTCGTCTGCATCCCAACCTTCTCGACCGTAATCCGCCAGGGCTCTCCGGATAAAGCAGAGACTTTAGTGAATTCAGGATGTCGCCAAATGGCGAGTGCGAAAGATGTCCGCGTCGTGAACTCCATAACGGGCGCCCAATCGGATTCGATCGGCAAGAAGCGGAGGGCTCGAGTCCGGAGAGGAGTCCGCGCCTGGAGTCTTTGCAAAGGATAGGGATGGAGTTCGGCTCGATCGCCGTAGAGATTGTAGCCCCCGAGGCGGTGTCCAACCACTCGTCCTCGGTCGGGGAATCCAGCTCCGGATTAAGGGCCGGAGCAGATACTGGTGCGACCTCCGAGCCTTTGTTCGCAGAGCTAGATCATGCCCATCGAGACAGTGACGCGGCTTGGCTGCGGCTCGAACCCGTCGAAGATCAAGTCTCCGCGGATATCGGCCGTATAGTTTAAACTTCCAAATCTGACACGATGGCGGGCGTAGCTTCGATCTGCTCCAGATGGCCAAGCGAATTGGCCGCGGTAAAGCCGCCGAACACAAAGATCTGTCCGGGGAGAAAAGTCTCACCCTGGACCACGTCGTTGTTGATGATCGGAGGAGCCATCGGGCCTACCGGTGACGACATAGAGGAACTCTCAATGAAAGAACCAATGTCGGTGTCAAAACCGGCGGATCTTGGGTAGGGGGTCCCGAACTGTGCGTCTAGGCGGATGGTAACAGGAGACAAGGGACACGATGTTTTACCCGAGTTCGGGCCCTCTTGATGGAGGTAAAACCCTACGTCCTACTAGATTAATATTGATGATGTGTGTTACAAGAGTGGATCTACCACGAGATCAAAGAGGCTAAACCCTAGAAGCTAGCCTATGGTATGATTGTTGTTCGTCCCTCTGGACTAAAACCCTCTGGTTTATATAGACACCGGATAGGGTTAGGGTTACACAGTCGGTTACAATGGTAGGAGATCTACATATCCATATCGCCAAGCTTGCCTTCCACGCCAAGGAAAGTCCCATCCGGACACGGGACGAAGTCTTCAATCTTGTATCTTCATAGTCTTGGAGTCCGGCCGATGATGATAGTTCGCTATCCGGACACCCCTAGTCCGGAACTCCCTCGGTACCATTATCGATTAATGATGTTGTGTGGAAAGCCAAACCGAAAATCACCTTTTAATGAATTGAACCGCCGTGGCTGCATCACACTTGCTAACGGGCTCCGCTTCAACCCACTTGGTAAATTTGTCAACCGCCACCAAGAGGTGGGTCTTCTTGTCCTTGGACCTTTTGAAAGGTCCGACCATATCCAGCCCCCAAGTCGCAAACGGCCAAGTAATTGGAATCATCCTCAATTCTTGAGCCGGCACATGAGCACGCCTTGAAAATTTCTGACAGCCATCACATCGTCTAACTAGATCCTCCGCATCAGCATGAGCCGTCAACCAGTAGAAACCGTGACGAAACGCCTTAGCTACCAGAGACTTTGAACCGGCGTGGTGACCACAATCCCCTTCGTGGATTTCGCGTAAAATTTCACAGCCTTCCTCAGGGGACACACAGCGTTGAAACGCGCTGATACCTTTGCAATGATGCAACTTCGCCATTGATAATGGTCATGGACTTGGATCACGGACTATCTGCTGCCGTAGTCTCATCCTCCGCAACTCGCCCCTGTTCATGTACGCCAAGACAAGGAACTGTCCAATCCGGTATGACATGCAGGGCTGCCACCAACTGCGCCTCCGGATCAGGAATAGCCAAATCCGCTTCACCAGGGAGCTTGACTGACGGGTTATGCAGAACATCCAAAAATACGTTAGGCGGGACCATTTTACGCTGAGAGCCCAGCCGGCTTAAAGCGTCTGCCACTTCGTTCTTCCGTCTATCCACGTGATCCACCTGATAACCCTTAAAGTGACCTGCAACAATGTCCACCTCACGACGATAGGCTGCCATGAGTGGATCCTTGGAATCCCAAGTGCCAGACACCTGTTGAGCCACTAGGTCCGAGTCATCGAAGCACTTAACCCGGCTAAGATTCATCTCCTTCGCCATCCGAAGACCATGGAGCAAAGCTTCATACTCAGCTGCATTGTTAGTACAAGGGGACATTAAGCGGAGAACGTAATGTAACTTGTCACCTCGTGGGGAAGTTAATACGACTCCAGCCCCCGAGCCCTCCAATTGCCTGGATCCATCAAAATGAATGGTCCAATAAGTGTGATCCGGCTTCTCTTCAGGCGCCTGTAACTCCGTTCAATCATTGATGAAATCCACAAGTGCTTGAGATTTGATCGCCGTTCGAGGCACATACTTCAATCCGTGCGGCCCAAGCTCTATAGCCCACTTAGCAATCCGGCCAGTCGCTTCCCTGTTCTGAATTATATCGCCCAAAGGAGCAGAGCTGACCACTGTGATCGGATGGCCCTGGAAGTATTGCTTAAGCTTCCGGCTCGCCATAAAAATTTCGTATACTAGCTTTTGCCAATGCGGGTACTGTTGCTTGGATTCAATAAGCACTTCGCTAATATAGTAAACCGGCCGCTGAACCGGATATTCCTTGCCTGCTTCTTTGCGGTCTACCACAATAGCCACGCTAACTGCACGAGCATTAGCCGCTACGTATAGTAATAACGGTTCTTTGTCGATTGGAGCTGCAAGAACGGGCGGATTGGTTAACTGTCGCTTTAAGTCCTCCAACGCTTCATCGGCGGCTGGACTCCAGACAAACTGATCTGTCTTTTTCAGCATCTGGTACAAAGGGATGGCCTTCTCTCGAGGCGGCCGATAAACCGCTCAACGCGGCAATCCGGCCTGCCAAACGCTGGACATCGTTAATACACTTCGGTTTAGCCAGGGAGGTAATAGCAGTAATCTTTTCTGGATTAGCTTCAATTCCCCTGTTGGACACGAGAAAACCCAATAACTTGCCTACCGGAACACCAAAAACACATTTGGCCGGGTTGAGCATCATCTTGTAAACCCGTAGGTTGTCAAAGTTTTCCTTCAAATCATCAATCAGTGTCTCTTTCTCCCTTGACTTGACCACAATGTCATCTACATATGCGTGCACATTACGGCCGATCTACTTGTGCAGGCAATTCTGTACACATCGTTGATAAGTTGCCTGGGCGCTTTTGAGCCCAAAGGGCATGGATACATAGCAGAAGGCTCCAAAGGGGGTGATAAACACCGTTTTCTCATGGTCCTTAACCGCCATTTTGATCTGATGATACCCAGAATATGCATCCAAAAAACTCAACCGTTCACAACCCGCAGTGGCATCAATAATCTGGTCAATGCGGGGGAGGGCAAAAGGATCTGTTGGAGAAGCTTTGTTAAGATCTGTGTAATCCACGCACATGCGCCAAGTGTCGTTCTTCTTAAGGACCAGCACCGGATTAGCAAGCCACTCTGGATGGAAGACTTCAACGATAAAACCAGCCGCTAAGAGCACAGCCACCTCTTCTCCAATAGCCTTGCGCTTTTCTTCGTTAAACCGCGGAGAAACCGCTTCACCGGTTTGTACTTGGGATCAACATTAAGAGTGTGCTCAGCGAGTTCCCTCGGTACACCTGGCATGTCAGAAGGCTTCCATGCAAAAATGTCCCGATTCTCACGGATGAACTCGATGAGCGCGCTTTCCTATTTCGGGTCCAAGTTGGCGCTGATAGTGAACTGCTTGGACGAATCGCCAGGCACGAAGTCAACAAGCTTAGTCTCAGCCGCCGATTTGAACTTTAAATCCGGATCATACTCTGTAGTCGGCTTCTTCAAAGGGGTCATGTCCGCCAGATCAACATTGTCCTTATAATATTTCAACTCCCTTATAATATTTCAACTCCTCTGTAGCACAAACCAACTCTGCATAGGCCGCATCACCTTCCTCACATTCCAAAGCAATCTTGCAGCTTCCATGAACCGTTATTGTCCCCTTGTGACCCGGCATCTTGAGCTGTAAATAGATATAACAAGGCCGTGCCATGAACTTGGCATAAGCCGGCTGCCCAAACAGGCGTGATATGGGCTCCGGATTTTCACCACCTCAAAGGTCAGTGTCTTTGATCGGGAATCATGATCATCCCCAAAAGCCACTTCCAGAGCTATCTTGCCAACAGGGTATGCAGACTTACCAGGTACCACACCATGGAACACCGTATTAGACGGTTTTAAAATTTTGTCTGTTAGCCCCATACGGCGGAATGTCTCATAGTACAGGATATTAATATTGCTCCCTCCATCCATGAGCACTTTGGTGAACTTATAACCTCCCACCTGAGGGGCTACCACCAATGCTAGCTGGCCCGGATTGTCAACCCGAAGAGGGTGATCCTCCCTGCTCCACACGATTGGCTGTTCCGACCAGCGTAAATAACGTGGTACGACCGGTTCAACAGAATTCACCACTCGCTTGTGAAGTTTCCGGTCTCGCTTATCCAAGCTAGTTGTGAAAACGTGATATTGGCCACTGTTCAACTGTTCCGGATGGCTCTGATAACCCGACTGCTGCTGCTGCTGCTGGTTGTAACCACCTTGGTTATTCTCGACCGTTTCGATTGTTCCGTCTACGATTGCCGGTGAAGCCTCGAACCGAAGCTCCTCCATCATGACCCGACCCATGAAAACCGGATCCCGAGCCACCACCGACCCATGATCATAACGGAAAGCATTAGAGTTTTTGAACTCCTGCATAATGTAACAGTCCTTCCAAAGGTGGTTGGTGGCATCTCCTTCGTCCGTGTTTTGGACAGGCTGATTTAATAAATAGTTTAAGCGATCCGGGTTAGGATTCGGAGCCCCACCACGATTCGCCGCTTTACCTCTGCGTCATGACCCTTGTCCTGCGCATTAGTATTAGCCACAAAGTCCATGCTTCCATCCGCTTTACGTTTGCCTCCGTTCCGTAGCTCACGGATTGTGCCGATGCCCTTGGAGTTGCTGTTCTTCTTTCCCTTCCCTGCCTTGTCATCCTCAGACTCGGGATCCTTGGTACTATCAGAATGAGCATACTTCACTAAAGCGCCCATGAGAGTTCCCATGTCATTACAAAATCGCTTCATGCGCCCCAACTTTAACTTCAGAGGTCAAACCGGCGGTTGCCCTCCGTGGTTAAGATCGCAGAGTCGGCGTTGATCCGTCTCGATGAGTGCAAGATTTCAAACGCGGCGTACCCAATGGGTTGTTGACTCCTTCCCTCGACACAAGCCGCCAAGTCCACTATGGACATGGGCTTCTTACAGGTATCTTTGAAATTCTGGATAAACCGGGTTCGCAACTGGGCCCATGAACTGATAGAATTGGGCGGCAAGCTCTTTAACCAAGTATGGGCCGTCCCTTCAAGCATCATGGTAAAATACTTTACACACGCAGCCTCATCCACATCTAGCATCTCCATGGCCATCTCATAGATCTCTATCCATGCTTCTGGAGATAAATCAGCGGTGTAATTTGGCACCTTGCGCGGACCCTTGAAGTCTTTGGGCAAGCGCATGTTGCGTAAAGCGGGGATCAAACAGGGCACCCCCAAGCTAGAAGCGACCCCGGCTCGGACCGAGGTGGTGGGGCGAACCGGCGTGGTCGACGCGCCTCGCTCGCGGCTGCTAACTCGGCCTCCCTTCGTGCCCGGGCCCGGTCCACCACTTCCTGAGCATCGCGAATACCGCCTGTCGGGTTATGGCCATGGGCCGCTTCACGATGTTGTGCGTTGCTCGATACAGCCGGTTCATCCATATGCCTGCTGTAGCTCCTGCTCGGACATGGGGTGGAATGAATCCGGTCACGGCGGTGCGTGGATGCTTCCTGTTGGATCTAAGCGGTTCAAGAAGCTCCTTAACCCGGCGTGTCTCTACTGCGGAGAATCTCCTTCGATCGGGATGGCCTCCAATCGTGAAGCGGCAGCAACAAGATTGTCCATAGGATTAGAATAATGACCCGGAGGTGTCTGGACCGGCGGAGGCATCATATTGTTCTGCCGAGGGGGTTCCATGAGGCGGGGTTGGATCGGCGCGCCTGGCCCTGGCGCCTCAGCCCGGTTTACCTCTGGCGATTTATTGGTTCCCGCCCCTGGGGTGTGAAAGAGGTTTCTAGCGTCGAAAACTGAAGGCAAACGGGACCTGTGTTTCCGCTTTAAGACTTCATGCGACGCTGTTACGTCCAACATAAGCTTATAGGCTGGGCATCCAAAGACGCCCACTCTGCGACCATCCTGTCGTTCTCGGCTGCAGTGCTGCTTTGGCTGCGCGATCTGCTCTCTCACCTTTGCAACTTCTGCGTTGTGGGCATCTTGATCCGCCGGATTGGCCTCTGCCATAAGCACAGCTAGTGCGTTGAACAGGTCAGATAAAACTTGAGCCGGCGGGTGCACAGGACCTCCTGCCCCGGTTGCTGCCACCACTGATGGTCCGGAGAGCATCACCGCCGCAGTCGAAGAGTGAAGCGCCGCTTGTGTATCGGCCATAAATATTCCAACTCGGTTGGGCTGATCGGAGGGGTCCGGAATACTATCGCCATCGAAAAAGCCCCTCATCTGATCGTCTTGCAACTGGTACAACGATTCGGTTTCTCCGGTCGAGGACTCGTCACCGGAATAGACGACGGTCTCGCTACCATATCCCGATTCGTCCTCATGGTTTCCTCCGTGGATGACTCCCACGAAGGCACGCTTCACGGCCGGTTTAACCTTGGCATATCTCGTACGCTGAGCCGTCTCGACGAGGTCGGTGCAGATGTCCGGCTCAGGCCCTGGCTCACCAATCTTGCCGATGAAAACGTGTATGCCACCAAAGGGGACCCGTATCCGTGACTCGATTGAGCCGCCTCGGGCCCCATCCTGCGTCGTCGATGTAGAGCTTGCCGCGACGACTCTTGGTCATCCGCCCACAAGATAGCCTTCGAGTCCTTCGAACTTGCACTCAAAGATCATCAAACCATCGTGCGATAGCCCCACTGTGGGCACCAACTGTCGTGGTTTTGTCTCGGCAGATGTCCTCGTGAAAGGACTTAGTTGTGGAGCCATCGCCACGGGTTAACTTGAAGGGGTTAAAGCGGACGCAAAGGCACGAGAGTTTATACTAGTTCGCCCCTTCGATGAAGGTAAAGCCTATGTCTAGTTGTGATGGGATTGATGTGGTTTCGATGACTAGGGAGAAAATAAGCTTCGCCTAGGCCTTGAGTTGTCGTTGTTCCGTTTTGAACCGCCACGGGTCGCCCCTTTATGTACACAGTTGACGCCTCGGCCGGTCTCTGAGTCCCGAGCCGACCTATACAAAGTGTCCGCCTGGTCTCTCTCCTTTCTAACTTATATTACAAGTTTACATAATCATGGCGGTTTACCACTACGGGCCCTAATCCGCCTTTGGGTCGTGGGCTTCCAAGCTTTACTAGTTGAACGCCATCTTCAAGACCTTCATGGGCTTCAGCACAGTCTAAGGTGAACCGGGCCCTCCTGGCCGGTTTATACTTAGTAGCTATATTCTCAACAAAAACCATATAAAATTGTTGTAAACATGGCATGAATACTTCATAAATTATAGATATGTTGGAGATGTATCACATACTAATGTGTGCGGTCCGATGAGTATTGACGCGCGCGGTGGATATCATTACTTTCTCACCTTCACCGATGGTTTGAGTAGATATGGGTATATTTACTTAATGAAGCATAAGTCTGAAACGTTTGAAAAGTTCAAACAATTTTAGAGTGAAGTTGAGAATCATCGTAACAAGAAGATCAAATTCCTACGATCTGATCGAGGGGAGAGTATCTAAGTTATGAGTTTGGCTATCACTTAAGACAATATGGAATTGTTCCACAGTTGACGCCACCTGGAACACCACAGCATAATGGTGTGTCCGAACGTTGTAATCGTACCTTATTGGATATGGTGCATGCTATGATGTCTCTTGTTGATCTATCACTATCGTTTTGGGGTTATGCATTAGAAACGACTGCATTCACTTTAAATAGGGCACCGTCTGAATCCGTTAAGACGACACCGTATGAATTATGGTTTGGCAAGAAACCTAAGTTGTCGTTTCTTAAGGTTTGGGGTTGCGACGCTTGTGTGAAAAGGCTTCAGCCTGATAAGCTCGAACCCAAAACGGACAAATGCATCTTCATAGGATACCCAAAGGAGACGCTTGGGTATACCTTCTATCTCAGATCCGAGGGCTAAGTGTTTGTCGCTAAAGAACGGGTCCTTCTCTGGAAAGAGTTTCTCTCGAAAGAATTTAGGGGGAGGAAAATAGAACTTGATGAGGTTGTTGAACCTTTACTTCAACGGGAGAGTAGCGCAGCGCAGAAAGATGTTGTTGTGGCACCTACGTCATTTGAAGAGGAAGCTAATGATAGTGATATGAGGTTTCAGATCAAGTTACTATAAAACCTCATAGGTCAACAAGGATACATATTGTTCCTGAATGGTACGGTAACCCTGTCTTAGAGGTCATGTTATTGGACAACGATGAACCTACGAGCTATGGAGAAGCGATGGTGGGCCCGGATTCCAAAAAATGGCTAGGAGCCATGAAATCTGAGATAGGATCCATGTATGAGAACAAAGTATGGACTTTGGTGGACTTGCCCGATGATCGACAAGCCATTGAGAATAAATGGATCTTTAAGAAGACAAATGTTGATGGTAATGTCACCATTTATGAAGCTCGACTTGTCGCAAAGAAGTTTCTGACAAGTTCAAGGAGTTGACTATGATGAGACTTTCTCACTCATAGCGATGCTAAAGTCTGTTGGAATTATGTTAGCGGTTGCTGCATTTTCAATTACGAAATCTGGCAGATGGATGTCAAAACAAAGTTTCCTTGACGGTTTCCTTGAGGAAAGGTTGTATGTGATACAACCAGATGGTTTTGTCGATCCTAAGGATGCTAAAAGGTATGCAAGCTCTAGCGATCCTTCTATGGACTGGAGCAAGCATCTCAAAGTTGGAACATACGCTTTGATGAGGTGATCAAAGCTTTTGGGTTTATACAAAGTTTGTAAGAAAGGTGTATTTACAAGAAAGTGAGTGGGAGCACTACAACATTTTTGATAAGTATATGTGGATGACATATTGTTGATCGGAAATGATGTAGAATTTCTAGAAAGCATAAAGGGTTGTTTGAAAGGAATTTCTGGAAAGCATAAAGGGTTGTTGGAAAGCATAAAGGGTTGTTTGATAAGTATGTGCTCTAGAGAATTTCAAAGGAAGACCTGGATAAAGCTGCTTACATATTGGGCAACAAGATCTATAAAGATAGATCAAGACGCCTGATAAGACTTTCACATAGCACATACCTTGACATGATTTTGAAGGAGTTCAAAATGGATCAGTAAAAGAAGGAATTCTTTCCTGAGTTGTAAGGTGTGAA
Organism: Aegilops bicornis; assembly: GCA_021605145.1. Taxonomy (NCBI): domain Eukaryota; kingdom Viridiplantae; phylum Streptophyta; class Magnoliopsida; order Poales; family Poaceae; genus Aegilops; species Aegilops bicornis. Next base: position 771,814,201 of record CM038673.1, on the reverse strand, counting down.
GTTGAGTAAGACTCAAAGCTCGACCACGACAGAAGAAAGAGAAAGGATGAAGGTCGTCCCCTATGCCTTAGCCATAGGCTCTATACGATATGCCATGCTGTGTACCGCACCTGATATGTGACTTGCCATGTTCCTGACAAGGGGTTACAAGAGTGATCCAGGAGTGGATCACTGGACAACGGCCAAAATTATCCTTTGTGGAATAAGGAAATGTTTCTCGGTTATGGAGGTGATAAAGAGTTCGGCGTAAAGGGTTACGTCAATGCAAGCTTTAATACCTATCCGAATGACTCTGAGTGGCAAACCGACTACATATAGTGGAGCAACCATTTGGAATAGCTCCAAGTGGAGCGTGGTAGCAGCATCTACAATATGACATAGAGATTTGCGAAGTACATACGGATCTGAATGTTGCAGACCTGTTGACTAAAACCTCTCTCACAAGCATAACATGATCAAACCCCAGAACTCATTGAGTGTTAATCACATGGTGGTGTGAACTATATTATTGACTCTAGTAAACTCTTTGGGTGTTAGTCACATGGCGATGTGAACTATGAGTGTTAATCACATGGCGATGTGAACTAGATTATTGACTCTAGTGCAGGTGGGAGACTGTTGGAAATATGCCCTAGAGGCAATAATAAATTGGTTATTATCATATTTCCTTGTTCATGATAATCGTTTATTATCCATGCTAGAATTGTATTGATCGGAAACTCAGATACATGTGTGGATACATAGACAACAACATGTCCCTAGTAAGCCTCTACCGTACTAGCTCGTTGATCAAAGATGGCTATGGTTTCCTAGCCATGGACATGAGTTGTCATTTGATAACGGGATCACATCATTAGGAGAATGATGTGATGGACAAGACCCAAACTATAAATGTAGCATATGATCGTGTCAAGTTTATTGCTATCGTTTTCTGCATGTCAAGTATATGTTCCTATGACCATGAGATCATGCAACTCACTGACACCGGAGGAGTACCTTGTGTGTACCGAACATTGCAATGTAACTGGGTGACTATAAAGGTGCTCTACAGGTATCTCTAAGGGTTTCTGTTAAGTTGGCATGGATCAAGACTGGGATTTGTCACTCCATATGACGGAGAGGTACCTCATGGCCCACTCGGTAGTACAACATCACAAGAAGCTTGCAAGCAATGTGACTAATGAGTTAGCCATGGGATCTTGTATTACGGAACGAGTAAAGAGACTTGTCGGTAACGAGATTGAACTATGTATGGAGATACCGACGATCGAATCTCGGGCAAGTAACATACCGATAGACAAATGGAACTACATACAAGATTAGCTGAATCCTTGACATCGAGGCTCGACCGATAAGATCTTTGTAGAATATGTAGGAACCAATATGGGCATCTAGGTCCCGCTATTGGTTATTGACCGTAGAGGTGTCTCGGTCATGTCTGCATAGTTCTCGAACCCGCAGGGTCTACACACTTAATGTTTGGTGACGATATAAGTATATTGAGTCATTATGGTGGTTACCGAAGGTTATTCGGAGTCCCGGATGAGACCCTGGACGTGATGAGGTCCGGAATAGTCCGGAGGTGAAGATCGATATATTGGACGAAGGGTACTATTGGAGTCCAAAATTGTTTCGGGGGTAACGGGTGATGACCAGCGTCACCGAAAGGGGTTTCGGGGGGGGGGGGGCGGCAAGTGTTGGGGGCCCCATGGGCCAAGGGGAGGGGGCAAACCAGCCCACTAAGGGGATGAGCGCCCCCCTCACCCCATCTCACGTAACCAGGAGGGTTGGGGTTCCTCAAAAAAACCAGGAGGGTTGGGGGCGCCCCCTAGGGCTTCCCACCTCCCGGCTTGGGGGGCAAGTCACCCTAGGGGAGATCCCATCTGCCTTGGCCGCCACTCCTAGATTGGATCTAGGGCGCCTCCTCCTCCTCCATTCCCCTATATATAGAGAGGTAGAGAGAGGGAAACCGCACCCCTGAGCATATCTCCACGCCACTGCGCTGCCTCTCCTCTCCCTCGCATCCCTCTTCCTCTCTGTAGTGCTTAGTGAAGCTCTGCTGAGATTCCGCCACCACCGCCGCCACCACTCCGTCGTGCTGCCGGAGGACTCGAGCTACTACTTCACCATCGCTCGCTGGATCGAGGAGGTGAAGGCGTCATCAAGCCGTACGTGTGTTGAACGCGAGGTGTCGTCCGTTCGGCACTTGTATCGGGAGTTCGCGGGACGGGTCGTGATTGGATCGCGAAGAAGTTCGTGGGACGGGTCGTGATTGGATCGTGAAGACGTTCGACTACATCAATCGCGTTTATTAACGCTTCCTCTTAGCGATCTACAATGGTATGTAGATCCAATCTCTCCCCTCGTAGATGGTCATCTCCTAGATTGGATCTTGGTGAGCGTAGGAAATTTTTTGTTTCCCATGCAACATTCTCCAACAATATTATCATTATTGGATGTTTTACAATCATTTTATAGCAACTTTATATCATTTTTTGGGACTAACCTATTGACATAGTGCCTAGTGCCAGTTGCTGTTTTTTGCTTGTTTTTTACTTCGCAGAAAATCAATACCAAACGGAGTCCAAACGAAGTGAAACTTTTTGGTGATTTTTTCTGGACCAGAAGACTCCTGTTGGGACAAGAAAGTACCTGAGGGGGGCTCCGAGGGGAGCACAACCCACCAGGGCACGCCTAGGGGCCCAGGCGCGCCCAGGTGGGTTGTGCCCACCTCGGTGGCCTCCCGCAACTCCTCTTTGCTCTATAAATACCCCAATATTCCAGAAACCCTAGGGGAGTCGACGAAAATCAATTCCAGCTGTCGCAAGTTCCAGAACCACCAGATCCGATCTAGACACCATCTCGGCGGGGTTCATCATCCTCATTGGTGCCTCTCCGATGATGCGTGAGTAGTTCATTGTAGACCTACGGGTCCATAGTTAGTAGCTAGATGGCTTCCTCTCTCTCTTTTGATTCTCAATACAATGGTCTCTTGGAGATCTATTTGATGTAACTCTTTTTGCGGTGTGTTTGCTAGGATCCGATGAACTTTGAGTTTATGATCAGATCTATGTTTTTATCCATGAAAGTTATTTGAGTCTTTTGATCTCTTATATGCATGATTACTTATAGCCTCGTATTTCTTCTTCGAATCCTTGGTTTAGTTAGGCCAACTAGATCGATTTTTCTTACCATGGGAAGAGGTGCTTTGTGATGGGTTCGATCTTACGGTGCTTGATCCCAATGATAATAAGGGAACCGACACATATGTATCTTTGCTATTAAGGATAACAAGATGGGGTCTATTTCTAATAAATAGATCTTGTCTACATCATGTCATCGTTCTTATTGCATTACTCCGTTTTTCCATGAACTTAATACACTAGATGCATGCTGGATAGCGGTCGATGTGTAGTAGTAGATGCAGGCAGGAGTCGGTCTACTAATATTGGACGTGATGATATATAATGATCATTGCCTGGATATCGTCATGATTATTTGAAGTTCTATCAATTGCCCAACAGTAATTTGTTTACCCACTGTATGCTATTTTTCACGAGAGAAGCCAATAGTGAAATCTACGGCCCCGGGTCTATTTTCTCATCATATACTTTCAGATCTATTTTGCTATTTTCCTTTTTATTTATTTGCAACTTTTTATTTTCTGATCTATTAATCCAAAAACACAAAAATACTTTGATGCACTTTATTTTATTCACGATCTATTTATTCAATCTATTACAACTTTCTCCCGTCCACGTGCCAATTTCTGGCGCCATTACCTGAAAGGGACTGACAACCCCTTTAACACGTCAGGTTGCAAGTATTTATTCTTTGTGTGCATGAGCTGTTTACGTGGTGTTGCGTGGTTCTCCTACTGGTTCGATAACCTTGGTCTCATCACTGAGGGAAATACCTACCGTTGCTGTGTTGCATCATCCCTTCCTCTTTGGGGAAATACCGACGTAGTTCAGGCCAACATCACCCCAACACACCCAATACAATGGTAAATTGTATAGGTGCATTAGTTCGGCGAGGAGATGGTGATACAAGTGCAATATGGATGGTAGATATAGGTTTCTGTAATCTGAAAATATAAAAACAGCATGGTAACTAGTAACAAAAGTGAGCAAAAACGGTATTGCAATGCTTAGAAACAAGGCATAGGGTACATGCTTTCACTAGTGTAAAGTCTCTCAACAATGATAACATAATTAAATCGTATGAAAATCCCTCAACGTGCGACAAAGAGTCACTTCAAAGTTTCTATCGGAGAACATAGGATGAAAACGTGCATCAACCCCTATGTATAGATTACCCCAATGTCACCTCGGGAATCCGCGAGTTGAGTTCCAAAACATACATCAAGTGAATCAATAGAGCATCCCATTGTCACCACAGATATCCCATCGCAAGACATACATCAAGTGTTCTCAAATCCAATACTCAATCCAACATAACGAAACCTCAAAGAGTAAGACTCGATTCATCACAAGAATGTAGAGGGGGAAGAACACCATATGATCCAATTATAGTAAGTTAGTAACAAAGCTCGTGGTACATCAAGATCGTGCCAAATCAAGAACACGAGAGAGAGAGAGAGAGAGAGAGAGAGAGAGAGAGAGAGAGAGAGAGAGAGAGAGATCAAACACATAGCTACTGGTACATACCCTCATCCCCGAGGGTGAACTACTCCCTCCTCGTCATGGAGACCGCCGGGATGATGAAGATGGCCTCTGGTGATGATTTCCCCCTCCGGCAAGGTGCCGGAACGGGCTTCAGATTGGTTTTCCGTGGCTATAGAGGCTTGTGGTGGCGGAACTTCCAATCTAGGGTTCTTTTTGGAGGTTTCTATATTTATAGGTTTTTGGCGCCGGTCTCGCGTCAAGGGAGTGCCCGAGGGGCCACAAGCCGTGGGGGCGCGCCCCTAGGCTTGTGGCCTCCTCGGTCACTTCCTGGCCTAGCTCCGGTTCCTCGGGGGTCTCTTTTGGTCCATAAAAATTCACCATAAATTTTCAGCCCATTCCTATAACTTTTATTTCTGCATACAAAATGACACCACGGTAGTTTTGCTGAAAACAACGTTAGTCCGGGTCAGTTCTAATAAAATCATACCAAGACCATATAAAACTATTGCAAACATAGCATGAATACTTTATAAATTATAGATGTGTTAAAGACGTATCACTACTGTGTTCGAACTCTGTTTGCTACATTGCGTGATCTCTGTCGCTAATGTGTGCATGTATTTGGAACAGGCCAGCCCACCACGAAACGTCCCTATGCGGCAGCCCTCCTATTTGATGCTCTTAAGAGATCACGTGACGGACAGGTACAATTTACAAATGGTATGTTCACCTATGGCAACTCCTGGCAGGCCAGCCCATTGGTGACAGCAGGCCAGCCCATTGATTACTCCTACCACAAGCACCTCTCTCTTTATTAAATATGTGCCATGTAAGTAAAATTATATTGGAGTGTGTGATGTTACTCCTAAGTTCCTCCCCATTGTGACCAGCCTTAGAGGTTTGGGGAAGTGTTTTCACCTGTTTCGGAAGCCCATTAGTGGAACACGTAGTTAGTGGAACAAGTGTTTCTGCCTTTATGACGCAACAATGATTCTTGCGATCTCAGTGTGTACTCAGGCTGTAGATGGTTTCTGGTCCTGGAACTTCAAAACGGGTGCGATCTTTTCTACTCCCTCCGTTTCAAAATAGATGACTGAGTCATCTATTTTGAAACAGAGAGAGTATCTGTTTGGCATACAGAATGTAGCTATCAAGAATAGGCGTGAGGACTAGCTGGAACAATGCGCTGCATCTTCTAATACATCAACAAACGAGAATCTTGGGCTACTTTATGGAAGATCTTGGTACTTGCAAAAATCAAAGTTTTCTTATGGTGGCTATTGAAGAACTCCCTGCCTACAGAGGATGTAAGAAAGAAAACGAAGATGTCCCACCATGACCAATGTTTTGCTTGTGGAGCCCCGGACTCATGGAAGCATGGGTTGATTGAGTGTACAAGGGCGCGATACATCTGGGCCTTAGTTGATCATGACTTGCTGGAACATGTGATAGCTGCAACACATGCCAATGCAAGAAGCTGGCTCTTTGCCATGATCGATTCTTTAAGCCATGATGAGCTCACTCGGATGTCTGTTACCCTAAGGGCGATTTGGTATGTAGAAGAAAACTAATATATGAAGGAATCGACCAGAGCCCATCTTAGATTTATCACACAGATCATCTTGGAACCAGACCAACTTGCCGCACAGCCGGAAGTCGCTACAGTGGCCAGCGCCGCAAGAATAATTACACACAATAAATGGATTCCACAGACAGAGGGCTACATCAAATAAATGTTGACGCTCGAGTCTCCTCTGGCCATAATGTGGGCACAACAACAGCAATCTGCAGGGACCGAGATGGTTCCTACCTTGGATCTTCGGTACTTGTAGTTCATGGCTTGTTGACACCCCCCCCCCCCCTCCCCCCAATTTAGAAGCTCTATCACTAGCTCAAGACTTACACATGCAGAATCTCCAAATCGCGTCGGACTGCCAACAGGTTGTCAAGCACATTCAAAGGAGTACAACGAAACTATGGTAGTGTTATTAGAGAAATCTCAAAAAGTGACAAAGTGTTTAATTCTTGTATTTTCACTTTTGAACCTCGATCTTCAAATTTTGAAGCTCATAGGCTAGATAGACCGTGTGCTTCTCTCCTCCAACGGCTGCATTTGTTGGTTGGGCTCTCCCTATCATCTAGTTCCATTTCCTATAAACATTGTTATCAAATAATAAAGCCTAGCTATCTTTGCTAAAAAAATTGGTTTTACGAAGCTTCCAGCTGGTTTTTTTCTTTCTACTTGGTGTTTTCATGTTGGTTTTCTAGGTATCTAGCCGTCTTTTATTAGAGAATTATCTTTTTTCCATTTTCTCTATTTCCTTTTCATTTTCACTGGTTTTCTTGCATTTTTATTTTCTATGATTTTAGAGTTTTCTAGGTATTTTGACTGGATTTTTATTTATAAAATTGTCTTCTTTCCCCCCTTTTTATTTTTTATTTTCATTGTTTTTCTGATTTTCTTATGTTTTTTTATTTCAATGGTTTTCCACTGGTTTTGTGGTTTTTCTTATGCATTTTGTTTTCTTCATGTTCACCATTTTCTTTTATGCTTTCCTTCTTTTTGTTCCTTTGTGTTACTTACTTCTGTTTATGTTTTCTTCTGTGTTTTAATTGCCTTTTTAGGTTTCTTCTATTTTGTCTTTTCTTTGTGTTTTTATTGGCTTACTGGGTTTTTTTCACTGTTTTTTATTCTTTGGGATTTCACAAACATTTTAATTAAATTGATGAACAATTTTTGAATCCATGAACATTTTATCAAATTTGCTAGTAATAGTCTTTGAATTCATGAACAATTTTCAAATATGTGAGAATTTTTTGGATTTAGTAACATTTTTTTAATTCATGAACTATTTCTGATTTTGCATGAACTTGAACCTTTTACAAATTGTGAACATTTTAAAAAATAACAAACCACACTCTTGTATTAACTACTTTTTAAATACACATTGAACATTTTTCTATGTTCGCTGAACTTTTTCTTTTCTATATGCAGTGAATTATTTTCTAGTTTACAATGAACCTTTTGAACATACACTAAACATTTTTCTATATATTATATGCCAAATATTTTTCTCTATATATATTAAATCTTTTTTAGTGTACGGTATATACTTTGAATATCTTTTTATATATGCTGAACAATTTTTTAGTGTACGGTGAACTTTTTTTAACATCAGTTGAACATTTTGTATATTGAACATTTGTTTAATGTGCATGAACAGACTGGTTTTATTTTAATACAAAATTATGAAATTTTAGAAGTTCGTGGTCGTTGAAGAAGTAAAAAATGAAAAAGAACGCTTCGAATAAAATGGAGAAACAATCAAAATTTGATTATTATTTTTTATTCACGGACTTTTATAGAGGTTACGTCGACTATAGAAAAAGCTATCTTTTTAGGGGTAGAAAGAAAAACTATAGTAACCGTTTAAAACTATAGTAACCGTTTAAAAGAGGGGAGCGAACGAGAGCTACATAAAGCGAGCCATTCCTTGGGAAAACAAGATATGTGGGCGACGCGAGCGATACTCATAGCCCGGTACGGTTGCGTTTCGTTAGCCACACTTATGCTGGCTGGGTCGTACATGTTGCCCGGCCCAATTTGTGCGAGAAAAAAAGAAGAAGGTGGCCGTGGGCAGCCCATTCGGTATGACCACACACGTGCGCCGCGCTCTTGTGTCTGCAGGGATTAGGCCTGTGACTGGGTTGCCTGCCGCGGAGACTAATCATGACGAAAACGTTTGCCCTCACGGAACCAAGGCACCGTTGGTTTGACTCTCTTGTGAACCGCCGCACTCGTGCGTGCCACACCGCTACGGGCACACACATATGCTCCCTCCCGCCCTTTTTACTCCATATATAAAATTTGCCTGAAGTCAGATTTTGTATAAAAATATCAGTATTCACAATACAAAATTAATATTGTTAGATGTGTCATGAGATTAATTTTCACTTTAAGTTTTAGCCACGCAACTAGTCCAACCCCGCCTCCTCCTCTTCCACAAAAAAGCTAGGGTTTCTGCCTCCCGCCGTCGCCGCCGCAGGTCTACCTCCTCTCCGTGGCCCTAGGACTATGGAGGCGCGGTGGATCTCGGCAAGGGCCGGCGGGAGGGCTCCATTTTTTGTCGTTTCTTTCAGTTTTGTTAGGGTTTATGTCCTGCTCAGTAGGACGAGACGGCGACGGCTCCCTGAAGATGGAATAAAGGTCTCCTCGCCTAGCCCCCGTTCCGGCGGTGCGTCTAGCATCGTTGGTGGGCGTGTGGAGGAGTGTCTCCGGCGGATCTATCTTTGGTGGATTTGCTCGGATCTCGTCGTTGTTCGTCTACGTTCGTGTGTCTTTGGATTGGATCTTTCTGATCTACGCTATTCTTCATCTGCGGCGGTTGCTGTTCTGGTACGCTGGTCTTATGGGACCTTGGCACGGCGACTTTCCGACTGTCTACTACAACAAGTTGTGCCCGACTCCCGCGATGGAGGGGCGATGACGGCGGCGCGCCTTTCCGCTTCAGCCTTTGGTAGTCGTCGTTAGGTGGTCTACAGATCTAGATGTAATTTCTATTATTTCTGGTATTCGTTGTACTGCCATGATTGAAGATGAATAGATCAAAAATTTTCTCGCAAAAAAAAAGATTAATTTTCACTTTGTATAACTCTTAGTGTTATAGATGTTTTTTTAGGGGGTAGTGTTATAGATGTTGAAATTTTTTTATATAATAAAGTTTGATTTCAAACAAATCTTGAGTAAAAAGGACCAAATGGAGTACATGGTTGGTTAGATGTCTTGCATTATGCTCGGTAATTTTCTGTCACCGACCTTGAGCCATATATTCAATTTGGTTATCATACTTTAATGTGCCGCATTGGATACCGTCGCTAAGGGGGTTTAAGTTACGCTAGTAACATTTATGCTTGGTTTTCTGTGAAGAAAGAAAAATTATACGAATAATTTCGGTATTCAGGTCTTTATTCCATTGCGATGACGACGTGCATGACACTCATTCATGAACAAGTACAACACAGTAAATGACCGTATGACGCCACTCGGTATGATGGTTATGGTGATATGTCACTGCCTCTGGTTGTTAGCAACATATGCACGTGTCGTTAGTGTCATGTGTCGAGTAAATTGCAAAAAACCACCACAATTGGGTCGAAGTTTTCAATGCTTCACAAAAAACCACCAGAAAACATGCATTTTGGTGGGTGTTTGATGATATTTGCACAATAGTGGTGGTTTTTTACAATTTACTCGTCATGTGTCACTAGCAATGTATGGCAACGTCACATGTCATTGACAATATATCCATGCTGCATGTGTCAATGATCTTGTTTGGGTTGTTCACCACTTGATATGGCTTTTAGTGACATGTAATTCAACGTATGTACTTGTCATGTGCTTTATATTTCTGTTTTTATCATAATATAATCATGTGACTGACAATGTGTACATAGCGACGAACAAAAAATTCACTCACTTGCACCCATCGCCCTTGGATAACACACATTTCAAGATGATCTCTACAGCATAAAGCATTGTGTACATGTTAGATATCTTTTGAACCATCATATATGGTTTCATGAGCACTTATTACGTTGTGTGTGCAGTTGAATGTATCTACCATCTCACATAACCCGATTTGAATGCGCTTCGCTTCAGAAAGCAAAATGACATAAGTTTGACCACTCCAAAGATCCATGTTTCATGCGTTGCATACCTTAGCATGGTTATGTCCATGTATCACATACGCTTGCATGGTTCTTTAAAGCATTAACTAACTTACCATTTAACTCAAGATTCACGTCATCCGGTGGACCGGACTGGCTTTTGTCACCAAGAGGGTAACCAGACGGCCCAAATAACCTTTAGGGTCCATCATGGGCAATATCCTTTTAACCCTAGGGCCGAATACCTTTTTCCTTCTTCGTGCTTTGGGAGCCGCCGCCGGCCATGCTCCAACACGGGTGCCTGTTTCTCCCGACGCACGTGCACGCCTTGCAGGTCGTGCTACCAGGCCGGTTGTATGTTTGTCTCGGTGTCATCTGTCACACCACAACCACCACCACGCCCGCCACTCGTGACTGCCTCACAGAGCCGAAAATGGAGGTTGTGCTGCTACCGGACTAGGGGGGCGCTCGCCTTGTTGCCTCGATGCTGTTCGGAACATGACATCCTCGCATGTGTGCGCCCATTTACTAATTAGGGTAAAACCTAGGTTTAGCCATAGCCTTGTTAGACGAGGTGCCGGCGGAACCGTGGACCTACGATTTTGCCATGGGTTTAGAGGTCCAGTAGCAGGTCCAAACTGGCTTGGACCACAAGAATCTTACCATTAGGGTCGTGGCCTTTTTGTATATACACATAGTTTTACATGTTTTTTCCGAAATCACTAATCAAGGAGCACTCTTTACAAAGTCACTCCCACCTCCCCAGGTTTGTGACAAGTAGCGCAGTGCACGTGCGTCACTTGTCGCAACCTGGGAGTTTTCCTTTTATCGTAGATTCGTTTATTCAAAAAAAAAATCTTAAATCGTGCATCCAAATCTTGAACCGTTTTCACCGTTGGATTTCTCCAGTCGAGATCTTCAAAACTAGTATGTTGATAGATTTTGACGAACTTTTTTCATAAAAAAATCAGATGAAAAAACCACATTGGGAGCACTTGTTGTTCCTTTCCAAAAGCCGTTTTTGAGAGGCACGACGACCGTGCCTCTTGCGGAAGGAAAAAGCACGTTTCTTTCGCTTCCGAGAGGCACGGCCGTGCATCTCGTGGAAGCAAAAAAACACATTTTTTTCCGTCCAAGAGGCACGACTGTGCCTCTCGCGGGAGCAAATTCGTGTCACTCGCGAAAGCAAAACTGTGCCTCTCACAGAAGAAAAGAAGAGAAACCACGTTTTTTCATTTCCGAAAGGCACGCCCAAAAACGCGTTTTTTCGTTTCCAAGGGGCACGTCTGTGCGCCTCGCGGAAGCAAAAAAACGCATTTTTCACGCAAAAAGAATTCAATTTTTTTGTCTAAAAGCTAAGGTAGACAGTAAAAAAAGGAATGCCATAAAAATAAAAAAAATATCATATAAAAAGCCGAAAACGTGTGTGAAAAAAATAATCCGAAAAGAGCGCCCAGAGCGCGACGCATGGAGGCGACTGAGAGCGCATTAGTCCACCCCAAATAAACCTTGAGGAGGCTCCCGAAGGAGCGCTCGTCAATTAGTTGCTCTTGTTCTTTCCCTAGTTTTGAACACAGTATGTCATGTAATTTATGTTGTGTGCGAATCCAAGACTCAAATGTCCAACTCGCTTACTCCTCCATCCCTTAAATGGGGTACATACATATCCACAGTGATTGGCGTCACCTGCTAGATATCAACCAAACCATCATATACGATATAAGAATGCTCATCATACCATGTTTGCCGCCAAAAGTTTTTGCCACTCATAGGTTACCCTTTTTTCAACGAGAGCCACGTCAATCGTGTTGCTGGAGTGACGAAGCGAGTTTGACCATTCCGGTGATGCGTCTGCATACCTTGGCATGGTTATGTCCATGTATCATGTACAATTGGATGCTTCTTTAATGCGTGTTGGAATAAGGTTCTTTCCGCCTGGTCCTCATTTCGATGATGCGTCTAGAGTCATCGAAGGGCGTGTGGAGGTGTCTCCGATGGATCTCGCGAGATTCAGTCGGTGCTGGTCTTTGGTGGATTCAGTCTTTATTCGTCTTCGTTCGTGTGTCTACGGGTTGAATCTTTTCGATCCATTCTTCTCTTCATCGGCCACATTTGACACACGGGTTGAATCTTTTCGATCCATTCTTCTCTTCATCGGCCACATTTGTTGTTCTAGTGCGCTCGTCCCATGGGGCCTTGTCACGGCGACTTCCCGACTATCTACTACAACAAGTTTGGCCCGGCTCTGGTGAGGGAGGAATGATGACGGTGGCGCGCCTTCGGCCCATTCCAGTCCTTGTAGTCGTTGCTAGGTGATCTATGGACACAAATATAATTTTTATTATTCCTGTGTTCTTTGTACTGCCATGGTATGATGAATAGATCGAAAAGTTTCTTGCAAAAAGAAAACTAGAAGCTTCTTTAATGTGTGATCTCACTTACCATCTAACATCGCGGCCCTCCTCTATATACACATATTTCAATTATTTTCCTATGTCTGACTACAACAAATCACGTACTTCACGCCGCGTGCAACACAAAACTCAAAAGTCTATCTCGCTTACGCCAGGCAGCCCTTGAATGAGGTGATATCTATAATGTTTGGTGTCACTTGCCAAACCATCACATACGACATAATGATCGCTCATCGCACCACGCCTGCCGCCAAAAGTTGTCGCCACTCTTATGTTACCCCCTTTTGACGAGTGCTGTATCCAGGGGCGTACCCAAGTTGAGCTACCCGGATGCAGAGGATGCCCAGTGCAAGATGTTCTTTTGTAAGTTTCATGCAAAATATAGTGTCTTTAAATGAAAAATATGAGCGATCATATGCTAGGACACCTGGTCATTTTCTCTCTAGGTCCGCCCCTGGCTGCGTTGGTCCAACTACCGGAGTGACGAAGCGAGTTTGACCATTCACAAGATCCATCTTTGATGCATTGCATACCTTGGCATGGTTATATTATATCCATGTATCACATACACATGCATGGTTCTTAATGTGTGGCCTTAAGCATCGCGGCCCTTCTTTATATACATATATTCTATATGTTCTTTTTCTAGTTTCGATCATAGTATGTCACACAATTTAGGCACCGTGGAAACCCAATCTCAAAAGTCTAACCTCCTCAACCGCCCCTTGAATGGGGCACTTACGTTTCAAGATGATATCTGCAATGATCGGCGTCACTTGATAGATACCAGTCAAACGATCATATATGACATAATGATTGCTCGCCGCACTACGTCAGCCGAAGTTCCCGCCTCTCTTACGTTAGCCCTTTTTCGAAGAGCGTCGTCGCATCGGTCCAACGGCCGGAGGGACGTAAGTTTGACCATCCACAAGATCCATCTTTTGTGGGCTGCATAACCATGTATCGTGCACACCTGGATGGTTCTTTAATGCATAGCCTCACCTACCATTTAACACACATAATTTATAAGTTATTTTCCTAGTTTTGACCATAATATGTCACGTAATTCACGTCGCGTGCAAACCCAAGACTCAAAAGTCTGACTTGCTTACTCCAGTTGATGATATCCCGACAACGATTGGCGTCACCTACTAGATAGCAACCAAACTATCATATATGACATGATGGCCGCTCACCGCATCGCACTGCTGCCGAAAGTTTTCGCCTCTCTTACGTTGTTCCAACTGTCGGAGTGGCGAAGCGAGTTTGACCATTCACAAGATCCATCTTTCGTGCACTGCGTACCTTAGCATGGTTATGTCCATGTATCACGTACACCTGCGTGGTTCTTTAGCGCATGGCATCACTTACCGTTTAACACAGTGGCCCTTCTTTATATACACATATTTTATATGTTCTCTTCCTAGTTTTGACCACAATATGTCACGCAATTCAGGCAGCATGCAAAACCAATCTCAAAAGTCCGACCTCCTCAACCGCCCCTTGAATGGGCACATACGTTTCAAGATGATATCCGCAACGATTGGCGTCACCTGCTAAATATCAACCAAACGATCATATACGACATAATGAGTGCTCGCCGCACTGCGTCAGCCGCACCGAAAGTTTCCCCCTCTCTTACGTTACCCATTCTTTCCGACGAGCGTCGCCGCGTCGGTCCAACGACGGGGCCTGCGAGTTTGACCATCCAGAAGATCCATCTTTCATGGGCTGCGCACTTTATCATCATGGACATTATCTAGTACTCCACTAACCATGTTCCTAAATATAACACTAACAATAATGAATCTAAAAAAACACCAATAATAACCTGATGTGACATTAAAAAAAGAGATTGATAAATAAACAATGAATATCTCCCCCTGCCGGGCGCAGATTGGCGTGTGTGTAGCCGCGCCCGCGTGCCCGTACAAATTTGGCAGGCCAGTTCCTTCTACTCCTACTCACACTCAGACTCAGCCGTCCCCGCTACGCGTCCCCATCGGCCTCCACCATCTCACCTCACGCCCCCCTCGCCCTCCTCTTTCCCCTCCCTCCTCCCCTCCAGTCCTCCTCTCTTCCCCGCGACTCCGCTGCTCCCCAGTCCACCATTCCCACCAAAATCCCGCTCCCGAATTCGCCGCCGTCCCCGCGGAATCCCCCGTCCCGACCCTCCCGGAGCCCGATTCGTCCCCCCGCCCCGCCGCCCGCGCCGTCGATTCGCCCGCCCCGCCGCCCCGCTGATCCGCGGCGATTCGCGCGGTATGGGCGGGTGATTCGCGGCGGCTCGAGCGAGCGAGTGGTTCCCCGCCTCGGGCATGTGGGTGTCGCTGGTCTGGATCCGCGGCTGCGTGGGCGTCACGTTCGTCGACTGCTTGGGCGGGAGGGGCGCCGACTAGATCTCTCCCGGCTCCGGCGGTCCCCGCGCGCTCCGGCGGTTGCAGGAGGGTTGGTTGGTTGGTGAGTGCTTTGCTCTAGGGTTTCGTGGGGATTGACATGGAGGCGGCCAGGGTGGGGTCGCAGAGCCGCCACCTGTACGGAGGCGGGCTGGGTGGCGAGCTTGAGCAGGCCAGGCGCGAGAAGAGGGTGTTCGGCTGGGACCTCAATGATTGGAGCTGGGACAGCGAGCGCTTTGTTGCCACGCCGGTGCCCGCGGCAGTGGGGAATGGCCTGTCGCTCAACAGTACGCCATCTTCCTCGGAGGAAGCCGAGGCTGAGGTGGCTAGGAATGGTAACGGGAGAGTTGACTCTGACAAGAGGAAGCGAGTGGTTGTCATTCATGACGATGAAGATGAGAAGGATGAGGACCCGGTGGGGAACAGTAACAATGTGCTCAGCTTGAGAATTGGTGGCAGCTCTGTTGCCGGCGGAGCGGCGGAGGATGGCGGTGTGAACGAGGAGGACAGAAATGGTAAGAAGATCAGGGTGCAGGGCGGAAGCTCAAGCGGTCCGGCGTGTCAGGTGGAGGGCTGCTGCGCGGACCTTAGTGCGGCAAAGGATTACCATCGGCGGCACAAGGTCTGCGAGATGCATGCCAAGGCCAACACCGCGGTGGTCGGAAATACCGTCCAGCGGTTCTGCCAGCAATGTAGCAGGTCAGTTTTACGATTGAGCTGCTATTACCTTTTATTTACATGTGATACATTTGTTCATATGGGAATATATGGGTGGAACATATTATGCACGTTTTATTTTGTGTCTATTTCGGGTCTGTTCGGAATGCAGCCCGAGGCTACCGTGCAAAACTTTTGGCGTTGACTGTAGGTATCGGCGTCAATTTGGACCGTAGCCAGAGTTTCCTGTCCACGCCAATTTTTTTGTCGTTCGTTCAACTTTAGCGCCCTCACGCTGGCGAGAAGGAGGCGGCGAAATTCTTAGCCAATAATTTGGCGAGCCCAATTTTGGCGGGGCATGACTTGGGCGTGGAGCAAACAGCCCCTTTGAGACCAGAGCAAACCCCATATCAAACTTCTTGCCATGATGATCTTTTAAGCAATACCATCTGATATGTGAGAATCACCCAAATATATGTCAACTATAGGAAAGCAAAGCAAGCTCTCATTTGCAGACTGAAGTGGCCTGTGGGGATTTTTTTTAACAAACATCTAGTAGAAAGAAAACAGGAACATCCAACTTCCATAGAAGGAAGAGTTATGGTGTTGTCGCTGGGAGCAAATGATCACATAGTACCACTGGGAATATGTTCTGATTACACCTATTAGTTATTCATCTATGTCAGGATTCATTAATTTGGTTTATCAAACTTACATGAGTTATAAGTTATAACCAATCCCCATATAGAAATGCACTGTTGTACTCTTAGTTTCCCCTTTTCAGTTGATATAATCAATATATTATCGTTACTTCCATATGTGTGAGGATTGGTTGATGTTCATAAACTTGGAAGCCTCCATGCCACTCAGATATTTTAATTTTTTTTCTTCTGAAATTTGAATGCTGTTCTCAGCAACTTAGCCCAATTCCATGCATTAGAGCGCATAATATGTTTCACACAGTCCAAATTTCCAATTAGACTGTTCCATATATTTTTTCATGCAATGTAATTGTCACATCACCTAAATGTATGCATATTTTGGCAGCATATGGCCAAAAATAAGGGCCTTCTGTGGTTCACTCTTTCCTGTTCTTGTACAACTTATATCTCTAAAGACAGTGCCCACTTGTAGGAAATATTAAAGCCTGGGTATGGCCTAAGGACTACTTCTGAAAGCATTTGATTTACATAATGCATTTTTTCTGGTATGATCATAGTGCATGCATTGTGTGTACCTTCTAAAATATTGGCAAATCTTCTTGACTACCTTACATTATGTGCAGATTTCACCTTCTTCAAGAATTTGATGAAGGAAAGCGCAGCTGTCGCCGGCGTTTAGCAGGCCATAATAAACGTAGGAGGAAAACCCGCCCTGAAAATGCTGTTGGTGGGACTCCTATTGAGGAAAAAGTTAGCAGTTATTTATTGTTGAGTCTTCTTGGAATATGCGCCAATTTGAACTGTAAGTACTGCTTTGAAGGTTGCAAACTTCCTAGAGTACCATATATAGTTAATATTCTGCATATAAGTGTACTGGTATTTCTATAGTTAGTTTTCCAGTTAGCCATCTGAAATTATGTTGACTCCGAGCTTTGACTGAGTTCTACTTGGCGTTGACCTAAAGAAGACTTATGATGATATTGTTTCTGGTAGATGTAGTTACACCATGAAAGTCGATGTTCTTGCTGATTTGTCGGACATTTTGATTGAAACACTAGAGTTTCTAGGACAATAAAGGCTATATTACAGGGTACTGGCCTACTGGGTGTACTTGAAGTTTACTACTGCTTGCTTACAGGAGGCTCAGCCACCGGCTGTGTAGCATGGCTATGATGTCCAATTCTCAATTATATCTTTCTTAAATTCACAGTTGCATAATCCTGCGATTTTAGCGGTGTGAGCTCAGCATCTTTGTGCTTTACGGGCTACTGTTTGTTGTCTATGATGGCTTGTCTCTCAAATATAGTAGGATAAGAACACTGTTCTATGCCTAAATTGAACTATCATCAGTGTCCTTAATGGCTTTCAGAACTACTCTTATGGTAATACTCAGGAAGAGACATGACTCTTAACATTGTACTTGCAGCTGACAATGCTGAGCATTTACAAGGTCAGGAGTTGCTATCCAATCTTTGGAGAAACTTGGGGAATGTTGCCAAATCATTGGATCCAAAAGAACTTTGTAAACTCCTGGAGGCGTGTCAGAGCATGCAAAATCGATCAAATGCTGGGACCTCTGAAGCAGCTAATGCTTTGGTGAATACAGCTGCAGCAGAGGCTGCAGGACCATCTAACTCTAAGGCTCCTTTTGCGAATGGTGGTGACTGCGGGCAGACGTCATCTGCTGTTCTACCAGTACAATCAAATGCTACCATGGTGGCAACTACCGGTAAGACATATAACCATTTTTAACTCCCAGGAAATGTTTGCTCATGAAAAAATAGCTTATATAGGTATTGTGTGTTTACAGAGACTCCAGCATGCAAGTTTAGGAATTTTGATTTGAATGACACTTGCAATGATATGGAAGGCTTTGAGGATGGTTCAAATTGCCCATCATGGATACGACAAGATTCTACTCAAAGCCCACCACAGACTAGTGGTAATTCGGATTCAACATCAGCTCAGTCATTGTCAAGCTCAAATGGAGATGCTCAGGTTTATCATTTTGATCCTTTCAACTTGCTCATAAAAAATAAATCTAAATAGCTAATTTCAACATCTTTCTACCTCTCTCTGACATATATTGGTACTGTTTTGCTTCTAGTGTCGGACTGATAAAATTGTATTCAAGCTTTTTGAGAAAGTTCCTAGTGAATTACCTCCAATTTTGCGATCACAGGTAAATATGCTTACTCTCAGCAAACCACAAGATAGCACATCTTGAATCTAACACTTAAACCCTGAATTTCAGATCCTTGGTTGGTTGTCCAGTAGCCCTACTGATATAGAGAGCCATATTAGACCTGGCTGTATTATCCTGACAGTTTATCTTCGCTTAGTTGAGTCTTCATGGAGGGAGGTACATTTCTTTCATGACCATTTCATGTCATGATAGTGTTTTTTTCTTCTGGCTGGTGCTTCACATTTCTTTTCTATAGCTCTCTGAGAATATGAGTGTATATCTGGATAAGCTCTCAAGTAGTTCCGCTGATAACTTTTGGACATCTGGTTTGGTATTTGTGATGGTACGACATCAAATTGCTTTCATGCACAATGGTGAGTCCAAGCTCTTATATATTCTTGCATGGCTGGTCAGGTTTCATTAAGCTGTACGTCGATGTTTTGTTAATATCACCTTATGGTCATATTACTGCAGGTCAAGTTAGGTTGGACAGACCACTGGCACCTAATTCTCACCATTACTGCAAGGTCTTATGTGTTAGTCCGGTTGCTGCTCCTTATTCAGCAACAGTTAATTTCAGGGTAGAAGGCTTTAACTTAGTCAGTTCTTCCTCAAGGTACTTTATTATATATACAATTTGCATACGCTCATTCTTGCTGAAGATGAGTACAGTTTGATGTTTACTTCAGCCAATATCTGTTATCTAAAAATATACCTGTCATGTTCACAGGCTCATTTGCTCAATTGAAGGGCGTTGTATATTCGAGGAGGACACATCTATTATGGCTGATGATGCTGAGGATGAAGATATTGAATATCTCAACTTTTGTTGTTCTCTCCCTGATACAAGAGGAAGAGGATTCATAGAGGTACAAATATAACTTGTTAGCTTTTATTCTCATGTAGTTTTTGTTTTAATAATAACTTCTAAATCGTTCTAATCCATGGTATATCATTGGTGGTTTCAGGTTGAAGATAGTGGATTTAGTAATGGTTTCTTCCCCTTCATAGTTGCTGAGCAGAATGTATGCTCTGAGGTTTGTGAGCTGGAGAGCACATTTAAGTCAGCCAGTCTTGAGCAGCCAGATAAGGACAATGCCATGAATCAAGCTTTAGAGTTTCTACATGAGCTGGGGTGGCTTCTTCATAGAGTTAACATAATTTCTAAGCATGATAAAGTGGAGCCACCTGTACCTGCCTTTAACCTGCTGAGATTCAGGAATCTTGGTATATTTGCGATGGAGCGGGAGTGGTGTGCTGTGACCAAAATGCTGTTAGATTTGTTATTTGATGGATTTGTTGATGCTGGGTTGCAGTCTCCCAAAGAGGTGGTATTGTCAGAAAATTTGGTACACTCTGCCGTGCAAGGAAAATCTGCCCGAATGGTTAGATTTCTGCTGACATACAAGCCGAACAAAAACCTGAAGGAAACTGCAGAGACATACCTATTCAGACCTGATGCTCGAGGCCCTTCTGCATTTACACCCCTCCATATAGCAGCCGCTACTAGTGATGCAGAGGATGTATTGGATGCATTGACTGATGACCCTGGACTGGTATGCCCTCATCTACTTATAGAATATGATTCATGTACTTGCTTGTGTTCTATGTTGCCTAGCTTTCTTCACCTTTAAGTTTCATTGCTTTGATGTTTAAGTTTCAATAAGTACACGAAAGGCAACTTACTATTTAAGGCTTTTCTTTTTATCTTTTCAACTCTTGTACAGGTGCTACATCAGTTTAAGGATGAACAGCACATTAATGATGCTATTCTATTTATCCTCTTAGCTTAGTTTGTTTCTACTATTAATTAATTGAAGATCCTTCCTAATGTCTCTACTGTTGCTTCTCGCAGGTGGGACTCAACGCATGGAGAAATGCGCGAGACGAGATAGGCTTTACCCCTGAAGACTACGCTCGCCAAAGAGGCAACGATGCTTACATCAATCTGGTCCAGAAGAAGATTGACAGGCATCTTGGCAAAGGTCATGTTGTCCTCGGCGTTCCTAGCAGCATGTGCCCTGGAATAACCGATGGGATGAAGGCAGGTGATATCAGCCTTGAGATCTGCAAAGCCATGCCAATGACAACAACATCCGCCGCAAGGTGCAACATCTGCAGTCGTCAGGGTAAGATGTACCCCAATTCCTTAGCCAGGACCTTCCTGTACAGGCCAGCAATGTTCACTGTGATGGGTGTCGCCGTGATCTGCGTTTGCGTCGGAATACTCCTCCATACCCTCCCCAAGGTTTATGCTGCACCTAATTTCAGATGGGAGCTGTTAGAGCGCGGAGCCATGTGAGGGGTCCGGGTCAGAATAAGGTTAGGTGTGTTACTGTTGAGAGTTTTAGTGTGGTGGTTAGATCAAACAAACATGTAATTGTGTGAAGGAGTTCCGTTGTATTTAAAAATTGCAGAATCTTTGCGCTGATATAAATTTTATATACCGTCAATAATAAATTGATTGTACATGAGGCTGTTTATTTCTATTTGGTTGTACTGTAGTTTAGGCTGTGGAAATCCTTTTTTGTGAGCTGTGTGTTTAGAAGAGAATCAGAATAAAACAGGTTTTAGAAGAGAACCAGAATATAACAGGTTCTTTTATCTTTGCTTACTTATAATTTGTATATATAGATTTGCTATTTCACATCCAGATGTAATATCTAAGTCTAGTATCGTCTTCCCGTGTCTTGTTGTTTTTTGGCCCGTTGTATCTTTTTCCGTTCTCTACTAATGAGAGGCAGAGTGCTTTGTCCTTTTTATTCTTATTCACTCTGCTTCATTTCTATCTTCTCACTCCTATTTTGATTTCTCATTGATTTGGTGTTGGCCTGCTGTGCCCATAAAGAAGGGTTGTCCCTGTGTCTGTTTAGGCCTGTTTTTTTTTGTTAGGCAGAGTGTTTTGTCCTTTTTTTATTCTTGATTCATTCTGCTTCGTCTCTATCTTCTCACTCCTATTTTTACTTCTCATTGATTTGGTGTTGGCCTGCTCTACCTATAAAAGAAGGGTCCGGGGTTGGTCGCTTGCCTTCTTCACTCTATTTTTATTTTTTTATTTTTCATTTTTTCTTTTAAAGTCATGGAATTTTTTTTTCAGACTCGGTCTCAATTTCTCACCACATGATCTAGAGTTGTAATTTTCGTGCAAAATTTATGACCGTCCGCTGCGCGTGACTTCCTTTTGATGTTTGTGTGCGCCTGATCTTTTTGTTTGTGCCTGGGCTTGGACTAGGTTGGTCCTTTTATGTCTGTGTCTGTGTGGTTAGTACCAATTGAAGAGTCAAAGGCAAGCATTTTTCCCAAGTATTTTCTGTTCGCCACTCTATACTCACTCTCTTTTGATTTTTTCCCTAGTTTTTTTCCATCTTTTTCTTTTGGTTTTCAAAATTTTGTTTTTTTTCTTTTCATTTTTATCATAAAATTTATGATTTTTAAATTTTATAAGTATATTTTGAAATGACTCGTTCTGCGGGCTGCAGCTTTTCTCACTTTATATTGTGGGTGCGGTTCAGTTTTTATATAGACTAACATGACTCGTTGCTTTCTCCCTTTGTTCCGTTGAAACGGTTTAACTTTTTATTTTGCTTTTATTTATATTTTGTTTGTTTTATTTTTTATTTTTTTAGTTTTATGTAGTTGTTTCAGTTACAAGTCCATCCTTTACTCGCATTTAAGTCCATAATTTGTTTCATTCCAGTTGCAAGCCTATCCTTGACTCACAACTTGGCATGTAGTTTATTTTTCATCCAAATCACAAGTTCATCCTCAACTCACAACTGTGCTCGTAGTTTGTAGTTGTTCTAGTTGCAAGTACACCCTTGACTCGCAATCCATATCGTAGTTTTGTGTACTTGTCTCAATTGCAAGCACACCTTGTTATTTTGTGAAGTTATTCTTATCGGCGACGCTCGGATTGGATGACTGGCTTCCCTAAAGCTGTTCGGGGACACGTCCGAACATACCTACACATATTTGGTGTGTCCAATTTGGAGTATAGTGCGTCGAGTTGCCCCAAGTTAATAACCACTCGACGTAAACCGAGGACTTTTTTACTGTTCTGACCCTTGTCTTAAAGTTTAGCACGATTTGACCCGTGTTTAAAACTTTTTTCAGATCTGACCCAAACCGAGACACCAACATCCGCGGCGTTCTGCTTGCACTGAAGACGTCGCGAACCGTGGTGTTTAGGCCTGGCCCGCCTCCCTGGTCAGCAGTTTGACCGTCCGACGTGGCAAAGGGGTAAACCGGCCCGAGCCGGCTCGGGTGCAGCCCAACCCACCCAAGACGCAGGAGGCGTCTTCCTCCTCGCGGCGGCGCGTACAGAAGCTCTGCTTCTCTCCTCCCCTCACCCAATCTCCCCCAAATCGGCTATATTCTTCATCAAAAGTGCGGATCTGAGCCCCCCCCCCCTCCACACATCTTCCTTGAGGTATTCTCCACCGGTTCCTCCAATTATTTTTGGTTGGAAACTTTTATTTTTGTGGCATTAATTCATACTTGTTGGAACCCTATGATTCATTTTGTTTGCACTTTTTTGAGAAAGGGGAGCCCATGTCATGTGGGTATGATGTATACTTTAGAAGAGAAGGCATGTGTTTATATGGTTGGATTGAGACGACAAGGCATTTGTGGTAGGGTTGGGCATTTTAATCTTTGTTGATATGTATATGGATTTAGATAGATGATTGCTTGAAAGAGAATCTAATTAATTTGTGTATTTTGTATGCTTGATTCTCATTGAGATACGGTCATATAATTAGGATGTTATATTGAGATTTTGATATGTTGTGTTGCCATTGAGATATGTTGCCATTGAGATTTTATCATATATAGATAATTGGTCTTGTTATCTTGACATTGAGATATGTTGCCCCCTGCATTGAGATTTTGTCATATATAGATAATTGGTTTTGTTATGTTGCCATTGATATATGCATTTATGTTGATGTTGTTATGCCGAATATATGATATGTAGGATGTTATATAGTGTTATGTATATTTAATTTGTTCATGCTTGATTTGTAGGATGTCGGGTGTGAAGGAAATATGCCCTAGAGGCAATAATAAGTTGTTATTTATATTTCCCTATATCATGATAAATGTTTATTATTCATGCTAGAATTTTATTAACCGAAAACTTAGTACATGTGTGAATACATAGACAAACATAGTGTCCCTAGTATGCCTCCACTAGATTAGCTCGTTAATCAAAGATGGTTAAGTTTCCTAGCCATAAACATGTGATGTCATTTGATAAACGGGATCACATCATTACAGAATGATGTGATGGACAAGACCCATCCGTTAGCTTAGCACTATGATCGTTTAGTTTATTGCTATTGCTTTCTTCATGACTTATACACGTTCCTATGACTATGAGACTATGCAACTCCCGAATACCGGAGGAACACTTAGTGTGCTATCAAACGTCACAACGTAACTGGGTGATTATAAAGATGCTCTATAGGTGTCTCCGATGGTGTTTGTTGAGTTGGCGTAGATCGAGATTAGGATTTGTCACTCCGATTGTCGGAGAGGCATCTCTGGGCCCTCTCGGTGATGCACATCACTATAAGCCTTGCAAGCAATGTGACTAAAGAGTTAGTTGCGGGATGATGCATTACAGAATGAGTAAAGAGACTTGCCGGTAACGAGATTGAACTGGGTATGGTGATACCGCCGATCGAATCTCGGGCAAGTAACATACCGATGACAAAGGGAACAACGTATGTTGTTATGCGGTTTGACCGATAAAGATCTTCGTAGAATATGTAGGAGCCAATATGAGCATCCAGGTTCCGCTATTGGTTATTGACCGGAGATGTGTCTCGGTCATGTCTACATAGTTCTCGAACCCGT
The DNA here is from genome assembly GCA_021605145.1 of Aegilops bicornis. NCBI lineage: Eukaryota > Viridiplantae > Streptophyta > Magnoliopsida > Poales > Poaceae > Aegilops > Aegilops bicornis. The sequence continues at coordinate 771,789,733 of CM038673.1, read as the reverse complement.
AGGGTCCGCACGCTTAATGTTCGATGACGATTTGTATTATGAGTTTATGTGATTTGATGACCGAAGGTTATTTGGAGTCCCGGCTGAGATCACGGACATGACGAGGAGTCTCGAAATGGTCGAGACACAAAGATTGATATATTGGACCATGTTATTCGGACACCGGAAGTGTTCCGGATAGTTTCGGGTAAAACCGAAGTGCCGGAGGGGTTACTGGAACCCCCAGGGAAGTAATGGGCCTTAGTGGGCCTTAGGGGAGAGAGAGGGCAGCGGCCAGGAGGTGGCACCCCCCCAAGGGGAGTCCGAATAGGACTAGGGGAGGGGGACGCGGCCCCTCTTTCCCTCTCCCTCCCCCTCTCCTTCCTTCTTCCCCCCTTTCACCAAGTGAAATCCTACTAGGGCTTGGAGTCCTAGTAGGACTCCACTCCTTGGGCGCGCCCCCTAGGGCCGGCCGGCCTCCTCCCTCCGTCATTTATATACGGGGGCAAGGGGGCACCCTAGAACACACAAGTTGATCTTTTAGCCGTGTGCGGTGCCCCCCTCCACAGAAACACACCTCGGTCATATCGTCGTAGTGCTTAGGCGAAGCCCTGCGCCGGTAACTTCATCATCACCGTCACCACGCCGTCATGCTGACGAAACTCTCCCTCAGCCTCAACTGGATCAAGAGTTCGAGGGACGTCACCGAGCTGAACGTGTGCAGATCGCGGAGGTGCTGTGCGTTTGGTACTTGGATCGGTTGGATCGCGAAGACGTTCGAGTACATCAACCGCGTTACTAAACGCTTCCGCTTTCGGTCTACAAGGGTACGTGGACATACTCTTCCCGCTCGTTGCTATGCTTCTCCTAGATAGATCTTGCGTGATCGTAGGAATTTTTTTGAAATACTACGTCCCCCAACAGTGGCATCCGAGCCAGGTCTATGCGTAGATGTTATATGCACGAGTAGAACACAAAGAGTTGTGGGTGATAATAGTCATATCGCTTACCAAAGATGTCATACTTTGATTCGGGCGGTATTGTTGGATGAAGCGGCCTGCACCGACATTACATGACTGCGTTCATGAGACTGGTTCTACCGCCGTTCTTCGCACATAGGTGGCTAGTGGGTGTCTGTTTCTCCAACTTTAGTTGAATCAAGTTTGACTACGCCCGGTCCTTGTTGAAGGTTAAAACAGCACACTTGACGAAAAATCATTGTGGTTTTGATACGTAGGTAAGAACGATTCTTGCTAAGCCCGTAGCAGCCATGTAAAACTTGCAACAACAATGTAGAGAATGCCTAACTTCTTTTTGCAGGGCTTACTGTGATGTGATATGGTCAAGACGTGATGATATATAAATTGTTGTATGAGATGATCATGTTTTGTAAAAGTTACCGGCAATTGACAGGAGCCTTATGGTTGTTGCTTTATTGTATGAAATGCAATCGCCATGTAATTGCTTTACTTTATCACTAAGTGGTAGCGATAGTCGTAGAAGCAATAGTTGGCGAGACGACAACGATGCTTCGATGGAGATCAAGGTGTCAAGCCGGTGACGATGGTGATCATGACGGTGCTTTGGAGATGGAGATCAAAGGCACAAGATGATGATGACCATATCATATCACTTATATTGATTGCATGTGATGTTTATCCTTTATGCATCTTATTTTGCTTAGTACGGCGGTAGCATTATAAGATGATCTCTCACTAAATTTCAAGGTATAAGTGTTCTCCTGAGTATGCACCGTTCTGACGGTTAAATGCGTCTTGAGACACCATGTGATGATCGGGTGTGATAAGCTCTACGTTCACATACAATGGGTGCAAGCCAGTTTTGCACACGCAGAATACTTGGGTTAAACTTGACAAGCCTAGCATATGCAGATATGGCCTCGGAACACTGAGACCGAAAGGTCGAGCGTGAATCATATAGTAGATATGATCAACATAGTGATGTTCACCATTGAAAACTACTCCATCTCACGTGATGATCGGACATGGTTTAGTTGATTTGGATCACGTGATCACTTAGATGATTAGAGGGATGCCTATTTAAGTGGGAGTTCTTAAGTAATATGATTAATTGAACTTTAATTTATAATGAACTTAGTACCTGATAGTATTCTGCATGTCTATGTTGTTGTAGATAAATGGCTTGTGCTACTGTTCCGTTGAATTTTAATGCGTTCCTAGAGAAAGCTAAGTTGAAAGATGATGGTAGCAACTACACAGACTGGGTCCGTAACTTGAGGATCATCCTCATTGCTGCACAGAAGAATTACATCCTGGAAGCAACGCTAGGTGCAAGACCCGCTGTAGGAGCAACGCCAGACGTTATGAACGCCTGGCAGAGCAAAGCTGATGACTACTCGATAGTTCAGTGTGCCATGCTTTACGGCTTAGAACCGTGACTTCAACGACGTGTTGAACATCATGGAGCATATGAGATGTTCCAGGAGTTGAAGTTAATATTTCAAGCAAATGCCCGGATTAGAGATATGAAGTCTCCAATAAGTTCTATAGCTGCAAAATGGAGGAGAATAGTTCTGTCAGTGAACATATACTCAAAATGTCTGGGTAGCACAATCACTTTACTCAACTGGGAGTTAATCTTCCGGTTGATAGTGTCATTGACAGAGTCTTCAATCACTGCCACCAAGCTATAAAAGCTTCGTGATGAACTATAATATGCAAGGGATGGATAAGACAATTCCCGATGCTAAAGGCTGCAGAGGTAGAAATCAAGAAGGAGCATCAAGTGTTGATGGTTAACAACCACTAGTTTCAAGAAGAAAGGTAAAGGGAAGAAGGGAACTTCAAGAAGAACGGCAAACAAGTTGTTGCTCAAGTGAAGAAGCCCAAGTCTGGACCTAAGCACGAGATCGAAAGTGCTTCTACCGCAAAGGGACTGGTCCTTTGGAAGCGGAACTGCCCCGAGTATTTGGCGGATAAGAAGGATGGCAAAGTGAAAGGTATATTTGATATACATGTTATTGATGTGTACCTTACTAATGCTCGTAGTAGCGCCTGGGTATTTGATACTGGTTCTGTTGCTCATATTTGCAACTCGAAACAGGGGCTACGGATTAAGCGAAGATTGGCTAAGGATGAGGTGATGATGCGCGTGGGAAATGGTTCCAAAGTCGATTGATGCCATCGGCACGCTACCTCTACATCTACCTTCGAGATTAGTTTTAGACATGAATAATTGTTATTTGGTGCCAGCGTTAAGCATGAACATTATATCTGGATCTTGTTTGATGCGAGACGGTTATTCATTTAAATCAGAGAATAATGGTTGTTTTATTTATATGAGTAATATCTTTTATGGTCATGCACCCTTGATGAGTGGTCTATTTTTATTGAATCTCGATAGTAGTGATACACATATTCATAGTATTGAAGCCAAAAGATATAAGTTTAATAATGATAGTGCAACGTATTTGTGGCACTACCATTTAGGTCATATTGGTGTAAAGCGCATGAAGAAACTCCATGCCGATGGGCTTTTGGAATCACTTGAGGCTTGCGAACCATGCCTCATGGGCAAGATGACTAAGACTCCGTTCTCCGAAACTATGGAGCGAGCGACAGACTTATTGTAAATAATACATACTGATGTATGCGGTCCGATGAGTGTTGAGGCTCGCGGCGGGTATCGTTATTTTCCGACCTTCACACATGATTTGAGCAGATATGGGTATATCTACTTGCTGAAACATAAGTTTGAAACATTTGAAAAGTTCGAAGAATTTCAGAGTGAAGTGGAAAATCATCGTAACAAGAAAATAAAGTTTCTACGATCTGATCGTGGAGGTGAATATTTGAGTCCCGAGTTTGTTCTTCATTTGAAACAATGCGGAATAGTTTCGCAACTCACGCCACCCGGAACACCACAGCGTAATGGTGTGTCTGAACATCGTAACTGTACTTTATTAGATATGGTGCGATCTGTGATGTCTCTTATTGATTTACCGCTATCATTTTGGGGTTATGCTTTAGAGACGACTGCATTCACGCTAAATAGGGCGCCATCTAAATCCGTTGAGACGACACCATATGAACTGTGGTTTGGCAAGAAACCGAAGTAGTCCTTTCTTATAGTTTGGGGTTGCGATGCTTATGTGAAAAAGCTTCAACCTGATAAGCTCAAACCCAAATTGGAGAAATGTGTCTTCATAGGATACCCAAAGGAGACTGTTGGGTACACCTTCTATCACAGATCCGAAGGCAAAATATTCGTTGCTAAGAATGGATTTTCTATAGAAGGAGTTTCTCTCTAAAGAAGTGAGTGGGAGGAAAGTAGAACTTGATGAGGTAATTGTACCTGCTCCCTTATTGGGAAGTAGTTCATCACAGAAATCAGTTCCAGTGATTCCTACACCAATTAGTGAGGAAGCTAATGATGATGATCATGAAACTTCAGATCAAGTTACTACAGAACCTCGTAGGTCTTCCAGAGTACAGTCCACACCTGAGTGGTACGGTAATCCTATTCTGGAGGTCATGTTACTAGACCATGATAAACCTACAGACTATGAGGAAGTGATGATGAGCCTAGATTCCACGAAATGGCTTGAGGCCATGAAATCTGAGATGGGATCCATGTATGAGAACAAAGTGTGGACTTTGATGGAGTTGCCCGATGATCGGCAAGCCATAGATAATAAATGGATCTTCAAGAAGAAGACTGACGCTGACGGTAATATTACTGTCTACAAAGCTCGACTTGTTGCAAAAGATTTTCGACAAGTTCAAGGAGTTGACTACGATGAGACTTTCTCACCTGTAGCGATGCTTAAGTCCGTCCGAATCATGTTAGCAATTGCCGCATTTTATGATCATGAAATTTGGCAAATGGACGTCAAAACTTCATTCCTGAATGGATTTCTAGAAGAAGAGTTGTATATGATACAACCAGAAGGTTTTGTTGATCCAAAGGGTGTTAACAAAGTGTGCAAGCTCCAAATGATCCATTTATGGACTGGTGCAAGCCTCTCGGAATTGGAATAAACGTTTTTGATAGTGTGATCAAAGCATATGGTTTTATACAGACTTTTGGACAAGCCTATATTTACAAGAAAGTGAGTGGGAGCTCTGTAGAATTTCTAATATTATATGTGGATGACATATTGTTGATTGGAAATGATATAGAATTTCTGGATAGCATAAAAGGATACTTGAATAAGAGTTTTTCAATGAAAGACCTCAGTGAAGCTGCTTATATATTGGGCATTAAGATCTATAGAGATAGATCAAGACGCTTAATTGGACTTTCACAGAGCACATACCTTGATAAAGTTTTGAAGAAGTTCAAAATGGATCAAGCAAAGAAAGGGTTCTTGCCTGTGTTACAAGGTGTGAAATTGAGTAAGACTCAATGCCCGACCACTGCAGAAGATAGAGAGAAAATGAAAGTCATTCCCTATGCCTCAGCCATAGGTTCTATCATGTATGAAATGCTGTGTACCAGACCTGATGTGTGCCTTGCTATTAGTTTAGCAGGGAGGTATCAAAGTGATCCAGGAGTGGATCACTGGACAACGGTCAAGAATATCCTGAAATACCTGAAGAGGACGAAGGATATGTTTCTCATTTATGGAGGTGACAAAGAGCTCGCCGTAAATGGTTACGTCGATGCAAGATTTGACACTAATCCGGATGACTCTAAGTCACAAACCGGATATGTATTTATATTGAACGGTGGAGCTGTCAGTTGGTGCAGTTCTAAACAAAGCGTCATGGCGGGATCTACATGTGGAGCGGAGTACATAGCTACTTCAGAAGCAGCAAATGAAGGAGTCTGGATGAAGGAGTTCATATCCGATCTAGGTGTCATACCTAGTGCATCGGGTCCAATGAAAATCTTTTGTGACAATACTGGAGCAATTACCTTGGCGAAGGAATCTAGATTTCACAAAAGAACCAAGCACATCAAGAGACGCTTCAATTCCATCCGCGATCTAGTCAAGGAGGGTGACATAGAAGTTTGCAAAATACATACGGATCTGAATGTTGCAGACCCATTGACTAAGCCTCTCTCACGGGCAAAACATGATCAGCACCAAGACTCCATGGGTGTTAGAATCATTACTATGTAATCTAGATTATTGACTCTAGTGCAAGTGGGAGATCAAGGAAATATGCCCTAGAGGCAATAATAAAGTTGTTATTTATATTTCCTTATATCATGATAAATGTTTATTATTCATGCTAGAATTGTATTAACCGGAAACTTAGTACATGTGTGAATACATAGACAAACATAGTGTCCCTAGTATGCCTCTACTAGACTAGCTCGTTAATCAAAGATGGTTAAGTTTCCTAGCCATAGACATGTGTTGTCATTTGATAAACGGGATCACATCATTAGAGAATGATGTGATGGACAAGACCCATCCATTAGCTTAGCACTATGGTTTAGTTTATTGCTATTGCTTTCTTCATGACTTATACATGTTCCTATGACTATGAGATTATGCAACTCCCGAATACTGGAGGAACACTTAGTGTGCTATCAAACGTCACAACGTAACTGGCTGATTATAAAGATGCTCTACAGGTGTCTCCGATGGTGTTTGTGGAGTTGGCATAGATCGAGATTAGGGTTTGTCACTCCTATTGTCGGAGAGGTATCTCTGGGCCCTCTCGGTGATGCACATCACTATAAGCCTTGCAAGCAATGTGACTAAAGAGTTAGTTGCGGGATGATGCATTACAGAGCGAGTAAAGAGACTTGCCGTAACGAGATTGAACTAGGTATGGTGATACCGACGATCGAATCTCGGGCAAGTAACATACCGATGACAAAGGGAACAACGTATGTTGTTATGCGTTTTGACCGATAAAGATCTTCGTAGAATATGTAGGAGCCAACATGAGCATCCAGGTTCCGCTATTGTTTATTGACCGGAGATGTGTCTCAGTCATGTTTACATAGTTCTCGAACCCGTAGGGTCCGCACGCTTAACGTTCGATGACGATTTGTATTATGAGTTTATGTGATTTAATTACCGAAGGTTATTCGGAGTCCCGGATGAGATCACGGACATGACGAGGAGTCTCAAAATGGTCGAGACATAAAGATTGATATATTGGACCATGTTATTCGGACACCAGAAGTGTTCCGGATAGTTTCGGGTAAAACCGGAGTGTCGGAGGGGTTACCGGAACCCCCCAAGGAAGTAATGGGCCTTAATGGGCCTTAGGGGAGAGAGAGGGCAGCGGCCAGGTGGTGCCCCCCCCCAAGGGGAGTCCGAATAGGACTAGGGGAGGGGGGCGCGGCCCGTCTTTCCCTCTCCCTCTCCCTCTCCTTCCTTCTTCTCCCTTCCACCAAGTGAAATCCTAGTAGGACTTGGAGTCCTAGTAGGACTCCACTCCTTGGACGCGCCCCCTAGGGATGGCTGGCCTCCTCCCTCCCTGCTTTATATACGGGGGCAAGGGGGCACCCTAGAACACACAAGTTGATCTTTTAGCCATGTGCGGTGCCCCCCTCCACAGAAACACACCTCGGTCATATCGTCGGAGTGCTTTGGCGAAGCCCTGCGCCGGTAACCTCATGATCACCATCACCACGCCATCGTGCTAACAAAACTCTCCCTCGGCCTCAACTGGCTCAAGAGTTCGAGGGACGTCACCGAGCTGAACATGTGCAGATCATGGAGGTGCCGTGTGGTCGGTACTTGGATCGGTTGGATCGCAAAGACGTTCGACTACATCAACCACATTACTAAACGCTTCCGCTTTCGGTCTACGAGGGTATGTGGACACACTCTTCCCGCTCGTTGCTATGCTTCTCCTAGATAGATCTTGCGTGATCATAGGATTTTTTTTGAAATACTATATTCCCCAACAGGGTGAACGTTGGTACGACGGTCTTCATAAAGGGTATGACAAAGAGCATCGTGCTCGGGACATTGAGAATCACCTGGTAATATTCAATCTATTAGAATTCTTGGTTATTACTTATCAGTTTTGCTAGGCACTAACCATAATGCAATGCTATTTTGCAGGAACTAAAACCTATGCGCATGAGGGATCATAGTGCCCACGACTGGCCGTGCGACGAGCGGTATGAGCCATACTTCGAGAGATTGGGCTTTCTCCCGTTTGTGCTTCAGTTCAAGCGACACGCTCCATCGATCAACCACGGGGCGATGACCACACTTATTGACCGTTGGAGGCCAGAGACACACTCGTTCCACTTGTCATGTGGAGAGATGACCGTGACCTTGGAGACATGGCGATGATCAGTGGCCTTCCAATCAATGGAGAAGCTTTGACCGGCACCACTGTAACTACTAATTGGCGAGATCGTGTTGGCCAATTGACAGGTATCTTCCCCGTGCCTCCTGAAGAAGGCGAGCGTGACAGTGAGAAAGTGTTGCATCATTGGCTCCGAGAGGAGAGAGGAGTAGTATGCCTTCCGGACGCCAATGAGGTTGTTGTGCAGCGGCACGCCCGAGCTTATATGTGGTATCTGTTAACGAGGGTAGTTGTCGGTGTCAAAACCGGCAGATCTCGGGTAGGGGGTCCCGAACTGTGCGCCTAGGCGGATGGTAACAGGAGACAAGGGACACGATGTTTTTACCCAGGTTCGGGCCCTCTCTATGGAGGTAAAACCCTACTCCTGCTTGATTAATATTGATGATATGGGTAATACAAGAGTAGATCTACCACGATATCTAAGAGGCTTAACCCTAGTAGCTAGCCTATGGTATGATTGTTGTTCGTCCTACGGACTAAAACCCTCCGTTTATATAGAGACCGGAGAGGGCTAGGTTACACAGTCGGTTACAATGGGAGGAGATCTACATATCCGTATCGCCAAGCTTGCCTTCCACGCCAAGGAAAGTCCCATCCAGACACGGGACGAAGTCTTCAATCTTGTATCTTCTTAGTCCAGGAGTCCGGCTATCCGGACACCCCCTAGTCCAGGACTCCCTCAGTAGCCCCCGAACCAGGCTTCAATGACGATGAGTCCGGCGCGCAGATTGTCTTCAACATTGCAAGGCGGGTTCTTCTCCAAATTCCGTGTACCTGTTGAATAGTGTCCAGCTTCTCGTGAATATTGTGCTCCTTGGCTTCCACGCCCAATAATGGCCGTCTTCCACGTGTCAAACGAATGTGAAAAGCCAGGGTGTTTTTACATTTACCCCCTAGCTGCGCAAATGAGCTGCCTATAAAAGAGACGAGGATTCAGATCCGAATCACACCATCTTCCCTTCGCGAGCGTTCATCGGAGCGCATCCGACAAAAATCCATTCCATCATGGCCAGTCGACGCAACTCCTCCTCTCTCCCTCCCAGTCCTCAGCCTGGAGATTGGGAGAGATGTTCCGTCCCGCACAGCGAGCTAGTGACGCTCCAAACCAAGGGATTTCTTCCCCCGGCCTCCATGGTCCCGGTTCGAGCCGGGCTCGCCACCTATAATGGCGGAAAGCAGGCGGAGAGCGTCCCCAATCCCTCCAAAGGAGAGCGGGTATGCCTTGTCCCTTATTTGATAAGAGGGCTCGGATTTCCAATTCATCCGTTTCTCGGGGCTCTGGAGTTCTCTGACCTCCAGCTTGCACAACCTTACGCCTGCCTCCATTTCATATTGCGGGCTTCGTAGCCCTCTGAGAGCTGTTTTTGGGCATCGAGGCTCATTTCACGCTGTGGAAGAAGCTGTTCTGCCTTGTGCCCCGTTCTCAGGAGGGGTCGATATATCAAGTGGGCGGAGCCGAACTATGGCGCATCGCCGGGACCGGATATCTATCCGGAACCCCAAGGAAGGCGTCCAAAGACTGGCCTTCAGAATGGTTTTATATAGAAGACGTCCCCTGCGGACCTGTTGGATCGGCCTCCCCGAGTTCAATAATGCTCCATTGAAGAAGCGCCTAAGCTGGCGTCCACGGAGCCCTGAGAGGGAAAATGACAAGGACGTCCTTTACCTGATGAGCCGGATAAGGTTGTTAGCTCATTCCGGACTGACCATAATCGGAGTCATGGCCACATGCATTATGCGGGGGGTGCAGCCGCTTCAGTATAGAGGCCACCCCATGTGGGATTTCAACGGGGAGGATGATGCCACCCGCTGCGGCCGTAAGGGGCCGGGATCGGTTGCTGCTCTGACGAAGGCCTTGTCCGCATTGTACAAGGGAGAAGAGGAGGAGTTCCTCCGTGTCAATCCACAGGACGGATTTTCTATGTACAATCCTCCAAGCTGGGTAATTAAGCGGACACTTCTTTTTGCCCATCTGTTCCATATTCCCATTGTAAGTGCATCTAGTGCCACCCCTAGTTGGTTTTGGAGTATTGACGACAAATGTGGTTGAGGGACTAATGCGTTTGTGAGAATTGCAGGATAACGCATGTAGTGTCCCTCATTGATTCGGTTTACCTACCGGAGACGACCCCTAAAAATGTATGAAGACATTGAAGACAATGGTGGTATGTGAAGATATTCACATTGAAGCCTATGACATGAGAAGACATTGAGTGAAGACTATGGAGCGCGAAGACTGTGTTGTTTCGTTGTTTCCTTTCCTCTTTGTTGAGTCGTAGGAACCACCGTACTGTTAAGTGGGGTCCAAGTGATCATAGTCAGAATGATTGAAGTGATGCTCAACCCAATCTTCGAGCGAAGATAATGAGAGCAAAACTTATCCAGAGCTGGATGAGTCAGCTTTGCTTGTAGCCCAAGTAAAGTTGCCATGATTGTTTGAAATCTGACCGTTGGAACACGTGTCGGTTCCTTAGTGACCAGGTCATTTCGGACATAACAGGTCGGGTTGCCTAGTGGCTATAAATAGCCCACCCCTACACCATAAATTGGTGGCTGCTCAGAGTTAGTGCACGACTTTTGTCGTTTGAGAGCAACCCACCTCGAAGCCTTTGAGAGAGAGAAATCCTTGCGAGGACAAAGCCCAACACCTAGAGCCAAAGAGTGTTAGGCATCACTGAAGTTTTCCTGTCTGTGTGACCTGAAGACTTATTACACTTGAGGACTGTGAATCCTCCAGCCGGTTAGGCGTCGCGTTCTGAGCATCCAAGAGTCATTGTGGATTGCCGGTGAACGCAGTCTGTGAAGGTTCGGAAGTCTACCTTGAAGACTTACCAGAGTGATTGGGCGAGGACTGTGTGTCCTTAGCTCAAGGGGAATAAGGTGAAGACGCGGTCTTCTGAGTTGAATCTCAGCCTCCCTAACCAGATGTACAGTTGTCACAGCATCTGGAACTGGTCCAACAAATCCTGTGTCTTCAACTAGTGACTGGTTCTATCCCTTCCCTCCTTTACCCTAAGTTTGTCTTCTTGAAGTCATTGCTTATATGCCTTATCTGTTTGACTTCATTGCTTGACTACTTTTGTTGATTGGCTTCATACTATCTTCCATCCTGATCCTTACTACATAGCTGCTATTAGTCTTGTCCGTTCACATTATTGCATACTTGTCTATGGCTTGCTTGTTGTAGTTTATCTTCCGCTGCATATCAATTAGGTCATTTCATTTATGCATCTTCGAAACATCCGTGTTTTGAAGACTTTCATAAAAATCGCCTATTCACCCCCCCTCTAGTCGATAACTAGCACTTTGAATTGGTATCAGAGCAAGGTACTCCCTTGTTCTGTGTGATTCAGTTTAACCACCTGGAGTTTTAGATATGTCGACTGCAGGGATAATCAAGGTCTCCGCTGCTTGCCCCGTGTTCGATGGAACTGACTATCCTTACTGGAAGAATAAGATGCGCATGCATCTTGAAGCCATTGATGTCGACCTCTGGTATGTCGTCAAGAATGGCGTTCCTAAATCTGGTGAAGGTGTCACCCCTGCTGATGTCAAGAAGTTCATTCAACTGGACTCCACTGCAAAGAACATCATCTGTGGTCATCTGACCAAAGGACAGTATGGCCGTGTGAGTGCTCTGAAGCGTCGAAGCTAGTGCTGGACTGGCTATCCAAGGTCAACGAAGGCGTCTCAACCCAGAGAGATCAAAGAATCAGTGTTCTTCGCAACCTCTTCAACCGCTTCAAGAGAAACGACAATGAAAATGTCCAGCTCACGTTTGATCGCCTCACTGACATCACAAATGAGCTTCTTGCTCTCGGCGCCACTGAGGTCACCAAGCATGAAATCGTCAAGACACTACTAAGATCACTTGACAGCTCTTTTGACACCCTTGCCCTCATGATACAAGAACGTCCGACTTCAAGACACTCGATCCGTCGATATACTTGAGAGGCTCAACACACATGAGTTCCAAATTTATCCGAGAAAAGAGATATCTATGGTCCAAACTATGGCCGAACTTCGCGCTTTGAAGGTAAAAGTTGTTTCCTCATCGAAGAAGAATCTGATTGCGGTTCTGATGATCCTGAAGACATTGGAAAGGAACTTGCTATGCTTGTGAAGAAGTTCCAGAAGTTCACTAGGAAGAAAGGCTTCAGAAAGTCTTCACGATCCAGCTCAAGAAATGATGAAGCTTCCACTCAAGACTACAAGAAGAGAACCTGTCACAAGTGCAAGAAAACTGGACACTATATCTCTGAGTGTCCACAGTGGGACAATGAGAAGAAGAAGAAGAAGAGCAAGGAATATGATTACGATGACAATAAAAAGAAGAAATCTTCAAAGTCTTCTTCCAAGTCTTCATCAAAGTCTTCATCGCATAAGAAGAGCTCATCCGGCAAGGCTCGTGCTTTTGTTGGCAAGGAAATGGATTCAGAGGAGGAGTCCGCTCGAGGAAGTGGAGGTGGAATCAAGAGGAGTCCGACCAGGCGTTGCAAGTCCGCTTTAGCCACAGCCTATGTTGCCAAGTCCATCTTCAACATCAAGACAATGACTTCTACACCAACGCTGAAGCTAATGACAAGGACGACCCTGCTCCCACCTATTGCTTCATGGCACGCGGTGCCAAGGTAAAATCACGTGATGCCTACTTTCAAACATCAAGTGAAGATGACTCTGATTGTGAATCCAAACCCAGCTACAAAACACTTGCTAAAATTGCAACTGAACAACAAAGAGCTATGGAACATACTCAAAAACTGTTAGACAAAAGCGATGACCTGTTGGACGCGGAAATGACACGTTCACCATCCTTAGTTGAAGACGTTAAAAATCTTCATGCTAAGTACCAAGAACTTGAAAGTCGTCATGAAACGCTATCAACTACTCATGAAAGGCTCTCCTATGATTATCTTCAAAGGAAGCAAGAGCTTGAGAAATTGAGAGCGGCTCATGAAGATCTTCAAAAGAGAATGAGTCACTTCGCTCAATGCACTGGGCCCGCTTCGGGATGAATTTGAACCACCATGTCTAAAATGCCTTGAGCGTGATATAGCTACCTCTGTTCTTTGAATGTTCAACCGCTGCCATCGTTGCATTGTCTTCAACTACCAATGTGGTAACTAACCCCTCTGCGGAGGATACCACTGCCATTGCTGATGAAAATGCTAGGTTGAAGACATTGCTTGAAACAGGGATGTATAAAAGTCTGAAAGGGCATCAGACACTTTGCGATGTCCTCAAAAAGCATATTCTGAACCGAAACCCTAGGAAAGAGGGTGTTGGGTTCGAGAGGAAAATGAATGTTGATGGTTCCTCTTTGGAAGCCCGAGCGGTATCCCAAAACCACATGGGTTGCTGCAAAGGGACCTTCGATGGATCCATCCACTTTATCTGGCTTTACCTGCTAACCCTATTATCATTGATGAATCCTTTGATGCAAACTATAAGCTGTTAAAGAATCGTAATGGTGAAGTGTTTGCGGTATATTGGCACTAACTGCAGGAATGGACCGCCTATGAAGAAGATCTGGGTTCCCAAAAGTTGTCTTGAGAATCTTCCAGTGAATGTCATCATGACACCACCTGGGAAGAAGACAAACCCAGACCAAAGGCGTCATATGGTCCAAAGGCTTCATACAGACAGAGGACTCACTTGAGTCACCCTAACGCCAATGTTTTGCAGGGAAACAATACTCAAATTTATGAATATGAGCGTGTGTCCTCAAACCGCTATGTTCATAGAACTAAGAACTTTTCTGCTTATTCATATGAGTATCACTCATCTCCTGCAAGGCTATTTGCTAGGGCTCCAAAGCCGAAATTCTCAGATGTTGCACTTAGACTCATTGCTTCTAAGCCACCCCTGAAGATGTGAGTGGTTAAGATGAATTAACTCTCTTTGCAGGAAAGGGTCTCCACCGAAAACCAAAGGCGTCGATGCTATTCTTTGGGGACCTAAAACATCTTGTAGGGCACAAGATCAAATGCCCAAATGGTCTCACTATGTATTTTGTTCCTGAATCGTTTGCCATTCATCCTATCAGTCCTAATCTTGATTTAAGCTTCAATAATCCACTTGCCGTCAAATATTTATGCTTCACAATGCTCTTGGTGAAGCCTATCCCCTAACTTTCTTTGTAGGGTATGACACCTCATGCTTCGAATGGATAATGGACAGTGGATGCACTAATCATATGGTGGTGATCGAAGTCTTCTCATGGACTCAACCTTACGTCCATCAGACAAGAGTCACATCACATTTGCTGACACTGGTAAAAGCAAGGTATTGGGTCTAGGTAGAGTTGCAATCTCAAAGGATCAACACATGGATAAAGTGATGCTTGTTGAGTCCCTTGGTTTCAACTTAATGTCTGTCTTAATGCTTTGTGACTTGAACATGATTGTGATATTCAGAAAATATCGTTGCCTTGTACCAATGGAATCTGACAAGTCTCTAGTCTTTGAAGGGTATAGGAAAGATGATCTATACATGGTAGATTTCTCAGCAGGTCCACAGCTTGCCGTATGTCTTCTTGCAAAAGCGTCAGAATGCTGGCTCTGGCATCGGAGGTTGGGGCATGCTGGAATGAGGAACTTACACACACACTCGCCAAGAAGAAGCATGTCATAGGCATCGAAGGTGTCAAGTTCAAGAAGGATCATTTGTGTGGTGCCTGCGAAGCTGGAAAGATGACTAGGGCAAAGCACCCCTCGAAGACAATCATGACGACATCTCAACCCTTCGAGCTGCTTCACATGGATTTGTTTGGCCCTACTCATTACTCTACCCTCACAACAACTGCTTGTCTCTATGGCTTCGTCATTGTTGATGACTACTCAAGATACACATGGGTGCACATAATTCTCTACAAGACTGAAGTGCAAGATGTCTTGAGACGATTCGCCAATCGAGCAATGAACAATTATGGCGTCAAGATCAAGCATATCGTAAGTGATAACTTGACTGAATTCAAGAACACCGGACTTGATCTTTATCTGGATACCATGGAATCACTCATGAGTTCTTCGCTCCATACACACCCCAAAGAAATGGCATCATGGGGCGCAAGAACAGAACCCTCATTGAGATGGCTCGAACAATGCTCGACGAGTACAAGACACCAAGAAAGTTCTGGCACGAAGCCATTGATACAACTTGTCACGTCATCAACCGTGTTTATATCCATAAGCTTACGAACAAAACATCCTATGAGCTCCTTCTTGGCAAGAAGCCAAATGTCGCCATTACTTGAGTATTTGGGGCTAAGTGCTGGATCAAGGATCCTCATCACAAGTCAAAATTTGAACCCAAAGCTCACGAAGGCTTCATGCTCAGTTACGGAAAGGACTCACACTCTTACAGAGTCTACAATCTCTATCTCTACAAAATCGCCGAAACTGTAGATGTGCGATTTGATGAAACCAATGGTTCACAAAGAGAGTTCCTGCCAAGCACACTAGACGAAGCTCCACCCAACGAATCTATCAAGCTAATGGGAACTGGTGAAATCATGCCTTCTGAAGCACAGCCTGAAGAGGAACTTATCATTTCTGCACCTAACCAACCTGAAGACAATGCTCAGCCTGAAGACAATCCTCCCAATGATGACAATGATCAGTATGAGCAAAATCTTCGTCCAGTTCATCCTCGTGTTGCAAACGAAGTACAGATTGAGAAGATAATCGATAGCATCAACGCACCTGGTCCGCTTACTCTCTCAAGAGCAACACAGCTAGCAAATTTCTGTGGGCACTTTTCCTTTGTATCAATATCGTAACCCAAGAAAGTTCTTTGAAGCTTTTATGGAACCGTAATGGATTCAAGCTATGCAAGAAGAACTTCAACAGTTCAAGCTGAATAATGTTTGGGAACTTGTCAAGCGTCCTGACCCTCGCAAGCATAACATTATTGGCACCAAATGGATATATCAAAACAAGCAAGATGAGCATGGTCAAGTCGTCAGAAACAAAGCAAGGCTTGTGGCTCAAGGATATACTCAAGTTGAAGGAATTGACTTTGATGAAACATTTGCTCACAGTAGCTAGGCTTGAAGCTATTCCCATACTACTAGCCTATGCTAACCACCACAACATCTTGCTCTATTAAATGGATGTGAAGAGTGCATTTCTCAACGGCAAGATTGAAGAAGAAGTATATGTCGCTCAACCACCTGGCTTTGAAGATCCAAAACATCCTGATATGGTGTACAAGCTAAATAAAACACTGTATGGCCTCAAACAAGCTCCTCGCTACCGTATGATACAATCAAAGACTTCACGAAGAGCAAAGGCTTCAAACCTGGATCCCTTGATCCCACACTCTTCACGAAGACATATGATGGTGAACTATTTGTATGCCAAATATAAGTGGATGACATTATCTTCGGTGCACCAACCGTAAGTATAGTGATGAGTTTGGATACATGATGCAAGAGCAATATCGGATGTCCATGATGGGAGAGCTCAAATTCTTCCTTGGTCTTCAAATTAAATCAAGAAAGAAATGGCATCTTTATATCTCAAGAAAAATACCTCCAAGATTGTCTCAAGAAGTTTGGAATGCAAGAGTGCAAAGGATACACGACGCCAATGCCGCCAAACACCACTTGGGTCCCACGACAATGGTAAAGAGTTCGATCAAAAGGTATACCGCTCCATGATTGGTTCCTTACTTTACCTATGTGCATCTAGGCCAGATATTATGCTTAGTGTTTGCATGTGTGCTTGATTCCAAGCGGCACCAAAGGAATCGCATCACTTAGCTGTGAAGCGAATTCTTCGATATTTGGCTCACACCCCAACACTCGGATTATGGTATCCAAAGGGCTCAAAATTTGATTTAGTTGGATTTTCGGATGTTGATTATGCTGGTGACAAAGTGGATCGCAAGTCTACATCAGGCACATGTCACTTTCTGGGACGATCACTCGTCTGTTGGTCTTCAAAGAAGCAGAATTGTGTGTCACTCTCAACTGCAGAATCTGAATACATTGCTGCTGGATCTTGTTGTGCTCAGCTTCTATGGATGAAGCAAACTCTCAAGGACTATGGCATCAATCTGACACAAGTACCTCTTTTCTGCGACAACGAAAAGCGGCATCAAGATTGCCAACAATCCAGTCCAGCACTTTCGAAGACAAAGCACATTGAAATTCGTCATCATTTTCTCGGGGATCATGTCATGAAGAAAGATATTGACATCATTCACGTCAACACCAAGAGCAATGGCGAGATATCTTCACAAAGCCCTTGGATGAGAAAAGGTTTTGCAAGTTACGGTGTGAGCTAAATATCTTGGAATCCTCAAATGTCCTGTGATCAAGCACACATCCTAACACTTATGCATGTTGATGACTTAGATGTGCAACACACGAAGTAACGTATGTCTTCAATCTAATGAAGACTTACACTCTGAATGTGAATACATTAACATGGAATTTGACTTCGGAGCGCCACGATAATTGTGCGCCGTGTCTGGGTCTAATACTTCCTATACGGTGGGTAACGCCACCACCAAATTTCTTTGTTTGAAGTGTTTCACTCATGGCGTTATTTCTTGAAGCTATTCGCATTTGATTTGACTTCAACCTATTTTCATGATTTTCTTCACTATGATGATTTGGTTGCTGTCTGATATATATATATATATATATATATTTCTGTCCTCTACAACATTCACTTATAGCTATGTCTTCAAGTTGAATCTTTTGAACTAAGTGAATGTGATCGGATCCCAATCTCTCTATGCTTTCTATCTCAAACTCTATCTGTCAAAATCATATGCATTCTCTGAAACTGTCGAATGTCTTCTCTACGTCCTTGTCAGCAGAAGACACAGAGACAAACTTTAAGTCTGTTTTAAATGATTCATCATTACTGTTGAACTCCGGAGAAGCCGGAACGACCCTCCGACAAACCGGGCGGGCGTGGGAACGTGGGACATCTCATTGTATGTTGCATGCGTGCCACGTGCCCCTCAGATGTGAACCGCCAGGGGCACCTGAGTAATTGCGCTGCGCCGCACACCTCGTTATAAATACCTGTCCCCTGCGGTAAAGAAACTCTTCTTCCACCTCTCCACCTCGTCAAAACCCTAGCGCCACCGCTAGCTCTCGACGACGCCGGCAATGAAGCGCTTAGCTGCCGCGACTTCTCCGACGCCGTCCTCACGCCGGCCGCGAACATCTTCTTCTCCGCCGCCGCCGTAGGTGTCCTCCGTCGCCAAGTTAGGGCACGGTGGACTGAACTGCTCGACCTCCTTTTCCTTCCATCTAGCAGTTCTTCGAAGCGGTAAATATATCTCTATTTTTACCATCTTTTTGATCTTCAAGATTCATCCTACTTGCCAAAAATGGTTTCTGCCCATACAAAGTTAGATCTATTCTGTCTGCATCTCGTCTTTGCTTAGTATATTCACTTAAGCTTCACAACTAGTTAGATTCCTCACTTGTACCTATTCACGGATTCGTACAAATCTGGAACCAACTCTCAGCGTATAAGTGAATGTCTTCACATCATGAGGTCAATGTCTTCAAACCGATTTATCTTCAAAATCTTCTGAGAATGCATATGACCTCTTCCCCTTCCCTCGCGTCTCTAGTGCTATCACAGGTACATGTCCGTGGGAGAATCCCTTGGTTCTCATAGTCTGCATTCGTTTGCAGAATTCTTATAGCATCAAACCAACTCTCCCGAAGCCAGTTCCTGTCTGTCAACCAAACGCAAGCCTTTGAAGCCTTTGATTGTGAAGCCAGTCAGTTTGAAGCTCATGGCTACAGATAAATCAGTTAGGAAGGGCGGCAGACAGCGTCGTGAGGGAGCCTCAAAAGATCTGCCTGATGACCTCGCAGAGCTGTACAAGACAGATCCTGAAGAAACTTATAATCAGCGCAAGACACGAATCCAATGGATTCGACGCTATTGGGCTGAACAGTGGTTCAAGTACAATTTCGTCACACAAGAATATGCCGAGAAGAATGCCATCAGAAGCCCTTGGGGTGATATTTTGTTTTGAGGCCTCCCTCCCAAGAGCATGGCTGAAGCTATTGCACAAGGTTTCTATCCTTGCATGGTCCATGGACCTCAGCCTGAAAATGCCGACCAGCGTCTTTGCTCACGGTGTCGCGATGACAATCTCTTCAAGCGCAACTTCCAAAGACGCTAAGGCTTCTGCAAAGGAAAACAAGAAGTCATTGGGATTAGACTTCAACCCTGGTCCCTCTGCTCCCCGTGCTGACGGCTCACGTGACGCTGAACCCAATGTCATCGGACCCTTTTCGAACCTTGAAGGCCTCATCACTTATATTCTGGTCCAAGGTACCAAAGTGGATCACTCTGATGACAATGATGACTCTGATGAAGCCCTAGCTCCAGCTCCTGCTCTTGCTCCAAAGCCGCAGAAACTTAAGAAAGTCAAGGCTCCAAAGTCAGCTGCTCCTCCAAAAGCTTCTCGTGAAGTCACCGCCACTGCACCTCCCTGAAGCCGATTACGCAGTCGAGGATCAATCCCACATCTCCAAGAAGGCGGAGAAGAGAAAGAAAAGTGTCAAGAATACTGAATCGACATCGACCCTGCCGCCATTCTGCGTGAAGAGCACATTGATCATCAAGTGATGACGATCTTCTTTGGCGATGATGCTCTTGAGCAGCTTATCAAGAGCAAAGAAGAAGCAGAAATCTTCAACAACTTGCCTCTCTTTGATGTGGCAATCATTCATCACTTCATTGATGAGTGGTTTGACACACCAAACATCAGCTTTGAAGATCTGCAACTTCCAATTGGCCTCAGCGTCTCTTTCAACGTCGCCATTGCTTCTGAGCTAGCTCTAGCTCAGCGGATTGTTGAACTGAAGCACAAAATTGACTATGAGAAGGCTCAGTTCAAGAAGCATATGGCTGCACTCAGTGTGCAAGACGTCAAAAACTTCAAGGTCATGCTGCACGACCTCAAAGAAAACTTTCTCAAGAAGCGTGAAGAAGACAGAGGCTCGCGTGAGCGCATGAAGGCTCTGGCTGACAAGTGTGTGCTTGCCTACAATGAGGCTGAGAAGCGCAAGGCACTTGGCCGTCCTGGCATCGACCCCAGGATGGACGCAAAGAAAAAGAAGTCTTCGGCTGACCAAGCTGCACCTTCAAGGCAGGAAGAGCCCCGCATAGTCTTCCCAAGCAGCATGACTGGCTCGAAGCCAAAGGTACCGTCAACTGCTTCTGAACAGAAAAAGACGAGGGCTGCCGAGGCTGAAGCCAGAAAAAGGAAAAATCCTGACGCCTCTGATGCTGCTCCCTCCAAGAAGAAGCTAAAGACCAAGAAGAATCGGGCTGCTCCCACAGAGCCCTTGATTGTTGAACCCATTTCTGTGGTTCGTCCCGCGTCTGCAACCCAAGAACTTCGAATGACTGTTCATGAGCCTGCTTCCACAGAGGCTCATGAAGCTGAAGATATTCCAGCAGTCGATGCCCTCACTGCTGAAGACATTGGTCACCATGACAATGTTGAAGATGATGAAGTTCTTCCTCAAATCGAGTACAATGTGGTATCATCGCCTGTTTGTACGAACAGCGAACTCATCAGCATTGGTCGTCCTCTGACGCCAATTGCTCAGGATGCTTCATGGGCTGATCGCTCGCAACAACAAGACTCCCCCAGTACTCCCCAACAGCAACACCAAGAAGAAGAGGAAGACTTTGAGGCCCAGGCAACCCCATCTCCAAAGGCGTCGCCAGCATTTCGCAGGCTTCGCAAAGGTCAAAGGCCTCAAGTGCCTCTTCCGAGCGTTCCAGAAGGAGAAGTGCACCACCAACCTGTTGCACGTCAAGTGTTTTCAGAAGCCACTCCAACTGTGAATGTCTCTGAGTCTGAAGCCAAAGCTGCTGAAGACAATCCGGCTGCATCAGCCGCTGACTCCCAAGAAGAAGAAGAAGAACGTGTTCCTACACCCCAGAATGGTGGAAGAAGTGATCCCCGATATCAACGTGCCAGTGCCCGACCCTCCAGCTCCTCACGTGGAGGTTGAACACAATGCGGCTGCCACCTCCAACACCAATGAAGCCAATGACGTGGTCATGGCTGAAGCCAATGTGGAGCCTGTCCCAACTGCTCCTGAAGCCAATGAGGCAATTGCTCCCGAAGCATCTGCTGAGCAGCCTGAAGCCTCAGTTGTTGCCACTGCTCCAGTTCCGCCACCAAGGCCCTACACAATCGAGCAAGCATACGACTATGGCGATCTAGTCACAGTAAGATGGCCCGTTCTGGTCCCTACGCCTCATGCCTCCGGTCCTCAATACGACTATCATATTGCGCATAGGCCTCCGGTCCAGAAGCCGAAGCCAAGACTGCCAAGGTTTCCAGGAACTGCCACCTCAACTGGTTCTTTCAATGCAAATGGCTTCAAAGCCCACAATACCTTCTTTGACAGTGCAAAGAACCCCTACAAAAGGCCAAGGATCTCATCTGACCGGTTCTGGAGCTATCAGCAAAGAAGCTATTACTCCTGTGTTCTGTATGACCAAGGCCGCATTTTCCCTCATATGCACCTCGACACTGAAGCCATTGCCGGACTGCCGTGCTTAGAAGAAGCACTTGATTGCTTTCATGATGCAGGCCTGCTTGGCTTCGTAACAGACAAAGAGCACTGGAATGAAGAATTAGTGCTTCAATTCTTTGCCACACTCCACATCCGCGGCTACAACAGGGATACGAAGACATGGGTTCTCGAGTGGATGACTGGAAGTGTCCATCATGAAGCCAAAGCTCTTGATATCATTGAGCTCACAGGCCTACCCACTCCCGGAGAGCTGTTTGAACCTGGATGTCAACTCCACCGCGATGCCTTGGAAAGCATATTTCATAAGCCAGAACCCGACATGAGTCGATCTTTGAGCATGATGAAGCCATCGCCACATGACGCTGAATACCCTCAACACTTCTTTGTTGATGACCTTGAGTATCTGCCTCATACCATATATCACATCATACGGCGAACTCTATGGCCAATAAAAGGGCATTCATCGTCTGCAAAGCTTGAAGGAGCAATGAAGACATTGGTCTTCTACATCCTCAATGGCATCAGCTTCAACACGCAAGATTTCTTCATCCGACAACTGGCTGCATCTGGATCTGATCTGTTTGGTCTGAAGTTCTATGCTCCATGGGTCATGCGCCTCATTAAGATGCACTCAGCTATCAACTATCAACCCTCCGCCGCAATCATCTGATCTTTCTACCAGAGGTTGATATGTCTGTTGAAGCCATATACCCTGAGCCTGCCAAAACCCCACTAAGTCTTCAGAACGCAGATCACCACAGCTTCTCTCAACCTATGGAAGGCGTCCAAGCAGTATCTCGTGTCTATCCCCTGGCTGGGAACACCCGTCTGCCTCATCGTGCACGGACTGAAGCCACTGAGAGCACAATTGGCCAAAGGCCTCGGAAGCGCTCTTGAGTCCTCAATGATCGAGAACTTCTTGTGGCGCTGCATCAAAAGCAAGATAAGCATCACTCCTGGCTAAAGCGTCAAATGCAAAGCCTCTTGGTGGACGTCAATCGCATTCGCAATCTTGCCACCAAGAATGCCTTTGTCACTCACGAGACTTGTCGGCGGTCATGGAAGAGTTTGATCCTGCTCAGTGCTGAAGCTGATCTTCAAGACGATGGCTTCACTGAACGTTTCAAGTTTGACTCCACTCCTCCACGGAATGCAGTCCTACGGCGAACTCCATCTCTTGAAGACTCTGACTATTCTTCCTCCGCGGCAACGGTCAATGCCAGAGTGATCGATGATGAAGCCGATGCTACTTCACCGCCCCCTACTTCTGCATGAACCGACACTGCGCCAAGATCGTCTGCACCGCCAACCAACAACGACAACCCTGCTGCATCATCTTCTTCAGAAGAGGACGAGTAGATGCTCTATGTCTTCAAACCTTTTTGGTCCTTACTGACAAAAGGGGGAGAAGCATATGAGTTTGATAGTCTTCAAGCGGGTTCATATGGGCGGTTGCACTATATTTTGCCTAGTGTTTACAACTCTCGTTTTGATACATTTGGTTCTTTGAGTTGTAACACTTAAACTCGATGGTCGTCTGCTACTTATTTGCTTTACTCTGGTGCGATGATAAATTCCGCATGCGATGATAACTTCCGCACTTAGATCATTCTGCAGACGTCCATTTTTCATTATGCATGTCATTCTCTTAGCTATATTATCTCATGCATGATGAATTATCTTCATAAGTTGAAGAGGATCTCCACAAGTACAACCTGCCATGTGCATTAGCATTCCAAAAGCAAACTACTTATATGCACATCTTCAGGGGGAGCCTTTGCCACTTATGAAGACAATTCCTATCCTTTACAATTTCACATATTTTATCCTCGTTGAAAACTTCAACCAGTTTGTCATCAATCACCAAAAGGGGAGATTGTAAGTGCATCTAGTGCCACCCCTAGTTGGTTTTGGAGTATTGACGACAAATGTGGTTGAGGGACTAATGCGTTTGTGAGAATTGCAGGATAACGCAGGTAGTGTCCCTCATTGATTTGGTTTACCTACCGGAGACGACCCCTAAAAATGTATGAAGACATTGAAGACAATGGTGGTATGTGAAGATATTCACATTGAAGCCTATGACATGAGAAGACATTGAGTGAAGACTATGGGCCGAAGATCGTGTTGTTTCGTTGTTTCCTTTTCCTCTTTGTTGAGTCGTAGGAACCACCGTCTTTGTTAAGTGGGGTCCAAGTGATCATAGTCGAGAATGATCAAGTGATGCTCAACCCAAATCCTATGTCTTCGAGCGAAGATAATGAGAGCAAAACTTATCCAGAGCTGGATGAGTCAGCTTTGCTTGTAGCCCAAGTAAAGTTGCCATGAGAGTTTGAAATCTGACCGTTGGAACACGTGTCAGTTCCTTAGTGACCCAGGGTCATTTCGGACATAACAGGTCGGGTTGCCCGGTGGCTATAAATAGCCCACCCCTACACCATAAATTGGTGGCTGCTCAGAGTTAGTGCACGGCTTTTGTCGTTTGAGAGCAACCCACCTCGAAGCCTTTGAGAGAGAGAATCCTTGCGAGGACAAAGCCCAACACCCGAGCCAAAGAGTGTTAGGCATCACGAAGTTTTCCGTCTGTGTGACACGAAGACTTATTACACTTGAGGACTGTGGAATCCTCCAGCCCGGTTAGGCGTCGCGTTCGAGCATCCAAGAGTCATTGTGGATTGCCGGTGAACGCTGCTCATGAAGGTTCGGAAGTCTACCTTGAAGACTTACCAGAGTGATTGGGCGAGGACTGTGTGTCCTTAGCTCAAGGGGAATAAGGTGAAGACGCGGTCTTCTGAGTTGAATCTCAGCCTCCCTAACCAGATGTGCAGTTGTCACAGCAACTGGAACTGGTCCAACAAATCCTGTGTCTTCAACTAGTGACTGGTTTTATCCCTTCCCTCCTTTACCCTAAGTTTGTCTTCTTGAAGTCATTGTTTATATGCCTTATCTGTTTGACTTCATTGCTTGACTACTTTTGTTGATTGGCTTCATACTATCTTCCATCCTGATCCTTACTACATAGCTGCTATTAGTCTTGTCCGTTCACATTATTGCATACTTGTCTATGGCTTGCTTGTTGTAGTTTATCTTCCGCTGCATATCAATTAGGTCATTTCTGTTGTCTGTCTTCGAAACATCCGTGTTTTGAAGACTTTCATAAAAATCGCCTATTCACCCCCCTCTAGTCGATAACTAGCACTTTCACCCATAGTTAAGTACCTTATCTTGTGATTTCGACGCAGGAATTGCGCCAGGCCGTGAAGGATATAAACAGCCCTCCTCCACAACCCGGGCATCCGGAACGGTCCCTCGATCCGGCCTCCCAAGATGATCCGGACATATCCGTGGAGCTGATCGATGGGGTATTTTACCAACTGAGCATCGACAATGCCTTGGTCGCCATTACGACCGATTACCCCGGAATACTTCCTGCCTCACAGGTAACTGAGACCGAAGTCCCAATACTTTGAAAATGATCCATCCGTGCTTATTTTTTATCACCGTATACCAATGGTGTTTTGCAGGGGGAGCCCTTGAGGCGGAAGGCCGAGCCTGCGGTGGCTAGCCAACAAGGGGCAGCAAGGCCCAACAGGTTGAAAAGAAGTGCGGTCCGGATTGAGACGCCGGCGCAACGGTATGGCATGCCATCTTATTCCCAGGTTTTATTCCCGGAAGGCATACTAACGCTCGTGCTCTCTCCAGGAAAAAGAGCGCTCGCCGGACTATATCCGGAGAGGTTGCCAATCGAGCCTCCACCAGCCAGGCTCCAAAGCCCGTCCGTGCGGAGGCAAACACGAGGCGTGCGTCAGACGCTCCTCCGACAGAGGATGCCAACAGACTATCTGCCACCAATTCCGAGGTGGAGAGTGCCATGAATCACAGGCGTCGCCGGACAGTTCTTCGTGACGCATGTTTCTCCCAAGAGGCATTGGATGCCTTTAATTCTGGAGATGCGCACCTCCGTGCCGCTCAAAATGGTCTAGCCAGAGCCACGAAGCAGTATGTGAAAGACATATAGGTGAGAAAATTTTGATGGTTATATATGCCAGTAGCCCCCGAGACTTGAAACAGTTATAATAACTGATTTAAGGATCATTTGTTATGCAGGATCTTACAAAAAAGAATACCCAACTGTCCCGGGAGCTGGAAGAGTGCAAAGCCCAACTTGAGGTCGCACTAGCCACTTGCAGGGGAGGCCAAGGAGACCCCTCTCAGTAATATACGCTTGAAAGATAAGTATGTTGTGAAGTGCGAAGCGTGTGTGTAAATCTGACAATATCATTGCAGATGGCGCCGGAGTGGATCCGGACAAGCAACAACTCTTGCGCCGGTTAAAGGCCGGCGAGAGCGTGCTTACGAGGGTGAGGCAGGAGAAGAATAATCTCCAAGATGCCAACACCCAGCTGGGCGAGGAACTAAAGGATGTTCGTGCTCGTTGCCGGACTCCGTGAAGGAGAATCGACGGCTTCGACGCGGCATGTTTAGTAAGTGCTTGAACAAACTTTGAAAAAGAGTTCGCGAGGAAGTCGACTAACAGAGTTATGTCTGTAGGTATGCTCACAGGTCGTCCTGCAGAGGAAATGCCCGGTTCTACGGGTGACATTCTTCCCGAGCTCTTACAACTGCACGAACGAGTTTGGCAGGTGATGAAAGGCGTCGCCCATGCCCTGTGGCCATCTGTCTCCCTGCCCGAAGGCCTTGGAGAGCTTGCAAAGAGGCTTAAGGGAGCACGGCGGCGCTTCCGATTATGAAAGATATCGGCCTGCCGTCAAGGCGCCAGGGAGGCCTGGGCCATGGTGAAGACGCGGTACACGAAGGCTGACCCAAACCACATGGCCGAGGTCGGACCTGTGGGGCCCGATGGGAAGGAGATCCCTGTGAGTTTAGTGTACGACCAAGTAGAATTGGCCGCAAAGTATTCCCAACAGATCGTAAACTAGACAGCCTATTAGATGGTATTGAGGAGGAATATGCCCACTCAAATTGACTATGTAATTTAAGATGACATGTGAAAATGCCTTCTAGCCGGATTGTAGATCGTTTGTCATGGCGGACCTTTTCGCTTCAACCTCGGGACCCTATAGTCCGGTGTGTCCGAATAACCTCGCGGTTATGTAAGAACCGCGGCATGCGTGAAGACCAGGCGTAGGGGTCATTAGTGCTTGAACAGACAAGTGCCCAACTAGTTATGTTATATTACATGGTTAGTAAGAAACATCTTCTAGGGATAATAGTTCCGTTAAGGGTTCCTTTCCTTGGGAGGCATGCCCTAAAGTGCATGTCCGGACTGTAAAAAAAGCAGAAAAGCATCCGGGGGCAGATAAATAAACAAGTGAGAAATCATCTTTAGTTCACCGACCGAATATTCTCTTAAGAACGCTAGCTTTCGGCTTCACCCAGTCTGAGGTACACATCCGGCTGACCCGATAGTAACAATCGCAGAGGTGCTCCCTTTACCGCCTAGCCGAACAATCGGGAATGTAGGGGTAAGCACAGGAGCCAGGCAACCCAGCTTGGCCAAAACTTAAGTCATATCGATGCATATAATGGTGAATAAAAGGTACATGCGGAAGTGTGACACATGTGTTGAGCATGAAGCCCGTATAAATAAGCTTCTGTTAAAGGAGCCCCCAGGTATAATGAGCGGATAGCATGTCAAGTGTGTGCGAACAATGCGCGAACGAGCCTTTAAAGGCTGTAAGAGAAAAAGAGGGAGAAGGAGAGAAATATAAGACAGCTAATGTGTAAAAAATAGACAGAGGAAGGAGACGAACTCAGAATCCGGCGCTAGGCGTAGAATCTTCGGAGACGGGCTGCGTTCCATGGGTTCGGCTCGAGTCAGTCAGGACTTGGTCGATAATAAAGGGACCTTCCCATTTGGGCTTGAGTTTGTCCTTTTTCTTGTCCGGCAGGCGTAGAACTAACTCGCCAACATTGTAAGTTTTGGCCCGTACTTCTCTGCTTTGATATCTTTGGGCCTGCTGTTTATAGAATGCGGAACGCGCTTTTGCCACGTCACGCTCCTCCTCCAAGGCGTCCAAACTGTCCTGCCGATCGAGCTCGGCTTCTCTTTCTTCGTACATGCGCACGCGAGGTGAGTCATGAATTATGTCGCAGGGCAGACTGCCTCTGCGCTGTATACCATAAAGAATGGTGTGAATCCGGTGGTGCGATTCGGCATGGTCCGCAGCCCCCAGAGTACGGAGTCGAGCTCCTCTACCTAGTGCGTGTTAGATTCCTTGAGGGACCGCACTAATCTGGGTTTGATGCCGCTCATGATTAGACCATTTGCTCGCTCGACTTGACCGTTAGTTTGAGGGTGATAGACTGAAGCATAGTCGAGCTTGATGCCCATGTTTTTGCACCAGAGTTTGATTTCGTCGGCCGTGAAGTTCGTGCCGTTATCAGTGATGATGCTGTGGGGGACGCCGTAACAGTGTACGACCCCTGATATGAAGTCTATCACCGGTCCGGGCTCGGCTGTCTTAACAGGCTTGGCCTCTATCCATTTGGTGAATTTATCCACCATGACCAGTAGGTATTTTTGCTTGTGGGTTCCTCCTTTAAGGGTTCCAACCATGTCAAGCCCCCAGACCGCAAAGGGCCAGGTGATGGGTATAGTTCGGAGGGCGGTGGGTGGCATGTGGCTTTGATTAGCAAAGAGCTGGCAACCGACGCATCGTTGGACTAAGTCCTGAGCATCTGCCCGGTCGTCGGCCAATAAAATCCTGTACGGAAGGCCTTGCTTACAAGGGCCCGGGCTGCGGCGTGGTGCCCGCCGAGTCCGGCATGAATTTCAGCCAGAAGATTCCGCCCTTCCTCTTCAGAGATACACCTTTGAAGGACTCCGGTGGTGCTTTTCTTACAAAGCTCTCCCTCATGGACTTTATAGGCTTTAGATCGCCGCACTATGCAGCGTGCCTCGTTTTGGTCCTCGGGGAGTTCCTGCCTGGTTAGGTAGGCTAGGAATGGTTCCGTCCACGGGGCAATGACTGCCATTATTACGTGGGCTGAAGATGTTACTTGCCGTTGGCGAGCCCCCAATTGTGTCAGAATTTTCGGTGTCGGGCAGTGCGGTTGGGTCCGGGCTGTTATTTCCGGACTCCCCTTCCCATAATATGGATGGCTTGAACAGCCTCTCTAAGAAGATATTTGGGGGGACGGCATCGCACTTTGCGCCAATGCGTGCCAAGACGTCTGCTGCCTGATTGTTTTCCCGAGCTATATGGTGAAATTTGAGCCCTTCGAACCGAGCTGACATTTTTAGGACGGCGTTGTGATATCGCGAGGTTCGAATCCCCGCGCACGTCTAGGCGTTGAATGCCCATGGAGACTGCCATCCGGAGACCATGTAGAAGGCCCTCGTATTCGGCTGCGTTGTTGGAGTCCGTATACATTATCTGGAGTACGTATTAAACTGTATCTCCTGTCGGGGACGCCGTCGAGCAGCCAAATTTCCAGACCAGCCAACATTTTGGAGCCGTCGAAGTGCATGATCCGGTTGGAATATGTGCCGTACTCTATAGGGAGTTCGGCTTGATCCATTCGGCGACGAAGTCGGCCAAAACTTGCGACTTAATGGCTCGCCGTGGCTTATAGGTTATGTCGAACGGGAGGAGCTCAATGGCCCATTTGGCAATCCGGCCCGTCGCGTCTCGGTTGTTTATAATGTCGTTAAGAGGTACTTCGGAGGCTACTGTTATCGAACACTCTTGAAAGTAGCGTTGCAGCTTCCGGGATGCCATAAACACCGCGTACGCTATCTTTTGATAATGCAGATACCATGACTTGCATGGAGTGAGGACAGTGGACACATAGTAAACTGGTTTTTGAAGGGGGAACTTGTGTCCGTCCGTTTCTTGTTCAACAACGAGCACCGCGCTTACAACTTGATGAGTTGCCGCGATGTATAATAGCATTGGTTCGCCCATGTTGGGCGCGGCCAGGACCGGGTTTGTTGCCAATATGGCTTTTATTTCTTCGAGTCCGGCCGTGGCGGCATCCGTCCACTTGAAGTGTTCGGTCCACCGGAGGAGGCGATAAAGGGGTAATGCCTTTTCTCCCAAAGAACGGGAGATAAAGCGGCTTAGAGCCGCCACACATCCAGTCAATTTTTGTATTTGTTTGAGGTCCTTTGGGATATCCAATTGTGACAGAGCTTGGATCTTGGCTAGGTTTGCTTCAATTTCTCTACCGGTTACAATGAAGCCCAAGAGCTTTCCGGCTGGTACGCCGAAAACACATTTCTCCGGGTTAAGCTTGATGTCATATGTTCGGAGATTATCGAATGTGAGCCTCAAGTCGTCTACTAGAGTTTCGACATGCTTGGTTTTGACGACCACATCATCTACGTATGCCTCCACTGTTTTGCCGATCTGGTTTGCCAGACATGTCTGAATCATGCGCTGATATGTTGCACCGGCGTTTTTGAGCCCGAAGGGCATTGTGTTGAAGCAGAAGGGGCTGTATGGGGTGATAAATGCCGCTGCGGCTTGGTCAGGCTCTGCCATCTTAATTTGATGGTAGCCGGAGTATGCGTCGAGGAAACACAATGAATCGTGTCCTGCGGTAGCGTTGATAATTTGATCGATGCGGGGAAGGGGGAAGGGATCTTTTGGGCAAGCCTTGTTGAGGTCCTTGAAATCAACGCATAGGCGCCAGGATTTGTCCTTCTTTGGTACCAGCACCAGGTTTGCTAGCCAATCCGGATGTTTTATATCTTTGATGAATCCGGCCTCCAGAAGTTTGGCTAGCTCCTCTCCCATGGCTTGTCTCTTAGGTTCGGAGAAACGCCGAAGAGCCTGTTTGACTGGCTTGAATCCTTTTAGGATGTTTAGGCTGTGCTCGGCCAGCCGACGTGGGATTCCTGGCATGTCTGAAGGGTGCCAGGCAAAAATGTCCCAATTTTCGCGTAGGAATTCTCGTAGTGCAGCGTCTACATAAGGGTTTAATTGTACCCCGATGGAGGCCGTTTTTGTAGGGTCCGTTGGGTGGACTTGGAATTTGACTATTTCGTCCGCTGGTTTAAAGGAGGTGGACTTGGATCTTTTATCGAGTATCACATCGTCCCTGTTCACCATGGAGCGCAGCGCAGTCAGTTCCTCGGCCGCTAGGGCTTCGGATAGTGCCTCAAGGGCTAGTGCGGCTGTCTTATTTTCGGCGCGGAGTGCTATGTCCGGGTCACTAGCAAGAGTGATGATTCCGTTGGGCCCGGGCATTTTAAGCTTCATGTACCCGTAATGGGGTATAGCTTGAAAAATTGTGAATGCCTCTCGCCTTAATAGAGCGTGGTATCCGCTGCTGAACGGGGCCACTTGGAATGTTACCTCCTCGGATCTGTAATTAACCGGCGTGCCGAACACCACATCCAGTGTGATTTTTCCTGTGCAGCACGCTTCCCGACTGGGTATTATTCCTCTAAAGGTTGTGCTGCTTCGCTCAATGCGGCTCTAGTCTATTTCCATTTTTCGAAGGGTTTCCTCATAAATGAGGTTCAATCCGCTGCCACCGTCCATGAGTACCTTGGTAAGGCGAAAGCCGTCCACTATTGGACTGAGGACCAATGCTGCTGGTGCTCGGGCTGTTCGGAATTTAGGTTCATCACTGGCATTAAAGGTAATAGTCGTGTCACTCCATGGATTTATTGTTGCTACTTGGTAGACTTCGGCAAGGCTGCGGAGTGTTCATTTTCGCATATTATCTGATGCGAAAGTCTCGATACCGTACTGGTATCCCTGGGTTGGTGCTCTGTGGATGCTGGGGTTAGAAGCTCTTCGCCACTTTTGGCCACCTGCCGGAGTATCCAACATGCTCTAAGGCTATGAGTTGGTGTGGCGCCCTATGTACTATGAATTTTACAGGGTCCGTTGAGCCATCCCTCCAGTACAGTTCCATGCCCCGTAGGGTTTTTTTTGTTTTTGGTGTTTAACCCAGGTGATTGGCGATAATGCACCCTTTTATTTCGGACTGGGTTTGTATTCAGGGCCGGATTGTCCCAAAATCTTACTTCGGTTTTCCAGGCGCTTTCCATCGCACAGTACTTTTGTACTATGGACGCCAAGTCAGCAAAGCGTGTAATTTCACGGCGATCTATGGCGTTGAGGATTCCCTTGTCCATGCAATTATTGCAGAAGAATGAAATTGCGTCTTCCTCGCGGCAGTCCTTTGTCCTGTTCATAACCAGGAGGAATCTGACCCAGTAATGATGTACTGATTCCTCGGGCTCTTGCCTAATTTTGGATAGATCGCCAATGTTCGGGTGGGTGGGTGGAATTAGATCCGAAACCTCACCCAATCTGAGGCTCAAGGGCCAAGGAGTTTCCGAACTCGGAAGCTTGGATTCTTGGATGTTGTCCAATGAATCTAGCATGTTGCCTGACTCTAAGTTCAGATCTTGAGTGACGTCCTCCCCTCCGCGGGCATCCGGCTTGGAGGGATCGGGAATCCGGACATAGCTAGTCCTTAAGATAGATGAAGGGTCGCCGCATTGTTCCTCCACCACGACAGAACGTGATGACACAGGGAGAGTTAATCTCTCTCAGATCGGGTTTAGGCCCAATCGATCATAGTCTCATGGCGACTCCCTGTATGCGGCGATGTGATCTAGGAGTTCGTTTAAGGAAGAGAGCTCTGTCGGATCTAACTGCTCGGCGAGTTCCGAGTTGACGTGAAGATTGCTTTCGATGACCCGATAAGTCATCATCGGCGCGGCGGCCGAACAGGCGGCCATAAGAAAACCGCCTAGCCGGAGAGTTTGGCCGATAGCCAAAGCTCCTTTATAACAATGCCGTCTTTAAAAGGCGGGATGAGGCATCCTTCCTGATGGCGGCGACACAAAGGAACTCTCAATGAAAGCACCAATGTCGGTGTCAAAACCGGCGGATCTCGGTAAGGGTCCCGAATCGTGCGTCTAGGCGGACGGTAACAGGAGACAAGGGACACGATGTTTTTACCTGTGTTCGGGCCCTCTCGATGGAGGTAAAACCCTACTTCTGCTTGATTAATATTGATGATATGGGTAGTACAAGAGTAGATCTACCACGAGACCAGAGAGGCTAAACCCTAGAAGCTAGGCTATGGTATGATTGTTGTTCGTCCTACGGACTAAAACCCCCCGGTTTATATAGAGACCGGAGAGGGCTAGGGTTACACAGAGT
The DNA here is from genome assembly GCA_021605145.1 of Aegilops bicornis. NCBI lineage: Eukaryota > Viridiplantae > Streptophyta > Magnoliopsida > Poales > Poaceae > Aegilops > Aegilops bicornis. The sequence continues at coordinate 771,756,779 of CM038673.1, read as the reverse complement.
CGGCTACAATGGGAGGAGATCTATATATCCGTATCGCCAAGCTTGCCTTCCACGCCAAGGAAAGTCCCATCCGAACACGGGACGAAGTCTTCAATCTTGTATCTTCTTAGTCCAGGAGTCCGGCCAAAGGCTATAGTTCGGCTATCCGGACACCCCCAAGTCCAGGACTCCCTCAGTAGTGTTCCCAGATTCTACCGGTAATAAAGCCCAGTGGATATTCTTGTACCTACTAAGTGACTGGGACCGTAAGTACAGTTGGGGTTCAGGAGCACTAGCATACTTATATCGTCAGGGAATTAGTAACCAAATTGTCAATTTGTTTGCATTTGCAATTTCGCCGACCTCTTATGAACAGTTTCTGAATTTGCAGCTCGGCGAGGCATGTCGTAGGAAGAAGGGCACATCTGGTATGGGTGGCTTTGTTTGGTGCCTTCAGGTTTGGATGTGGGAGCGGATGCCCGTTGGACATCCCGAGAAAAACAAGACACCTCCTGAAGGATGGATCCCACATGAGAGGAGGCATGGAGAAGATCCTTGGCGGTTTCCGACCGTCGCCTACTGTTGGGAGATGGCAAATGTGTACAAAGGCAGCTCGATTGCGCAAACAAATGCTACATCAACGAGCTGGATATGTTGACTCATAAGCAGGTAATGATAACTTACATAAGAGCACATCAATTGTGATGGAACCGTGTACTTAACTAGTATCATCTTGTGTTGTAGGTCGATTGGATACCATATGATGCCGAGTGTGATTTCCGGCTGAACGAGATGTGCACGCGTGATAGGAAGATTTGGCGGGCGAGATGCCCACTGATATGCTTCTATGCTGTCGAGTGGCACTACCCAGACCGTGTCGCAAGACAATTTGGGAGAAGGCAAGGGACACCATGGGATGAGAGTTACGAGACAAGCCAATATCTGCATCAGTGAGACAGTTGTAGCTTTGCATATATAGTAGAGCATTATCAAAGACATTTCTTGCTAATGCTTTCATCTTGTACATAATTTGCAGAATTAGTCGAAGAAATAACCGGGAAACTTTGACTTGGGCCATCAAGCACTCCGAGTGGATAGATTTGTGGAATCAAAGAGCAGCCCTAGTGGAGAAGGAAAGAAGACTCCATAGTGATTCATTATACGAAGAGCACTTGCGGGACGTTACCGGTTGAAGCTAAAGCCCGGTTGGAACCGTTCGGAATTGGAAGAGTTGGATCGTGAGAGCGGGTATATGGACTTCAATGTAGAAACGAGAGACAACGAAGGGACACAACTTGACTACGCACAATTACACGACCGAGTGGTATGCTCCACACAATTAGAACCTACTTCGAGTGCATTTACATGTACTTCAAAGATAATTTTCATGATCTTCATTTTGCAGGGCATGGAGTTATTGCATTGTGTTAACGAGGCTGGTGTAGCACTTGGTGAATATGAGGAAGTGGATCATCTGAGAAATCTCTTAGGAAAACAATAAAGGTATATGTTATCTCTGTTCAAAAACCTCCATCTTTGCACACTTTTTACTTAGTCTAGTATTTGTTATGTTGTAGAGTTTCGTGAGTCGGTTCCACAAGATGGCAGCTATGCTCTCTTGCCATGGAAGTAAAGCCATCCTCACGGCGGGAGCTTCTACTAGCCAGGACAATAGACGACATCGTCGTCTTGTCTTGCAACAAGAACAACAAGAGAGCAACAGCAAGAGGAGCAACTGCAAGAGGAGCCAGAGCAAGAGGATGAGGAGCCAGAGCAAGACGAAGAGGAGTACAATCAAGACAAAGAGGAGGCGTGGGATGTCCCAAATGGATGATGCGCCGCAGCCATCACAGCCCACACAACGCACGCCGCGCAGCAAAAGAGGAAGGAAGAAGTGAATTAGTTAATACTAGATTCTTGCGAACTTTGTTATGTTTGATTCGTGAACTTTAGAAGTGGTGTGAACTTTGCTACCTGAGACTTGTGTTTAATTTGCACTTATGGAGAAGCGTGAACTTTTCTACCTTCATGCTATTGTTTGCTATGATGGCATGAACTATGGTACCTTCTTGCTGTCATCCTGGAAATATTGCTTAGTTTTGCTGTCATCCTGGAAATCTTGTAGAACACTTGCTGTCACCCTGGTTTTGTAGTTTCTGTACAGGGTAGACGCCAGGGTCTGTGACACTCCAAAAATATTCTTTTGGGTTTCTTCAAAAAATTTGTTGGATTTGAAGAAGGTCTTCTAAACCCTTCCAAAAATCTCTCTCAAAAACTTTTTCCCTCTAGCAAGGATTTTATTTTGGCATCTCCTTCAACTCTGGTGTTTGGTTTTTAAACTTTTCTTCTGATTGCCCTCTTCTCAAAATTTCAAAACTTTTGGACTCTAATTTTTTTAAAAAGAAAACCCTAGGAGTTTTACATCTTCTCCAACACTGGAACCACTCATGATTTTTACCATGCACCACATGGTAAAATCTTCCCAAAAATCTCTCCTTCCACTTTGGGCAATCCAAACATTCTGTCTCAACAAGTTCAATCCTTTTCTGAATTTTATTTCATTTATTTCTCCTTCCAAATCTTTTCTGTCCATTATTTTGAGCCTAGGTGATTTGCAAAGCAAGTACCTAAATGCATTTGAGCTTTGACCTCAAACCAACTCCCATGGATAGTCCTTGGTACCCACAACCTAGAACAATCAAGATCCACTCCTCTTCTTTTCAAAAATTTCAAATTTCTGTCTCTGCAAGTTTGGACCAGATTTGTCAAATTTGGTGAAATTCATATCTCCTTTGCTCCAAAAATTCCACAAAAATTCAGGCAGCCTCTAGATGCAATGAGAGGCCCCTCCACCAAAAATTAGCTCAAGGAGAAACTTCCACATGCCAAAATCACTCTGTCGAACACACTGGCCGCACCTTTGTTTCTTTGCGCTTCAATATTGAAGTTTCAGAGTTCAGTGTCGTTTCTCCTCGTCAGACTTCAGTCACGCGTCGACAGTGCACTTGGCACGTTGCTCACAGCCCCTCCTCTCTGTCCGGAGCACCACACAAGCGCTTGGCTCATTCCTGGCGTCGGTGGCGCCCTGGCCCAACCTCGCCGGCATCTTCTACGGCGTCGGGACCTCCCGTGGCGGTCGACAGAAGGCACCACCCCAGCCCGACGCCGTTCTGCGCCGCCCAGCTCTCCCCAGCGCTCCGCGTGGCTCATGCATGCCAGCGCACGACCGCGGCACCGTCGCCGTGGCCCGGAAAGCACAGAACGTGCTCCCACGCCCGACGGGTCCGCACCGCTCCGTTCCGTCGAGCATGCCCAAAGCAACCAAACCCCGGCTCGTTCAGCACTTAAACGGAGTCAGTTGACCTCCACGTCGGCACTCAACCCTAAAACCACCCCGACCAATGCACTGCGCCGCCGTAACACTCGCCGGACTTATCCGTTCATGGAAACCGCCTCGGGCCATCTATAAATGGCACCCCCCGAGCTTGCTCTCGCCCTCGCACAACTCCACCACCTCACGAGACCCCGCCTAGCCACTGGAAGAGCCTCGAGGGGACCTTCTTCCTCGACTCCGGCCAACTCCGTCCGCCTCGGGCTCCGGCAACGTTCTCGTCGGTGAGAACTCCTCCACCGCCCTACTCCTGCCCGTAGCCTCGTGGCACCACTAGGAGGCTAACCCCACCTCAATTTGACCTCCATGGCACTCTCCGACGAGGCCCACGACCACCCGAACCGCCGTCACTTGAAGCAAGCGCCGCCATCGACGTGGTGCTCGCCGGCGACCACCACCACCACCCACCAACGCGGAATGGCGCCCTGAGCACGGAGGTACCCTCCGATCTCCCTACCTCGCCGTGGATCGCCGCCGGCGACCACCGCGGCTCTCGGGCACCGTCGCGCTCTGCCGCCTCTTTCAAATATTCAAACCTGACGGGTGGGACCCGCTCGTCAGCCTCTCTGTTGTTTTTTTTGAACCGTTTTATAAAAGCGTACTCTGGCAAATACGCTTTCTACTCTGAACCGTTTTTCTGCACTTTTCTGCTTAGGCCCCTGAGGGTTTTCTGTTTCATTACAGATGGGTCCTTGGACCAAAACTCTTATAACTTTTTAACAGAAAGGAATTTTTGAGTGATTCTTTTTCTGTCCTCTTCAAAATTTTGTCTAGTTTTTTATCATATTTATTTGGAAAATATTTGGATTACTTTTCTGTACCGCACGGTATTTACGTTAGCGCGTGTGTTTTGTGTACCGTAGATACCGAAGGAGGTGACGGAACCGCGAACTTCACCAAGCTAGACCCCGACTACTCCGAACTAGGCAAGCAATGTTTGAACTTCTGATATGATGAGTGTTTGGGCATGTTTGCATTATTTTTGTATCATGGCACGTTCATGAGCATTTCGATGATAGTTTATCTCGTAAGAGTTGAGGCAAGTGAGTTTCGGAAAGTCCATGAGTTGTTGGAAACATGTTGCATGGCCATAAGTTGGCATGAGTATGGGTAAGATGGCAGTTTTGTAGCATGCCAGGCTTATGCCAGATCGTGACCCAGAGTCAACATAAATCAGTCAAATTCCCGTCCGTCTCCTCTTTCGTACTACCACCTGTTTCCCGCAAGGGATACGGCTTAGTAAGCTGCAAACCACTTCCTGTTACACACCAAATTGAGAGGCCGGGATGAGGGTTCCATGGCCCTGGATTAAAGATTTTCATCCGGTCAGGGGGCATGGGTGTTTCCGGTTGGGACCCAGAGGGGGGCAACCCTTAGAGCGCGCGTAAATAAATTTCATCCCATGCTATTCGAGATTGTGATCTCCCCGTCTCAAAGTTTTTCTTGAACGCTGTCTAGGATGATTCACTGCAACGTGAGGTATGATGGGTGTGTACTGGTTAGCTGTGTTTCCTCCGAAATACCGTCACGGAACTAGTCCTTCGTGACTACGGAAATCCGTTGGCTGTGGACAATTTTGGTACAAACTCTGCAGAGTCAAAATTCCTGAATTCATCTTATTCATGTCCGAGTACCGTGTTCACCTTATCTTATCAAATGTCAGTCTCAGTGACAGAAACTCCTGATAACCATATGAGTGTTAAAAGTTTATTTCCCTGTGAATGGACTAACCCGCTTATTGTCTTGTGAGGAATATTTTCCGTGAGCACCATTTCTTGTCAGTTATGAATAATGAATTATAAGCCCTTTCTGCGATGTCGCTCAGACGTCCGACTGCGGCATTGTTATTATTTATTTTTATAAGCCCTTTCTGCGATGTCGCTCAGACGTCCGACTGCGGCATTGTTATTATTTATTTTTATAAGCCCTTTCTGCGATGTCGCTCAGACGTCCGACTGCGGCATTGTTATTATTTATTTTTATAAGCCCTTTCTGTGATGTCGCTCAGACGTCCGACTGCGGCATTGTTATTATTTATTTTTATAAGCCCTTTCTGTGATGTCGCTCAGACGTCCGACTGCGGCATTGTTATTATTTAATTTTGTTATAAGCCCTTTCTGTGATGTCGCTCAGACGTCCATCATGCATTGTTATTATTTGCTTTTGTTATAAGCCCTTTACGTGATGTCGCTCCGACGTCCATCATGCACGCATTGTCTTTTCTTTCAATATAAGCCCTTTATGAGGTGTCGCTTAGACGCCCGACTGTGGCATGTTTTACTTATTTGTTCACCCTTCGAGGCATCGCGTCAGACACCCGATCGGTTTTGAGTTTATCTTCTTTGGGTTTTCGAGCGGATTACCGCCGATCCCCTTTTACTTACTTATGTTACTGATTTGATAGCACATTGTTATAAATCAATCATGTCGCATTCATGCATACATTTGTTATATCTTTTGTCCGAACTGTCTTGCGAGTACTTTCAAAGTACTCACCGCTTGTTGATTTGGTCGATGTCTGTCGGCGATCTCATGGATGAAGAGTTCGATAGCGAGTCTGACGCCTAGAGGAATCCCAGTCAGTCTCGTGCGACCCCTGGATTAGTCATTGTGATATATCCGCTTCCGCTATCCAAATAAATTCATCGAGCCTCTCCTCGACGCTCGATGAGCCGCCAGTGTAGTAGTCTTATTATCCACCCCACTGTGTTAATCCACCAATCACTTATATCTCGAGTCAGTAGTATTTCCACCCCACACCATTGTGTCATATCCGCCATTATGTATAATTATTGGCGTGCTTGTAATATTTGGTTGGGCATCTTCAGCTCGACCCTATAATATTTTAATGCTACTGGCTTATTGTATCAAAGTTTTGTCTACCGGTATGGAGGATATTCCTCATACTGGATTTTATAGGTCGGTTGTTCAATAAATATTTTTATTGAGAAACCGGTCGCGACAAGCTTGGTACCAGAGCCAGGCTGACTGTAGGAAGCCACTAGGTGCGATCGCTAATTGGTTATTAGCAGAATAGAGCTGTTTATTATTTTTACAAATGTAGTCAATTTCTGACAGTCAGCATAAATTTATGATTTGACTACTCAGGATTTTTGCCTACTTTTGTAGATGGCTGGCAACGACTTCGAGTCGCAGATGTTCGCCAACATGCCCGATGGGTTCGTCAAGCTTCTCTCCTTCATCGTCCAAGTCGCGATGGGGCCAGCTGTGCGTCCAGTCTTCTCACTCTCTCAGCACAAGGTCAATGACCATCTAACCTTGCACCAAGCCGCGGTGCAATTCAAGGGAGGGCGTATTGAGTTACGCCGCTTCCGGTTCTTGGGGAGAGCCATGCCCACGGAGAAGCATGCACTGCAGATGGCAGCCCGTGAGGCGATAGCTTGTCTCAGGGACATCCTTCCTTCAATGAAGACTTCGTCGTTACCGCTACCTGCCACATCACGTGCCATATACCTGCCACTACGCTGCTCTCTTGCCCCAGAGGAGAACGGGACTAAGCTTTTGAGATGCTCATCGAGTATCTCCGGGCTTTGGAGGCAGCCTTCGACAACCTGGTGGGCGACTTTGTAGCTGCCGCATGGACTCAGTCCATGGCTGTGCCGCCAACAGGAGGGAGCTCTGCGCGCCGCACCGCCACTGACTTTCGTCTCGTCATCAGCATCGTTTGCTCCTACTGCTCGCACCGCTACTCGTCGCCTGCCTACCACGGAGGAGTTCAACCATGTCATTGCGCCTACTCCGGTTCGTTCTGCACCACCCCTCGTGCCCGCTCATGTTCGAGTTGTCCCGCACAGGGCACCTGCTCCACCAACTTAGCGCAGCACCTCACGTCTGGAGCCTATCACCGAAGAGGAGGTTGAGGCCCCAGCCTCACTACGCCTCACCCTTGGCACGCCAAGGGAAATCCTTACCATCTCCGACTAAGTACGCTTAGCCGCCATGCGATGTACCGACTTGTGCGATATGTTTATATGTACATAGGCTGTGAGAAGTAGCTTGTTTGCGCATCATGTAGGAACTGGAGGAGTGCACTAGCCTAAATAACATGTCAGGATTATGTACGCATATCCTGAGTGATGTATTGTATAATTACTGCTTGCGTATAAGATATGTAATGAACAGTCCTTCTCCGTGCGCAAACGTTTATTCTCTTGAAAAATCTTGGAGCATTTGCGACTTTTTCCGTCTTCTTGAATTTATTGATTTTTGCGACTCAATTTCTTTTCTTATGAGTGTTTCAGAATATATCCCCAGAGTGAACCATGTCTCGTCCTTGGACGCGCTCCATGCCAACTCCGACAGAGGAAAATTATGGCACACCCCCAGGCAACAATTTCACACCGGGGCAGACAAGTCAACAGGACAGTGAAACGGCACTTTCCCAAATGTGCCATCTTTATGAACAAAGTCAGCAGCAACATCAGGAAATAATGAACCAAGTCATCAATATGGGAAATCACCGTGGACAGTATCAGCAGCAATCAAAGTTATCTGAGCTACAGAAGACACGTCCCCAAACTTTTTCTCACACTGACAAACCTCTTGAAGCCGAAGACTGGCTTCGAGACATGGAAAGGAAGTTAATTATTGCCCAGTGTTCAGATCTTGAGAAAGTGCTTTATACTCCGCACTACCTCACTGGAGCAGCCGCATCGTGGTGGGAAAATTTCCTACACATGCACCCCAACAAAATAAATATAACATGGGAGGAATTTAAAGAAGGTTTTCGTGGGGCGCATATTCCTAAGAGTCTTATGAGGATCAAAAAGAGAGAATTTGATGACCTCAGGCAAAGGACAATGACGGTGTCAGAATACAACAGTCAGTTTACTCTGTTGTCTCGCTACGCCAACGAGGAGCGTATGTCGGAAAACAAAAAGATGGAGAAATTCCTAGACGGTCTGACACCCGCGCTTAAATGCCAATTGGTCGTACACACCTTTCCAGATTTTTAGACGCTGGTGGATAAGGCCATTACCTTGGAAAATGAGAGACGCAGCTTAGAAGATTTCCATAGCGGAAGAGGGACCAGACTAATCACGCCCGCAACCACCGCAGCAAGACAGATGTTCAGAAAAACTGGACACCCAAACCCACGACAAGCGTCTCATGCCCAATCAAGAATTTTCATGCAAGGGACAAGGAGTTCACATACCGCCCAGGCGTTACCTGTTACGCTTGTGGAGAAGAAGGGCACTATGCCAAGCAGTTCCCCACGCCAAGGAACTCGACCCCAAAGCCGAACAACGGAAGCAATAATTCGGCGCCAAAGCGCAACAATTTCAACCCAAATAACAACCACAGGAAGGGTCATCTGAACCACGTGACCAAAGAGGAAGCACAAAATGCCCAGGATATCGTGCCCGTGACGTTTCACATCAACACAATACCTGCCATGGTTTTGTTTGATTACGAGCTTCTCACTCATTCGTTTGAAAAGTTTTGCTTTGCAAAATAATTTTTCGATGCTTCCCTTGGAAAAGTCTATGATCGTCAAGTCCCACGGAATTAAGCAAGTTACCCGTAACTATTGCGGGGTGTGGTTATCGAGTTTGAAGGGTTGAAATTTCACATAAATCTTATCGTGTTGGAAAATAAAGGACTGGATGTCATCTTAGGGATGGATTGGTTAACCACCAACAAAGGTTTTATTGACTGCTTCAACAGGACCGTAATTCTCACCCACCACCACGGGAAGGCCATCAAGGTTTCAGCCAAGGAAAGAAAAATATCCCGGCAACCGAGATTGAACAAGGTGGATATTTCTGAATTGAGCAAGGTTCCAGTAGTGTGTGAATTTCCAGATGTATTTTGCGAAGAGCTACCAGGCATGCCACCAGACCGAGAGATAGAATTCAGCATTGAGCTAGCACCCGGAACCGCTCCCATATACAAGAAACCATACAGAATGTCACCATCCGAATTGGTAGAACTGAAGAAGCAAATAAAGGAATTATTGGAAAAAGGGTATATACGAGCCAGTTCCTCACCTTGGGGTTCACCAATTTTGTTTGCCAAAAAGAAGGATGGAACACTGAGATTGTGCATAGACTATCGAGCGCTAAACATGGTCACAATCAAGAACAAATATCCGATGCCACGAATAAATGATTTATTCTATCAACTTGCTCAGGCCAAGGTGTTCCCAAAGATTGACTTGAGGTCGGGATACCATCAACTGAAAGTACGAACCGAAGATATTCCCAAGACAGCTTTCACCTCCAGATACGGATTGTATGAGTTCACTCTAATGCCATTCGGACTAACAAACGCCCCCGCATATTTTGTTCACCTCATGAACAAAGTATTCATGAAGTTTATGGACAAGTTTGTTGTGGTATTTATCGATGATATGCTGGTATACTCCAAAACACCAGAAGAGCACGCTGAACATCTCCGAATTGTACTAGGAGAACTCAGGAAACATCAATTGTACGCCAAATTCAGCAAGTGTGAATTTTGGCTAAAGCAAGTAGGTTTTCTGGGCCACGTACTGACCCAAGAAGGTATCGCCGTAGACCCGAAAAAAGTCAAGGCCGTACTTGGCTGGAAGCCACCAGCCAGCGTGACGGATGTACGAAGTTTCTTGGGAATGGCAGGATACTACCGGAGATTTATTGAAGGATTCTCCATCATAGCAAAGCCAATGACGCAACTACTCAAGAAAGACAGGAAGTTTGAATGGACGGAAGCTAGCGAGAAAAGTTTCCAAGAACTGAAGAGGAAACTGACGACAGCACCAGTATTAATTGTGCCAGATATACACAAAAATTTTGAGGTATTTTGTGACGCATCTCGAAAGGGCCTCGGGTGCGTATTAATGCAAGAAGGCAAGGTTGTCGCATATGTTTCCAGACAACTTCGCAAGCATGAGTAAAATTATCCTACCCATGACCTGGAATTAGCGAAGTTATTCATGCACTCAAGGAATGGAGACACTTCTTACTTGGAAATCGTTGTGAAATATACACGGACCACAAAAGCCTCAAGTATATTTTCACGCAACCGTAACTCAATTTACGGCAACGACGCTGGTTGGAATTAGTAAAGGATTATGATGTTGGAATCCACTACCACCCGAGCAAAGCAAATGTTGTAGCAGATGCTCGAGTCGGAACCCAGTCCGAACAACGACAAGATGCCAAACTTGAGACCTGAATTCAGCAGGAATTTGCTAAGCTCAATCGATGGTGGTCACCGAAGGCAGTGTGTCGAACTTAGAGTTACAGCCTACCCTGATAGAGAAGGTTAAAGAGGCTCAACGTGGACACCCCATCATTGAAGGCATAAAACGGAAGATGAATTTGGGCAAGGCCTCACAATTCGTTATCGATGAGCAAGGAATATTGTGGTGCGGGAATAGGCTTTGCTTACCAAATATCCATGACCTTAAACAGCAAATCCTGGCTGAAGGCCACACCGTCCGTATTCAATTCATCCTGGAGGAACAAAAATGTACAAAGATCTTCAGTAAACATTTTGGTGGCATGGTATAAAAAGAGACATAGCCACATTTATTGCATGTTGTGACTCTTGTCAACGCATCAAGGTCGAGCACCAGAAACCGGCCGGGATATTGCAACCAAATAAGATACCCGAGTGGAAATGGGACGAGATTGGAATGGATTTTATTGTTGGGATACCTCGATCACGACACGGACATGACGCCATATGGGTCATCACTGATAGACTGACTAAAGTAGCACACTTCATCCCCGTGAAGACAACTCACACCACTCAGAAGCTTTCTAGGCTCTACCTTTCCCGTATCGTCTGCTTACATGGAGTCCCAAAGAAAATAATCTCGGATAGAGGCACTCAATTCGTCTCCCGATTTTGGGATCACTTACAACAAGCTCTGGGAACTCAGCTGGCATTCAAGATCGCATACCATCCCCTGCAGATGGGCGGTGGCGAGTAAACCAGATTCTAGAAGATATGCTGAGAGCATGTGTCCTCACCTATGGGACCAGTTGGGAAGAGAGCATACCATACGCAGAATTCGCATATAACAACAGTTATCAGGCCAACCTGCAAATGGCACCATTTGAAGCTCTGTACGGGCGAAGATTTCGTACCCTGCTAAATTGGTCGGAAACCGGAGACAGCCATATCTTCGGCCCAAACCTACTCAAAGAGGCTGAAGATAAGGTCAAGGTGATTAAGGACCGACTCAAGACAGCCCAAAGCCGACAAAAGAGTTATTACGATCAGAAGCATCGTGGAGTCAATTTTGAACCCGGTGAATTTGTGTACCTACGAGTATCCCCTATGAGAGGCCGACATCGATTCAAGATTAAAGGGAAGCTAGCACCAAGATTCATCGGACCATTCTGCATAGTGGCACGAAGAGGCACGGTAGCCTACCAGTTAGACTTACTCAAGAATTATCCGACATCCACGACGTATTCCACGTCTCCCAATTGAGGAAGTGTGTAAGCAACCCAGAGAAACAAGTACCCTATAAAAACATTGACGTGCAGCCAGACCTTACATATTGGGAGCATCCAATAAAAATCTTGGAAGAGTCTGAAAGGAGAACCCGACAGAAAACCATCAAGTTCTTCAAAGTTCAAGGAGCAACCACAATCGAAGGTGAAGCCACCGAAAGAGAGGATTCCCTTGACAGAGCACCCACATTTATTTGAGGATCAGCTGGAATCTCGGGACGAGATTTTTCCTAAGGGGGTAGGTGTTGTGACACTCCAAAAATATTCTTTTGGTTTTCTTCAAAAAATTTGTTGGATTTGAAGAAGGTCTTCTAAACCCTTCCAAAAATCTCTCTCAAAAACTTTTTCCCTCTAGCAAGGATTTTATTTTGGCATCTCCTTCAACTCTGGTGTTTCGTTTTTAAACTTTTCTTCTGATTGCCCTCTTCTCAAAATTTCAAAACTTTTGGACTCTAAATTTTTTAAAAGAAAACCCTAGGAGTTTTACATCTTCTCCAATATTGGAACCACTCATGATTTTTACCATGCACCACATGGTAAAATCTTCCCAAAAATCACTCCTTCCACTTTGGGCAATCCAAACATTCTGTCTCAACAAGTTCAATCCTTTTCTGAATTTTATTTCATTTATTTCTCCTCCCCAATCTGTTCTAACCATTATTTAGAGCCAGGGTGATTTGCAAAGCAAGTACCTAAATGCATTTGAGCTTTGACCTCAAACCAACTCCCCTGGATAGTCCTTGGTACCCACAACCTAGAACAATCAAGATCCACTCCTCTTCTTTTCAAAAATTTCAAATTTCAGTCTCTGCAAGTTTGGACCAGATTTGTCAAATTTGGTGAAATTCATATCTCCTTTGCTCCAAAATTCCACAAAAATTCAGGCAGCCTCTAGATGCAATGAGAGGCCCCTCCACCAAAAATCAGCTCAAGGAGAAACTCCCACATGCCAAAATCATTCTCATCGAACACCTGGCCTAAGACCGTTTCTTTGCGCTTTGAATATTGAAGTTTCAGAGTTCAGTGTCATTTCTTCTTGTCAGAGTTCAGTCACGCGTTGACAGTGCACTTGGCACGTTGCTCACAGCCCCTCCTCTCTGTCCGGAGCACCACACGAGCGCTTGGCTCATTCCTGGCGTCGGTGGCGCCCTGGCCCAACCTCGCCGGCGTCTTCTGCGGCGTCGGGACCTCCCGTGGCGGTCGACAGAAGGCACCACCCCAGCACAACGCCGTTCTGCGCCGCCCAGTTTCTCCCTTTAAGCGCTCCGCGTGGCTCATGCATGCCAGACGCATCAAGGCACCATCGCCGTGGTCGGCAAGCACGTAACGTGCTCCCACCGCCCGACGGGTCCGCACCGCTCCGTTCCGTCGAGCATGCCCAAAGCAACCAAACCCCGACTGCTCAAAGCACCTAAACGGAGTCGCTTGACCTCCACGCCGGCACTCAACCCTAAAACCACCCGACCAATGCACTGCGCCGCCAGTAACACTCGCCGGACTTATCCGTTCACGGCAACCGCCTCGGGCCATCTATAAATGGCACCCCCCGAGCTTGCTCTCGCCCTCGCACAACTCCACCACCTCACGAGACCCCGCCTAGCCACTGGAAGAGCCTCGAGGGGCCCTTCTTCCTCGACTCCGGCCAACTCCGTCCGCCTCGGGCTCCGGCAACGTTCTCGTCGGTGAGAACTCCTCCACCGCCCTACTCCTGCCCGTAGCCTCGTGGCACCACTAGGAGGCTAACCCCACCTCAATTTGACCTCCGCGGCACTCTCCGACGAGGCCCACGACCACCCGAACCGCCGTCCGCCGGAGCAAGCGCCCGCTGTTGGCGTGGTGCTCGCCACGACCACCACCACCACCACCCAACGCGAATGGCGCCACGAGCATGGAGGTACCCTCCGATCTCCCTACCTCGCCGTGGATCGCCGCCGGCGACCACCGCGACTCTCGGGCACCGTCGCGCTCTGCCGCCTCTTTCAAATATTCAAACCTGACCGGTGGGACCCGCCCGTCAGCCTCTCTGTTGTTTTTTTGAACCGTTTTCTAAAAGCGTACTCTGGCAAATACGCTTTCTACTCTGAACCGTTTTTCTGCACTTTTCTGCTTAGGCCCCTGAGGGTTTTCTGTTTCATTACAGATGGGTCCTTGGACCAAAACTCTTATAACTTTTTAACAGAAAGGAATTTTTGAGTGATTCTTTTTCTGTCCTCTTCAAAATTTTGTATAGTTTTTTATCATATTTATTTGGAAAATATTTGGATTACTTTTCTGTACCGCACGGTATTTACGTTAGCGCGTGTGGTTTGTGTACCGTAGATACCGAAGGAGGTGACGGAACCGCGAACTTCACCGAGCTAGACCCCGACTACTCCGAACCAGGCAAGCAATGTTTGAACTTCTGATATGATGAGTGTTTGGGCATGTTTGCATTATTTTTGTATCATGGCACGTTCATGAGCATTTCGATGATAGTTTATCTCGTAAGCGTTGAGGCAAGTGAGTTTCGGAAAGTCCATGAGTTGTTGGAAACATGTTGCATGGCCATAAGTTGGCATGAGTATGGGTAAGATGGCAGTGTTGTAGCATGCCAGGCTTATGCCAGATCGTGACCCAGAGTCAACATAAATCAGTCAAATTCCGTCCGTCTCCTCTTTCAGATTACCACCTGTTTCCGCAAGGGATACGGCTTAGTAAGCTGCAAACCACTTCCTGGTACACACCAAATCGAGAGGACGGGATGAGGGTTCCATGGCCCTGGATTAAAGCCTTTCATCCGGTCGGTGGGCATGGGTGTTTCCGGTTGGGACCGAGAGGGGGGCACCCCTTAGAGCGCGCGTAAATAAATTTGATCCCATGCTATTCGAGATTGTGATCTCCCCGTCTCAAAGTTTTTCTTGAACGCTGTCTAGGGTGATTCCTGGCAACGTGAGGTATGATGGGTGTGTACTGGTTAGCTGTGTTTCCTCCGAAATACCGTAAACGGAACTAGTCCTTCGTGACTACGGAAATCCGTTGGCTGTGGACAATTTTGGTACAAACTCTGCAGAGTCAAAATTCCTGAATTCATCTTATTCATGTCCGAGTACCGTGTTCACCTTATCTTATCAAATGTCGGGCCTCAAAGTGATGTAAACTCCCGATAACCATATGAGTGTTAAAAGTTTATTTCCACGTGAATGGACTAACCCGCTTATTGTCTTGTGAGGAATATTTTCCGTGAGCACCATTTCTTGTCGATTATGAATAATGAATTATAAGCCCTTTCTGCGATGTCGCTCAGACGTCCGATCGCGGCATTGCTATTATTTATTTTATAAGCCCTTTCTGCGATGTCGCTCAGACGTCCGACTGCGGCATTGTTATTATTTATTTTTATAAGCCCTTTCTGCGATGTCGCTCAGACGTCCGACTGCGGCATTGTTATTATTTATTTTTATAAGCCCTTTCTGGGATGTCGCTCAGACGTCCGACTGCGGCATTGTTATTATTTATCTTTATAAGCCCTTTCTGTGATGTCGCTCAGACGTCCGACTGTGGCTTTGTTAGTATTTACTTTTGTTATAAGCCCTTTCTGCGATGTCGCTCAGACGTCCGACTGCGGCATTGTTATTATTTGCTTTTGTTATAAGCCCTTTCTGTGATGTCGCTCCGACGTCCGACTGCGGCACGCATTGTCTTTTCTTTCAATATAAGCCCTTTATGAGGTGTCGCTTAGACGCCCGACTGTGGCATGTTTTACTTATTTGTTCACCCTTCGAGGCGTCGCGTCAGACACCCGATCGGTTTTGAGTTTATCTTCTTTGGGTTTTCGAGCGGATTACCGCCGATCCCCTTTTACTTACTTATCTTACTGATTTGATAGCACATTGTTATAAATCAATCATGTCGCATTCATGCATACATTTGTTATATCTTTTGTCCGAACTGTCTTGCGAGTACTTTCAAAGTACTCACCTGGCTTGTTGATTTGGCCAGATCTTGTGAAAGGCGATCTCATGGATGAAGAGTTCGATAGCGAGTCCGACGCCTAGAGGAATCCCAGTCAGTCTCGTCGACCCTGGATTAGTCATTGTGATATATCCGCTTCCGCTTATCCAAATAAATTCATCGAGCCTCACCTCGGCGCCGATGAGCCGCCAGTGTAGTAGTCTTATTATCCACCCCACTGTGTTATTCCACCAATCACTTATATCTCGAGTCAGTAGTATTTCCACCCCACACCATTGTGTCATATCCTCCATTATGTATAATTATTGGCGTGCTTGTAATATTTGGTTGGGCATCTTCAGCTCGATCCTGTAATATTTTAATGCTACTGGCTTATTGTATCAAAGTTTTGTCTACCGGTATGGAGGATATTCCTCATACTGGATTTTATAGGTCGGTTGTTCAATAAATATTTTTATTGAGAAACCGGCCGCGACAGGGTCCCTGGCGTTTTGGCCTGGAGAGAGTCCTAGACGCCAGAAACCTTGGCGTCTAGGTGTGAAGATGAGCAACATCAATTTTAGCTCTATGGATATGACCTAAACGCCGTGGTCTCTGGCGTTTTGCCCTGTGCAGTTTTGGCCTGGAGAGAGGCCTAGACGCTAGAAACCTTGGCGTCTAGGTCTACAGAGGAGCAACAACAGTCAACCTAGTAGCTTCAAGATCGAACCCGTGCATCCTCACGGTTGTCCCGTCAGACACATGTATATTTCTTGACGGCGTCGCTATCAAAAGATGAGAGCACGACCAATGATACTTACTAGGCCTCTCGCACTGACACCACCGTCTCTTAAGGTGCACCTCGAATGCACGACCACCATATGACATACCATCTCTTCTTGTTGTCCCACCAGGCTCGTCGATTTGGTAGGCCATACCATAGGTGTTGAATAGGCTAAGTTTCTCTGCCGAGGACTTGCTTTGATGCAACATCATCCACTCTTCAACGTTTGGTAGATATTCCATTTTTCACCAATCCACTTCACGGTTTCCTCTGAATGCATCAGAAAATACTCATTAAGCTTGAAGAAAGTATATTCCACTATTGCAGTCACCGGCAATGGGCGGGCACCTCTGAGCACATTGTTAAAACATTCGACCATGTTACTGGTCATGTCGCCATATCTCCATTGTGTTTCTCCAAAAAATTTCGTGTTAAGAAATCTTTCCCTCCTTCGTTTGCAGCTTCATAGAGCTTGTCATAGCGAATGGTGAACGCACCGGTGCTGAAGGCCACACAAAGTGCCCTGTTAATGTTTGCTCAACTCCCTGCTCTTACATGACCTGTTAAAGTTTGCCAAGAAATGCCTCATGCACCATCGATGGTGGAGCTTTGGAAGTCCAGGAATAACAATGTCCATGGCTTTCAGTATGCCCTGGTGCCGGTCTGATATAATGCACACTTCTCTATCACCAATGACATTTTCCCTAAGAGGACGCCTGAACCACTCCCAGTTGTCTTGGTGCTCGAAGGGCACCAAACCAAATGCCACCGGCAACACATTGTCATTGGAGGAGTGCGCCATTGCTACCATGATTGTGCCCTTGTATCGGCCGGTCAAGAATGTGCCATCAATAGACAAAACCGGACGGCAATGCTTAAAGGCCGTGATGCATTGTCCGAAACTCTAGAAGGCACGGTGAAACACCCCATGACCATCATCCTCAACCACATGATACATGCCGGGCTTTCTATGGGCAATCGCTCCCAACAACCGCGGGAGGCGATTGTATGCTTCTTCCCAACTACCATACAACATCCTTCAAGCATTTGACTTGGCCTTCCATGTCTTCCCATACTTGACTTTGTATCCAAACATTTTTTTTCACCGTCGTCATGAGGAGCTTCACCTTCACGGCTGGATCACTTGATACTTCTTTCATTAATTTAAACCCGAGAAACTCAGACGTGAGTTGACGGTGTATCTTAGGCTTGTTTTTTGACGGTGACCTGCACGAGTGAGTACACACACAACTTGTTAACAGCCATTGCCCGGTTTTAGTTCTTCTTCCATGGACTGCCCATGGGCATCCTTCTTTATCACAATGGATGGAGTAACACACTTTTTGGTCCGAGTGCCCAACAAGATATGGTCTATGGTTCCTAATAGCATAGTCACTTAGCCATACTTTGAAGGCCCGCAAACTCACAAACTTCAACCCTTTCTTCAAGTAAGCATTCTCGTCTTCATCCTCGTCCCTTGGTTCGCCCGGTTCCAGGCAAGGTCTCGGCTCTATCGCCTTACTCATGCCACCATCAACTACCGCCTTGTGGGCCAGCCTGAGATCACGAAACAATGGAGTTCTTATTTCCAAACCAGTCACCTTTGTGTGTATCTGGTTCTCTCTCTCCGTGAATCCATCCACGTCGAGTTCTTCCTCCGGACCTTCATCATCCGATTCATACGCATATGCACGACCATAGGGGATCTCACAAACGCTTCCAAGTCACCGATGTCATTGCCATGAATCTCATCCTCTTGCTCATCATCAGCACTGCATCCATCCTCTAGTCACTAGTAGAAAATGGAGCTTTATTACCGGTTCGTAAGGGCCTTTAGTGTCGGTTCTGCAACCGGCACTAAAGGGTGGAGACTAAAGGCCCCCCCGGCCCCATTAGTACTGGTTCGGCACGAACCGCCACTAAAGGCCCACCACGTGGCATGAGCTCGCGCCGTGGTATGGGGGACCTTTAGTACCGGTTGGTGTTACCATCCGGTACTAAAGGTATTTTTTTTGAAATTTTTGGAAAAAATGATTTTTTCGATTTTTAATTTTTTGAACTATTTGATGATTTAGTCTCTAATCACCCCTCTTAACTGCTCAAGTGTGGATCACTCATTCCAAATCGTCTAACTTCCCGGCTGGTCACCCATCCTCTCACTCCCCCAGCCTGAGCACGCTTAACTTCGGAGTTCTATTCCCCCTACTTTCCAAGTCTGCACTTGTTGTTTTCCTGACAAATGTAAGCTATCAATCCTATTAACCATTAGCAGTTTAGCTTGAGCATTAGGTCACACGTTTCACTGTTTGAGTTTTAAAACTATCATTCTAAAATTTGTTGAATTATTTAGTAACACTAATATTTCTTGAATAAGTTTGACCATAGTTTGATCAGATTTGACCAAAATTCAAAAAACTGAAATAATTATTTAGTAACACTAATATTCTTGAATAATTATGTAGTAACATTAATACTCCTTGAATAAGTAGTTCGACCATAGTTTGACCAGATTTAACCAAAATAAAAAAAAATTGCAAACAGGCCATAGGCGGTCAAAATCGGATGCGGATTTTCATGCTGAACATTTTGATATATTATACGTTTTTCCCGACATCGTATGCAAAATTTATAGCCGTTTTACTTTTTCATAACACTTTTTTTTGCAAAACATGTCCAAATTTAAGTTTTTTAATTTTCCTAACTAGTAGATGTAGTAATATAACTACATCTCGAAGGATTTTATTTTTTGAATTTTTTATCATTTTCTTTTGTTTTTTTAAAAACTAAAATGGCGATGCAGGGGGGGTTAGAGTTTGAAAGTTGCCCTATAGTCCCGGTTTGTGTCTCCAACCGGGACTACAGGTCAGACCCCTTTAGTCTCGGTTCGTGGGACGAACCGGTACTAAAGGTTAGCCCTTTAGTACCGGTTTGTGCCACGAACCGACTAAAGGGATCGTGGGGGCCCCGATGCCAGCCTGCCACCACCCCTTTTTAGTACCGGTTCGTGGCACGAACCGGTACTAAAGGTTCAACACGAACCGGCATTAATGCATAGCCGTTCGAACCGGGACTAATGGTTCCATTAGTACCAGCCAAAATCGAACCGGGACTAATGTGTCTCACATTAGATCCTTTTTCTACTAGTGAGTGCAAGGTGAGCCCTTCTTCCTAACTCTCTCCTCCTCTTGAGCCATCTTCTTGTTTTTGCATGCCATGTCCGCCTCACGCTTCCGTCGTTCCCTCTTCTCCTTCTCATTTGCATGAGTCTTATCCTCATGCCTGTCATCATCATCATCACCATGACCACATTGGACATCACCATGACCATCAACATATTGTTCATTAACTTTTTCAAGAGCATGCACAACAACTTCATTTTCTTGGCTAGGTGGCGGTTGGCTAGAAGTATTGGAGGCATAGACGTCGGCACTATCCAAAACACGAGCCACACTTCTACTAGGGCTCATAGCATGACACGGGGATGACACTTGGCGGTTCAAGTCAATATCAAGCCGCGGACCTTGCCCCTTCATAGCAAACAATTCAAGTGACATGTCTTCCGAGGCCGCAACTTTACCCTTGTTTGTATATCCCCCAATGCAACTCGGAGATGATAGGCATATTCTTCAGTCGAGATTTTGTTCCCACCCCAACATCATACCTTCCTATTAATTCAACTTTATCATTGGGGTCCATCCAATTCAACTTATCTCTTACTTTAATAACAACCCCATCATAACTAGGACTTGTGTCGAATACCACCACTTCCTTGTTGTCACTTGTAGTTTTGGTCACAAATGACGCTTTGTCCAAATAATGAACATTAACAAGTCTATCATCCATCTAAAAGGGACAACAAACAAGATGAATAAATGACAATTATAATGCATAGTTGCAAAAACTAGGCAACTCTAATGAAGCAATGACAACTATATATTCCTAATGAGTTGTATCAAAAACAAATTAAAACTTATGTACTAAATAAATCATGTCATTTGCTTAACACATAACCTAACCCTAACCATCATATTTATCAAATCCATCATTTGTACCCACAAAATGCATATCCCATTACTACTACCACAACTACATATTAATTAAAAACCATCCAATACCAAAGGATTTGAATAAATCTAGAAACTAAGGTGCCACCTAGGGTTACATAATGCCACTAAAATAACAAGAAATTACCAACAAAATTTAGGGATCCGGGGGAAACAACAAGGGAGAGAAAGATCCACGGAGGAAAATCAAATTTGGAGCGGGATTTGAGTGAGCCTTGAGGTGGGAGAGAGAGGGGGGAGCTCTCCTTTGTTCTTCTTTCTCGGGGTGGAAGATTGGGATTGGGAGAGTGTGTGGGGTGGGCCCCACACACTTTCCCCATGACTACTTATCTCTCAAGGGGCTAGACGCCAAGGTTCCCGGCGTCTAGGGTCGGGGTCGACAATTGCCACGTCAGACGGTCAAACTGCTGACCAGGAAGGTGGGTCAGGCCTAAACGCCACGGTCCGTGGCGTCTTCAGTGCAAGCAGAACGCCGCGAATGTTGGCATCTTGGTTTGGGTCAGATCCGAAAGTTTCAAATACGGGTCAAATCGTGCTAAATTTTAAGACATGGGTCAGAACAGTGAAACAGTCCTAAACTGAGCTGATCTCTCGTCTACCACTCTGACATAAGAAGAGTGCAGAGTAGTAGTACTACTCCCTCCGTTCCTCTATATAGTGCGCATAATTTTTTTTTGCCGATATTCCAATATGTAGTGCGCATTAGCTACTTTGGGCGCTTTTGGACGGAACTAGCCCCGCAGCAGCACTCCCGCACGCAACGCTCGCCTTTATCCCCTTCCTCCGGTTCCAACTCCACGGCGGCGGAGATTTCAGGAGATGGAGGCCGGCGTCTCCTGCATCTCCGCGTCCGCCTCCAACATCGTTGTGTCCACGGCCGGCGCATCCGGCATCGTCGCTTTCATATCCGGCGTCGTCGCGTCGGTATCCGACGCCTTCGCTTCCACGGCCGACCTCCGGCGTCGTCGCATCTGCTGCCGGTGTCTCTGCCTCCGCATACGGCGTTGTCGCGTTCACATCTGGTGCCTCCGCGTCCACGGCCGGCCTCCGGCGTTGTCGCATCTGCTGCTGGTGTCTCCGTTGCCACTGTGCCCCTGGCCTGCATCCCGGAGAATGAGCTCCAGCACGAGCCCACGGAGGCCGGGGAGCAGGGCCACCAGCTGCTGGAGCTCGGCGCGCGTGTGGAGCTCGTCCACCAGCCGCCAACGCACCCAGCAGTCGTGCCTCGAGTTTCGTCAGCAGCGCGCGTGGCCGTCCCCGGCACCCTGCCGTCGCGCGGCCAGAGCTGTGCACCGCTTCCTCGGCCAGCTTCCCCACTTCCATGCCCGCGTCCATGTCCGGCGTCAATCGATTTCCTCAGGTGCTGGCTGCCCCTTTCTCGGTCTTCTTCTCCAGCACCGGTGAGCAGTTCCACCGCGGGTCCAATGGAGATGCCGATTTCACAGCTGCTCCCCGACGCGTGAATGGCTAGCGCCGCCTCGTCCTTGGCTCGCATACCCGCTTGACAGCTTCCCTTGCCGGCTTTGCTTGCTGGTCATGGGCGCTCGTGATTTGCGGACGGAGGCGGCCATCGTACTAGTACTAGTACTCCTTGCAGCGTCGAGGCCAACGTACTAGTACTACTAGTACTCGCATGGGAGGCTGGGGGTTTTCTCGTCCAAACTGCACTGCCAGCGCATGCATTGGTATGTGGGATAAAATCTATGCCCACTCCGAACCGAGCTGGACCTGCGGGGCAGCACCATGGGGCAGCCCGTTGGCCATGCCCTAAGTATAGTACTACTACACGTGCACGGTTGGTGGCGTCGCCTGACACCGCATATCACGAACCAAATTGGGCTCATGGCATGGTACTTGTGGGGGACATGAAATGTCTCATCCCAAGGCCGAGGCATATAGTAGTCCCTCCTAGGGGTGAGCAAAATGATATCTTCTGCATATACTCCGCGTCAGGCTATAAGTGGACGCGGGCTACCCGCGATGCCCACATACAAGCCCACATAATTTACATTTATGAATGCCCACGGATAAAGCACCCAGACATCCAGACATGTGGATTATGTGGGTTGTCCCGCGGCGCCCACATCTAACCCACGTCCTTCGCAGGTAAATTCGAATCTCACAATTGCGATGATGTAGCCGTGTGGGGATTAGCCATGGCCACAGCGCCACTGTCTAGCTCCGGCATGGACGCAGCAAGGTCGCCGTCTACCTCATCCTGCTCGCCACAACGCTGATTTCCAGCTCCGCCATGGACGTCGCATCATCGTTGTCTACCTCTGATTAGACCAGTCTTCTTCTTCCCCTCCCTCATTTATGATTTCTTTCATGTCAGCTACCACATGGTCTCGCATCTTCTTCAACCAATTTCTTCTAAATTGTTCAGAGTTCAGAGTAGAGCCATTAGGTTATGAACTTGTTCGTTCCACCTTGTTGAACTTGAATCACGTGTCATCTATGGCTGCAGGGTCAGCGGCATCCTCCTTCCTTATCCAGTCCTCCCTAATTGCTTCCTCTCTCCAGAACAACATGGAGGAGCTGACTGCTTCAAGGAGCAGCAGCTGCAAACAAGCAGCTTGCGCTTTGCTCTCCTCTTCTTTCGAGCCTATGACAGTGGCATTTCTGAAAATCATTTTTTGTTTGACTCTTCGGCCGAAGTGACACTTGCCAAAGCACTTTGTGCAGGCAGAACTTCTCTACACCCAAGCAAACAAAGGTGCTACGAAAAAAACGTGATTTGCAGATTGCAGTTCTAGCTCTGAAGCTTCTTCCCTTGAAAACAAAGTCTGAACTTCTCTACTCCTTTTGTGTCTATAGCAAAACAGAAAGTTTTCCTGAGCCTACGATTTACGTGAGATTATGTGGGATGTGGGAAGCCCACTTGTCCCGTTTAACATTATGTGGGCATATGCGGGCTTTCCACTTACACTACACGGCAGATGTGGAGGTGGATGCGGGCTCCCGCGAAACGTCCCACTCCGCGAGATGCCATCTCCAAAAACCGTACGGGGGATTCGCATGCATGGTTGTGGATTAATATACGTGCTCCCAATGTGGCAGTGTCCGGCTCTCGTCTCCGGTCGATCGGACCTCCACGTACGTGCTGAGCCGGTGTTTCGCCCCCGTAAGCTCCGCCGCCAGTGGCAGCACGAGCACGTACGAAGAGCTTGAAATATTTGGGCGCGTGGAGCACGAGCCGCGGCCAGCCCACGTCTCTCGCCGCGGTGGTGGCAGCGGTGATCCCGGGAGATCGATCTGCATGATGCACGAGGCCGGCCCGGACGGCTACGAGCGCGTTGCACAGGGCCTCCTTCTGTTGTTTTTTTTTTGAGAGAGAAATTTCCAATCTATTTATCAATCATTGTTTAGAAAAAAAATTCTTTGAAGCCCTTTGGTATGTATAGGATTTTCAATTGTTTTGGTTTAAGTAAAGGAATTTTATAGAAAAATTCTTTGAAGCCCTTTGGTTTATAGAAATATATTTCTTTTTTATTTCTACGTAACATAGGAATCAATCTTTTTTTTATGGGGAATAGGAATATATTAGCCATTTAGCTTAGTCTCAATAAAAAAGTCCATATCAAGTGAATTAAATGATACTATCTCTTTCTCTACAGAAATGAAGACACATGTCATCTCACTTCCTATGATTTTTCTATTCCTATGATATTATATATTATCCTATAAACCAAAGGAGACCTGTTTTTTCTTGACAATTTTCACTCATTAAGTGGAAAATTCATCAATGAAATAAAGAGAAATTGAGTGCAGCAAACAAGTAGTACACCCAGCCAAGAACTTTACAAATGTAGATACAATGAAGGAAAGGGGTTTCAGGGGGAAGAACAAAGAAAAGAAATACTACTCTAGTGTGCCAGCAATCTCGCGCTCTTGATTCCAGATTGCAAGTTCCGATGAAGTCACTCAACTCGCATTGAAAATCCAGCTGTTTCTCTCTAGTGTTCCAGATTACAAGTCTGCCGCCAAATGAGCATGCAAAGAGCTGACAAGTCTTTGCGGCGATGCAATGGGATCGATGTTGTCAACAGTATGGAGCCACCATTGGAGAAGGGAATTAATTAGTGTCCTACCCCGGCCGAAGGTCGAACCGATAATTTCACAATGCTAATGAAAATGTTCCTGTTGCAGGAAACACCCTGTGCAAAACAGGCAACTTGGATTGCTTGTCATTGTCATTAAGATTGGGAAAAGCAGTTGAATTACAAGGGGTATTGCAACCATATGTACCATGTACATCCACGACAACACTTGGTACAAATTACGTTCTCTCGCGATGATCTACCCCTCGCCACCTAAAGCGTCTCCCAAAGTCAGAATTCCTCCATCGCCTTTGCTTGCCATGAGATTGGTTGAAGCAACATTTTTGTTGAAGAACCTCATGTTTCTTTCCAGACAATAATCAGCCCCGCTAGCTTCTTGGCTTTTCGAGCTGGCATCCAATCCAAAGATGAGCGCCGCCAGGCTCTAATAGCATCATTGACCGTAGGGGTGAGATGAAAAAAATCCCATCTGATTTAGGATAATGAAACATACTTCCCTAGAAATTGGGCGAGTGATCATGAGGTGATCAATCGTGTCGGGCAGCTGGTCACAAAGGGGGCCTTTTGTTGAGTCTCGGTAATGCCTCCTCTAAGGTCTGTCTACAGTCCAACACCTGTAGTGAAGGAAGAGCCGAGTAAAACATTTCTCTTTTCGCAGAGCAATATTCTTCCAGAGAGCTCACAAGATAATCAACTTGCGCTGCGCCGAAGAAGAAGGCCGGCGAATATGACGAGCTGGCGGGGCGTATGTACCATTAGACGCAAGTCTCCATCAAAATGCATCGTCATCCTCTAATAGGGGAGGGTCCTCAGAGATCTCCTGCCATAGCTGGATCCGGCTTGCCACGTATGCGGAAGCACGGATGGGCACACGGAAGAGGAGCAGGCAAGTCTCGTCCGCCATAGCTGGAGGTGTTCAGCCAGCGGGTGCATAGAAGGGGTGCCCAGAGGTCCGAAATCCATGTGTTATTGTGGCGAGCCTCCGCCACTGGTCGAGACCTGGCCAAGAAATTCCAACTAAAACTTGATGATCTCCAAGCTTATCAATGCATGAAGTGTAAAACAGATGGGATGGACGTCGCAAGAAAGAATTTTCTTTTTGTGTGATGATGGTCACTCCAGAGTCCAGACGTGATGCTTGACTTTTAGAAAAAAAAATCTATAGCACTACATTATAGAATGGAGTGAGTATTACTTTTCAAGCTTATCAACACGTGAAGTGTAAAACAGACGGGATGAACGTGACAAAGAAAGATTTTTTGGGTGTGTGTGTGTGTGTGACGATGGTCACTCCAGAGTCCAGACATCCCCCACGTGCCTCAGTGTATGCATTTGTGTCTCGATAATCAGCCATGCCATGCATCAGGATGCATGCTTGTGGTAGTACAACTTGTTGAGATATTTTCCTGAGATACCCTAAATAATCAAATCGATTGGCCACTGTCCGCCGTGCTCTTCTCACACCACCCATCTCGTGCATGTGATGTGCATCTATAAATAGCCACCCGGTTGATCTTGGAGCTCTCACACACCCTCCCTCCATCCCTCTCATTGCCCTTAGCCACACAGCACCAGAGCACGTACGTGCGTGTCCCCTTTTCGATTCGAACCAAGATGTTGAGCGCTGGCGGCATGGTGCCCGGGGCAGGGGGGCTCAAGGGCTCCTTGGTCCTCATCCCTAAGAAGGCGCTCGACTTCCACGACTTCCATGGCACCGCCATGGACGGCGGCACCGAGCCACCGACACGGAGCTCTTTGGCGGCGAAGTAACCTGCCAGCTCATCAGCTCCACCCTTCGCGGCCGCGGTGAGCACTCACCACTTCCTTTAACCCACCCCACAGCCACAGTGCACGCACGCGCACTTTTTTCATTTCAAAGTAATCCCTCGGGCCCATTATTGTAAGATGTTGTAACATTTTTCTTATTCGGATGAATATAAACACATTCGGTCCGTGTACAGTTTATATTGAGAACATCTTATATTTGTACGTGGTGTGGTGCAGCTGCAGGCAAGGCGAGCCGCGGGGAGGTGGGCGAGGAGGCGAACCTGGAGCCGTGTCTCCTCCTGAAGAAGAGCATGCTGAGCGCCCCGACGGGCGAGGAGAGGTTCGAGGTGACCTTCAACTGGTCCATGGAGCTGGGCGTGCCGGGCGCCATCATCGTCAAGAACAACAGCGACACCGAGTTCTACCTCAAGACCATCACCCTCGACGACGTGCCCGGCCACGGCGGCGCCGTCGTCTTCGTCGCCAACTCCTGGGTCTACCCGCAGGCCAAGTACAGCTACAACCGCGTCTTCTTCGCCAACGACGTGAGTACTCCATGCATTTTGCTTGCTTTGCTATATATATATAGCTCATTGTCTAACCAAGAGCTGGCCCGGTCCGTTGTGCACGTACGCACGCAGACGTACCTGCCGCACCAGATGCCGGCCGCGCTCAAGCCATACCGCGACGACGAGCTCCGGAACCTGAGGGGCGACGACAAGCAGCAGGAGGGGCCCTACGAGGAGCACGACCGCGTCTACCGCTACGACGTCTACAACGACCTCGGCGACGCCCGCGACGTCCTCGGTGGCTCCGAGGACCTCCCCTACCCGCGCCGCGGCCGAACCGGCCGGAAGCCCTCGCCCAACAGTGCGTCTCCCTTCCTTTCTTTCTCCCCGTAACTATATGGGTATTGACCGACGTGTACTTGATCTGACGACCGAGCCGCACATATGGCATGTCGATCATGGTGCAGAGCCCGACCACGAGAGCCGGGGGGAGACCGTCTACGTGCCACGTGACGAGCAGTTCGGGCACCTCAAGGCTGACGACTTTCGGGACAACACCATCACGGCGCTGGTGGGCACCATCATGCCGATCATCTGCACGCTGCTCGACGACACCAAGGGCGAGTTGGACACCTTCGCTGACATCCTCAAGCTCTACAAGGACGGCATCGAGGTGCGCAACATCCCGGTCGTCGAGGAGGAGGGCAACATCCCGGCCCAGCTCCAGCTCCAGCTCGTCAAGGACCTCATCACCCCCATGGCCCTAGACGATTGCTTATACAAGCTCAAGCTCCCCAGGCCGCACATCATCAACGGTACGTACTATAACTATACTATACTCCTACTACACGGAGGGAAACTTTTGGTCTATGGGTGTATATACACCCTATATGCAAAAAAAATTTAGTAATTCAACCAGTGGCGGAGCTTAGTGAGGGCCAACCTGGGCCACCGCCCCCCCCAGCCCATGAGATTTTCTTTGACTACCCCATAATAGATGGCCCATATACTAGTGAAAATCAGCCCAAACTCTTGCTCTGGTCGCCCCCCAGCCCATCGCCCCTCCAAGAATATGGCTCAATCTGCGCCACTGAATTCAACCAAAAGTCAAAAATTCATGAAAATATTTTTTAAATAAACTTGACATTCTATTGTACTCATGAGAAAATAAATCCACAAAAAAAATATCCCTTTGAATTCTTTTCAAAAAAGACAAATTTTTGGCTAAGATAGTGTGATGGATCGCCTTTTCAATTTTAAAAAAAATAAAAAAATGATGGAAATGTCAAAAAAATAAAAGAAAATAAGTTTCCTATGTGATATGTGGTCTAGTTGTTGGGAAAATTTGCAAATGTGAATTTCGACTTTATTTGCAAAATCTCTCTGGAATTTGTAAATATGGGCATAACTTTTGCATACTAACTCGGATGAAAAAGTTTTTTATATGAAAAATCATCTACTCGAAAAGTTACATTCAAATTTAACAAGAGAGCAACAAGAACAACAAGAGAGCAACAACAAGAGGAGCAACTGCAAGAGGAGCCAGAGCAAGAGGATGAGGAGCCAGAGCAAGACGAAGAGGAGTACAATCAAGACAAAGAGGAGGTGTGGGATGTCCCAAATGGATGATGCGCCGCAGCCATCACAGCCCACACAACGCACGCCGCGCAACAACAGAGGCCGGAAGAAGTGAATTAGTTAATACTAGATTCTTGCGAACTTTGTTATGTTTGATTCGTGAACTTTAGAAGTGGCGTGAACTTTGCTACCTGAGACTTGTGTTCAATTTGCACTTATGGAGCGGCGTGAACTTTTCTACTTTCATGCTATTGTTTGCTATGATGGCGTGAACTATGGTACCTTCTTGCTGTCATCCTTTAAATATTGCTTAGTTTTGCTGTCATCCTAGAAATCTTGTAGAACATTTGTTGTCATCCTGGTTTTGTAGTTTCTGTACAGGGTAGACGCCAGGGTCCCTGGCGTTTTGGCCTGGAGAGAGTCCTAGACGCCAACAACCTTGGCGTCTAGGTGTGCAGATGAGCAACAACAATTTTAGCTCTATGGATATGACCTAAACGCCGTGGTCTCTGGCGTTTTGCCCTGTGCAGTTTTGACCTGGAGAGAGGCCTAGACGCCAGAAACCTTGGCGTCTAGGTCTGCAGAGGAGCAACAACAGTCAACCTAGTAGCTTCAAGATCGAACTCATGCATCCTCACGGTTGTCCCATCAGACACATGTATATTTCTTGATGATGCCGCCACAAAAGATGAGAACACGACCAATGATACTTACTAGGCCTCTCGTGACCGACACCACCGACTCTTAAGGTGCACCTCGAATGCACGACCACCATATGACATACCATCTCTTGTTGTCCCACCAGGGTCGTCAATTTTGGTAGGCCATATCGTAGGTGTTGAATAGCCTAAGTTTCTGTGCCGAGGACTTGCTTTGATGCAACATCATCCACTCTTCAATGTTTGGTAGATATTCCATTTTTTCACCAATCCACTTCACGGTTTCCTCTGAATGCATCGTAAAATACTCATTAAGCTTGAAGAAAGTATATTCCACTATTGCAGTCACCGCAATGGGCGGGCACCTCTGAAAGCACATTGTTAAAACATTCGACCATGTTACCGGGTCATGTCGCCATATCTCCATTGTGTTTCTCCAAAAAATTTCGTGTTAAGAAATCTTTCCCTCCTTCGTTTGCAGCTTCGTAGAGCTTGTCATAGCGAATGGTGAACGCACCGGTGCTGAAGGCCACGCAAAGTGCCCTGTTAAAGTTTGCTCAACTCCCTGCTCTTACGTGACATGTTAAAGTTTGCTCAACTCCCCCCCAGCCCATCGCCCCTCCAAGAATATGGCTCAAGCTCCGCCACTGAATTCAACCAAAAGTCGAAAATTCATGAAAATATTTTTGAAATAAACTTGACATTCTATTGTACTCATGAGAAAATAAATCCACAAAAAAAATATCCCTTTGACTTCTTTTCAAAAAAGACAAATTTCTGGCTAAGATAGTGTGAATAGTGACCTATAATAGCAAATAAAATTTGTCTTTTTTGCTGTGAGGTCAACTTTTTTTTTCATCCAGATTTATTTACTAGTGCAAAAGTAAGTCAAGTGTTTTGTCAAAATAGTTCTTACCTATTTTGACTTTTTATTAAAATAATAATAATAAAATCCCATATAGGGTGTATATACACCCATAGACCAAAGTGTATTTCCCCCTACTACACTACATATACCTACCTAAAACAAACGCTTGTTATTACTCCAGTAGTATTTAGGTAGCTAGAAAATTAATTTATGGTTAATTAAACCGGATATATATACACTAGTAGAAAACAGGGCTTTCGTCCGTGCCGCTTAGCTCATTAGTCCTGGATTCAATCCGTAACCGGGACTAATGTGAGCATTTATCCCGTTCGTATGCGGCTAAGGCATTAGTCCCGGTTCACTGTGCCCTTTAGTCCCGGTTTGTGCCTCAAACCGACTAGTAGGCGATGTCCATTATTCCCGGTTCTTGCCTCAAACCGGTAATAACGAGTAGACATTTAGGCCCGTTTTGTGGCACGAACCGAGACTAATGGGGTTGAGACTTTAGTCCCGGTTCGTGCCACGAACCCGCATTTCAAAGGTCCCATTTTCAAACTCTACCCCCCTGTGGATCTCCTTTTCAATTTTAAAAAAAATAAAAGAAAATGATGTAAATGTCAAAAAAATAAAAAAATAAGTTTCACATGTGATATGTGGTCTAGTTGTTGGGAAAATTTGCAAATGTGAATTTAGACTTTATTTGCAAAATCTGTAAATATGGGCATAACTTTTGCATACTAACTCGGATGAAAAAGTTTTTTATATGAAAAATCATCTACTCGAAAAAGTTACATCCAAATTTAACAAGAGAGCAACAAGAACAACAAGAGAGCAACAACAAGAGGAGCCAGAGCAAGAGGATGAGGAGCCAGAGCAAGACGAAGAGGAGTACAATCAAGACAAAGAGGAGGTGTGGGATGTCCCAAATGGATGATGCGCCGCAACCATCACAGCCCACACAACGCACGCGGCGCAACAAAAGAGGAAGGAAGAAGTGAATTAGTTAATACTAGATTCTTGCGAACTTTGTTATGTTTGATTCGTGAACTTTAGAAGTGGCGTGAACTTTGCTACCCGAGACTTGTGTTTAATTTGCACTTATGGAGCGGGCGTGAACTTTTCTACTTTCATGATATTGTTTGCTATGATGGCGTGATCTATGGTACCTTCTTGCTGTCATCCTGGAAATATTGCTTAGTTTTGCTGTCATCCTAGAAATCTTGTAGAACACTTGTTGTCATCCTGGTTTTGTAGTTTCTGTACAGCGTAGACGCCAGGGTCCCTGGCGTTTTGGCCTGGAGAGAGTCCTAGACGCCAACAACCTTGGCGTCTAGGTGTGCAGATGAGCAACAACAATTTTAGCTCTATGGATATGACCTAAACGCCGTGGTCTCTGGCGTTTTTCCCTGTGCAGTTTTGACCTGGAGAGAGGCCTAGACGCCAGAAACCTTGGCGTCTAGGTCTGCAGAGGAGCAACAATAGTCAACCTAGTAGCTTCAAGATCGAACTCATGCATCCTCACGGTTGTCCCATCAGACACATGTATATTTCTTGACGATGCCGCCGACAAAAGATGAGAACACGACCAATGATACTTACTAGGCCACTCGCACTGACACCACCGTCTCTTAAGGTGCACCTCGAATGCACGACCACCATATGACATACCATCTCTTGTTGTCCCACCAGGCTCGTCGATTTTGGTAGGCCATATCGTAGGTGTTGAATAGCCTAAGTTTCTGTGCCGAGGACTTGCTTTGATGCAACATCATCCACTCTTCAATGTTTGGTAGATATTCCATTTTTTCACCAATCCACTTCACGGTTTCCTCTGAATGCATCAGAAAATACTCATTAAGCTTGAAGAAAGTATATTCCACTATTGCAGTCACCGGCAATGGGCGGGCACCTCTGAGCACATTGTTAAAACATTCGACCATGTTACTGGTCATGTCTCCATATCTCCATTGTGTTTCTCCGAAAAATTTCGTGTTAAGAAATCTTTCCCTCCTTCGTTTGCAGCTTCGTAGAGCTTGTCATAGCGAATGGTGAACGCACCGGTGCTGAAGGCCACGCAAAGTGCCCTGTTAAAGTTTGCTCAACTCCCTGCTCTTACATGACATATTAAAGTTTGCTCAACTCCCCCCCAGCCCATCGCCCCTCCAAGAATATGGCTCAAGCTCCGCCACTCGTAGCAAATAAATTCATGAAAATATTTTTGAAATAAACTTGACATTCTATTGTACTCATGAGAAAATAAATCCACAAAAAAAATATCCCTTTGACTTCTTTTCAAAAAAGACAAATTTTTGGCTAAGATAGTGTGAATAGTGACCTATAATAGCAAATAAATTTTGTCTTTTTTGCTGTGAGGTCAACTTTTTTTTTTCATCCAGATTTATTTACTAGTGCAAAAGTAAGTCAAGTGTTTTGTCAAAATAGTTCTTACCTATTTTGACTTTTTATTAAAATAATAATAATAAAATCCCATATTGGGTGTATATACACCCATAGACCAAAGTGTATTTCCCCCTACTACACTACATATACCTACCTAAAACAAACGCTTGTTATTACTCCAGTAGTATTTAGGTAGCTAGAAAATTAATTTATGGTTAATTAAACCGGATATATATACACTAGTAGAAACAGGGCTTTCGTCCGTGCCGATTTAGCCCATTAGTCCCGGTTCAATCCAGAACTGGACTAATGTGAGCATTTATCCCGTTCGTATGCGGCTAAGGCATTAGTACCGGTTCACACATGCCCTTTAGTCCCGGTTTGTGCCTCAAACCGGGACTAAAGGGTGCGATGTTTCATTAGTCCCGGTTCATGCCTCAAACCGACTAAAGAGTAGACCTTTAGTCCCGGTTTGAGGCACGAACCGACTAATGGTTGAGATTCTTAGTCCCGGTTAGTGCCACGAACCGGTACTAAAGGTCCCATTTTCAAACTCTACCCCCCCCCGGTGGATCGCCTTTTCAATTTTAAAAAAAATAAAAGAAAATGATGGAAATGTCAAAAAAAAAGTTTCCCATGTGATATGTGGTCTAGTTGTTGGGAAAATTTGCAAATGTGAATTTCGACTTTATTTGCAAAATCTCTCTGGAATTTGTAAATATGGGCATAACTTTTGCATACTAACTCGGATGAAAAAGTTTTTTATATGAAAAATCATCTACTCGAAAAGTTAGATCCAAATTTAACAAGAGAGCAACAAGAACAACAAGAGAGCAACAACAAGAGGAGCAACTGCAAGAGGAGCCAGAGCAAGAGGATGAGGAGCCAGAGCAAGACGAAGAGGAGTACAATCAAGACAAAGTGGAGGTGTGGGATGTCCCAAATGGATGATGCGCCGCAGCCATCACAGCCCACACAACGCACGCCTCGCAACAAAAGAGGAAGGAAGAAGTGAATTAGTTAATACTAGATTCTTGCGAACTTTGTTATGTTTGATTCGTGAACTTTAGAAGTGGCGTGAACTTTGCTACCTGAGACTTGTGTTTAATTTGCACTTATGGAGCGGCGTGAACTTTTCTACTTTCATGATATTGTTTGCTATGATGGCGTGATCTATGGTACCTTCTTGCTGTCATCCTGGAAATATTGCTTAGTTTTGCTGTCATCCTAGAAATCTTGTAGAACACTTGTTGTCATCCTGGTTTTGTAGTTTCTGTACAGCGTAGACGCCAGGGTCCCTGGCGTTTTGGCCTGGAGAGAGTCCTAGACGCCAACAACCTTGGCGTCTAGGTGTGCAGATGAGCAACAACAATTTTAGCTCTATGGATATGACCTAAACGCCGTGGTCTCTCAAGCGTTTTGCCCTCGCAGTTTTGACCTGGAGAGAGGCCTAGACGCCAGAAACCTTGGCGTCTAGGTCTGCAGAGGAGCAACAACAGTCAACCTAGTAGCTTCAAGATCGAACTCATGCATCCTCACGGTTGTCCCATCAGACACATGTATATTTCTTGACGATGCCGCCGTCAAAAGATGAGAACACGACCAATGATACTTACTAGGCCTCTCGCACTGACACCACCGTCTCTTAAGGTGCACCTCGAATGCACGACCACCATATGACATACCATCTCTTGTTGTCCCACCAGGCTCGTCGATTTTGGGCCATATCGTAGGTGTTGAATAGCCTAAGTTTCTGTGCCGAGGACTTGCTTTGATGCAACATCATCCACTCTTCAATGTTTGGTAGATATTCCATTTTCCACCAATCCACTTCACGGTTTCCTCTGAATGCATCAGAAAATACTCATTAAGCTTGAAGAAAGTATATTCCACTATTGCAGTCACCGGCAATGGGCGGGCACCTCTGAGCACATTGTTAAAACATTCGACCATGTTACTGGTCATGTCACCATATCTCCATTGTGTTTCTCCGAAAAATTTCGTGTTAAGAAATCTTTCCTCCTTCGCTTGCAGCTTCAGAGAGCTTGTCACAAATAATGGTGAACGACTGCGTGAAGGCCACGCAAAGTGCCCTATTAAAGTTTGCTCAACTCCCTGCTCTTACATGACATGTTAAAGTTTGCTCAACCCCCCCCCCCCCAGCCCATCGCCCCTCCAAGAATATGGCTCAAGCTCCGCCACTGAATTCAACGAAAAGTCGAAAATTCATGAAAATATTTTTGAAATAAACTTGACATTCTATTGTACTCATGAGAAAATAAATCCACAAAAAAATATCCCTTTGACTTCTTTTCAAATAAGACAAATTTTTGGCTAAGATAGTGTGAATAGTGACCTATAATAGCAAATAAAATTTGTCTTTTTTGCTGTGAGGTCAACTTTTTTTTTCATCCAGATTTATTTACTAGTGCAAAAGTAAGTCAAGTGTTTTGTCAAAATAGTTCTTACCTATTTTGACTTTTTATTAAAATAATAATAATAAAATCCCATATAGGGTGTATATACACCCATAGACCAAAGTGTATTTCCCTACTACACTACATATACCTACCTAAAACAAACGCTTGTTATTACTCCAAGAGTATTTAGGTAGCTAGAAAATTAATTTATGGTTAATTAAACCGGATATATATACACTAGTAGAAAACAGGCTTTCGTCGTGCCGCTTTAGCCCATTAGTCCTGGTTCAATCCGTAACCGGGACTAATGTGAGCATTTATCCCGGTTCGTGCGGCTAAGGCATTGGTCCCGGTTCACTGTGCCCTTTAGTCCCGGTTTGTGCCTCAAACCGGGACTAAAGTGCGATGTTTCATTAGTCCCGGTTCATGCCTCAAACCGACTAAAGAGTAGACCTTTAGTCCCGGTTTGAGGCACGAACCGGGACTAATGGTTGAGATTTTAGTCCCGGTTCGTGCTACGAACCGGTACTAAAGGTCCCATTTTCAAACTCTACCCCGGTGGATCGCCTTTTCAAGTTTAAAAAAATAAAAGAAAATGATGGAAATGTCAAAAAAAAAGAAAATAAGTTTCCCATGTGATATGTGGTCTAGTTGTTGGGAAAATTTGCAAATGTGAATTTCGACTTTATTTGCAAAATCTCTCTGGAATTTGTAAATATGGGCATAACTTTTGCATACTAACTCGGATGAAAAAGTTTTTTGTATGAAAAATCATCTACTCGAAAAGTTACATCCAAATTTAACAAGAGAGCAACAAGAACAACAAGAGAGCAACAGCAAGAGGAGCAACTGCAAGAGGAGCCAGAGCAAGAGGATGAGGAGCCAAAGCAAGACGAAGAGGAGTACAATCAAGACAAAGAGGAGGTGTGGGATGTCCCAAATGGATGATGCGCCGCAGCCATCACAACCCACACAACGCACGCCGCGCAACAAAAGAGGAAGGAAGAAGTGAATTAGTTAATACTAGATTCTTGCGAACTTTGTTATGTTTGATTCGTGAACTTTAGAAGTGGCGTGAACTTTGCTACCCGAGACTTGTGTTTAATTTGCACTTATGGAGCGGCGTGAACTTTTCTACTTTCATGATATTGTTTGCTATGATGGCGTGAACTATGGTACCTTCTTGCTTGTCATCCCGGAAATATTGCTTAGTTTTGTGTCATCCTAGAAATCTTGTAGAACACTTGTTGTCATCCTGGTTTTGTAGTTTCAGACAGGTAGACGCCAGTGTCCTGGCGTTTTGGCTCGAGAGAGTCCTAGACGCCAACAACCTTGGCGTCTAGGTGTGCGATGAGCAACAACAATTTTAGCTCTATGGATATGACCTAAACGCCGTGGTCTCTGGCGTTTTTCCTGTGCAGTTTTGACACGAGAGAGGCCTAGACGCCAGAAACCTTGGCGTCTAGGTCTGCAGAGGAGCAACAACAGTCAACCTAGTAGCTTCAAGATCGAACTCATGCATCCTCACGGTTGTCCCATGAGACACATGTATATTTCTTGACGATGCCGCCGTCAAAAGATGAGAACATGACCAATGATACTTACTAGGCCTCTCACACTGACACCACCGACTCTTAAGGTGCACCTCGAATGCACGACCACCATATGACATACCATCTCTTGTTGTCCCACCAGGGTCGTCAATTTTGGTAGGCCATATCGTAGGTGTTGAATAGCCTAAGTTTACGTGTTGAGGACTTGCTTTGATGCAACATCATCCACTCTTCAATGTTTGGTAGATATTCCATTTTTTCACCAATCCACTTCACGGTTTCCTCTGAATGCATCAGAAAATACTCATTAAGCTTGAAGAAAGTATATTCCACTATTGCAGTCACCGGCAATGGGCGGGCACCTCTGAGCACATTGTTAAAACATTCGACCATGTTACTGGTCATGTCGCCTTATCTCCATTGTGTTTCTCCGAAAAATTTCGTGTTAAAATCTTTCCCTCCTTCGTTTGCAGCTTCGTAGAGCTTGTCATAGCGAATGGTGAACGCACCGGTGCTGAAGGCCACGCAAAGTGCCCTGTTAAAGTTTGCTCAACTCCCTGCTCTTACATGACATGTTAAAGTTTGCTCAACTCCCCCCCAGCCCATCGCCCCTCCAAGAATATGGCTCAAGCTCCGCCACTGAATTCAACCAAAAGTCGAAAATTCATGAAAATATTTTTGAAATAAACTTGACATTCTATTGTACTCATGAGAAAATAAATCCACAAAAAAATATCCCTTTGACTTCTTTTCAAAAAAGACAAATTTTTGGCTAAGATAGTGTGAATAGTGACCTATAGTAGCAAATAAATTTTTTCTTTTTTGCTGTGAGGTCAACTTTTTTTTCATCCAGATTTATTTACTAGTGCAAAAGTAAGTCAAGTGTTTTGTCAAAATAGTTCTTACCTATTTTGACTTTTTATTAAAATAATAATAATAAAATCCCATATAGGGTGTATATACACCCATAGACCAAAGTGTATTTCCCCCTACTACACTACATATACCTACCTAAAACAAACGCTTGTTATTACTCCAGTAGTATTTAGGTAGCTAGAAAATTAATTTATGGTTAATTAAACCGGATATATATACACTAGTAGAAAACAGGGCTTTCGTCCAGGCCAGTTTAGCCCATTAGTCCCGGTTCAATCCAGAACCGGGACTAATGTGAGCATTTATCCCGGTTCGTGCGGCTAAGGCATTAGTCCCGGTTCACCTGTGCCCTTTAGTCCCGGTTTGTGCCTCAAACCGGGACTAAAAGGCGATGTTTCATTAGTCCCGGTTCATGCCTCAAACCGAGATTAAAGAGTAGACCTTTAGTCCCGGTTTGAGGCACGAACCGGGACTAATGGGGTTGAGACCTTTAGTCCCGGTTCGTGCAACGAACCGGTACTAAAGGTCCCATTTTCAAACTCTACCCTCCCCCGGATCGCCTTTTTATATTTTAAAAAAATAAAACAAAATGATGGAAATGTTAAAAAAAAGAAAATAAGTTTCCCATGTGATATGTTGTATATTTGTTGTGAAAATTTGCAAATGTGAATTTCGACTTTATTTGCAAAATCTCTCCGAATTTGTAAATATGGGCATAACTTTTGCATACTAACTCGGATGAAAAAGTTTTTTATATGAAAAATCATCTACTCGAAAAGTTACATCCAAATTTAACGGGGGAACCCCGTTAAACATTTTCAAAATCCTCAAAAACCTAACAGAAAAAATGTTACGGGGCTTTTAATATCTAGAGTGGAAAAAATCAAAAAAAATTCAAACTATGGTCAAACAATGGTCAAACCATGGTCAAACTAATTATTCTAGAATATTAGTGTTACTAAATAATTTGTTTAGTTATTTTGAATTTTGGTCAAATCTGGTCAAACTGTGGTCAAACTATGGTCAAACAATGGTCAAACTATGGTAAAACCATGGTCAAACTAATTATTCTAGAATATTAGTGTTACTAACTAATTTGTTCAGTTATTTTGAATTTTGGTCAAATCTGGTCAAACTGTAGTCAGACTGTGGTCAAACTATGGTCAAACTAATTTTTCAAAATAACTATTGTTTTCTAAATAATTATTGTTTTTGAAAACAATAGTTTGAAACTCAAACAGTGAAATGTGTCAATTCATGCTCAAGCAAAATTCACGAGGGTTAATAGGATTGACATCTTACTATTGTCGTGAAAACAACAAGTGCAGACTTGGAAACAAGGGAGAATAGAACCCGGAAGTTAAGCATGCTCAGCTGGGTGAGTGGGAGGATGGGTGACCGTCATGGGTTAGGTGATTTGGAATGATGAGGGTGATTGGAGAAGAGGATAAATTGAGCAGTGATGAGGGGTGCTGATTAGAGATTAGGGGTTAAAATAATTCAGAAATTTGAAAATAAAAAATTATTTAAATAAAATTTCAAAAAAAATTTCAAAAAAAAATTTCAAAAAAAATCATAAAAATTCCATTAGTCCCGGTTGGTGTTACCAACCGGGACTAAAGGTCGAGCTCCACGTCATGACCTTTAGTCCCGATTCGATTGAACCGGGACTAAAGGGGGGAGGCATTAGTACCGACCCTTTAGTCCCGGTTCACCAACCGGGACTAAAGGCCCTTACCAACCGGGACAATAGGCCCTTTTTCTACTAGTGATATATGCACTTATTCCATTATTCTGGAATGCTACTGTAATTGGGATCGCAAAGAGGACGAGAAAGCATGGATGACCGATGATGAGTTCGCGAGGGCGATGCTGGCCGGCGTCAACCCCTTGATGATCGAGTGAATTGCAAAAAACCACCACATTTGAAGTTGAAGCATCCAATTTCCACCACATTTCTAGCGCGTCCCAAAAATCCACCACTTTACTTGTAAATTTTCTCAATAAAAACAAATGACCGGTTTGCCGCAGTTAACACGATTTCGACAGGCTGGCCCACCCGTCAAAAGTGCCACGTGGGCGAGGCAGACGGCGAGTGGGTTGACGGCCGTTAGGGCATCGCGTGGTCGAGCGCCATGGCTCGATCGCTTGGCCCATTTTCCCTCTTTCCCCGCTCTCTGTCTACGTCTCGCGATGGCGGCCGCGGCTAAACCTACCGGCGGCGGCGGCGAGTCAGCAGGCGGCGGAGGGACTGGAGGCGATGGTGATGGATTCTCGGAGGTGGATAACTGGTTCGGCAGCAGTAGCTTGCCGACACAGCGGGCTCCTTCACCGGAGCGATCCCCTTCGCCCCCCTCGCCGCCAGAGTGGGACATTGAGCGCCGTGCGGCGGCGGCCCTAGCACGCAAGATCGTGGCTTCAGCGTTGGAGAAGGCCATCGGTGGGCTTCAGGGTTCGGCGTGTGGTAAGATTTCTTCCCCCTCCACCCCTCTCTTCATTGGATTCGGGTTGTTAGATTGCATATAAACCTATCATGTTACAGTAGGGTTGTTAATGGGTTGCTAGATTTTAGGAAATTTTATGGTTGTTAGATTTTAGGAGATTTTGGGGCAGTTTGATTTTAGGGTTTTGTTTACTGAAGATTATTGTTTGTTTACTCAAGTGTTCTAGCTGATATAGTTAATATCTTTTCTGAATAACATGTTTCAGTAGGAAATTTAGCTCTGGGTTTATAGTTTTATGCATGAATGCTTTGTTTACTCCTTATTGACAGTGAAGATAGTGCTAATATCTTGTCTGAATAACATGTTACATTATTGAAACAGAATCAATCAAGCACTAATTCTCCTCAATTTTGTGTAGTTTGGATGATGAGATATGGGAAATAAGGTACCATTTTCAAGGGAGAGACAACTTGGAGAGGACCATTTCTCTGTCAGAAATTACTTATATTAACATGTTAGCACTGCTAGAGACCTAAGAGGGATATCTTGAAGCTGACTACATGTTCTATATGAAAGAAGAAGGAAAGGGGGCAACAGGAATGCAGGTTATTGACAAGTGAAGATAGTGTGGAAGAGATGCTAGACTATTATGCTGAGTGAAGGTGCTCAACATAACTGTAATTAAGGTTAATGAGCCTAATCCGGTGAGAGTTTAACAGGTCAAATATTGTGGAGGAACAAGTGCCTATAAGTAATGTGGGGATTCCAACATTATTTCTATAGATGAGGCAGGAGTATTGTTCCCTATTGCTGTTGAAGACACAGTTGAAGAGCTCTATGCTGTGCCTATTGCTGTTGTAGAGCCAGGTCAAGAGTCTGCATATATTAACACACAACAGAGCATGAATTTGAAGAAAGCAAAGGGCAAAGAGAAATTACAGGAAGACGTTGGCCCCTCTGATGATGAAGTGTTTGTTGATTTGAACTGCTGTGAGGAGGAAGAGCATGACACATGTAATGAGGAGGAAGATGAAATCATTGAGGAGGAAGAGCATGACAGGTAATGAGGAGGAAGATGAAATCATTGAGAAGTCAAGCACAAAAGGAAACAGAGAGAGGATCCTATGCATCACTTTGAAGGAGACACGTAGTGGAAGAGATGTGTCCAGAGGCGGAGGACTGCATACGTAACCCGAGACACCTCTTCCTCAAACATTCAAGAAAGTAGGCAAAGCAGGCCCCACTACAAGATCACACCATGAAGCGACATTGAGGTAATTCCTGATTTCATTCCATCCGATGATTCTGCTTGTTTCCACAGGGACTATGGCATTAGTGATTCAGATGATGAGTCAGTCTACCACTCCCTTGTGGAAGGAAGAGTCAAGCCAAGAGGGCCAGGACTAGGATCTGGTATGATGAGAGCAAGCCAGATGCTCATGAACAACTTTGCATCAGTATGTGCTTCACTGATGTGTATCAGTTTAGAAGAGCACTTAGGAATTTTCATATCAGAATCCTTAGAAATTTCCAGCACCATAGGAACTGCAAGGATAGGATCATTGTGCATTGCATGTAAAGGGACAATGGGTGTCCTTTTTCATGACTGCATCCACAATTGCTCATGAGAAGACATTACGCATCAAGAAGATGAAGTTGTTGCACACTTGTGGTGCACATGGAGAAAAAACCAAAGTGACAGTTGACTGGATGGCCAGAACATGTGAG
Source organism: Aegilops bicornis (assembly GCA_021605145.1). Lineage (NCBI taxonomy): Eukaryota > Viridiplantae > Streptophyta > Magnoliopsida > Poales > Poaceae > Aegilops > Aegilops bicornis. Next base: position 771,715,297 of record CM038673.1, on the reverse strand, counting down.
CAGCAACTGAGAGATAATCCAAGGGCTGGTGTTGATGCAATTTTAAAAAGAACAAAGACTAAGTATGGGCTGGAAGTGCCAAAGACCAAGGCCTACAGGGCAAGGTCATTGGCCATTGAAGTGGTGGAAGGTGACATGAAGGGACAATACACAAGGTTTAGGGATTATCTTCAAGATGTGCTTGATACCAACCCTGGGAGCAGATGCATTGTGACTACCAGAGAGCTTCAGCTCCATCCTAGCCCAAATCCTAGGTTCCACTACATGTTCTACTGTCTGAATGCTTCAAAAGAAGGTTTCTTGAATGGGTGTAGGCCCTTTATAGGTATTATATGTATTCTAAATTACTCCAATTCATTGCCCATATCTTGTACTTAATAATGCACTGATTTCACTACCCAATGCTTTAATACAGGTTTAGATGGTTGCTTTATCAAGCTTTCTACCGGGCAATGATACTTGCTCACATCGGTAGGGATGGGAATAACAACATATTCCCTATTGCAATTGGTATTGTTGATAAGGAGGACAAGGAAAGTTGGACTTGGTTTCTTAGCCAATTAAGAGCTTGCATTGGAGAGGGGAACAAGTGGGGCACATACACAATCATCTCGATGAGATGTAAGGTATATTTTTCATTTCACAATTTAATGAGAAATTTCTAGAAATAATAATTTGTTATACTTGCTGCCATTATGAAGTTATATGATTAATACTTGCTGCCATTATGAAGTTATATGATTAATACTTTCTGCCATTATGAAGTTATATGATTAATACTTTCTACCATTATGATCTATATAATGACTTAAACAGGGGCTGTTGAATGCAATTAAAGCTATGTTCCCACACTCACCTCAAAGATATTGTCTTAGACATATCTATGCAAATTTCCAAATACCGGCTTCGTATGAGGAGTTGAAGAAGCATATGGACAATGCTGCATATTCATACACCAAGAATGGTTTTGAGGTTGCAATGAATGAACCGAGAAAGGAGGATGAAGATGCTTGGAAGTGGCTTTGTGATATCCCTAAAGAGACTTGGGCAAGGCATGCTATGGATCACACATGCAAGACAGACCTAGTAGTCAACAATCTTAGTGAAGTATTTAACAAGATGATACTAGATGTGAGGAACAAGCCAATAAGGAGCTGTGTAGATGGATTCGTAACTAAGTTGATGGTTAAGTACCAAGCGATCGAGAGAAGACAGAGAAGAGTAAGTGGGAGATAACACCCACTTATATGGAGAAGTTGGAGGAGTCAAAGAAGTACTCAAGGCAATGCATCGCATACATGGCAGGTCCTGGTATTTGGCAAGTCACTAGTGGGGAGTCTACCTACTGTGTGAACCTTGATAAGTGGACATGTGACTGCAAGAAATGGGACCTATGTGGTTGGCCATGTAACCATGCGGTTTCTGCCATTACAAGAGTGAAGGGACAGCCAGAAGACTATGTGCATGAGTTCTTCAAAAAACCATTGTATAAGGAAACATACAGCACATCATCTACCCTGCAGGGCCCCGACTGCTTGGCCTAGGACACCAACTGCTGACATAGATCCACCAAAGTGTTCAAAGAGAAGAAGGGCAGGAAGCAAACAGCTAGGAGGAAGGGGCAATTTGAGGTCCCAACAAAGAAGGATACATCAAGGATGGCAACTATCACATGCAAGAATCGCAATATGCGTAAACATAGGTACACCCCATCGCCCTAAGCCCTCAAGCCTCATCTTCGTGCAAGAAAGGACAAGCACAAGGTATGGAATATGCACACTTTTGATTATTGTCATTGTTTTAATCATTTGATTCATCCTAATTGTTGGTCTATGATGTGTGCTTTCTTAGACAACCAGAACTCACTACCATGGAGCTGGGGGAAGTTCTACTGCTACTACAGTTAGAACAACAACTGCTAATGGTCATTCCCAGCCTGCTACATCTTCCAGGGGAAGAAAATCAACTGCTGCTTCTCGGGTCCTGCCCTTGACTGCTTTGCTTCTACAAGGCCAAGAAAAACAACTGCTGCTTTCTCTGGTCCTGCCCAGCCTGCTGCTTCTACAAGGCCAAGAAAAACAACTGCTGCTTCTAGAAGGGCAAGCATCACCAAGTGATGCTTGTACTACTCCTTCCTGTGCTTCCACAGAGCTTGTGTTCAAGCAATGCAGCCAGCAGGAGATGTGTAAGGCCCTACATGGCACCTAGGGCTGCAAGTACAACAGAGGGAGCAACAACAGGGTCTAAAAGGAAGAGGTTCCAGAGCAGCAGGCTGAGGGGTTATTTTTATGCCAGTGGCAACTAGTCAGTGCACAATTTGGCTGTTGTCTTTTGAACTGCCTGCCTTAAGTATTTCTAAATTTCAGAAACTATGTCTGAGAACTGCTATGTGTGAACTGCTTTGTGTAATCAATATTTAGCTTGAGAACTTGTTTGTGTTACCATGCTAAGTTTGAGAACTGCTATGGATGAGAACTATTATGGTTGAGAAAATGTTTGTGTCATCAACAATTTACTTGTTTGATTTTATGATTTTTCTATTCTAAAATATATTGACATTTGATGGTTAGTTTGGGTTGTTGTTTTTGTCGAGCCCGAGCGACCGTAAAGCCTAAATGATAGTTGTAGGTGGTTTTGTCGAACCCAAGCCACCGTAAAGCCTAAATGATAGTTGTAGGTGGTTTTGTCGAGCCCAAGCCACCGTAAAGCCTAAATGATAGTTGTAGGTGGTTTTGTCGAGCCCAAGCCACCGTAAAGCCTAAATGATAGTTGTAGGTGGTTTTGTCGAGCCCAATCCACCGCAAAAGCCTAAATGATAGTTGTAGGTGGTTTTGTCGAGCCCAAGCCACCGTAAAGCCTAAATGATAGTTGTAGGTGGTTTTGTCGAGCCCAAGCCACCCTAAAGCCTAAATGATTGTTGTAAGTGGGTTTGTCGAGCCCGAGCCACTCAAAAGCCTAAATGATAGTTCTAGGTGGATTTGTCGAGCCGCAGCCACCTTCAAGATTAAATGGTGGTTTGGGTGGTTTTGTCGACCCCAAGCCACCCTAAAGCCTAAATGATTGTTTTAGTTGGATTGGGTTAAAATTCAGTTTAGTTAAAATTCTAAGGCAATTAAGGAGGACAAGGAAAGTTGGTCTTTGTGCTTTATGTGATCAATTATGTAAGCATTTGCCCAATTTGGCCATGCCTAGTTGGTCTTCACCATTCACCATTTAGTCCAAAGAAGCAGATTAATAAATTGCAGATTCATAATAGCATAGCTCTTACTATAGAAAGCTAACAACATTACATAACTAGGGAAGTTTTGCAGCTAGTCATTACATACATTACATAACTAGGGAAGTTTTGCAGCTAGTCATTACATACATTACATAACTAGGGGATTCCCAAAATATACAACCCCAAGGCCAGCTATATTGTTCCAATGACACATATTAGCTTAACATAACTGAGGTGTTGAACAGCATTGTTCACTCATCAAGGATTGACTTGATCTTGGCAAGCTTGTCCTTGTTGCCATGACCAGCTTTCATAAGATCACCCACCAGAAACTCCAGCTTCTTCTTCTCCTCTATCAGCCAGTCCCTCTCTTTCTTTATCTCATCCCTCTCCTTCCTTGTGTTCCTAATGATCTCACCCTGAGACCTATAAATGCACTTAATCTCCTTCACCTCATGAGCCAGCTTCTCCATCTCCTTCATCTTGCCAAAGTCAGCACTCTCCTTCTCCTTGTCGATAGCTAGCTTCTCCATGTCCTTGTCCACATCCATCCGCTTCGCTTGAACTCTTCATCACTCATGACCCTGTTGTTCTGATCTGCCCAATCAAACATCTTGGTGACATCCTCAACCAGCTGACTGTACTGATCCCAAGTGTATCCAATTGCTTGTTCACCTTGTCCAAATCTTTCTTATACTTCTCATGGTCAATCATTCTGCCATGATTCTCCTCATGAAACATCTCCCATATCTTCTCCAAACATCTTTGCAGAATAGAAGGCCATGGGGCATCAACCCACTGAGCAACTCCACAGTCAATACCATCCTGCATCAATTATTAGAAAATAAATATGCTAACTTCAAAAAGAAAATATATGAGATATCCAGTGATTCAGTCATACTTGCAGATACAATAGACATTCAGGAAACTTCAAGTTCAAATCAATGTCCTAAACATGTTTCATTTACTTAATTTCTTGATGTAAACTGATGCTTGCAAAATCACTGTTAAAACACATGTTTCATCAACTACAGACAGTCCAAATTGAATGAATTTACTGAATTTACTGCAGACTAACACAATTCACTGAATTTACTGACAGCAACTACAGACAGTCCAAATTTCCTTCAATAACACAAACCCTCGTTGGATAACACTGACCTGAGGAACAGCACATCCATAGAACCTCCTCCCAGTATCCTTTCCTTCAAATGCAACATATTTCATGCATGGGGCCAAGTGCAGTCTACATGTGATGCTTGCATCTGCAGCTCTACCACAGAAGGATGCATCTATAGTGGTGCCAGGGTTCGCCTGCATTGTAGCACACTAGTGAACCGCAGAAAAGATAGCAAGTGCTCGAAACATGGTCTCAAATCGTAAAACACTTGAATCACTAACCCTAACCCTAGGTGCAAAGAAGATATCTTACCCAGTGCTGCTCCAGATCCATGCTGACCAGCTCCTCCTCCTCACTGCTCTCCTCTCCATCCTTCCACGACGGCATCTTCTACGGCGGGGAGGGAACCGTGCCTCCGGCGGCGGCGAAGAACTCCGGCGGCAGCAACCCGGGGACAGAGCAGAGGAGTGAGAGTGAGAGAGTGAGCGAGTGGAGTGGAGTGTGAGGGCTCTGTTCACGCCCGCGCCGGGGAGTGGGGGCTCTGTTTTCTATCGACAGCCCTAACAGCCGTCAACCCACTCGCCGTCTGGCCTCGCCCACGTGGCACCTGACGGGTGGGCCAGCCCTGTCAGAAATTGTGTTAACTGCGGCAAACCGGTCATTTGTTTTTATTGAGAAAATTTCCAAGTAAAGTGGTGGATTTTTGGGACGCACTAGAAATGTGGTGGCAATTGGATGCTTCAACTTTAAATGTGGTGGTTTTTTGCAATTCACTCTTGATGATCAAACGCCTCACCGTAAGTCAACTCAACAATCAACCAATCCATCCATCCATCCATGATCCATCCATATATATATGTACTCAACCGCGTGCGTGCGTCCGTGCGTGCAGGAGTTCCCTCCCAAGAGCACTCTGGATCCTAGCAAGTACGGCGACCACACCAGCACCATCACCGAGGCGCACATCGGCGAGCGACTCGAGGGCCTCACCGTGCACCAGGCGCTCACCAGCAACAGGCTCTACATCGTGGACCAGCACGATAACCTGATACCGTTCCTCATCAACATCAACAAGCTCGAGGGCAGCTTCGTGTACGCCACCAGGACCCTGCTCTTCCTGCGAGGGAACGGCACGCTCGCGCCGGTCGCCATCGAGCTCAGCTCGCCCCAGCTCCAGGGCGACCTGACCACCGCGGAGAGCACCGTGTACACGCCTGAGGACACCGGCGTCGAGGGCTGGATATGGCAACTCGCCAAGGCCTACGTCGCCGTGAACGACTACGGCTGGCATCAGCTCATCAGCCACTGGCTCAACACGCACGCGGTGATGGAGCCCTTTGTCATCGCGACTAACAGGCAGCTCAGCGTGACCCACCCGGTGCACAAGCTCCTGCACCCGCACTACCGCGACACCATGAACATTAACGCCAAGGCCCGGGGCTTGCTCATCAACGCCAACGGCGTCATCGAGATGACCGTGTTCCCGGGCAAGCACGCTATGCCCATGTCTTCCATGGTCTACAAGAACTGGAACTTCACCGAACAAGCTCTGCCCGACGATCTAATCAAGAGGTTCGATTATTAATTTTCGATGACCGGTCGTCAATGTCGACTGATGTGGACCGTGGTAGTAGTAATGATCTTGTTAATGCAGGGCATGGCAGTGGAGGACCCATCGAGCCCGCACAAGGTGCGGCTGCTGATCGAGGACTACCCGTACGCGGCGGACGGGCTCGCCGTCTGGCATGCGATCGAGCAGTGGGTAGCAGACTACCTGAGCATCTCCTACCCCAACGATAGCGTGCTGCAGGGCGACGTGGAGCTACAAGCATGGTGGAAGGAGGTGCGGGAGGTCGGACACGGCGACCTCAAGGATGCGGCGTGGTGGCCCAAGATGCAGACAGTGGCGGAGCTGATCAAGGCCTGCGCCACCATCATCTGGATAGGCTCGGCGCTCCACGCGGCCGTCAATTTCGGCCAGTACGCGTACTCAGGCTACCACCCCAACAAGCCGTCGATGAGCCGCCGACCGATGCCGGCGCCGGGCAGCACGGAGTACGCGGAGCTGAGGGACGACCCGGAGCTGGCCTTCATCCACACCATCACCAGCCTGTTCCAGGCCCTGGTGGGCATCTCGCTGATGGAGATCCTCTCCAAGCACTCCTCCGACGAGGTGTACCTGGGTCAGCATGACATGCCGGCGTGGACGTCAGACGCCAAGGCACTCGAGGCGTTCAAGCGGTTCGGGGCCAGACTGGTGGGCATTGAAAAGCAGGTGGACGACAGGAACAAAGATTCGCGGCTGAAGAACCGCATCGGGCCGGCCAAATTCCCATACATGCTGCTCTTCCCCAACACCTCCGACCACACGGGCGAGGCCGTGGGGCTCTCGGCCAAGGGCATCCCAAACGGGCATATCCATCTGATCGAGGAGGTCCATCTCTGCTTGCACCCGAACTAGCTAGTGTGGGAGTTCTGTCTGTGCATGCTTGCCATGACCTCAATAAGGCAATAATGCGTGCACGATGGATCCGATCGACACGCGGAGAAAATTTCCCTTCTTTTTCCCAATAATAAGATCTATGTTGTGATGCTCTGTTTGTCAAAATATAGTCCAACCCTCCGGTATTGTTATAGTCTTCGGCTTGGGCGTTTTAAGCTCCTATATGTTACCTCTGTTTTTTTGGTCCAAGTTCAAGTTTCCCAAATTGTATCCGACCTTCTTTAATAAAAAAAATGAGATACTTCTTTGATATCATTTGACTGAAACTCGACAGAAACTAATTTCTTGCTTACAGACAAGAAAACAAAGAAAAGAAAACATAAGCCGGTGATACTACATATGACATCAAACATTAAGTTCCATAAGTGAGCATGAAATCTGATAAATAAATACTCAGCTGCTAATTTCCTTTGGAGTGATCCTCCTGGGGGTCAAAAAAATCATCTTGCTAACTGGCCATCTCTTGGTATGAAAAAAGAGTTTGGTGGTTCAGGGGGTGCCTAACCTTCAGGACTTAAAATGTTTGTCTGATGGGATCATTCATTAGGAGGTTTATTCAGGTTGAAGGTTCTCTTTGGGGCTAAATATAGTACCAGAGATCCCAACATTCTGTGTTGTCATGATGCCCAACCTTCCAAATTTTGGAAAGGGATTATGCGGGCATCTAAGGCTGTTATTTTAGGTTATCAATGAAAAGCAGGTAACAGGAAGCAAGTGAGATTCTGGAAGATGTTCGGTTCGGTAACTCTCCCATGGCAACTCAGTTATGCGATTTATATTTCCTAGTTAAGGAACATGGAAAGGTTGTACCTAATGTCTGGGATGGTTGTCAAATCAAATGCATTTTTTAGAAGAAACTATAATGTTGAACTGATGGAACAGTAGTATGAGCTGGAGGCTTTGGTCCAATCTGTTACTTTGGTAGACGAGGAGGACACCTTGTTATGGAAATATGAATCTAATGGTGCCCCTAATCATCTAAATCCTTGTAGGCTGTTATTAACTTTCGACGTGTTCAACCAATTTTTCCGCATGCGGTTTGGTCTTTGAAAGTTCCACCCAGGATACAATTCTTGTGGTTGTTGTCTCAGAATAAGATAATGACCAGGGATAATTTGAGAAAAAGGGATATCTAAACCTTAGGAATGTGAACATTGCAAAGAAATAGAATCGATGTTTCACTTATTTTGAATGGGGTGGGATAGAAGGCCTTCGTAAGAGGCTTGAATGATCAAGCATTTTAGAACATCGGCGACTAGGATATAATAAGGAGAGCGGGTCGCCCTGCCGCAAACCCCTGCGGCACTTGAACGAAGAGGAGGAAACGCTTTAGCGCGCATGATCGAAGACACGGCATCCCAAGACACCGAGTCGAACGCTTTGTGGAAGTCAAGTTTGAAAACAATGCCGGGTAATTTTCTTTTATAGCAAGTTTGGACAATGTTTGTGGCATGTATGAAGTTTTCCGCAATACCACGACCCTTAATAAACCCTGTTTGGTCGTGGCATTGCGGGGGTATATATAGGCTTCTCTTTAGTCCCGGTTTGTGGCTTAAACCGGGACTAAAGGACAACCTTTGGTCCCGGTTCCAGCCACAAACCGGGACTAAAGGTGCTGGGCCAGGAGCGAGGCCCATTGGTCTCGGTTCGTGTCTGTAACCGGGACCAAAGGGGTCAGACGAACCGGGACCAATGGCCCCGAGGCCCGGCCGGCGCCATGGCTTCACGAACCGGGACTGATGCACCCTTTGGTCCCGGTTCGTGAGTGAACCGGGATTAATGCCCTTATCCTGGCCTCAACCAAAGCCATGTTTTCTACTAGTGGTAGGGAAAGACAAAGCATTATAGAAGAAATGTTCTGAAAAAGATTAGAGAGAAAAAAATAGATGAGTTTTTGTCCTAAGAAACCGATAGTTTTTATTTGCGGGAAAAAAATCAATGAGTTTGCTGTTAATTTTTCTTTGTGATTTCATCAGACTCTCTATTTTTCTTTGCGATTTCAATAATCAATAAAATAAAAGGAGATCCATTGATCATATGTTGTCGACATCAATTCAGCCACAAATTGCAAGTAAGGCTATCACATTGAAATTGCATGTAAAAATAAGCACTAGGATGAACTTGCCGGTCAAGTGAAATAACGCCAAGCAAAGCGAGTGGTGGTTATATTATTTTTCCAAATTAGGCAAAATGAGCACGAAATAGACCTACTAGTTGCTTAGTATATGTGTCCCTGTAGAATGGCGCGCGGCAATTTTCAAGCGTAGGCGACATCAGTTGTATCCAAAAAAAAATGAGTGCCTTCAACCGGCAAATTCAACCAGGTTGTGATTTTTTTTTCAAGAACACGTCATGGAACAGCGTATTAATTTCATAGAAGAAGTGGCAAAGAAGCCAATTACACCATAAGGCATAGACAACACCAGATAGGCTCTAGTAGACCATCTATCAAAGAGCTATTCCTCGCTAGCTAGCTAGTGCATAACCCAATAGCTAGCTAGTTAGACGACGACGACGACGACGACAACCCTGTTTTGTTTACTGTTTGGTGGATGAGTTGCAGTATCCTTTCTCAGTGTGCTTGCTTGACCAAGTAAACAAAAAGAAGCATATGCAACAGTAAACAAAACAAGCTATTGCCTATGTAATGATCAAATGGCTTTTAGTCTGATTCTAATCTAGTTTCATAGATTCAATAAAATTTATTGCCTGGCGGCATGCTCATGAAACAGTTTTAATTTACCAGACAGACAAAGACCAACTGAATAAGCATGGATGCACAAACATGTGTCAGAACTGGTCCAAGTTGTATAATTTTAGGCTTGGGTGGCACGTGCTGCTTCTGAAGCCAGCTGGACTCGATAGTTGGAGCTTTCAAGCACTTTTTGATTTTGTGGTTACTCAAGACACAGTAACTTCGGAGTACTCTAAACTGAGTAAAACTGGATTAAGCAGAGTATGTAAGAAGCAGAACAATGCCGAAGCCACAATCTGAAATCAGGAACAAAAAACCAAAGTACACCTACAGATTTGCGTACCTCTATGGTAGTAACATGCCAGCTTGGCCATGCTCTGCCTTGAGTTATTGCAGCACCATGAATCTGTCAAACAGTAAATACAACTAAGCATTAAAGGATGGTTTTAATATTACTACAGGAACATGAATTTGCATTCATAATCTTGGTAACAAGTGCCAGTAACAATTTACAACAGGAAAAAAAATGACAACTAGAAACAACCGCAAAAGTACTGCAGTAATATTATTTTGCTCAAAAAGTATGAATTCGCTGCAGTAACAACACCTGACATGTAGTCTAGTTTGGTTTTAATTAAGCATAATCAAGCCATGCACAAGACATCATCATCTCTTGAGCAGCAGAAAATTCTAGCTCAGGACAAGCCCTCATATCTCAGCTGGTCATCCGAACCTCCTTTGGGAGAGAATTTTAGAGATTGGACCAAAGCTAGGAGAGCAAAGTATACAGTTTTTAAAATGGCACTGTATGCAGATACATATACGATCACCCTTACGGACGCCACAAGAAAATTATCAATCTTGCAGAAGTCAAAATTCTCGACAGAAATCGTGCATATACATTTTATATAAATACAAATTAGCAAACTTTTATCACAAAAATTTCCACGTAAATGCTATACTACCCTATGTACATGAGTCATGAGTGATTCTTTTTAGAACATTTTGAAACTTGAAAAACTGTCCAAGCAAGCTTGGGTTCAGCAAATCCTTGTCGAGCACCCAGCCCTTCAGCATACTCAACCATTGTCGATGTGCGTGATATAGAACTTGAAGAAAAAAAATGCATTAGCAGCCCTATGCCATAATGGATATGATATCTTACTGAAGCCTCATATATACCCAGCATAGCAATTATGTAGCAATGCGCGCTAAGTAGACCCGAATATGAGGGACATGTGTATGCAGAAAAACAGCCAACTTAAAAGAGAATCCGTTTTTCCCATGAAGGATGTACAAGATTAACTAGCTATGAGACATTTGGAATAGAACCATACTTCTTTCATGTATTTAGGTACAGAAAAACATAGAGAAATGTGTGTTCATGATTTTTAGTAAAAGATCTTATCTAAGAAGGAAAATCTGTGAAATCAAACTGGAAATTATAATGCATCAAAAACAACTGCAATGATCATTGTAGCATTGCAGTCTGACCAAGTATATGAACATCTTCATCTCACTACATGGACATTGCAGTTTACTAGTATGTGCACTGTAGGCCAAACATGTGCAACAAATAATGAACTACTACTCAAGATCTTCCCTGCAGTTTTCTGGAGCTACTGAAGCAGAATAAAACCTTACAAGATCTTCAGGCAGCAATAAATCCCCATATCTGTAGTTCCCCGAACATATAGCTCAAGATTCAGTTTACATCTTATAACCGTCACTCAGTCAGTAACTTTGCTTTGCTAAAAAGAGAACACTAACTAAATTCACAAAATTAATTAAGGCATATTAGTGAGCCAGCATGCAGAAACCGTCATCATCTCTACTTCTCTAGAGCAAGACAAACGACTAGCTATAGACATGCCATTATTATCAACTCATCAAAGTTCGAAGGTACTCCTTTTGAGAGATGAATTTAGAGAGTTGGGAAAGCAAACTGTCAAAATGGACTTAAAAAGCTACTGTCTGCAGATGCATTTTCAAGCAAATTAAATAACGGGGCATGTAGTTCCTACTGCAGCTGCAAGAATCGGAGGTTCATTACAAGATATATACTCCATTCACCAACTTACGCACTCCAACGAGATGGGGAAACTATCAAACTTACTGACAAAAGCAAAAAAACAATGTGAGAAATCAAGCAAGCACCACTGAACCAAAAGGGCTACTGAATAGTGACATAATTCATCACAAGACCCTTGTCGCCTCCAAGCTGAACCAAAAGTGCTACTGAATAGACATAATTCATCACAAGACCCCTGTCGCCTCCAAGCTTGTCATCTTTTTTCTTGATGAGAGTGGCCTTCTAACCTTAGGCATATTCAACCATACCTTGTCAATGTGCCGCGTCACAGGGCATCACCCTTTCTGCAAACATAGATTTGTCGGTGTGATTCCAAAAAGGTGATGCCATGATACTAATATAAATTGCCAATTAAGTAAGCACAATTTGTTGTATTAGCACCCAAAGTTTGGTCAGGAACATTTGAAATGTAACTTTATATCTGATTAGAGATTCATTGTTTTGTTTGTTCCACAAACTTATATGGAGTATTAATTAACATTTTGTTCCCTAAATCACAAAAAAAAAGATATATAGATACAGCTATAGTACCTTGTGGATTGTAGAAACTCATGTATGGAATCAAAGCACGAAATTCCTCGCTCTTCCATATCTCCTTCCATCGCTGTGACTTGACATTCATCTCGTAGATTCCCAGGTCTGTGGTCACGAAAACGGTATCACTGCCCTCAACGGATCCAATTAGTCTAAGTCTTTCCTCGGGATTTTGGATGGGGAGAAGATTCCTGAGATCGATAATTGTACGTTGACTCCATGACCCAGCTCTGTTGAAATCCATTTCTCTGGACCAGATGTAGAGGGTTAACCCATCCACATGTGCAAACCCCAAACTGCCATCCTGCATCGCCATGAGGATAGCGGCACCGTAAATGCCATGGCCCACAAGCGGCACATCAACCAGTGATAAGCAACTACATCTCAAGTCGTACTTGAGAATTTCTACATGGCCATCACGAGCATACACAAGCATGAAGTGAACTGCTTCTTTGACGAGGACAGGGGGCATTCGGTCGACGAATGCGTCGGCTTCAAGATGAAGACCAGAGCACGGCTCGCCCCAGTGATGGTGATCAAATACAGGGCACGGCATGCTCCAGTCACCGGTGTCCGGCAACGACACGCACGCCTGCGCAACGCATCCAGCACCATCGTCTTCACGCATGCCCAGGCCAACAAAGACGACCTCGAAGGGGCCGGCGTGACACGCGCCGTGGTCGCAGCCAGGCACGGCGCAGAGCACCGCGACCCATAGCTGTCGTTCACCAGGTCGGGCTCCGGCAGGTCCTTCCAGCGGCCCGTCATGGGGTCCCAGACGACGACCGCGATGGGCAACATGTTCTCGTCCCCAAGGAGAACGCGGCCATGGCGGCAGTCCCACGCATCGTACTTGTGGTACCCGCAGTCGTCATCGTCGGGGACGCGCGCGCCGAATTTCGTGGTGGGTGTGAATTCCGGGACGGGATCTTTTCCCTCCGGGCCGCAGCCCTCCAGCCAGGTATGAAGGAAGCCCAGCATGGGGGGAGGTCCATGGCGCTCACGGTAGCGGCCGCGGAAGCGAGGGCCGGTGAGGCGGCCGAGCCAGAGCTTGCTGGCGAGGGAGGCGCGCGCGAGGTGCTCTGGCTCGCCCGGCGGGAGGCGGAGGAAGATCTCCTCGAGGAGCTCGTCCAGCAGCGATGGTACCGGCGGCGGCGGCGGCATGGTCGGTGGGAGCGGCGAGGATTTCGGGAGGGGAATTTTTGAGCCGTGTTGTGAGGGGGAAGGCGGTTGCTCCCACGGTTCGGTTCAACCAGCTCGGCGTGGGGTTTCCGACAGGTGGGGCCAGGAGAGTGGCTGCCATAGCGTGCGTCGCCGGCGGCCATAGAGCATCTCCAGCCGTCCCTCGGAGCATCTTCAACAGCCGCGTCAAAAAAACACGCGAGGGACGTTTTCGCACGCTCCAGCGGTGGCGGGAAGTTAGCGCGTGGGAAACGATTGCGCGTCCGGGGGAAAAGGCGGCAGCTCGCACGCTAGATTTGGCGCACCGCGTCCGGCGCGCCTATAAATTGCAGCGCCCTCTGCCGCTCTCTCTCGCTCCCTCTAGCGCTTTCTCTCCTCGCCGCCGACACGACACCATCGCGCCACCATGCCGCCTCGCCGCCGGGGAGGTTCGGGCTACCGCGGCGTCCGCGTGCGTCCGTCCGGCACCTACTCCGCCTCGATCCGGTTGGGCGGCGACGTGCGCCTCGGCCTCAGAACCTTCGACACCACCCAGGATGGCGCCCGCGCGTACGACGCTGCGGCGTGGCGCCTTCGACGGTCCCATTGGGACATGAACTTCACCGACATGGCGACGCGGGAGCGGGCACAGGAGTTGGCGCCTTTCCCGCGGCTTATCACCGACGAGGATCGGCGCAGAAACCGGAGGCGAGAGCGCCGTCTCAGCCTGGCCGAGATGGACAAGGAATCCATGGCGCTGTGGAGGCAACGCTTCCCGCAAGATATTATCAACGAGGAACAGTTCTTCGCCGAGAGGAGGGCGGAGAGAGAGAGAGAGGAGAGGAGGAAGGAGCGAGCCGCCTATCGCGAGGACAAGAGAACGCGGAAGGCGGTCGCTAAATACAACATCGCGCTAGGAGATGCGTCGTCCTGGGACTCCCGCGACGAGCGGTTCCTTGACGCATACGCTCTGAAGTCGGAGGAGGACATCACCGAGGCAGAGTCCGAGTCGGAGAATGACGAGTAGTAATAGTTTTTCATTTTTTTTGTATCGTAGAACTATATAAATTATCTATTGTAGGAGAAGACTATGAACTATCTACGCATTTTGTATCATAGAAGCAGGCTATGTCCCGAACTATCTCCATATTTGTAATATCGGAACCAAATATGTATCGAATCACTTCACAAGAAAAAAAAATTGAAATATAGCGCGCCTGCTGGAGCGGCTCAGGCGCGCTTTATTTTGCGGCGGCCGCTGGAGCCAGCGCACCGCCGCGTGCAAAACCTGGCTCACCCGGCGCTATATTCTGACTTTTAGCGCGCCTTGTGTTGCGTGGCTGTTGGAGATGTTCTCAGGACGCCTCAGGACACCTTTTTAGGCTCAGTTTTAAGCTCAGACGGCGCTTTTTGCCGAAAAACGGCCCAGTCACGTCCCCAGCGCCCCCCAGGACGTCGAAATAGTGCCGGCAAAACTAGGCGAAACCCAACGCGTTGAGGGCCTCTTGGGGGCGCTGGCGGAAGTTTCGGCGAATCGTGTCGCCCCACGTCTTCTTTTTCTTGGCCCACTTAATCATTCTCCTCACAAACTTTTGCTTCGGGTGGGGTGTGACTGGGAAGATGCCCTCTACATGCCCCCATATTTCGACGGATGACCCCCAAGACACCAACTTTTTTGGTTCGGTGGTGTTCTTGGGGGCTCCTTAGAGCATCTCCAGCCGTTTGGCCCCCAACTCACCTGGCGAAGCGCTTTTGGCGTTCGCGCCAACGGTTTTGCCAGCGCCTGGGGCGATCAAGTTACCAGCCATGCCCCTAAGGTTCGGCCCCCAAATGCATATAAATTCAAAGTTCACTTTCCCGCTACCAAAAACGTCACAGTTCGGCGATCGTCATGCCACAGGTCGGTGACTGAATATAACCAAAGTCCGGCAACAAAAGAGTAGGAATGGCAGACATGGGAACTCATCAGACGGGAGGCCCCTCTGCCGCAGGGTTGGCCGAGGTTGGCGTGGGCGTGCGCGCAGGGTCAGAGCTCTGGCTCGGGGTCGGCGTGGGCATGGTTTCGGGGCTCGGGCTCGAAGTCGGCGCCGGCACATCTTCAGAGTTCGCGCTCAGCGTAGGCGTGGGCGTAGGAGCGGTGGTCGCCGCCGGTCCCGACATCTGATTTAAGATGAGGCCACGCTCTGCCAGGTACCACGCCTTCACCTGCTCATCCATCGTCGACGAGTCTGCCCCCATAAAGAATGCCAGGCCGGTGTTCCTCTTCTTCGCGGCGACGTTGGTCCTGAGAAGGTCGAGCTTGACGACGTTCTGCTTCGTCATCAACACCGACCACCTCGCATCGGATTTATCCTCCCTCTTGGCGGCGTTGCTCTTGGTGTCGGCGATGCACTGCTCGATCGACGATTGCAACCGCTCGGCAACCCGCGTCCCTCACCGCCTTGGCTTGCTTGTTGCCATCAGGGCGCCCTTCTGCCGCCACCAGGGCAGGCGCGTCCGGGTTGTAGGCGTCCTTCGCCTTGGCGAGAGCGAGCCAGACCTCCGTCCATTTCTTGCACGACTCAATCCTGCTGAACACGTGAAGGAACTTGAACTCTTGGTCAGCCGTTGTCTTGGCGAAACATGTTGAACATCCGGACCATCTGCACAACCAAGGCAAAGGTGTCGGCGAAGGACACGGCGAGTAACTAGGCCGGCGACCTGTCCCTCGACGTTGGCGCCGCTTTCTAGGTGGGTCGCGACCTCCTCTTGAATCCCATGCCACTTGCTGCAGGCCGTTTGGATGGTCGCCCAGTGGTTGGCCATGGCCTTCTCGCCACGGTCCATGTGGATGTCGGTGAAATCGGGGTCGACCAACTTGCACTCGTTGAACGCTGTCTTGGTCCTTTTCCAGTACGTGTCGGCGTTCTGGTTCGAGCCGGTGATCGGGTCGATGCTGATGGTCTTCCATGTTTCGGCGAGGCACTCGCCTATTGGGGAACGTAGTAATAATTCAAAAGTTTCCTACGTGTCACCAAGATCAATCTAGGAGATGCTAGCAACGAGAGAGAGGGAGTGCATCTTCATACCCTTGAAGATCGCTAAGTGGAAGCGTTACAAGAACGTGGTTGATGGAGTCGTACTCGCGGCGATTCAAATTGCGGAAGATCTGATCCAAGCGCCGAATGGACGGCGCCTCCACCTTCAACACACGTACAGCCCGGGGACGTCTCCTCCTTCTTGATCCAGCAAAGGGAGAGGAGAAGTTGAGGGAGCGCTCCAGCAGCACGACGGCGTGGTGGCGGTGGAGCTCGTGGTTCTCCAGCAGAGCTTCGCTAAGCACTACGGAGGAGGAGGTGTTGGAGGAGGGAGGGGCTGCGCCAGGGGAAGGGGTGCGGCTGCCCTCTCTCCCTCACTATATATAGGGGAAGGGGAGGAGGAGGCGCCCTAGGGTTTCCCTAGGGGAGGCGGCGCCATCACTACAAAAAATACACTTCCGTGATGATACGTGTTTGTCACAGTAGGTCACGTTTTCTGTCATGCATGTACATCCATGAAAAATTTATGACAGAATCAAGATAGTCATACCTGTGATGTCGTAGAAGTGTTCCATGACATTACCGAAATTATCATAACGGAAGTGTCCACTTCCATGACGATAAATTGCGCGTCACAGAAGTGCTTTCGTCAAGGGTGACCGACACGTGGCATCCACCGTAACGAAACGCCGTTAAGCTATCGGGTCCGGTTTTGGATCCGATAACCCGTTAACAGCCCCAACCAATGGGGATTTTCCATGTGTAAAATCATCATTGGTGGAGGAAAACTGCGTGTTGGCTCACCGTTGGGACAGATGTCATCCACTCATTGGACCCAGAGCGCCTATGATACGTCGACGCGTGGCACGACCCAACAGAGGCCCATTCGCGTGAAAAGGCCGGCCCGTTTGATTTGGTCAAAAGGTGGCGGGCCGGCCCACGGCAAGCTTGTTAACGGCCTGTTCGCATATAGCCCATTTACAACCCGCTATCCCAGGGCCCGTTTACGGCCTATCCGAATTAGGCCCAGTAGCGTCATCTGGGCCATCCAATATAATTCCAGCCTGTTTTAACTTCCGGCCCATGACGTCTTTCGGCCCATATGAGGCCCTTAGTAACCCTCGGCCCCTTAACGTCACGTGGTAAAACTGGCCCGTAATGAACAGTGTATCACTTTATACCCATTAACGGCTCATTATTCCATTGGGCCGTTTCCAGCCCATGATATCTTTCAGCCTTCTCAGGGCCCATTTATTCCCGGGCTCATTTCCAGCATTCGGTTACTTACGGCCCGTTACTGTCATTTTCTGCTTGTGGGCCAAATTCAGCCCGTGGTTACAGTCGGCCCGTTTGTGGCCCGATGTCTGTTGGGCGTTTTCATGTTGAAAAAACCCGTTGGGCTGTTTTCATAGAGTTATCAAATACGACCAATAAACGGCCCGTTATTGTCCACAAATAGTACGACCCATGATTGTCGAAATGATGATACGCCCCGTAGAAGGCCCATGGATCCTACAGCCCGTAAAAGGCCCATGGATCGTACGGCCCGTAGAAGGCCCATGGACCCTACGACCCGTATAGAAGGCCAATGGATCCTACGGCCCGTAGAAGGCCCATGGATCATACGGCCCGCAGGAGGCCCATGGTTACAACAGTCCGTGTGTTGCCATGATTATTTTGGCCTAGTTTCCAAAGATAGGTTATTGTGGCCACTAGAAAAACACAAAAAAAAGAACTGCAGTGACTACGAGCAAACAACTAAACAAGACAATAAGGAAATAAATAAGCAAGCAATTAACACTAGCCTATTACCGCTATTACACATATTACATCCACTGGGCATCAAAGTTCGCAACCAGTGCAAATATAGGGAACAAAGTAGCATATTACATACATTGGTTGTCGAAATTGGCCACCAGTGCAAATAAACGCAACAGCAAAACAAGAGCATAACTGAAACAACTTTCGAAGAGCTCAAGAAATGTGGTATCCACCATGCTGGCAATAAGCTTAGCAAGCTTATTAGCTTTGTCCTGTTTGGCGCTAAAATCCTCCAACGCTTGCTGTTGCACCAGAAAGTATGCATCTGAATGCTCCAGGGACTTCCACAGTCCTTCCGCTTCTTGTCGCAGCACAGCAGATCGATGTCTTTCAGCTTGTAGTTGAGACTCAAGAAACCGAACTGATTCAGACATTGATTTTGAATAGCTTGTGCAAGCGGTAGTGGCCAGTAACTCCAACACTAAACCAAGACAGGACTTTGGGGTTGTCTCACTGTCTTCAAGATAGTCTTCCTTAGCTGTTTTATCAGCTTTGTTGGAGACCAACAAGGATGTGTTGTTGGGGAACATTGCATAGAATAAAATTTTCTTACGTTCACCAAGATCCATCTATGAGTTCATCTAGCAACGAGAGAGAGATGCATCTACATACCCTTGTAGATCAAGCGTGCGAGAAGCGTTCAAGTGAACGGGGTTGAGGAGTCGTTCTCGTCGTGATCCAAATCACCGGAGATCCTAGCGCCGAACGGACGGCACCTCCGCGTTCAACACACGTACGGTCAGCGTGACGTCTCCTCCGTCTTGATCCAGCAAGGGGGAAGGAGAGGTTGATGAAGATCCAGCAGCACGACGGCGTGGTGGTGGATGCAGCGGGGCTCCGGCAGGGCTTCGCCAAGCAACTACGGGAGGAGGAGGAGGTGTAGCAGGGGGAGGGAGGCGCCAAGTGCAAGGGTGCGGCTGCCCTCCCTCCCCTGTATATAGGGTCCCAGGCGCCCGGCCCTAGGAGATGGGATCTCCTAGGGGGCGGCCAAGGGGTGGAGTGCCCCCAAGGCAAGTGGGCGCCTCCCTAGGGTTCCCAACCCTAGGCGCAGAGGGGGCCAGGCGCACCAGCCCACCAGGCTGGTTCCCCTCCCACTTCAGCCCATGGGGCCCTCCGGGATAGGTGGCCCCACCCGGTGGACCCCCGGGACCCTTCCGGTGGTCCCGGTACAATACCGGTGACCCCTGAAACTTTCCCGATGGCCGAAACTCGACTTCCCATATATAATTCTTTACCTCCGGACCATTCCGGAACTCCTCATGATGTCTGGGATCTCATCCGGGACTCTGAACAACTTTCGGTTTGCTGCATACTCATATTCATACAACCCTAGCGTCACCGAACCTTAAGTATGTAGACCCTACGGGTTCGGGAGACATGCAGACATGACCGAGACGGCTCTTCGGTCAATAACCAACAGCGTGATCTGGATACCCATGTTGGCTCCCACATTCTACTCAATGATCTCATCGGATGAACCACGATGTCGAGGATTCAAGCAACCCCGTATACAATTCCCTTTGTCAATCGGTATGTTACTTGCCCGAGATTCGATCGTCGGTATCCCAATACCTCGTTCAATCTCGTTACCGGCAAGTCACTTTACTCAGATCTTGTAATGCATGATCCCGTGACCAAACACTTGGTCACTTTGAGCTCATTATGATGATGCATTACCGAGTGGGCCTAGAGATACCTCTCCGTCATACGGAGTGACAAATCCAGCCTCGATCCATGTCAACCCAATGAGACACTTTTGGAGATACCAGAGTGCACCTTTATAGTCACCCGATTCGTTGTGACGTTTGGTACACCCAAAGCACTCCTACGGTATCCGGGAGTTACACGATCTCATGGTCTAAGGAAAAGATACTTGACATTGGAAAAACTCTAGCAAAAGCGAACTACACGATCTTGTGCTATGCTTAGGATTGGGTCTTGTCCATCACATCATTCTCCTAATGATGTGATCCCGTTATCAATGACATCCAATGTCCATAGTCAGGAAACCATGACTATCTATTGATCAACGAGCTAGTCAACTAGAGACTCACTAGGGACATATAGTAGTCTATGTATTCACACGTGTATTACGATTTCCGGATAATACAATTATAGCATGAATAAAAGACAATTATCACGAACAAGGAAATATAATAATAATCCTTTTATTATTGCCTCTAGGGCATATTTCCAACAGTCTCCCACTTGCACTAGAGTCAATAATCTAGTTACATTGTGATGAATCAAACACCCATAGAGTTACGGTGTTGATCATGTTTTGCTTTCATGAAGAGGTTTAGTCAATGATCTGCGACATTCAGATCCGTATGCACTTTGCAAATTTCTATGTCTCCATCTTGAACATTTTCACGAATGGAGTTGAAGCGGCGCTTGATGTGCTCTGGTCTTCTTGTGAAACCTGGGCTCCTTGGCAAGTGCAATAGCTCCAGTGTTGTCACGTAAGAGTTTGATCGGCCCCACGCGTTGGGTATGACTCCTAGGTCGGTGATGAACTCCTTCACCCAAATTGCTTCATGCGCTGCCTCCGAGGCTGCCATGTACTCCGCTTCACATGTAGATCCCGCCACGACGCTTCGCTTGCAATGCACCAGCCATCGCTCCACCATTCAACATATACACGTATCGGGTTTGTGACTTAGAGTCATCCATATCTGTATCGAAGCTAAGCGTCGACGTAACCCTTCTGACGAGCTCTTCGTCACCTTCATAAACGAGAAACATGTCCTTAGTCCTTTTCGGTACTTCAGGATATTCTTGACCGCTGTCCGGTGTTCCTTGCGGGATTACTTTGGTACCTTCCTACCAAACTTACGGCAAGGTTTACATCAGGTCTGGTACACAGCATGGCATACATAATAGACCCTATGGCTGAAGCATAGGGGATGACACTCATCTCTTCTTTATCTTCTGCCGTGGTCGGGCATTGAGCCGAACTCAATTTCACACCTTGTAATACAGGCAAGAACCCTTTCTTGGACTGATCCATTTTGAACTTCTTCAATATCTTATCAAGGTATGTGCTTTGTGAAAGACCTATGAGGCGTCTCGATCTATCTCTATAGATCTTGATGCCTAATATATAAGCAGCTTCTCCAAGGTCCTTCATTGAAAAACTCTTATTCAAATAGGCCTTAATGCTGTCCAAAAGTTCTATATCATTTCCCATCAAAAGTATGTCATCTACATATAATATGAGAAATGCTACAGAGCTCCCACTCACTTTCTTGTAAAAGCAGGCTTCTCCATAAGTCTGCAAAAACCCAAACGCTTTGATCATTTCATCAAAGCGAATGTTCCAACTCCGAGATGCTTGCACCAGCCCATAAATGGATCGCTGGAGCTTGCATACTTTGTTAGCATTCTTAGGGTCGAAAAAACCTTCCGGCTGCATCATATACAATTCTTCCTTAAGATAGCCGTTAAGGAATGCCGTTTTGACGTCCATTTGCCATATCTAATAATCATAGTATGCGGCAATTGCTAACATGATTCGGACGGACTTCAGCTTCGCTACGGAGAGAAAGTCTCATCGTAGTCAACCCCTTGAACTTGCCGATAACCCTTAGCGACAAGTCGAGCTTTATAGATGGTAACATTACCATCCGTGTCCGTCTTCTTCTTAAAGATCCATTTGTTTTCTATCGCTCGCCGATCATCGGGCAAGTCTGTCAAAGTCCATACTTTGTTTTCATACATGGATCCTATCTTGGATTGCATGGCTTCAAGCCATTTGTTGGAATCTGGGCCTGCCATCGCTTCTTCATAGTTCGAAGGTTCACCGTTGTCTAACAACATGATTTCCAGGACAGGGTTGCCATACCACTCTGGTTTGGAACGTGCCCTTGTGGACCTACGAAGTTCAGTAGCAACTTGATTCGAAGTACCTTGATCATCATCATTAATTTCCTCTCCGATCGATTGTAGGCACCACAGAACATTTTCACGAGCTGCACTACTTTCAGTTCAAGAGGTAGTACTTCATCGAAGTTCTACTTTCCTCCCACTTACTCCTTTCGAGAGAAACTCTTTTTCGAGAAAGGATCCGTTCTTGGCAACAAAGATCTTGCCTTCGGATCTAAGGTAGAAGGTATACCCAATGGTTTCCTTAGGGTATCCTATGAAGACGCATTTTCCGACTTGGGTTCGAGCTTTTCAGGTTGAAGTTTCTTGACATAAGCATCGCATCCCCAAACTTTTAGAAAGCGACAGCTTAGGTTTCTTCCCAAACCATAATTCATACAAAGGTCTTCTCAACGGATTTAGACGGAGCCCTATTTAAAGTGAATGTAGCTGTCTCTAGAGCATATCCCCAAAATGATAGCGGTAAATCTGTAAGAGACATCATAGATCGCTCCATATCCAATAGAGTGCGATTACGACGTTCGGACACACCGTTACGCTGAGGTGTTCCAGGCGGCGTGAGTTGTGAAACTATTCCACATTTCCTTAAGTGTGTACCAAATTCGTGACTTAAATATTCTCATCCATGATCTGATCATAAGAACTTTATTTTTCGGTCACGTTGATTCTCTACCTCATTCTGAAATTCCTTGAACTTTTCAAAGGTGTCAGACTTGTGTTTCATCAAGTAGACATACCCATATCTACTTAAGTCGTCTGTGAGAGTGAGAACACAACGATATCCTCCCATGAGCCTCAACGCTCATTGGACCGCATACATCGGTATGTATGATTTCCAATAAGTTGGTTGCTCGCTCCATTGTTCCGGAGAACGGAGTCTTGGTCATTTTTCCCATGAGGCATGGTTCGCATGTGTCAAATGATTCATAATCGAGAGACTCTAAAAGTCCATCAGCATGGATCTTCTTCATGCGCTTGACACCAATGTGACCAAGGCGGCAGTGCCACAAGTATGTGGGACTATCGTTGTCAACTTTACATCTTTTGGTATTCACACAATGAATATGTGTAACATCACGTTCGAGATTCATTAAGAATAAACCATTAACCATCGGAGCATGACCATAAAACATATCTCTCATATAAATAGAACAACCATTATTCTCGGATTTAAATGAGTAGCCATCTCGTACGAGATCCTGATACAATGTTCATGGTCAAACTTGGCACTAAATAACAATTATCGAGGTTTAAAACTAATCCCGTAGGTAAATGTAGAGGTAGCGTGCCGACGGCGATCACATCGACCTTGGAACCATTCCTGACGCGCATCGTCACCTCGTCCTTCGCCAGTCTCTGTTTATTCCGCAGCTCCTGCTGTGAGTTACAAATATGAGCAACGGCACCGGTATCAAATACCGGGAGTTACTACGAGTCTTGGTAAGGTACACATCAATTACATGTATATCAAATATACCTTTAGTGTTGCCGGCCTTCTTATGCGCTAAGTATTTGGGGCAGTTCCGCTTCGATGACCCTTCCCTTTGCAATAAAAGCACTCAGTCTCGTGCTTGGGTCCATTCTTTGACTTCTTCCAGAATCGGCTTATCGGGCGCTGCAACATCCTTGCCGTCCTTCTTGAAGTTCTTCTTACCCTTGCCCTTCTTGAACTTAGTGGTTTTATTGACCATCAACACTTGATGTTCCTTCTTGATTTCTACCTCTGCTGACTTCAAAGCATTGAAAATACTTCAGAATAGTTTTCACAATCCCTGCATATTGTAGTTCATCACAAAGCTCTTGTAGCTCGGTGGGAGCGATCAAGGATTCTGTCGATGACCGCCTCGTCCGGAGGTTAATGTCCATTTGGGAATGACGGTTGTGCAACCCAGACATTTTGAGTATGTGCTCACCGATGTAACTATTTTCCTCCATCTTACAACTATAGAACTTGTCGGAGACTTCATATCTCGACCGGGCATGAGCTTGGAAAACCATTTTCAGCTCCTCGAACATCTCATATGCTCCGTGTTGCTCAAAAGCGCTTTTGGAGCCCGGTTCTAAGCTGTAAAGCATGCCGCACTGAACGAGGGAGTAATCATCGACGTGATCGCCAAGCATTCATAACGTCTTGGTTCTCAGGATGGGTGCTTCACCTAGCGGTGCTTCTAGGACATATTGTTTCTTGGCTTCTATGAGGATGATGCTCAGGTTAGGACCCGGTCTGAATAGTTGCTGCCATCATCTTTTCAGCTTGGTTTTCTCTAGGAACGTTGAAGTTCATGGTGACATGAGCGTTGGCCATTTGATCTACAAGACATTTTGCAAAGATTTTAGACTAATGTTCATGATAATTAAGTTCATCTAATCAAATTATTTAATGAACTCCCACTCAGATTTGACATCCCTCTAGTCATCTAAGTGTTACATGATCCGAGTCGACTAGGCCGTGGTCCGATCATCACGTGAGACGGACTAGTCATCGTCGGTGAACATCTCCATGTTGATCGTATCTTCCATACGACTCATGTTCGACCTTTCGGTCTCTTGTGTTCCGAGGCCATGTCTGTACATGCTAGGCTCGTCAAGTTAACCTAAGTGTTTTGCATGTGTAAAACTGTCTTACACCCGTTGTATGTGAACGTAGGAATCTATCACACCGATCATCACGTGGTGCTTTGAAGCAGCGAACTTTAGCAATGGCGCTGATTAGGGAGAACACTTTCTTGAAATTATTATAAGGGATCATCTTATTTACTACCGTCGTTCTAAGTAAACAAGATGCATAAACATAATAAACATCACATGCAATTATATAGTAGTGACATGATATGGCCAATATCATATAGCTCCTTTGATCTCCATCTTAGGGCTCCATGATCATCTTGTCACCGGCATGACACCATGATCTCCATCATCGTGTCTCCATGAAGTTGCTCGCCAACTATTACTTCTACTACTATAGCTAACGGTTTAGCAATAAAGCAAAGTAATTACATGGCGTTGAATCAATGACACGCATGAGTCATACAATAATTAAGACAACTTCTATGGCTCACCGTTGTCATACTCATCGACATGCAAGTCATGATTCCTATTACAAGAACATGATATCATACATCACAATATATCATTCATCATTCATCACAACTTTTGGCCATATCACATCACAAGGCAATTGCTGCAAAAACAAGTTAGACGTCCTCTAATTGTTGTTGCATCTTTTACGTGGCTGCAATAGGGTTCTAGCAAGAACGTTTTCTTACCTATGAAAAACCACAACGTGATTTGTCAACTTCTATTTACCCTTCATAAGGACCCTTTTCGTCAAATCCGCTCCAACTAAAGTGCGAGAGACAGACACCCGCTAGCCACCTTATGCAACCAGTGCATGTCAGTCGGTGGAACCTGTCTCACGTAAGCGTATGTGTAAGGTCGGTCCGGGCCGCTTCATCCCACAATACCGCTAAAGCAAAATAAGACTAGTAGCGGCAAGAAAGTTGACAACATCTACGCCCACAACAAATTGTGTTCTACTCGTGCAATAGAGAACTACGCATAGACCTAGCTCATGATGCCACTGCTGGGGAACGTTGCATAAAATAAAATTTTCCTACGTTCACCAAGATCCATCTATGAGTTCATCTAGCAACGAGAGAGAGAGATGCATGTACATACCCTTGTAGATCGCGTGCGGAAGCGTTCAAGAGAACGGGGTTGAGGGAGTCGTTCTCGCCGTGATCCAAATCACCGGAGATCCTAGCGCCGAACGGACGGCACCTCCGCGTTCAACACACGTACGGTCAGCATGACGTCTCCTCCATCTAGCAACACACGTACGGTCATCTATTGATCAACGAGCTAGTCAACTAGAGACTCACTAGGGACATATAGTAGTCTATGTATTCACACGTGTATTACGATTTCCGGATAATACAATTATAGCATGAATAAAAGACAATTATCACGAACAAGGAAATATAATAATAATCCTTTTATTATTGCCTCTAGGGCATATTTCCAACAGTCTCCCACTTGCACTAGAGTCAATAATCTAGTTACATTGTGATGAATCAAACACCCATAGAGTTACGGTGTTGATCATGTTTTGCTTTCATGGAAGAGGTTTAGTCAACGGATCTGTGACATTCAGATCCGTATGCACTTTGCAAATTTCTATGTCTCCATCTTGAACATTTTCACGAATGGAGTTGAAGCGGCAACTTGATGTGCCTGGTCTTCTTGTGAAACCTGGGCTCCTTGGCAAGTGCAATAGCTCCGGTGTTGTCCTGAGAAGAGTTTGATCGGCCCCGACGCTGCTGGGTATGACTCCTAGGTCGGTGATGAACTCCTTCACCCAAATTGCTTCATGCGCTGCCTCCGAGGCTGCCATGTACTCCGCTTCACATGTAGATCCCGCCATCGACGCTTGCTTGCAGCTGCACCGGCTTCTTGCTCCACCATTCAACATATACATGTATCGGGTTTGTGACTTAGAGTCATCCGGATCTCGTGTCGAAGCTAGCGTCGACGTAACCCTTCTGACGAGCTCTTCGTCACCTTCATAAACGAGAAACATGTCCTTAGTCCTTTTCGTGTACTTCAGGATATTCTTGACCGCTGTCCGGTGTTCCTTGCGGGATTACTTTGGTACCTTCCTACCAAACTTACGGCAAGGTTTACATCAGGTCTGGTACACAGCATGGCATACATAATAGACCCTATGGCTGAAGCATAGGGGATGACACTCATCTCTTCTTTATCTTCTTTCGTGGTCGGGCATTGAGCCGAACTCAATTTCACACCTTGTAATACAGGCAAGAACCCTTTCTTGGACTGATCCATTTTGAACTTCTTCAATATCTTATCAAGGTATGTGCTTTGTGAAAGACCTATGAGGCGTCTCGATCTATCTCTATAGATCTTGATGCCTAATATATAAGCAGCTTCTCCAAGGTCCTTCATTGAAAAACTCTTATTCAAATAGGCCTTAATGCTGTCCAAAAGTTCTATATCATTTCCCATCAAAAGTATGTCATCTACATATAATATGAGAAATGCTACAGAGCTCCCACTCACTTTCTTGTAAGCGAGGCTTCTCCATAAGTGCTGCATAAACCCAAACGCTTTGATCATCTCATCAAAGCGAATGTTCCAACTCCGAGATGCTTGCACCAGCCCATAAATGGATCGCTGGAGCTTGCATACCTTGTTAGCATTCTTAGGGTCGAAAAAACCTTCCGGCTGCATCATATACAGTTCTTCCTTAAGATAGCCGTTAAGGAATGCCGTTTTGACGTCCATTTGCCATATCTCATAATCATAGTATGCGGCAATTGCTAACATGATTGGACGGACTTCAGCTTCGCTACGGGAGAGAAAGTCTCATCGTAGTCAACCCCTTGAACTTGCCGATAACCCTTAGCGACAAGTCGAGCTTTATAGATGGTAACATTACCATCTGTGTCCGTCTTCTTCTTAAAGATCCATTTGTTTTCTATCGCTCGCCGATCATCGGGCAAGTCTGTCAAAGTCCATGCTTTGTTTTCATACATGGATCCTATCTTGGATTGCATGGCTTCAAGCCATTTGTTGGAATCTGGGCCCGCCATCGCTTCTTCATAGTTCGAAGGTTCACCGTTGTCTAACAACATGATTTCCGTGACAGGGTTGCCATACCACTCTGGTGTGGAACGTGTCCTTGTGGACCTCTGAGTTCAAGAGCAACTTGATTCAAGTACCTTGATCATCATTATTAATTTCCTCTCTAGTCGATGTAGGCACCACAAGAACATTTTCTGAGCTGCACTACTTTCCGGTTCAAGAGGTAGTACTTCATCGAGTTCTACTTTCCTCCCACTTACTCCTTTCGAGAGAAACTCTTTTCCAGAAAGGATCCGTTCTTGGCAACAAAGATCTTGCCTTCGGATCTAAGGTAGAAGGTATACCCAATGGTTTCCTTAGGGTATCCTATGAAGACGCATTTTTACGACTTGGGTTCGAGCTTTTCAGGTTGAAGTTTCTTGACATAAGCATCGCATCCCCAAACTTTTAGAAATGACAACTTAGGTTTCTTCCCAAACCATAATTCATACGGTGTCTTCTCAACGGATTTAGACGGAGCCCTATTTAAAGTGAATGTAGCTGTCTCTAGAGCGTATCCCCAAAATGATAGCGGTAAATCTGTAAGAGACATCATAGATCGCACCATATCCAATAGAGTGCGATTACGATGTTCGGACACACCGTTACGCTTAGGTGTTCCAGGCGGCGTGAGTTGTGAAACGATTCCACATTTCTTTAAGTGTGTACCAAATTCGTGACTTAAATATTCTCCTCCACGATCTGATCGTAAGAACTTTATTTTTTGGTCACGTTGATTCTCTACCTCATTCTGAAATTCCATGAACTTTTCAAAGGTGTCAGACTTGTGCTTCATCAAGTAGACATACCCATATCTACTTAAGTCTTCTGTGAGAGTGAGAACATAACGATATCCTCCGCGAGCCTCAACGCTCATTGGACCGCACACATCGGTATGTATGATTTCCAATAAGTTGGTTGCTCGCTCCATTGTTCCGGAGAACGGAGTCTTGGTCATTTTGCCCATGAGGCATGGTTCGCATGTTTCAAATGATTCATAATCGAGAGACTCTAAAAGTCCATCAGCATGGATCTTCTTCATGCGCTTGACACCAATGTGACCAAGGCGGCAGTGCCACAAGTATGTGGGACTATCGTTGTCAACTTTACATCTTTTGGTATTCACACTATGAATATGTGTAACATCACGTTCGAGATCATTAAGAATAAACCATTAACCATCGGAGCATGACCATAAAACATATCTCTCATATAAATAGAACAACCATTATTCTCGGATTTAAATGAGTAGCCATCTCGTATTAAACGAGATCCTGATACAATGTTCATGCTCAAACTTGGAACTAAATAACAATTATTGAGGTTTAAAACTAATCCCGTAGGTAAATGTAGAGGTAGCGTGCGACGGCGATCACATCGACCTTGAACCATTCCCAACGCGCGCATCGTCACCTGCGTCCTTCGCCGGTCTCTGTTTATTCCGCAGCTCTGCTGTGAGTTACAAATATGAGCAACGGCACGGTATCAAATACCCAGGAGTTACTACGAGTCTTGGTAAGGTACACATCAATTACATGTATATCAAATATACCTTTAGTGTTGCCGGCCTTCTTGTTCGCTAAGTATTTGGGGCAGTTCCGCTTCCGATGACCCTTCCCTTTGCAATAAAAGCACTCGGTCTCGTGCTTGGGTCCATTCTTTGACTTCTTCCCGGCAAGCTGGCTTACGGCGCGGCAACATCCTTGCCGTCCTTCTTGAAGTTCTTCTTACCCTTGCCCTTCTTGAACTTAGTGGTTTTATTGACCATCAACACTTGATGTTCCTTCTTGATTTCTACCTCTGCTGACTTCAGCATTGAAAATACTTCAGGAATAGTTTTCACCATCCCTGCATATTGTAGTTCATCACAAAGCTCTTGTAGCTCGGTGGGAGCGATCAAGGATTCTGTCAATGACCGCCTCGTCCGGAGGTTAATGTCCAACGGGACAGCGGTTGTGCAACCCAGACATTTTGAGTATATGCTCACTGACAGAACTATTTTCCTCCATCTTACAACTATAGAACTTGTCGGAGACTTCATATCTCTCGACCCGAGCATGAGCTTGGAAAACTATTTTCAGCTCCTCGAACATCTCATATGCTCCATGTTGCTCAAAACGCTTTTGGAGCCCCGGTTCTAAGCTGTAAAGCATGCCGCACTGAACGAGGGAGTAATCATCAGCACGTGACTGTCAAGCGTTCATAACGTCTTGGTTCTCTGGGATGGGTGCTTCACCTAGCGGTGCTTCTAGGACATATTGTTTCTTGGCTGCTATGAGGATGATCCTAAGGTTCCGGACCCAGTCCGAATAGTTGCTGCCATCATCTTCCAGCTTGGTTTTCTCTAGGAACGCGCTGAAGTTCATGGTGACATGAGCATTGGCCATTTGATCTACAAGACATTTTGCAAAGATTTTAGACTAATGTTCATGATAATTAAGTTCATCTAATCAAATTATTTAATGAACTCCCACTCAGATTTGACATCCCTCTAGTCATCTAAGTGTTACATGATCCGAGTCGACTAGGCCGTGTCCGATCATCACGTGAGACGGACTAGTCATCGTCGGTGAACATCTCCATGTTGATCGTATCTTCCATACGACTCATGTTCGACCTTTCGGTCTCTTGTGTTCCGAGGCCATGTCTGTAAATGCTAGGCTCGTCAAGTTAACCTAAGTGTTTTGCATGTGTAAAACTGTCTTACACCCGTTGTATGTGAACGTAGGAATCTATCACACCCGATCATCACGTGGTGCTTCGATACGACGAACTTTAGCAACGGCGCACAGTTAGGGAGAACACTTTCTTGAAATTATTATAAGGGATCATCTTATTTACTACCGTCGTTCTAAGTAAACAAGATGCATAAACATAATAAACATCACATGCAATTATATAGTAGTGACATGATATGGCCAATATCATATATCTCCTTTGATCTCCATCTTCGGGGCTCCATGATCATCTTGTCACCGGCATGACACCATGATCTCCATCATCATGATCTCCATCATCGTGTCTCCATGAAGTTGCTCGCCAACTATTACTTCTACTACTATAGCTAACGGTTTAGCAATAAAGCAAAGTAATTACATGGCGTTGAATCAATGACACGCAGGTCATACAATAATTAAGACAACTTCTATGGCTCCTGCCGGTTGTCATACTCATCAACATGCAAGTCGTGATTCCTATTACAAGAACATGATCTCATACATCACAATATATCATTCATCATTCATCACAACTTTTGGCCATATCACATCACAAGGCAATTGCTGCAAAAACAAGTTAGACGTCCTCTAATTGTTGTTGCATCTTTTACGTGGCTGCAATAGGGTTCTAGCAAGAACGTTTTCTTACCTATGAAAAACCACAACGTGATTTGTCAACTTCTATTTACCCTTCATAAGGACCCTTTTCGTCGAATCCGCTCCAACTAAAGTGGGAGAGACAGACACCCGCTAGCCACCTTATGCAACTAGTGCATGTCGATCGGTGGAACCTGTCTCACATAAGCGTACGTGTAAGGTCGGTCCGGGCCGCTTCATCCCACAATACCGCTGAAGCAAAATAAGACTAGTAGCGGCAAGAAAGTTGACAACATCTACGCCCACAACAAATTGTGTTCTACTCGTGCAATAGAGAACTACGCATAGACCTAGCTCATGATGCCACTGTTGGGGAACGTTGCATAAAATAAAAAATTTCCTACATTCACCAAGATCCATCTATGAGTTCATCTAGCAACGAGAGAGAGAGATGCATCTACATACCATTGTAGATCGCGTGCGGAAGCGTTCAAGAGAACGGGGTTGAGGGAGTCATTCTCGCCGTGATCCAAATCACCGGAGATCCTAGCGCCGAACGGATGGCACCTCCCGTTCAACACACGTACGATCAGCGTGACGTCTCCTCCGTCTTGATCCAGCAAGGGGGAAGGAGAGGTTGATGAAGATCCAGTAGCACGACGGCGCGGTGGTGGATGCAGCAGGGCTCCGGCAGGGCTTCGCAAAGCAACTACGGGAGGAGGAGGAGGTGTAGCAGGGGGAGGAAGGCGCCAAGTGCAAGGGTGCGGCTGCCCTCCCTCCCCCCTCTATATATAGGGTCCCCAGGGGGGGCTCCGGCCCTAGGAGATGGGATCTCCTAGGGGGGCGGCTGCCAAGGGGGGTGGAGTGCCCCCCAAGGTAAGTGGGGCGCCCCCTCCCCTAGGGTTCCCAACCCTAGGCGCAGAGGGGGGCCCAGGGGGGGCGCACCAGCCCACCAGGGGCTGGTTCCCCTCCCACTTCAGCCCATGGGGCCCTCCGGGATAGGTGGCCCCACCCGGTGGACCCCCGGGACCCTTCCGATGGTCCCGGTACAATACCGGTGGACCCCGAAACTTTCCCGATGGCCGAAACTCGACTTCCCATATATAATTCTTTACCTCCGGACCATTCTGGAACTCCTCGTGACGTCCGGGATCTTATCCAGGACTCTGAACAACTTTCAGTTTGCTGCATAGTCATATTCATACAACCCTAGCGTCACCGAAGCTTAAGTGTGTAGACTCTACGGGTTCGGGAGACATGCAGACATGACCGAGACGGCTCTCCGGTCAATAACCAACAGCGGGATCTGGATACCCATGTTGGCTCCCACATGCTCCTCGGTTATCTCATCGGATGAACCATGATGTCGAGGATTCAAGCAACCCCGTATACAATTCCCTTTGTCAATCGGTATGTTACTTGCCCGAGATTCGATCGTCGGTATCCCAATACCTCGTTCAATCTTGTTACCGGCAAGTCACTTTACTCGTACTGTAATGCATGATCCCATGAACAAACACTTGGTCACTTTGAGCTCATTATGATGATGCATTACCGAGTGGGCTCAGAGATACCTCTCCGTCATACGGAGTGACAAATCCCAATCTCGATCCGTGTCAACCCAACAAACACTTTCGGAGATACCTGTAGTGCACCTTTATAGTCACCCAGTTACGTTGTGACGTTTGGTTCACTCAAAGCACTCCTACGGTATCCGGGAGTTACACGATCTCATGGTCTAAGGAAAAGATACTTGACATTGGAAAAGCTCTAGCAAAACGAACTACACGATCTTGTGCTATGCTTAGGATTGGGTCTTGTCCATCACATCATTCTCCTAATGATGTGATCCCGTTATCAATGACATCGAATGTCCATAGTCATGAAATCATGACTATCTATTGATCAACGAGCTAGTCAACTAGAGACTCACTAGGGACATATAGTAGTCTATGTATTCACACGTGTATTATGATTTCCGGATAATACAATTATAGCATGAATAAAAGACAATTATCACGAACAAGGAAATATAATAATAATCCTTTTATTATTGCCTCTAGGGCATATTTCCAACATGTGTCACTATCCTGAACCTTATCTGCATTACTTCCTTTACCATTGCTTAATAAGGCACTCTTCCCCAATATTCTGTCAGCGTTCTAAAAGAAGAAACAAGCAGACACATAACAGTTTAGCATGTATGTGACGCCCGGATAATTAACCTACAGTAACCCTCTACTAATGATGCCACGTCACCACGGTTACTGTTGATAAACTCGCGTTGATTCAAACCTCGTTCAAATTCAAACTTAAAATCAACTCAAACTTTAAAAGCTTTCAAACTTTAAAATACAAATGTTCATACTGTGCCAAATATTACATAGGTAATTATAGTGAAGAAAACACATGTTTAGAAAATGCTAAGATGCCCTAAAATAAATAAAACAAAAAACGTTAATTGAAAAGAAAAACTAACAATAAAACAAAAAGGAGAAGAACCCTCCCTGGGCCGTTTGGCCCACGTGGCCACTAGCAGGCCAGCCCACCCACTACCCCCGGCCTACATACCCCGGTCCAACCCCCCGCAAACCCTAAACACCCCCACTCCTCCCTATCCCCTTGCTCCTCTCTTCCCCCACGACCCGATCTAGATCGGGGGCGCTCGCCCCCCCCCCCGACCTTGGCGACCCGTCACCCCGTCTTGGCGGCCGCGCCCACCCAGCGTCACCCGCCGCCAACGCCTCGCCTCCACCCCGGAGTCCCCCGCTCACCGATGCCCCCGCCGCCTCACCTCACCGACCGCCCTGCCACTCAACGTCGCCAGCACCAACTCGTCCTCGACCCAGCGTCGCCCCGTCGTCCCCTGCGCCCCATTTCCGGCGCCGCTCGTCGCTCGCCGTCCCCGACCTCCTCCTCGGCTCGCTTCTTCGCGCCTCGCCGCCCCCGTGCCCCTGCAACACGGGTGAGGAACCCCACCGGCCTCCTCTTCCCTCTGCCTTTGTGCTCGCCGTTGCTCGCGCCGCCTGCCTCTGCCACAGCCCTGCTGCACCGCACTCTGTCAGCGCTGGGCCCACGCCTAGCAGCGCCACTGTGCACCCAGACGCCCCAACCCCGAGCCCACACCGCGTCACCGCCCGCCTCCGCAGCGCGCTCACACGCCGGCGCCCGCCCGCGGCCGGCTCTGTCGCCCCTACCCCGCATGGCCTCGCCTCCCCCTCCCTGCCGGCACCGTTCCCGTCGGCGCCCCTCTGGGTGCCGCACCGCACACACCAGCCTACCCGTTGCGCCCGCACCCGTTTGGCCCTATGAGCCAATGACAACTGGGCCCCGCCCTTGTAAACAAAAAAGTTTTTCTTAAAAGAAAATTGAAATTAAAAATATATTAATTAATTAGTGATATAGTTAACTTAATTAATTCTAATTAACTAAACTAATTAAAGTTAGTTAACTTAATTAAGTAACTAAACTATTTAGCTATGTTTAGATAAAACTATGACAATGACAGATGGGCCCCACTGCTCCTTTTGACCAGTCAACCCAGTCGGAATTGACCGTTGACCCTGCTGACATCAGCATGACATCTTGCTGGCGCAATAATTGTTTATTTATTTAAGTTAAGCCGTTAATTCCTGAAAATAAAAAATAAATTTCTAAAATTAATATAAAATAAACCGTATATCGGATGAAAATACTTTGTACATGAAAGTTGCTCAGAACGACGAGACAAATCCGAATACGCAGTCCGTTCGTCCGCCACACGTCCCTAGCATAGCGAACATGCAACCGTCCCCCTTTGTTTTGTTTGTCCGAAAATGCTAAACTTCGGGAAAACTTTCCCGGATGTTTCCCCCCTTCACCGGTATCGCCTACTACTGCGTTAGGTCACCCCTAGCACTGCGTATTGCCATGTTATGCTTTTTGTTGCTTGATTGCTCTATTATTTATTGTGGTCCCCCCGTTACTTCTTTCCGGTAGACCCCGAGACTCCCGGCGACCCCCAGTTCGACTACGGTGTTGACGACCCCTCCTTCTCGGCTGAGCTTCCAGGCAAGCCCCCCCTGATCACCAGATATCGCCTATTCCTTCTCTCTACTGCTTGCCTTAGAGTAGTGTAGCATGTTACTGCTTTCGGTTAATCCTATTCTGCTGCATAGCATGTCATTGTTGCCACAATTGTTGATATCTTTACCTGCTATCCTAATGCTTAGTATAGGATGCTAGTGTTCCATCAGTGGCCTTACACTCTTATCCGTCTGCCATGCTATACTACTGGACCATGATCACTTCGGGAGGTGATCACGGGCATATGCTATATACTTTATACTGTTACATTACTTATGATAATGTTCGAGATGGGGCTGAAGGGGCGGTGGATCCATCCCGGTAGAGGTGGGCCCTGGGTTCCCATGGCCCCGATCGTTACTTTAGTGGCGGAGGCGACAGGCAGGTTGAGACCACCTAGAAGAGAGGTGGGCCTGGCCCCGTCGGCATTCGCGATACTTCAATTAACACGCTTAACGAGATCTTGGTATTCGATTCGAGTTCCGCCACCGCCTATGCGCACTAACCAACTACGCGGAAACAGGTATGGGCACTCGACGTCGTGGTATCAGCCGAAGCCTTCTTGACGTCAGCGACTAAGCGGCGCGCGCCGGATTGGACCGTAAGCCCGCACTTGTATTAAGGGGGCTAGGTCTACTTTCGGCCGCCCACGCAACGTGCAGGTGTGCAATGGGCGATGGGCCCAGACCCCTGCGCCATAGGATTTAGACCGGCGTGCTGACCTCTCTGTTGTGCCTAGGTAGGGCTATGACGTCGACGTGTTGATTTTCCGAGGCCGGGCATGACCCAGGAAAGTGTGTCCGGCCAAATGGGATCGAGCGTGTTGGGTAATGTGGTGCACCCCTGCAGGGAAGTTTATCTATTCGAATAGCCGTGATCTTCGGTAATGTGATCGACTTGGAGTTGTACCTTGACCTTATGACAACTAGAACCGTATACTTAATAAAACACACCCTTCCAAGTGCCAGATATAACCCGGTGATCGCTCTCACACAGGGCGACGAGGGGAGGATCGCCGGGTCGGATTATGCTATGCGATGATACTTGGTGAACTTACCATCTACTCTCTTCTACATGCTGCAAGATGGAGGTGGCCAGAAGCGTAGTCTTCAACAGGACTAGCCATCCCCCTCTTATTCTGGCATTCTGCAGTTCAGTCCACCGATATTGCCCCTTTACACAGATACCCATGCATATGTAGTGTAGATCCTTGCTTGCGAGTACTTTGGATGAGTACTCACGGTTGCTTTTCTCCCTCTTTTCCCCCTTTCCATTCTACCTGGTTGTCACAACCAGATGCTAGAGCACAGGAGCTTGACGCCACCGTCGACGAGTACTCCTACTACACCAGAGGTGCCTACTACTACGTGTAGGCCGTTGACGATGACCAGGAG
Organism: Aegilops bicornis; assembly: GCA_021605145.1. Taxonomy (NCBI): domain Eukaryota; kingdom Viridiplantae; phylum Streptophyta; class Magnoliopsida; order Poales; family Poaceae; genus Aegilops; species Aegilops bicornis. Next base: position 771,678,833 of record CM038673.1, on the reverse strand, counting down.
TAGTTTAGGAGGATCCCAGGCAGGAGGTCTGCGCCTCTTTCGATCTGTATCCCAGTTTGTGCTAGCCTTCTTAAGGCAAACTTGTTCAACTTATGTCTGTACTCAGATATTGTTGTTTCCGCTGACTCGTCTATGATCGAGCACTTGTATTCGAGCACTCGAGGCCCCTGGCTTGTATTATGATGCTTGTATGACTTACTTTATTTAGAGTTGTGTTGTGATATCTTCCCGTGAGTCCCTGATCTTGATCGTACACGTTTGCGTGTATGATTAGTGTACGATTGAATCGGGGGCGTCACAAGTTGGTATCAGAGCCGACTGCCTGTAGGAATCCCCCTTTCCAACTCATTGGCCGTAGTTGAGTCTAGTCATTGCTAAACTTTTACTAACATGGTTGTGTGTCCTACGGGCCCATGTCGCCATTGGGTGGTATTAGGATCTTTTACTCCTCGCCTATACTCTGGGACTCTTATCTCTCTTCTACTCGGGTTAAATGGTTTTACTAACTCTAACTCTAGGTTCTCGTAACTACTTCCTTCCGGAGAGCATCTTATTACTGATGGTCGACAGCTGCACCAGAAGATTTCGAAGTTACTCTCCGATACACTTTCGAGAATTTGTGCCCGTCGCTTTTGCAGTTCCCTACCACCTAAATATCCCTATGGATAAATACATAAACCTGCCGTCCTTACTTTTATTCCCAATTGATCTTGTTATTATAAGATACCCTAAAATCCTCTCTATTGTTCCGAGAATATTTTATGCTTACTGCCTTGCTGTTCTTTGCCACATGAATACCCCCTACGGATAAATCCTCTCACTTGCCGAGTATCCGCTCATCCCAGTTGTTCATGTGTTTCACAAAAGTCTTCGAAATACTATTCGATCCTCCGAAAATCCTTGGCAGCTTTATTGCTCTGCAATACTTGTCTTCTTGCATTATGGATGCTTCCCATATGTCTGGCAATATTCATTAGTCTCCTTTGACACCGTCATTTTGATCCTATTGATTCGACATGAGTGCGAATGAACGCAATCATCGGTTGATCCTTTTAAATTATCTTTCCGGCTCAGATGTCATTTTTAACATGAGTTGGTTATCGACCAATCAAATTGCCGTCAATTGTACCCCTAAGTCTATTCAACTTATCCATTCTTAATCAGACCGTTGGCTTCTAATCCCTTGATTTGGAAATGGTAATTCCTTTGCATTTGAGATTTGAATTAGTCAGTTGTTTCTATAATCCAATGCCATTGCATTGTTACTTCCTCTGCTTGTGTGCCGATACTCACATCAGCTCCATTTGGCCTGACAGATCCTTTGTTGGATTTTATCCGACAAAATCCTCCATATTCAATAACCTTGTGAGCTTTTCCTTGGATACATAATGCCTTTGGTAAATTGTATCCTCTGCTTTCTAAACCATGCTTTACCTTCGAGCTTGTATTAATTACTCTGAAGTTTGTGGCATATGTTCCTAAGATGCCCCGACGGGTTGAACCAATGCCTTCCCTAATCCGCGTGAACCCGAAAGATTTCACGGGTCATACTTAGCTGGTATTGCACCAGGTAAAACTTTCAGCAACTAATGTCATTTTTGAAACATGAGAAGTGAATGGAAGGTTATGCATTGAAGAAGTGGGAGTCGACCTTGAACTTTGTGTTCATGCCCATGGACACGATGTAGATCTTATCATTAAAGCTTCTCTTAAATTAATTATTCCCTGGGTATAAGTTCATCTTATATATGGGATCTGGCCTTTTGCAATCATGGTTCCGACCATATTCTCCTTTAAATACCATTTCTCGTGCAAGTTAAACCACTTGTCCTCTGCAGACCAATGCACCCGTCCAACCTCTATTATGATCTACCTTTGAGTATTACCCCGTGGTATCTCGAGAATATCTAAGAACTGTGTTGCATCTTATTAGTCTTCATCAGCTATTATTTCTCACTAATTCCAATTTTTCATGGGTTCTGAGTCGTTAGTCGCTCAAGAACACTGGTAAGTGAACCGATTCCACACTCTGGTTCGATAACTCTAAGTAATCTTCGTTGCTTATGAGTTTAATAATCCTTCAAGTCATTCCTAGCCTGATCGGCTATATCATTATTGTGCTAAATTTTAACTGTGCTACCTGGTCCTTTTTCCCGGAGCACAATTTTCGATGATGAGCTAAGCTTACGTCGATCTTCCCCATCATGTCATTTCGCCTTGAACAACAAACTTGGTTTGGAGTTTGTGTCATACCCTTGGTTCCAATAACCTTTTGCTTCACCATTCATCTGACTCGATGTCATCACCGATCGATTACATCTTGAAATGTCTCGACAATGTGTCATGATCATCATCAACATTCTGAGCTCTTCCAAGATAATTATTGAATTCTTGATGAGAAATACCACCCTTGCCCCTCGATGATTTGTGTTATCATCGACCACTTTATTGCCTTTCGTTCAACACAAACTTGTTCGTGCTTTGTGATATACCTTGAGATCCTTGCTATCCAGCAATTGTTCTTCTTTACCTTGGATTATTACCATATTTTATGTCAGGAATGTCGTGAGAATCTCACCACCTCTTGAGAACTCTTAATATAAGTTATACTTCACCATCACCATTCTTTTCTTAGTCCCCGTGTTGTTCCTAACAGGAATACCGACAGATGGACTAGTAATTTTAAAACTTCTAGCAACCTTATTGCTTTGAAGATAATGGTCAACATTTCATTCTTAGACCATTGGTTATCGAATCGCCATTCTAAAATTGTTTGTGATACCTAAGTCCGTATTTCGGGTGCACCGTCAACCAATTTTTAATCGTGTATGTTTCCTCAAGCATACCTCATTATATCATTTGAACTGACAAAAGCTATCTCAGGCAAGTTTAAATGAGGCCAAAACAACAAACAACAATTCCGGAAAATCCGCATGAGCATTATTTTAGATTCGGTACTGTTCTGCCCTAAACCATATTTTATTGTTGTTAAACAGGAAAATAAACTGCACCATGTTAAACTAGGCATTTTCCCACCCCATTTACATATAAAGTTTAATTAAAACCGAGCTACGGTTATTTAGTTATGAAATAAATCATTTTAACATGGCATTTGAGCAAATTTAATCAAACATCATTTTAAACATTTCAAACATGGATGAAAGTAGCATATTATGAAACTAGATGAAATTCCAAGTATTTTACATTTTTAATAATTTTAAACCGATGCACGGTTCATGAGTTATTATATGCATGATGCTTAGGGTTTTTTTTGTAAAACAGACAACTCTGGAAAAATTAGACAAATTCACATAACTGAAAAAAACATGAACGGGCCGCATCTGGCTGGGTCAACAGAGAGGAGCTGCTCACATCGGGCCTTGAGGCCGAATCTGGAGTTGGGCCAGGGAGGCGCTGTGGATAAGGCAGTCCACGGAGCAGGACGACTCGTCCACGGCGCGGGCGAGCCGGCGGTCAACGCGGGCTTGACCCGTGCGCTGGCACTGGTCTCGCTCGATACAGAGGAAGCAGACAGAGGGGCAATACGCGGGCGGCTTTTCAGACGATGCAGGGAAGCGGTGGCGCACACAGGAGGTCGAGGTTGGACGGGTTCATGGCGGGGCGGCGAGATCCAGCGGGGAAGCAGCTTGGCGGCTCCGGGCTTGAGAGGAGGCCGTCGGCGGGAAACGACGGGGACGGAGCAAGGCGGCGGCAACGCTAGACTTGAGGCGTAGGGGCGAAGCTGAAGAAGTCTGCGCGCCCTCTGTTCAATGAGGGAGAGGGATTCAGAGAGAAGCAAATCGAGGAAGGAACAGGGAGGCCGAGAGGGGGCCTTGTCGAACGACAGCAACTCACCGACGACGGCACCCCAGCAAGGCACAGAACCAGCGCGGGGGCGAGGACTTCACGAGGCGGATCCGGCAGCAACGGCGATGCAGCACGAGGACGGCGGCGTCGAAGCCTTGTCCATGCATGGCAATAGAGAGGGAGCAGAGAGATTAGGGAGGTGGAAGAAGGACGGAGGAAAAGGAGAAGGGCGACGAGGGTTGGCCTTGTGGCGGTGGTCTCCATGGCTGACGGCTCTCCGGCGAGCTGAGCGGGGTCGAGGGCGACGAGGTCGGGGTCCGGAGCAGGGCGCCGGGGTGCGCTGCTGATGGCCAACGCGGAGGAGCATGGCCGGCGCGACGGGGCTGCTGGCTGGTGGGGATCGAGCAAAGGAGGCATGGCCTCGGGCTCGAGGAGGAGCACGACATGGAGGAGCTCCGGGGCTCGGGCGAGGAGTGGATCGAGGGGCCTGGGGTTGGTTCGATGCTAAAAACGAGGGAGGCGGTCGGGGAAGGATCCCGAGGGAGTGGGTGGCGGCGCAAGGAGGGGAATGGATGGGACAAGCCCCTAGATCCTAGGGTTGGACCTATATATATAGCAAGTGGTTTAGGTTAGGGGTATTTAGTCTCTCCGATCGAAATCAAACGGCCGAGAATAAATAGGTTAGGGAGTCCAAATAAGAAAACGGAGATGTTTTATAGACGTTTGGGGATGATCCGGATCCATCGGTAACGACATGCATCGGTTCGGGTTCTGGTAAGTTTCGGACACGCACACGAGGGGTCTGAGAGAGGTCAACGAGGTCAAGGGCCTGACAAAGTGACAACGGAGGCAAAGAGAGAAAGGGAAACTACGAACGGCTACGAGTTTTATGAAAACATGCAGATGCAATGCGCATGATGCTATGAGATGAGATGCATGACATGAACAAAATGCAAAACAAAAGACAAGAACCCAACCACGGAGGAAATAACATATCGCATCTCCGGAAAAAGCAAGAGTTGGAGTTACGAATATGGAAAGTTGTATCCAGGGAGATACAACACTCCACCACTACGAGAGGATCTCGTCCTGAGATCTAGGATGGCACCGGAGAGAAACAACAATGAAGGATGATGAACTTGAAACTGTTGAGCATCTTCATGGGAAATCACCAGATAAGAACATTGAAAGAAAAGGATGAAGAGACTCCCCATAAATAAAAGGATACATGATTAAGAAATCTGAGTCCTTGAAGAAAAAGGGTGGGAGGGCGGGAAAACAAAGGCAACTTGGGGACGGATGAAACGGATACCATTGAGAAAAACTTAGAATTTATCTCGCGGATGTTGAAATGATCAGATCCACTTAAAGAGAAGCACGCCGGTTGGAAAAGAATTAACATGACGACCTCGATGAACACGAAGGATTAGTATTCCCATAGAAATGTGAGAACACCGCTTGAAAGGTATGGAATCAACACTTGACTTCGAAGCAACTCGAATACCACAAATAAAACAAAACAAAGGATTGGCTTGCAGAAATAAGCCGGAACAAATACATATGATAGAGATGTACCCAATCCCATATCCATGCATCTGTCGGAAAGATATTATAGTAGCTACTTGAATTCCCACCTATAAACTCCCGAAACTTTCTGGTTATGCAATCTGGTGTTGGGGATACAGGGGACACAAAATATATCACCCAAACTAACAATACCTAAATCCAGCTGTATCCATCCTTCAACACATAACCAAGAAAACTCCGGAAATCGTGTACCTCAACCTTCGAAAAGCATCCTTTATACGAGCTATGGCAATACTCCCGAACTCCCCAGTACTGGGTGGCGTCGAGGTTATCTCAGCAACAATTGCATAAAAGAGATTTTCGATGTCGGCAAAACTCAGGTATTCCAGAACTGCAACGATAAAATTGTGACGACAACACCTCGGAGCTCAACTCCACGGGACACTGCCACAACCCCTAAATGTCAGGAGGCACCAAGTACACTGTTCTCGTCACAAGACTATCGGAACCATCCCAAGATACCCGCGTGATCCTAAAAAAATTCGTGAAAATTGAGGAGAGGAAAGACAAAACACCTACGTCAGGAGACCTCACCAGAGCGACGAAGGGACTGAGGAGTAAAAAGAATCCTACTCTCCGATATATATAATCCTAAGACTCAAAACATTTTTTTTCTAGACTCAACAACGGCCAACAATCAAGGGGGCTCCTATGGTCGGTCAAGGCTCGATACCAACTTGTCACGCCCAAGATGCGACCCTATCCTAAAGGAACTCGAAGGTCCCACCAAGGATAGAAGCGCATCTTGAAGACGCTTTTGCAAGGTGGATATCATTACATTAACATTACATAATAGTGGGGATACATCCAATACATACAATGTCACATGAAAAAAACAATACAACATACAAGATCAACATCCGACTACGGATGAAACATAAACAGAAACTCAAACAATATCCACCCTGCTAGCCCAGGCTGCCGACATGGAACCTATCCCTTGATCGACGAAGAAGGACCCCAAAACAAGTAACATCGCTCTCACGTCATGATCATCGCATAAACTGTACATGCAACTGTTGGTATGTGAGCCACGAGGACTCAGCAATCCCATTACCATGGGTATCAAGACTAGCAAAGCTTAATGGGTAAGGAAAGGGTAAAGTGCTGGGGTTGCAGCAGCGACTAAACATGATATGGTGGCTAACATACGCAAATAAGAGCGAGAAGAGAAGCAAATGGAACGGTCGTGAAGCTAGCAATGATCAAGAAGTGATCCTGAACTCCTACTTACGTCAAACATAACCCAGAAACCGTGTTCTCCTCTCGATCAACCCCGAAAAGAGACACTCACGGTTACGCACACGGTTGGTGTATTTTATAAGAGTTTACTTCAAGTTTACTACAACCGGACATTAACAAATTCCCATCTGCCACATAACCACGGGCACGGCTTTCGAAAGTTCAAACCCTGCAGGGGTGTCCCAACTTATCCCATGATAAGCTCTCGCGATCAACGAATGATATTCCTTCTCCCAGGAAGACCCGATCAGTCTCGGAATCCCGGTTTACAAGACATTTCGACAATGGTAAAACAAGACTAGCAAAGCCGCCCGATGTGCGGACAATCCCAATAGGAGCTGCACATATCTCGTTCTCAGGGCAACACCGGATAGGTCAGCCTACGAGTAAAACCAGCCCTCGAGTTGCCCCGAGGTGGCCCCGCAGTCTGCTGGTTCGAACCAGCACTTAGAGAAGCACCGTCCGGGGGCTAAAATAAAGATGACCCTCGGGTTGGCCGCCCAAGGAAAGGGTATAGGTGGTGGTGAGGCAAATGGTAAAACCAAGGTTGGGCCTTGCTACAGGAGTTTTATTCAAAGCAAACTGTCAAGGGGGTCCCATAAATCACCCAACCGCGTTAGGGACGCAAAATCCGGGAACATAATACCGATATGACGGAAACTAGGGCGGCAAGAGTGGAACAAAACACCAGGCATAAGGCCAAGCCTTCCACCCTTTACCAAGTATATAGATGCATTAATATTATAAGAGATATTGTGATATCCCAACATAAACATAATCCAACATGGAGCAATCTTCATCTTCACCTGCAACTAGCAACGCTATAAGAGGGGCTGAGAAAAAGCGGTAACATAGCCAAACAAGGTTTGCTAGGAAGGGTGTCAAAGGTTAGCGGTTCATGGCAATTTGGGAGGCTTGATAAGCAAGTGGTGGGTAACGCAACATAGCGATAGAACGAAGCAACTAGCATAGCAATGATAGTAATGAGATCCAAGGTGACGGTCATCTTGCCTGAAATCCCGCTAGGAAGAAGAACGAGTCCATGAAGAAGATGAAGCCACGAAGACGAACCAAGCGTAGGTGAACGAATCCTCACGATCGCAACGAAACAGGAACTAACGATAAGGAGCACAACCGGAAACAAACAAACAACATGGTAAATGCACAAGCATAAACATGGCATGATGCACAAACAAGTATGATGCATGTCATGTTTAAAGAGCATGGCATGGCAAAGTGCAACAGACAATACTACAAGTTAAGTGGAGCTCAATATGCAACGAGTTGCATATTGACGAAACACCACATTGACATATTTAGTTTAATCTCGTTTAAGCTACCAAACAATATTAAATGTTGTTAAACATGGCAAGAGGTGGAGCATAACTGAACTACCTGTCTAGGCAAGTTTAAATGAGGCCGGAACAACAAACAACAATTCCGGAAAATCCTCATGAGCAATCTTTTAGATTCGGTACTGTTCTGCCCTAAACCATATTTTATTGTTGTTAAACAGGAAAATAAACTGCACCATGTTAAACTAGGCATTTTTCCACCCCATTTACATATAAAGTTTATTTAAAACCGAGCTACGGTTATTTAGTTATGAAATAAATCATTTTAACATGGCATTTGAGCAAATTTAATCAAACAGCATTTTAAACATTTCAAACACGGATGAAAGTAGCATATTATGAAACTAGATGAAATTCCAAGTATTTTACATGTTTAAATCATTTTAAACCGATGCACGGTTCATGAGTTATTATATGCATGATGCTTAGGGGTTTTTCTGTAAAACAGACAACTCTGGAAAAATTAGACAAATTCACATAACTGAAAAAAACATGAACGGGCCGCATCTGGCTGGGTCAACAGAGAGGAGCTGCTCACATCGGGCCTTGAGGCCGAATCTGGAGTTGGGTCAGGGAGGCGCTGTGGATAAGGTAGTCCACGGAGCAGGACGACTCGTCCACGGCGCGGGCTGTTGGCGTAGGTCCCGACCTCGACGACGCTGCCGAGTACTTTCTGGCAGTACGCACGTACGAGCTGCTCGATTACTTTCCGAGGCGCCGGGTCGACGGTCGATGCAATATGTACGGACGAACTAGCAACACAAGCTAGCTAGCTTTGTCTTGGTGATTGCTTGAGCCGGCGAGTTGTACGCGAACTAGTAGTACTCAAGAGACACACGTGAGATTGATTGCAAAAGGCTCGTGTCAAGCATTTGTACTTTATTACTTTGATTTGATCTGATATTACAACATAGGGGTACAACTATATTTATATTAGTACAAAGCTAGCTAACCCAAACCGAGTCGGTGACTGCTCCTAGTCCATACCGGACAGGACTTCTACTACGTGGTTGATTCCAACAATCACCCCCCCAAACCACGATGTCCTCACTTCACAGCTTGGACGCCGATCCTTCCCCGCATCTCCGTGAACTTCGCTGCTCCAAAGATTTGGTCAGGATATCTGCAAGCTGATCGTCGGTGCAAATGTAGTTGACTTCAATCTTGCCTTCTTCCATGCAATCCCGTATGTAATGATACCTTATATCAATGTGCTTACTTCTATCATGATGCACTAGATTCTTACATAGAGCAATCGTGGACTTGTTGTCAACATAGAGCACCACTCCTTCCGGTTCCTTGTCAGTGAGGTCACCGAGTAGCCTTTCTAGCCACACACCTTGACCTGCCGCGGTTGCAGCTGCAATATACTCTGCTACACGGGATGATAATGCGACCACCTTCTGCTTTTGTGATAGCCAACTCACAATGCTTCTTCCCAAGAAATATGCCACGCCCGAGGTACTTTTACGGTCGTCAATATCTCCTGCCAAGTCGCTATCGCTGTAGCCAAGTAGCTCCACCATCTCCTTCCGCTTTTCTCTCAAATAGACACAACCGAAGTTAGTTGTTCCTTTGATGTACGTGAGTATTTGTTTCACAGCTGCCCAATGTTCCGTCGTGGGTGCTTCCATGAAGCGACTCACTACGCCAACGGAATAGGCCAAGTCTGGTCGTGTATTCACAAGATACGTTAGGCTTCCGACCACACTTCTATATTCCGTTGCATCAACCGCGGGTGCTTGGCTCCTCTTGCTAAGTTTAAGTCGAGGCTCCATTGGAACATGACTTGGATTGCAGTCCTCCATGCTACAACTTTCAAGAATTTTCTTTGCATATGCCTCCTGGCATAGTGTGATTCCCTCCGGCTTTTGATGTACCTCGATCCTGAGATAGTAAGTCAAGAGCCCTAGATCACTCATCTTGAAAAGCTCCTTCATTTGTAGCTTGAATCTAGCAATCTCCTTCTCATCTGCTCCAGTTATCAAGAGATCATCAACATAGATGCCCACTAGGAGACGATCCTTGCCTTTACCTTGCTTGTACATAGCATGCTCCAGTGGACTTTTCTCAAAACCAAGAGAAACTAGTGTACGATCAAGCTTGATGTTCCACGCCCAAGGAGCTTGGCATATCCCGTACAATGCCTTGTGTAGTTTCAACACCTTGTGCTCCACTCCCTTTTTTATGTAACCCGGTGGTTGCTTCAGATATACTTCTTCTTTTAACTCCCCGTTCAAAAAAGTGGATTTTACATCCATGTGATGTAGCCTCCAAGATTCTTGAGCCGCGAGAGCTATAACTAGCCTCACCGATTCCATCCTTGTGACAGGAGCGAATACTTCCTCGAAGTCTACACCTTGCTCTTGCACGCATCCTTTGTCTACGAGCCTTGCCTTATGCTTCACCAAGTTTCCTTCGGCATCTTTCCTTACTTTGTACACCCACTTGAGCCCTATGATTTTATGGTCGTTGGGTGGATCCACGAGCTCCCATGTTTTGTTGTCTTGGATCGATCCCAACTCCTCGTCCATAGCACGACGCCAACACTCCTCCGTGTTTGCATCTTCAAATTTCGCCGGTTCTTCGACGCCATGCACACCTCCGCCCTCTTCCTTTAATTTTCACAGGATTTATTTTTGGAAGTGCTTCCTTTGGATATAAATCCACCATCGTCAAAGACGCATGTGTCGGCGGACGCTCCTTCTCTCTGTTCAATCGAAGACGAGGAATTTTCATCCGAGTTGCCAAACTCCCAATTTCTCGCGAATCCTGTTCCTCCGAACTGGCTGCATCTCCATCAGATGAACAATCCAAAACATGTGTATCATCTTCACGTACATGGCCTTCACGTACGTGGCCTTCATGTCCTTGTGGTGTAGCACGTGGGCTGCCGGAAACGCCCAAAGAGATGTGCTTTTTGCTCCCGGCTTGCCGGTGCCGGGCCACGAGATGGGGTGGCGTGTTCTGGTCCTGATGGAACAACACATCCAGACGAGGCGCCGCTGCTGCTGCTCGCTGGCGTGCCGTCTGCAGCTTCGCGGCGTCGGGCCGCCCGCTTCAAGCGCGTGCCTCGCGCCACCGTTTTCTGCCACGCCGCTCGCGATGCTCGAAGTCTTTGGTTGATCACCAGTGTCTGCATGCTCGTAATCATCGTAAACAACGTTGAAAATTTCATCGGAAGACGGATATACCGGCTCGGCGGAGTTCCAATTCCATGACCTTGCTTCTTCGAAGACCACGTCGCGCGTCACAACCACCTTGTTGGTAGAGGGGTTGCACGCACGGTATGCCTTGGAACTTTTTTCATAGCCAACCAACACCATTGGAGTACTCCGATCTGCCAATTTGCTAGTATGCCCGGTCAATGTCTTCACATGCGCCACGCACCCGAAAGTGCGAAGATGATCAACCGTGGGCTTGTGTCCGCATTCATGCTTCAGACGGCGTCATCCCAACCACACTCTTGGTTGGAGCCCGGTTCAACAAATAAACGGCCAGATAACCGCCTCACCCCAAAACTTGCCCGGCATGCCTTTACTTTTCAACATGCTTCGTGCCATCGCCACCACGGTTTGATTCCTCCGTTCCACAAAACCGTTTTGCTGCGGTGAATATGGCGCCGTAAGATACCGCTTGATCCCTTGAGCTTCGCAAAAGTCCGTGAATGCACGGGACTTGAACTCACCCCCCTGATCGGTACGGAGGGCCTTCAGCTTGGCTTTAGATTCTACTTCAGCCGCCATTTTAATTATCCTGAAGGCTTGCAAAGCTTGATCCTTCGTCTTCAACAACACAATCCACACGAATCTGCTGAAGTCGTCGACGACGAGCAAGAAGTATCTGTTTCCGGCAGGGCTGGCCGGTGTAATCGGTCCGCACAAGTCTCCGTGGACCAACTCAAGAGCTTTACTCGCTCTAAAGTTACCCTCTCTTGGGAACGGGGCTCACCTGTGTTTCCCAATGTGACAACCGTCGAACACTTGGTCGACATGATTGATGCACGGTAGACCACGTACCATCTCCTTTTGTCCAAGTTGCCGAAGAGCCTGGAAATTTAGATGACCGTAGCGCGCGTGCCACTTCCATGCCGAGTCGTCCATGCTCGACAGGAGACATACCGGATCCACACGATCCAAGTTGAGGACGTAGAGCCTGTTCGATGACCTTTGCACCTTCATAATCAATATCCTCTGACGATCATACCCCCATAGAAAACCATCTTCGAGCACAATCTTGCAACAACGCTCCTCGAGCTGGCCAAGACTTATGATGCTACTCTTTAGCTTGGGAATATAGTACACATCTGTGAGTACCTTGTGACCGCCATTCTTCAACTCAAACAGGACAGTACCTCGCCTGCGATGTCAACGGTCCGTCTGGTCACCGAACGGAACCGTGCCTCCCAATCAAACACCGAGCTCGTAAAACTGGTCCTTATCACCGGTCATGTGGTTGCTAAGCGCCCGTGTCGAAGTTACCACACGTGCCTCGACGTGTTCATCCTCTTCTTATCGTGAAGATAAACTGCCTCCTCTATGAGCGTGACAACCTCTCAGAGCCGCCACCTTTGAGCTGGACTATCCTCATCCATTAGCTCGCATACTTTGACCATGAGCATCATGTCTCCATCATCGCCTCCTTTGGCCATGAGAGCTTTCTCCTTCGGTGGTTTCTTGCACTTTCGACTTGAAGTGCCCCATGATGCCACCAGTTGTGACACTTGATCTTGCGCTTGTTGAACTTCTTTTTCTTCGGAGCGCCGTCGCCGGCGTTCTTCTTACTTTGTTCTTTTGGCGCACGATCTTGGCGAGTGTTGCTTCTAGAGCCCTCGCCACCTCTCCTTGAGTCCAGCGCCAGCCATTGAGCACGTGTGAGCATGACATTCTCATCATTCCTCCCATCCCCGAGACTGTACTGCATACACTCGTCGTGAGCCTTGTAGCGTCCGATGAGATCGTCGATGGAGAGAGTCTCGAGATAGACTCACTGCTCGATCGCCGTGACAATTTGCAGGTACCGGGGAGGGGCTGCGCGGAAGAACCGCCGGACAACCGAGGTCTCCGTAAGGTTTTCACCAAGCGCGCGGATCCAATTGGCGAGAGTAGCCACCCGTGAAGCGAACGCATCCATGGACTCATTGTCGCACATGACCAAAGTCTCATAGTTCCTTAGCAGAGTTTGGAGATTGGCTTGCTTGACGCGGGCGTGTCCCTCGAACATGAGCTTCAAGGTATCCCACGCTTCCTTCACCGTTTCTTTGGTGATCAGGTGTTGGAGGACATCCATCGGCATCACCGAGTAAATCGCTGCTGCCGCGTGCCGGTCCTTCCGGTGCTCGGCTCCCTCCATCTTGGATGCGTCGCCTCCTGGGTCGATCGTGTCCCATAGCTCGTTGGCGCAAAGACCACACTCCATGAGGGCCTTCCAGACCCCGAAGTTCTCGCGATCAAATCGTGGGTACGACGAACTCGCCGGAGCAGCAAATACTTTAGCCGCACCGGAGTACTCCGCCAACTGCTTGTTCTTCTCGTGCCCGCCATGATCCTCCGTTACTAGAAGATCAACCTTGCTCTAGATACCAATTGTTGGCGAGGGTCCCGACCTCGACGACGTTGCGAAGTACTTTCCGGCAGACGCACGCATTTGAGCTGCTCGATTACTTTCCGAGGCGCCGGGTCGACGGTCGATGCAATACGTACGGACGAACAAGCAACACAAGCTAGCTAGCTTTGTCTTGGTGATTGCTTGAGCCGGCGAGTTGTACACGAACTAGTAGTACTCAAGAGACACACGCGAGATTGATTGCAAAAGGCTCGTGTCGATCCTTTGTACTTTATTACTTTGATTTGATCTGACATTACAACGTAGAGGTACAGCTATATTTATACTAGTACAAAGCTAGCTAACCCAAACCGAGTCGGTGACTGCTCCTAGTCCATACCGGACAGGACTTCTACTACATGCATGGTTGATTCCAACACGGGCGAGCGGGCGGTCAACGCGGGCTTGACCCGTGCGCTGGCACTGGTCTCGCTCGATGCAGAGGAAGCAGACAGAGGGGCGAGACGTGGGCGGCTTTTCAGACGATGCAGGGAAGCGGTGGGGCACATAGGAGGTCGAGGTTGGACGGGTTCATGGCGGGGCGGCGAGATCTAGCGGGGAAGCAGCTTGGCGGCTCCGGGCTTGAGAGGAGGCCGTCGGCGGGAAACGGTGGGGACGGAGCAAGGCGGCGGCGACACGGGACTTGAGGCGCAGGGGCGAAGCTGAAGAAGGCTGCGCGTCCTCTGTTCAACAAGGGAGAGAGATTCAGAGAGAAGCAAATCGGGGAAGGAACAGGGAGGCCGAGAGGGGGCCTTGTCGAACGACAGCAACTCACCGGCGGCGGCACCCCGACAAGGCGCAGAACCAGCGCAGGGGCGAGGACTTGGCGAGGCGGATCCGACAGCGACGGTGATGCAGCACGAGGACGGCGGCGTCGAAGCCCTGTCCATGGCAGCAGAGAGGGAGTAGAGAGATTAGGGAGGTGGAAGAATGACGGAAGAAAAGGAGAAGGGCGACGTGGGCTGGCCTTGTTGCGGTGGTCTCCATGGCTGACGGCTCTCGGGCGAGCCGAGCGGGGTCGAGGGCGACGAGGTCGAGGTCCGGAGCAGGGCGCCGGGGTGCGCTACTGATGTCCAACGCGGAGGAGTATGGCCGGCGTGACGGGGCTTCTGGCTGCTGGGGATCGAGCAAAGGAGGCATGGCCTCGGGCTCGAGGAGGAGCACGACATGGAGGAGCTCCGGGGCTCGGGCGAGGAGTGGATCGAGGGGCCTGGGGTTGGTTCGATGCTGAAAACGAGGGAGGCTGTCGGGGAAGGATCCCGAGGGAGTGGGTGGCGGTGCAAGGAGGGGAATGGATGGGACAAGCCCCAAGATCCTAGGGTTGGACCTATATATATAGCAAGTGGTTTAGGTTAGGAGTATTTAGTCTCTCCGATCGAAATCAAACAGCCGAGAATAAATAGGTTAGGGAGTCAAAATAAGAAAACGGAGATGTTTTATAGACGTTTGGGGATGATCCGGATCCATTGGTAACGACAGACCGGTTCGGTTTCGGGTAAGTTTCGGACACGCACACGAGGGGTCTGAGAGAGGTCAACGAGGACAAGGGCCTGACAAAGTGACAACGGAGGCAAAGAGAGAAAGGGCAACTACGAACGGCTACGAGTTTTATGAAAACATGCAGATGCAATGCGCATGATGCTATGAGATGAGATGCATGACATGAACAAAATGCAAAACCAAAGACAAGAACCCAACCACGGAGGAAATAACATATCGCATCTCTGGAAAAAGCAAGAGTTGGAGTTACGAATATGGAAAGTTGTATCCGGGGCGTTACAGTGTGGGTGAGTAGAGGGATACCCTGGGCCAGCGGTGGGAGTAGTAGGGGGCGGTGAGGCCTCCGCGGCATCAGAGCCGGCCACGAGAGGCAGGAGCACGCGGCACGACCTGGCGCTGCTTTGGGCGGCTGGAGCAAGAAGACCAGAGGTTGAAGAAGCACTATGGCCGTTGGATGGACATCGACGGTCACCGAGCTAGAATTGTTCATATTGACTAAGTTGACAAAGCCCTCCGTCCCGTCAACTTAGTTGGCCCATTAAGTCATCCTCCCACTATGGTGGTTCCCCGCTCGGAGGGTGGGTATTCATTTTTTGGTGCGTAATAAGGAGGCACTTCCTTGCGTGCGAAGATATAGCTGGTGGGTCCGACATGTCAGGGGGGAACATTTTTTTCGCGAAATACAGAGGCCCTTCCGGTGGCTCCCAGCTGTCAGGTGGAGGAATCATTATTTTGCGCGTACAGTCCATGGCCGATGGATGTCGTTCGTTGACCATGTTGACCAGGCCGCGCCGAGCACACCATGGCGGTGGACGACGGTGAGCCCTAGGAAGGGAACGACACGGAGCCGGGGAAGACTCGGCAATGGTTGCCCACGCGATGGGGATTACGAGGGTTTACTGGTCCGGCTGCCGTCGCTGGAAAGTAACAGGAGGTGTGGGTGAGTAGAGGAATGGCCTGGCCAGTAATGAAGTAGGGTGGGGCGGTGCGGCCTGTGCGGCAGCAAAGACCGCCACGGAGAGGCGGAGCAGCAGTCCCACCGAGCTGGTTTGTGCTGCCGAGCAAGAAGATCAGATATTGAAGAAGAAGACGGCCGTTGGATTAACATCCAACGGTCACTGCTGCTGGAATAGTTTGTGGACTAAGTTGACAAAGCCAAAGTACACGTCAACCTAGTAGACCCACAAGTCAGCCTCCAACTCTGTCCCAAACAGCATACAGCCCGAAATTTCTAGCCAGATTCAACATAATTTTAAATCTAAATATACCTTAATTTAAATTCAATGAAATTTTAGCCGCACAAAAACAATGAAATTTAAAATATCAAAATCCGAAAGAAAACAATATTTGGGAACTAATTGCCTGTTTGCTATATTTTTTTTCATTTTACAGCCCATTTATTATTACTTATAGCCCATTTCTTATTACTTATAGCCCATTTCTTATTACTTATAGCCCATTTCTTATTACTTATAGCCCATTTTCTGGGCAAAATGCATCCCTCGTCTTGAAAGATTTCCGGCCCAGCAGGGCGTAGAAAAGCATGTAGGCCTATGTTGGTTATTCCGCAAAAAACAAAATAGCTGGCTAGCCATTTTTTAGAAAGGAAAAAATCAAACTAGGCTCGTCATGTGCTAAACATATGAAATAAAAGCCTGGGCTAGACGGGCCACGGGTCCCGCACAACCTAGTTGATACCCTTCTCCGTCCCGAAAAAACAAAATTATTATGCGCTACCGCTGGTCCCTTTGATCGCTCATCCTCACCATGTACAAATATCTCCTTATTCCTCTCGGTTGTTGACCATGTTGACAACACCGGAGGGCGGCGCCGCGGCGAGCGAACAAAGGCGGAGGACGATGGTGAGGCCTTGGACAGGAACGAACAGGAGCTGGGTAAGATCACAGCCAGCCGTGGGAGGCGGGAGCAGGCGGTCCCGCCGGCGTTGGTTTGGCTTTGGCGGCTCGAGGAAGAAGAGACTGAAGAAACGCGATAGACGTTGAATGTGAATCGAATGGTCAAGGTTGGAACAATCGTTTTTTGACTAAGCGGACACCAAGTAGCATACTTTTTTATATATAGGAAGAAAACTGCAAGGAAAATGCGTTCGTCTGCCATCCTCCTCACAAGGAACGTTTGCCACATAAGTTAGTAGCACCCTTGGTTTTCAACCGAGAGGTCTTGGGTTCGAGTCCGAGGAACTCTCAATTTTTCCTCCTTCCCTCCTCGCAAAAAAAAGGGAAAGAAAATCAAAGACTTGGGAAGGCATACAGAACAAGCTAGTGTACCAGTAAAGAGACGCTGCGAAGTTTTAGAAAAAGAAAGACGTGCTCTCGTAGTTGGTTCGAATCCAAACCTAGACTATGACTATATATGGTGCTATGCTACTCTGCAAGTAATGAAACTGACATATCCAACATTCGCTTCTCCTCTTCTCTACATACTCTGCCTAGCATAAGAAGCTCTGGCCGCAGCAACCATGTCCGCTGGCTGCTCGTCCACCTGCTCTTCAGCAGGCAACACCAGATATGCGCCAAGTCACCACCCTTACCATATCGCCTATGGGTCTCATCACACCCCCGCCGGCACACGCACCGCAATCGATTGCTCATCGCGACCCGCTGCCGTTGGTGTGGTGCCACTGCTGCAAATCACGCAGAGTCATCCGTCGTGTCTCAACCACAATCCGCAACCCTGGCTAAGTCTTCTACAAATGCCCGAATCATGGGGTAATAATATGTTTAAGTGTTGTTCTGCTGCTTTCAGTTGCTGATTTTTTAATAGTTTGGTTGATGATCTTCCAATTTGATTCGTGTAGAAAAGGGAAGATTCGTGTGATTTGTATTTCTGGGAAGTTGCTGATGTGGGGGAATGCAACTACGCTAATTATTTGGTTAGCCGAGGAATCCCAATACCAGCAGGTTGGGGTGTTGGACAAGTAACTGAAGGAACGGCAGAAGAGGAAGATGCAGAGCAGAAGGTTAAAAATGCAGTTCCTCTGATCAAGGACAAGCAACAGCTGCTGAACGGCCTTGACAACAATGAGGAGATGAAAGAGCTTGTGAAGATAATGGGCAAAATCGATGTGCTCTGTAGGATGATTGTCTCTTTATTTGTAGTGTATGTAGCACTTGTGATGTATTCAGTGGCTACGACATGAGCACTTTGCTAAAACTAGTAATGAATGAAACCTGTGTAGCAGGCTGGGTGTAGTGTTGTGAACATCTAATAATGATTTCTATTAACGGAAATCAGGGGGTATCCCCTTTTGCCCATATAAATAAATAGCAGAGGCCCTGTCGGGTCAGCTTTGTTCTTATTCGAAGACGTCAAGCAAATTGCAGTCCAACAGCAAACTATGTCAACAAATTCAAGTTTCACGGCCAAATATGAGTACAACTAAACAACAATGTCATCATGTTTTAGTTGTCATACAATCACCAAACACTAATCAGCATACATAACAAGTGATGTTCTCACAGCAAAATACTAAACAACATGTTCATCAGGTTTCAGTTGTTCATAGCAAACACAATTTCACATAGTAGATAAAAAACGCTTTTCGGCAGTGCAATACGACAAAAGCAATGTAATCATCATCCACAACAGCAGCGTCAACATCTTCGCGCATGTGTATCAGTCTGAATCGCAATTCCCCACAGTGTCATCTTGTTCTTCGTCCTCAACGTCCTCGAACGTTGGCTTCTTCTTGATCAACTCTTGTATGTCCACAGCACGAAAGGCAATCTTTTCGCCGGTGTTATTGACGTGATGGTTCTCATAGATATTAGGAACATATGTGTTATCTTGTTTATCAGGAGCAGTGTAAGCATTGTCTTGTTGTGCAACTTCATTAAACGAATTCCTCTGCTCAAACCTTTGCAATACTCTCCAGTCATCGCTACGTGCAAATGTGTCTTCCAAGAAAAATATCTGGGTTGCTTGGTTTTCCAAAATAAAAGGCTCGTTGGTCTGGTACGCCGCCTTGACATTGATGGATTTGAAATAATCATCAGCTCTGGGTTTTGCGATCCTGGAAAACAGGTTATACCAACGACAAAGACAATGTAACCACACACCGATGATCCTCGAAACTGGAGATATACTGCAACTGAACAATGTCTGTTATGTTAGCATACATTTTAGTTGTCTCTTTGTCATACGTATCCGTGCTCATGATGGCACTATTTTGTGTCTTCCTGCCTTCGTCTCGTGCAAGGGTGTTGTAGCGCACATCTCCAACAACACAAGATTTATAATGTCTTACCCGAGTATCAAGACCCATTGCTAGTGAGTAAAGGGCATCATCAACTGCCTGCCCATCCTCCCGCATCTTCTTAACCTATGGTTAGAAAATAGACAAGCTGACCATCTTATGTACTCAATATATTAAAAAACTAATAAAGGCACTTCAAAAGCTTACATGGTTCTTGAACCATTTCGCAAATCCTGCCATAACCAGTTTGTCAATGTTTCTTGGATTTTGCGGCATTAACTCATCTTTGTAGATGTTGCACAACATAGTGATCGCGTCAAACATCTAAATATATAAGAATGTGCTTCAAGTTTAGTAGATTATGATGTATAAGCTGCAGTACTGCACTTACTTGATATAAGGTAGTATCTCAGGACAGTTATTCAACAGATACCAAACCATTTTGTCCAAATCTTTAGGTTTGTCCTCTTGTCAACTCTTCCCTGTAGCTCGAACAGAATAATCGAAAACATTGAGCCCGGGATTGTCTTCACCCACCTCTTTGCTAAGCTGATCAGCTGTTTCAATGTATTTTGAGCAGAATGTCAACGCTTCTGTAGTAATGTAGGCCTCTGCAATTGAACCTTCGGGTCTAGCTCTGTTCGTAACATAGCCCTTGAAAGTGCCTTGCCGCCTTTCAATAGGGTACATCCAGCCATACTGTACTGGACCTCTAAGTAGTGCCTCATCAGGTAGATGAACAGCCAAATGCACCATCACATCAAAGAAGGCTGGAGGATGTATCTTCTCAAGGTTGCATAGGATAGTTGGTATCTTGTCTCTAAGACGCTCCAAAGCATCTATCCTGATATTTCTACTTCAGAGTTCCCTGAAAAATTGTCCCAACTCAGAATCGCTCAGTATAAGTCGTATGCCCAATCCTCTAAGGATAACAGGTAAAACCCTTTGAAGTAGGACTTGGCAGTCATGAGTTTTCAACCCTTGTACCTTGTTTCCATCTCAGACCGACTCTCCTTTTAGGGTTGGAAGCAAATCCATGTGGGAATCTCACACGTGATGTGACCTCGCAGAATTCTTTTCTTTTACCTTGTCCAAGACGCATACACCGGTGCCATATCCCGTGGTTTACCTTCATCTTGCACTGCAAATCCTTTCTCGATACCTGTGTGTGTCAAATCAATCCTAGATTTTAAGGTATCTTTCGTCTTGCCTTCAATGTTAAGAAGTGTGTCGATAATGCCGTCACATATTTTTCTCGATGTGCATCACATCAAGATTATGTCCCAGATCCAAATCTTTCCAATACTCCAAGTCCCACAAAGTGGACCTGCGGGTAAACAATAATCTCTCTTCTACCGTGCCATGCTTCCTTTTCCCGCTACCATTACTAGGATGGTTTCCTGGTGTAATATGCCTGACCTTCTCTAATTCCACTTGCAACTCATCGGCGGTGAGCCTCTTTGGCGCATCACGGTTTTCATGCTTTGCATTGAACACATGTCTTCAGTATTTTCTAGGATGCGGCTTGTCCTTGGCAAGGAAACATCAGTGTCCAGTGTAACAAATCTTGCTAAGTATTGCGTATGACAGTGGATTCCTGTCACAACGAACACATGTATTGTAACCATGTGTCGGTCGCCCTGACATAGTGCCCAAAGCCGGATAATCATGGATGCACCAAATTACAACAGCACGCAGAAACAAATCAGCTGGTGGGCTGCTATATAGGTCTCGAGTGAGAACACCCTTCCATAGCTGTTGAAGTTCCTCCACAAGAGGCTCCATGAACAAATCAAAATCCTTTCTAGGACTTTTTGGACCTGGGATGAGCAAGGCCATCATGTAGTTTGATTCTTTGGTGCAGACATTTGGAGGCATGCTGTAAGGGATAACAAGCACTGGCCACATGCTATATGTGGCGCTCTGGTGGCCAAATGGGTTAAATCCATCTAAAGCTAAGCCAAGTCTAATGTTTCTCGGGTCAGCAGCAAACTCTTTGTGTTTAACAATGAAGCTTTTACACACACTACCATGAGATGTATGTCTCATTACATTCTCGATCTCTCAGTACTCATGGTTCCTAGAATGCCACATTACATCCTCTCTTGTTTCAAAGATCATGAAACAACCTCTCGCAATCTTGGTGTAATTGGAAAATGTCTCGTAACATTATGAGGAACCCTCTTCACAGCATCGCCATATTTCCATCTTGATGATTTGCATTTCGAGCATTCACTTAAGTTGGCATAATCCTTCCGGAACAAAACACAATTATTCTTACAAACATGGATCATATCATATCCAATTCCAACTGCACGAAGGAAATTCTTCATTTCTGTAGGTATGTGGCAGCTCAGACGCATCTGGGAAAGTTTTTTTGGAAAGCATCCAACATCGCATTGAATGATTTGTTGGTCATCCGCTCAGATGTCTTCACCTGAAGAAAGGTGACCATAGCTGAGAATACTGACAGCTTATTTCCTGGGGTGACAGCAACATTGCATTGTTCCAACATGCGGGCCCACCATTTTTCTTCTGCAGGTGAAAGTTCACGGAATGCACGAGCATTTCGTAGCATTGTTTCAATGTTGGTCAAACTCACTGGCTCAACCACCACCACCACCTCATCCTCTTCCACCTGAGCATCAGGCAGATCAAGATGGTGATCTGATGCTTCCACGTAGTCAATAACATTGACGTTCACAGCTTCACCATGATGAACCCACCTAGTATATGTGACCGACATCCCATACAAGTGTAGATGATTTTGCACAGTTGAGTGGGGTCTTGTAACTGAATTCATACAACTGCTACACGGGCAGAGCACATCTGATTTTGGACCACCGTACTCAGCTCTGATAAAGTTCATGAAGTTTTCAACCCCCTCGACATATGCAGCGGAGAATCTTCGAGAAGAAGTTATCCAAGTCATGTCCATCTATTAGACATACAAATTAGTTCTTCTACTAGATATTACAGGAAAAGCATATATGCATTTTTATAAAGTCCAGAAAAAAAAATACCTAGGTCGATGTCTAAAGCTATGGCAAGATATTTGGACGAGCAGATCTAAGTAACGAAATATATGTAAAGCTAATTCAGCAAACAGATTTGAGTGCTAAATTATGGCAGGCTGTTTCAAAGAATCAATGAGGCCGAGCACACATCCATCGAACTATCGAAGGCCATCTCAGCAACAAAGATCAAGTATAAAACGGTGTAGAGCTATTTCACCTAACAGATTGGCTACTAGACCATGGCAATCTACGTCACAATAAATATATGGCAGGATATTTTAGCAACTAATCGGCCTTGGCATGCCATCTCAGCTAAGCGATTGAGTGCGTAGCAGGGCAAGGAAGCTTCTTAAGCAGAGCATATTGACAGTAAACTACTTCGGCAAACAGTGAGATTAACAGTGTCTATCAGCTAACATTCAGCGCTACACCGACATGAACGGGGCCTCAGTCTAGAATGCGTGTACCGTGGGAGAAGCTGACCGCCGTGCGTCTCCACACGAACGTCGCCAGCGGTGGCGGCGCTGACCGCCGTGCGCCTCCACAAGAACGTAGCCAGAGAGGGCGGTGCGTCTAGAAGACGACAGTCTACGAGAGTGTACTATGGGAGCGAGAGGATCGCCGTGCGTCCCCTCGACGAACATGGCGCCGTATCGGCGCCAAGGCGGAGGGCGGCTTTGGCAGAAGCGAATGGAGTGGAGGGGAGGGGTTTGGGGAATATTTGGCGAAGGGCGGTTGAATCAATTTGGGGGAATTTTGTGTGTGGAGGGGAGGATTTTCGCGGTGGGCGGGGAGTTTGGCGCATGATCGGTTTCTCCAAGTGCAGTCCCACGTGTCAGTGAAGAGGCAAGCCGAAGCGCGTTTCGTTTGCGTGAGCCATGTGCAGGACCGAACGTCTGTGGGGTGCAATGCGACCGCGACAGGAGTGATGTGAGTGTACCTCCTTTTTTCCTTTTAAACTAGGTGCTTCGCTTCTAAAAATAATGTTGCTTCGCGATCCATCGATATCTGCTACTAGTAATCCGGTAATCCCGACTAAACGGCACGGCCGGGTCTTTTCCCGGCGATATGCCGGGAGGTTGGCTTAGTTGGGTTTTTTAGATTTGTCTCGGTTCAATAAAAAGCAGAGTTGGTGATGATGGTGTGCCTGTCATCCTGCAATATAGGTCGTCCGATCTATATCTAACGGATAGGAAGGAAACTATGACAATTTATCCGCACTCCTCTCCACATTTGCAGATAAGGCTTTCCCTCGTTCATCCTTTTCTCCCACAAGATCTTGATCTTCCGTGCAACGCACGGGCATCTTGCTAGTACTCCTACAATATGTATATTATTGTGAAAGTTCATATACACCGGCCGAGATTAATGCAAACAGGACAGATTTTCATTACATTTCGAACTTTTATAGGACAGAAAAATAAAATAAACCCAACCCTAAACCTATTCTACGGCGGCGACCGACATCCTCCATTTGCGATCTCTATGTACCGGGCACGGGGTTCAAGACCCGTGAAGTGAAGGTGTGGTCTTCGGCGAGGAAGATTAGAACACGGGATACGGACCGGCCAGTTGGCACACCATGCCCTACCGCCTCCCATGCCCTACTCATCCTCGGAGGAGTCCCCGACCTCGGCGGTGCCGGACGTTGGACGACGGCAAGTAGGACGCGTGGCTGACGGTGCTCACGTCGTCGGCCGCCAGTGTGGCCACCGCTTGTGCGGTCGCGTCCGCGTCCGGCTACGCTGCTATTGCATCGCGAGAGGCGACTTAAGCGAGGGCGGCGACCTCGAGCTTCATCACTGAAGACAAGCTCTCCTGCAGAGCGTTCGCACTTGCAGTCATGGCGGATGTGGTGCCAGGTAGGAGGACGATGCACTATGGTGTGGAGGTTAGCTGGGCGTTGCCGCTTTAAGTAGCGCATTCCTGTGAGGCCAAGCGTCCGGGTGCGTCATTAAGTCGCTGGAGTTGGTTCCTCGGGCACCGAGCCTCTTAACGACGACATACGAATGGACGGTGTTGGGGATATAACTATTTGTGTAAGCCGCCCAGGAGGGGCCGGGTTACGCAAAGAGGATTCACCAGAAAGAAGCCCAAGACCAAGCATGAAGATGGCAGTTCAATAAAGGGACTAAGGCCCACAGGCGACTTAAGGCCCGTTGTAGTAAACCGCCGTAATGGCATGACTTGTATCATAAGGTAGATTTAACTAGTCACCGAGCCGGACATTGTTTATAAGCCGGCCGGGACTCTGTAGGCCACCGGGCGTCAACCCGTGTATATAAGGGGACGACCTGCTGGCGGCTTAGGGCAAGAAACAACCAATCGAGAACCGGGCATAGCGTATCTCGCTCCCTGGTCATCGAAACCTCAAGCAATACCAACCCAACTAGACGTAGGCCTTACCTTCACCGCAAGGGGCCGAACTAGTATAAACCTCTCGTGTCCTTTGTCCCGATTAACCCCTTTAAGCTTCCTAGTTGCGATGGATCCACGACTAAGTCCTTGCATGAGGACATCTGTCGTGACAATTCCACGACAGTTGGCGCCCACCATGGGGCCAGCGCACGGTGGATTTGAGTTCTTGAAGGGCAGCTTCGAAGGGCTCAAGGGATACGCAGTGGGCCGGATGACCAAGATTCGTCGCGGCAAGATCTACATCGACAACGAAGGCTGGGGCCCTGAGGCCGACTCAATTGAGTACGGGTACCAGGTCCACTTTGGCGGAATCTGAAGGAAATATGCGCTAGAGGCAATAATAAAGTTATTATTTATTTCCTTATATCATGATAAATGTTTATTATTCATGCTAGAATTGTATTAACCGGAAACATAATACATGTGTGAATATATAGACAAACAGTATGTCACTAGTATGCCTCTACTTGACTAGCTTGTTAATCAAAGATGGTTATGTTTCCTAACCATGAACAAGGAGTTGTTATTTGATTAACAAGGTCACATCATTGGTAGAATGATCTGATTGACATGACCCATTCCGTTAGCTTAACACTTGATCGTTTAGTATGTTAATGCTCTCTTCATGACCCATACATGTTCCTGTAACTATGAGATTATGCAACTCCCGTTTACGGAGGAACACTTTGGGTGCTACCAAACGTCACAACGTAATCGGGTGATTATAAAGGAGTACTACAGGTGTCTCCAAAGGTACTTGTTGGGTTGGCGTATTTCGAGATTAGGTTTTGTCACTCCGATTGTCGGAGAGGTATCTCTAGGCCTTCTCGGTGATACACATCACTTAAGCCTTGCAAGCATTACAACTAATGAGTTAGTTGTGAGATGATGTATTACGGAACGAGTAAAGAGACTTACCGTAACGAGATTGAACTAGGTATTGGATACCGACGATCGAATCTCGGTAAGTAACATACCGATGACAAAGGGAACAACGTATGTCGTTATGCGGTTTGACCGATAAAGATCTTCGTAGAATATGTAGGAACCAATATGGGCATCCAGGTTCCGCTTATTGGTTATTGACCGAGAATGGTTCTAGGTCATGTCTACATAGTTCTCGAACCCGTAGGGTCCGCACGCTTAACGCTTCGGCGACAGTTCATAATGAGTTTATAAGTATTGATGCACCGAAGGTTGTTCGAGTCCCGGATGTGATCACGGACATGACGAGGAGTCTCGAAATGGTCGAGACATAAAGATTGATATATTGGAAGCCTATGTTTGGACTTCTAAGGGTTCCGAGTGAAATCGAATTTTATCGAGTACCGGAGGTTACCGAACCCCCGAACTACATGGGCCATAGTGGGCCTTAGTGGAAAGGAGAGAGGGCCAGCCCTAGGTGGTCGCCCTTCTTCCCTAGTCCTATTAGGACTAGGAAAGGTGGGCCGCCCCTCTCTCTCTTTCCTCCGGAATCCTAATCCAACTAGGATTGGAAGGGAGTCCTACTCCCGAGGGAGTAGGACTCCTTGGTGCGCCCCCCTTGGGCCGCCACCTCCCCTTGGCTCCTTTATATACGGGGCAGGGGGCACCCCAATACACACAAGTTGATCTACGGATCTTTCCTTAGCTGCAGCGGTGCCCCTTCCACCATATTCCACTTTGGTCATATCGTCATGAGCTTAGGCGAAGCCCTGCGCCGGAGAAGTCATATCGTCATGAGCTTAGGCGAAGCCCCGCGTCGGTGGAGCATCAACATCGCTACCACGCCGTCAGGTCGACGGAACTCATCCCCGACACTTTGCCGGATCGGAGTCCGGGATCGCCATCGAGCTGAACATGTGCGTAACTCGGAGGTGCCGTGACGTTCGGTACTTGGATCGGTCGAATCGTGAAGACGACGACTACATCAACCGCGTTGTTATAACGCTTCCGCCACGGTCTCACGAGGGTACGTGGACATACACTCTCCTCTCGTTGCTATGCCGTCACCATGGTCTTGCGTGATCGTAGGAAAATTTTTTGAAATTACTACGTTCCCCAACAGTGGTATCGAGCCTGGTTTTATGCGTTGATGTCATATGCACGAGTAGAACACAAGTGAGTTGTGGACGATACAAGTCATACCGCCTACCGGCATGTCATACTTTGGTTCAGCGGTATTGTTGGACGAGATGATCCGGACCAACCTTACGCCAGACGCTTACGCCGAGACCGGATCCCTCGACGTGCAGTGCACATAGATGGCTAGCGGAAGACTGTCTCTCCAACTTTCGATGAACCGAGAGTGGCTACGCCCGGTCCTTGAGAAGGTTAAAACGGAGTCTATTTGACAAACTATCGTTGTGGTTTTGATGCGTAGGTAAGAACGGTTCTTGCTCAGCCCGTAGCAGCCACGTAAAACTTGCAACAACAAAGTAGAGGACGTCTAACTTGTTTTTGCAGGCATGTTGTGATGTGATATGGTCAAGACGTGATGCTATATTTTATTGTATGAGATGATCATGTTTTGTAACCGAAGTTATCGGCAATCGGCGAGAGCCATATGGTTGTCGCTTTATTGTATGAAATGCAAACGCCATGTAATTGCTTTACTTTATCACTAAGCGGTAGCGATAGTCGTGGAAGCAATAGTTGGCGAGACGACAACGATGCTACGATGGAAATCAAGGTGTCGCGCCGGTGACGATGGTGATCATGATTGCTTGGCGATGGAGATCACAAGCACAAGATGATGATGACCATATCATATCACTTATATTGATTGCATGTGATGTTTATCCTTTATGCATCTTATCTTGCTTTGATTGACGGTAGCATTATAAGATGATCTCTCACTAAAATTATCAAGAAGTGTTCTCCCCGAGTATGCACCGCTATGCGAAAGTTCTTCGTCTTTGAGACACCACGTGATGATCGGGTGTGATAGGCTCTACGTTCAAATACAACGAAAGTGCAAAAACAGTTGCGCACGCGGAATACTCAGGTTAAACTTGACGAGCCAAGCATATAACAGATATGGCCTCGGAACACGGAGACCGAAAGGTCGAACGTGAATCATATAGAAGATATGATCAACATAGTGATGTTCACCATTGAAACTACTCCATCTCACGTGATGATCGGACATGGTTTAGTTGATATGGATCACATGATCACTTAGATGACTAGAGGGATGTCTATCTAAGTGGGAGTTCTTAAGTAATATGATTAATTGAACTTTAATTTATCATGAACTTAGTCCTGGTAGTATTTTGCAAATTATGTTGTAGATCAATAGCTCGCGTTGTTGCTTCCCTATGGTTTTATATGTGTTCCTAGAGAAAATTGTACTGAAAAATGTTAGTAGCAATGATGCGGATTGGATCCGTGATCTGAGGTTTATCCTCATTGCTGCCTGTAAGAATTATGTCCTTAATGCACCGCTAGGTGACAGACCTATTGCAGGAATGTATGCATACGTTATGAACGCTTGGCTAGCTCAATATGATGACTACTTGATAGTTTAGTGCACCATGCTTAACGGCTTAGAATCGGGACTTCAAAGATGTTTTGAACGCGTCATGGACCATATGAGATGTTCCAGGAGTTGAAGTTAATATTTCAAGCAAATACCCGAGTTGAGAGATATGAAGTCTCCAACAAGTTCTATGGCTAAAAGATGGAGGAGAATCGCTCAACTAGTGAGCATGTGCTCAGATAGTCTGGGTACTTCAATCGCTTGAATCAAGTGGGAGTTAATCTTCCAGATAAGATAGCGATTGACAGAATTCTCTAGTCACCATCACTAAGTTACTAGAACTTCGTGATGAACTATAATATGCAAGGGATGACGAAAACTATTCCCGAGCTCTTCGTGATGTTGAAATCAACGAAAGTAGAAATCGAGAAAGAGCATCAAGTGTTGATGATTGACATGACCACTAGTTTCAAGAAAAGGGCAAAGGGAAAGAAAGGGAACTTCAAGTAGAATGACAAGCAAGTTGTCACTCCCACGAAGAAACCCAAAGCTGAACCAAAGCCTGAAACTGAGTGCTTACACTGCATAGGAAATGGTCACTGGAAACGGAAATACCCGAGATATTTGGTGGATAAGAAGGATGGCAAAGTGAACAAGGGTATATTTGATATACAGATTATCGATGTGTGCTTTACTAGTGTTTATAGTAGCCCCTGAGTATTTGATACTTGTTCGGTTGCTAAGATTAGTAACTCGAAACAGGAGTTACAGAACAAAAGCGAAACTAGTTGAAGGGGCAAGAACGATGAGTGTTGGAAGTAGTTCCAAGATTGATATGATCATCATCGCACACTCCTATACTATCGTGATTAGTGTTGAACCTAAATAAATGTTATTTGGCGCTTATGCGTTGAGCATAAATATGATTTGATCATGTTTATTGCAATACGGTTATTCATTTAAGTAAGAGAATAAATTGTTGTTCTGTTTACATGAATAAAACCTTATATGGTTACACACCCAATGAAAACGGTTCATTGGATCTCGGTAAATAGTGATACACATATTCATAACATTGAAACCAAAAGATGTAAAGTTAATAATGATAGTGCAATTCATTTGTGGCACTGCCGTTTGGGGTCATATCGGTGTAAAGCGCATGAAGAAACTCCATAAAGATGGATTTTCGAAATCACTTGGTTATGAATCGCTTGATGCTTGCGAACCGTGCCTTTTGGACAAGATGACTGAAACTCCATTGTTCGGAACAATGGAACGAGCAACAAACTTGTTGGAAATAATACATACTGATGTATGCGATCCAATGAGTGTTGATGCTCGTGGCAAGTATCGTTATTTTCTGACCTTCACAAGATGATTTGGGCAGATATGGGTATATCTACTTGATGAAACATAAGTCTGAAGTAATTGAAAGGTTCAAAGAATTTCAGAGTGAAGTGGAAAAATCATCGTAACATGAAAATAAAGTTTCTGCGATCTGATCACAGAGACAAATATTTGAGTTACGAGTTTGGTCTTCAATTAAAATAATGTGGAATAGTTTCACAGCTCACGCCACCAGAACACCACAACATAATGGTGTGTCCGAACGTCAGAATCAAGCACTTTATTGGATATGGTGCGATCTATGATGTATCTTACCGATTTACCACTATCGCTTTGGGGTTATGCATTAGAGGCAGCTGCATTCACGCTTAAAAGGGCACCATCTAAATACGTTGAGACGACACCGTATGAACTATGGTTTAGCAAGAAACCTAAGTCGTCGTTTCTTAAAGTTTGGAATTGTGATGCTTATGTGAAAAAGTTTTCACCGATAAGCTCGAACCCAAATCGGAAAAGTGCGTCTTCATAGAATACCCAAAGGTAACTATTGGGTACACCTTCTATCACAGATCCGAAGGCAAGTTTTTCGTTGCTAAGATGGATCCTTTCTAGAGAAGAAGTTTCTCTCGAAAGAAGTGAGTGGGAGGAAAGTAGAACTTGATGAGGTAATTGTACCTTCTCCCTTATTGGAAAGTAGTTCATCACAAGAAATGGTTCCTGTGACAACTACACCAATTAGTGAAGAAACTAATGATGATGATCATGAAGCTTCAGATCAAGTTACTCTTGAACCTCAGAGGGTCCACTGTAATAAAATACGCACTGCAGTGGTACGGTAATCCTATTCTGGAAGTCATGTTACTTGACCATGGCGAACCTACAAACTATGAAGAAGCGATGGTGAGCCCAGATTCCGCAAAATGGCTGGAAGCCATGAAATCTGAGATGGGATCCATGTATAAGAACAAAGTATGGACTTTGGTTGACTTGCCCGATGATCGGCAAGCCATTGAAAATAAATGGATCTTTAAGAAGAAGACTGACGCCGATGGTAATGTAACTGTCTACAAAGCTCGACTTGTCGCAAAAGGTTTTCGACAAGTTCAAGGGGTTGACTACGATGAGACTTTCTCACCCGTAGCGATGCTTAAGTCTGTCCGAATCATGTTAGCAATTGCCGCATTTTATGATTATGAAATTTGGCAAATGGATGTAAAAACCGCATTCTTGAATGGATTTCTAGAAGAAGAGTTGTATATGATGCAACCAGAAGGTTTTGTCGATCCAAAGGGTGCTAACAAAGTGTGCAAGCTCCAGCGATCAATTTATGGTCTGGTGCAAGCCTCTCGGAGTTGGAATAAACGCTTTGATAATGTGATCAAAGCATATGGGTTTGTACAGACTTTTGGAGAAGCCTGTATTTACAAAAAAAGTGAGTGGGAGCTCTGTAGCATTTCTGATATTATATGTGGACGACATATTATTGATTGGAAATGATATAGAATTTCTGGATAGCATAAAAGGATACTTGAATAAAAGTTTTTCAATGAAAGACCTCAGTGAAGCTACTTACATATTGAGCATCAAGATCTATAGAGATAGATCAAGACGCTTGATAAGTTTTTCAATAAGTACATACCTTGTCAAGATTTTGAAGTAGTTCAAAATGGAACAGTCAAAGAAAAGTTCTTGCCTGTATTGCAAAACGTATGAAATTGAGTAAGACTCAAATCCCGACCACGGCAGAAAATAGAAAAGAGAATGAAAGTCATTCCCTATGCCTCAGTCATAGGTTCTATAAAGTATGTCATGCTGTGTACCAGATCTATTGCATACCCTACCACTAAGCTTGGCAAGGGAGTGCAATAGTGATCTAGGAATAGATCAATGGACAGCGGTCAAAATTATCCTTAGTAGAATAAGGATATGTTTCTCGATTATGGAAGTGGAAAAAGGTTCGTCGTAAAAGGGTTACGTCGATACAAGTTTTAAACACTAATCTAGATGACTCTGAGTCTCAATCTGGATACATATTGAAAGTGGGAGCAATTAGCTAGAGTAGCTCCGTGCAGAGCATTGTAGACATAGAAATTTGCAAAATACTTACGGCTCTGAATGTGATGTAATTCGTTGACTAAAATTATCTCACAAGCAAAACATGATCACACCTTAGTACTCTTTGGGTGTTAATCACATAGCGATGTGAACTAGATTACTGACTCTAGTAAACCCTTTGGGTGTTGGTCACATATCGATGTGAACTATGGGTGTTAACCACATATAGATGTGAAATATTGATGTTAAATCACATGGCGATGTGAACTAGATTATTGACTCTAGTGCAAGTGGGAGACTGAAGGAAATATGCGCTAGAGGCAATAATAAAGTTATTATTTATTTCCTTATATCATGATAAATGTTTATTATTCATGCTAGAATCGTATTAACCGGAAACATAATACATGTGTGAATATATAGACAAACAGTATGTCACTAGTATGCCTCTACTTGACTAGCTTGTTAATCAAAGATGGTTATGTTTCCTAACCATGAACAAGGAGTTGTTATTTGATTAACAAGGTCACATCATTGGTAGAATGATCTGATTGACATGACCCATTCCGTTAGCTTAACACTTGATCGCTTAGTATGTTAATGCTTTCTTCATGACCCATACATGTTCCCCTGTAACTATGAGATTATGCAACTCCCGTTTACCGGAGGAACACTTTGGGTGCTACCAAACGTCACAACGTAATCGGGTGATTATAAAGGAGTACTACAGGTGTCTCCAAAGGTACTTGTTGGGTTGGCGTATTTCGAGATTAGGTTTTGTCACTCCGATTGTCGGAGAGGTATCTCTAGGCCTTCTCGGTGATACACATCACTTAAGCCTTGCAAGCATTACAACTAATGAGTTAGTTGTGAGATGATGTATTACGGAACGAGTAAAGAGACTTACCGCAATCTAGATTGAACTAGGTATTGGATACCGACGATCGAATCTCGGGTAAGTAACATACCGATGACAAAGGGAACAACGTATGTCGTTATGCGGTTTGACCGATAAAGATCTTCAGAGAATATGTAGGAACCAATATGGGCATCCAGGTTCCGCTATTGGTTATTGACCGAGAATGGTTCTAGGTCATGTCTACATAGTTCTCGAACCCGTAGGGTCCGCACGCTTAACGCTTCGATGATGCTCATAATGAGTTTATAAGTATTGATGCACGAAGGTTGTTCGGAGTCCCGGATGAGATCACGGACATGAAGAGGAGTCTCGAAATGGTCGAGACATAAAGATTGATATATTGGAAGCCTATGTTTGGACTTCGAAGGGTTCCGAGTGAAATCGGAATTTTATCGAGTACCGGAGGTTACCGAACCCCCGGGAACTACATGGGCCATAGTGGGCCTTAGTGGAAAGGAGAGAGGGCCAGCCCTAGGTGGTCGCTGCCCCTTCTTCCCTAGTCCTATTAGGACTAGGAAAGGTGGGCCGCCCCCTCTCTCTTTCCTCCGGGAATCCTAATCCAACTAGGATTGGAAGGGAGTCCTACTCCCGGAGGGAGTAGGACTCCTTGCGCGCCTCCCCTTGGGCCGCCACCTCCCCCTTGCCTCCTTTATATACGGGGGCAGGGGGCACCCCAATACACACAAGTTGATCTACGGATCTTTCCTTAGCCGTGTGCGGTGCCCCCTTCCACCATATTCCACTTCGATCATATCGTCGCGGAGCTTAGGCGAAGCCCTGCGCCGGAGAAGTCATATCGTCATGAGCTTAGGCGAAGCCCCGCGTCGGTGGAGCATCAACATCGCCACCACGCCGTCGTCGACGGAACTCATCCCGACACTTTGCTGGATCGGAGTCCGGGGATCGTCATCGAGCTGAACGTGTGCAGAACTCGGAGGTGCCGTACGTTCGGTACTTGGATCGGTCGAATCGTGAAGACGTACGACTACATCAACCGCGTTGTTATAACGCTTCCGCTTACGGTCTACGAGGGTACGTGGACATACACTCTCCCCTCTCGTTGCTATGCCGTCACCATGGTCTTGCGTGATCGTAGGAAAATTTTTGAAATTACTACGTTCCCCAACAGAATCCACATCTTCATCGTCCGGATTGGTGAGCCGGGCCCGGAGCCGGACAACTGCACCGACCTCGTCGAGACGGCTCAGCGTGCGAAACCCGCCCGAGTTCAACCTGTCATGAAGCGTGCCTTCGTGGGTTGTGTTCACGGAGAGGCACTTTATGAAGGATCTAAAGATGGCGGAGAGACGGCCGTCACATCGAATGACGATTCGTCCTCCGGTTCAACAGATTCTTTGTATCAGGTCCAAGAGGGCATGCTTGGGGGCTGTTCTGACGACTCTAGCATTCCGGATTTCTATGAGCCGCCGAGCTGGGCAGGAGTCTTCATGGCTGGTACTCAACCCGGTCAAAACTCGACGGCTGCAACAGCAATAACGTCCGGGTCAGGAGCGGCCGGGGCAGGAGGCCCTGTGCGCCCGCCGGCTCAGGTGCTGATGGATCTTATGGACAAGTTGACGGCCCTGTTAACCACCACGGTTATTCCTGCAAATCCAGATGAACATAACGTGGAGGTGGCCAAGGTGCGTGAGGGGATAGCCCTAGCCAAGGAGGCCTTGGCGGCGGAGGACACCAGGTTAGCTATGGAGCGGGCGTCTTTGGACGCACGGGCGCAGCGACTCCAGTCAGAGGCTTTCCAGCTTAATATGAGTCTGAACGCATCCAATGAGGTCATGAGAAGGAAACATCAGAAAAACCAGTCCCGTCTACCTCCGGTTTACGATCCTTGAAATCTTTTCACGACACCCGGAGCTGGTCCCAGCAACCCGCCCGAAGCCAATCAGTATATGACACCCAGAGCTGGAGGGCCGGTTCAGCCCCGAGAGATGGCACCTCCTCACGGGAGTATGGCCCCGCCCCAATATATACCAATACCACCGGGCCACTTCTCCTCACGGGAGCATCGGCGCGTCTGGCGGCTCTTCCAGTGGACGGTGATGACCCGACGGCGGTGGAAACCTGAAGGGTCAGAGATCTTATTCAGACGGCCTTGGCATAGCAGCAGACCTATTCTTACAGCAGGGACATGATTCATTCAACTCCTCAGCCTTGGCTAGCACCTCGACAAAACCGGAGCCCGAGTTACAGCAGGCATATGGAGTCAGAAACTTTATCAAGCAACGCCCAGCATCGTAACCAGCCCGGTGGCTATAACCCGGTATAGGACCGATTGCATCAGGAGGACGAACGGGCGGCTCAGTTAGCGGCTCAGCAGACGGCATATGAAGGTCTCCCAGAGTATCCGATGACTTCTGTTGGAGCAGGAGTGGCCACTAGAACCGGTGGTGTCCCTTGTCCGGTGCCGGCTCATGGGATGTACGCTGCCCAAGGATTTCAAGGGACCTCGAAGGTGCCGAATTACACGGCCGACTTTACAGCCAGGCATGGATCGAAAGTTACGAGATGGCCATGGAGTTGTTGGAGGTCAGCGATGCAGCAATGGCTAAGTATTTCACCATGATGTTAGATGGAACGGCCTGGTCTTGGTTGAAAAGTTTGCCTCCCAATTCCATCATTTCATGGGCAGAGCTAAAGGCCCGGTTTATCCAGAACTTCAAGGACACTTGCAAGCAGTCTATGTCAATTGTGGACTTGACCAATTGTAAGCAGGAGGAGGGAGAATCCACAACTCATTGGGTGCGCCGGGTCAAGGAAATAATACACTCATCTGATAAGATGGATTCCGACTCTGCGGTACTTATGCTCCATCAGAATTGTCGTTTTGAGCCGCTGAAGCAGAAGCTGGGGCGCCTTAAGCGTGATTGCAATGATATGGGTAGGCTGATGGCAGCCTTGGTCAAATACGCCGATTCTGATACTACCAATGATCCCGCTCTGAGGAAGAAAAGACAGGGAAAGGTAAGAAGAACGGCAATGGAAAGGGTCAGCAGCATAACCCGGTAAGTCAAGGAGGCAACAAGCGTAAGGCGGAGGGTAACCCGGAGTTTGTGGCCAATGCTAATGCGCAAGGTAAAAACCAGAAACATAAGGGGAGACCACCCCCTCGATCTGGTGGCTCAGGCCCATCTCTTGAGCAGCTTCTGAATGAGCCTTGCCCAAGACACGGTACTCGGGAAAATCCCGCCACCCACTTATGGAAGGACTGCGCGATCATGAAGGCTTTAAAAAATTCCAACATATTTGATGGCAATCACGAATCAGGCGGCGGTTCAGGAGCCGGTGGTTTTCATGGCCCGGGTGGCGGTTCACGTTCTGGCTTTCAGGGAGGTCAAGGTGGCTATAATCAGCAGCAGCCTGGTCAAGGGGGACAGCAGCAGCAGCAGTCAGGTTATCAGAGCCATCCGAAACAGCTGAACGGTGGGCAATACCATGTGTTTACCACTAACTTGTGCAAACGTGACCAGAAGGTTCATAAGAGGGCTGTGAATTCGGTTGAGCCGGCGGTTCCCCGTTACTTGAGGTGGTCAGAGCAGCCCATCATATGGAGCAGGAAGATCACCTCCGGGTTGATAACCCGGATCAGTTGGCCTTGGTGGTGGCCCCTCAGGTTGGTGGATATAAATTCACTAAGGTACTCATGGACGGAGGAAGCAACATCAATATTCTCTATTATGAGACCTTTCGCCGCATGGGGTTGACTGATAAGGACTTGAGGACGTCCAACACTGTTTTTCATGGGGTGGTACCTGGTAAATCGGCATACCCAGTTGGTAAGATCGATCTGGAAGTAGCTTTTGGAGATGAATATGATTCCAGGGCTGAGAAACTGACGTTTGAGGTAGTCAATATCAGGAGCCCGTATCACGCTCTATTTGGACGGCCGGCTTATGCCAAGTTTATGGCACGACCATGTTATGTTTATCTGCAGCTCAAGATGCCGGGTTACAAGGGCACCATCACTGTACATGGGAGTCGAAAGGTAGCCTTGGAATGCGAAGAAGGCGATGCGGCTTATGCTGAATCTGTTTGTGCTGAAGAGGAGCTGAAGTTTTATCAAACTAATGTTGACCCGGCGGATATGACCTCTTTGAAGAAGCTAACCACATAGCAAGACTCGGTGTTGAAATTTAAGTCGGCCGCCGAGACAAAACTGGTCGACTTCACTCCAGGCGACTCTTCCAAGCAGTTCAACATCAGCACCAATTTGGATCCCAAATAGGAAAGCGCGCTCATCGAGTTCATCCGTGAGAACCGGGACATCTTTGCATGGAAGCCTTCTGACATGCCGGGTGTCCCGAGAGAACTCGCTGAGCACACTCTTAATATTGATCGAAAGTATAAGCCGGTCAGGCAGTTTCTTCGGTGATTCAATGAGGAATGACGAAAAGCTATTGGGGAGGAGGTCGCTCGGCTCTTAGCGGTCGGGTTCATCGTGGAAGTCTTTCACCCGGATTGGTTGGCTAACCCGGTGCTTGTGCTCAAGAAGAACAGCACCTGGCGGATGTGTGTAGATTACATGGACTTAAATAAAGCTTGTCCAGCTGATCCTTTTGCTCTACCCTGCATTGATCAAATCATTGATGCTACAGCGGGTTGCGAGCTTTTGAGTTTTTTGGATGCTTACTCTGGTTATCATCAGATCAAGATGGCAATTAAGGACCAGGAGAAGACGGCTTTCATTACTCTGTTTGGAGCCTTCTGCTATGTATCTATGCCATTTGGGCTCAAGAGTGCCCATGCGACTTATCAACGGTGTGTATAGAATTGTCTCCACAATCAGATTGGGCGCAATGTTCATGCTTATGTAGATGACATTGTGGTGAAGTCCAGAGAGAAGGAAACCTTGATATCCGACTTAAAGGTAACCTTTGGCAATCTCCGGGTCTACAAGATGATGCTTAACCCAGACAAGTGTGTATTTGGTGTTACTGCAGGCAAACTTTTGGGATTCCTGGTCTCAAACAGGGGCATTAAAGCTAACCCGGAGAAGATCAAGGCGATTACCTCTCTGGCTAAGCCGGCGTGTATCAACGATGTTCAGCGACTGGCGGGTCGCGTTGCTGCTTTAAGCCGATTCCTAAGCCGGTTAGGTGAGAAGGCTCTACCACTGTATCAGATGATGAAGAAAACAGACACTTTTATGCAGGTGAGGCTGCTGATGCTGCCTTTGAAGATTTAAAGAGACAATTGTCTGAGCCGCCGGTTCTCGTAGCTCCCATTGATAAAGAGCCGTTGCTGTTGTATGTTGCTGCTAACTCACAAGCTGTTAGTGTTGCCATCATGGTGGAGCGTAAGGAGGCTGGCAAGGAGCATCCGGTTCAACGGCCGGTTTATTACATCAGTGAGGTGCTCATAGAATCCAAGAAAAGATATCCGCATTGGCAGAAACTTGTTTATGGAGTGTTCATGGCAAGCCGGAAGCTAAAGCAGTACTTCCAGGGTCATCCTATAACTGTGGTAAGTTCTGCCCCCTTGGGGGACATCATCCAGAACAAGGAAGCCACAGGACGAGTCGCCAAGTGGGCCATTGAGCTTGGGCCTCACGGTTTGAAGTATATGCCACGTACAACTATCAAGTCTTAAGCCTTGGTGGACTTTATCAATGATTGGACGGAGTTGCAGGCACCAGAGGAGAAGCCAGATAACACATATTGGACTATTCACTTCGATGGGTCCAGGCAGTTGGAAGGCTCGGGGGCTGGAGTCGTTTTAACTTCCCCCCGAGGTGACAAATTTTGTTATGTGCTCCGGCTTATGTTTCCCTGTACTAACAATGCAGCTGAATACGAGGCTTTACTCCATGGCCTCCGGATGGCCAAAGAGATGAATTTGAGCCGGGTAAGGTGCTTGGGCGATTCAGACCTCGTCGCCCAACAGGTGTCAGGCACGTGGGACTCCAAGGATCCCCTTATGGCGGCTTATCGTCGTGAAGTTGATGCGGTGGCCAGGCACTTCAAAGGTTATCAAGTAGAGCACATTGATCGAAGGAAGAATGAGGTGGGTGATGCTTTAAGCTAGCTGGGATCTCAGCGTAAGCCGACGCCGCCTAACACCTTTCTTGATGTTTTGCATAACCCTTCTGTCAGAGTGCCTATAGAGGAAGAGCTTGTAGTGCCAGACCCGGAGGCGCAGCTGGTGGAGGCTCTCCACGCCATCCCAGATTGGACAGTCCCATATTTTGCCTATATCGAGGAGAGTTGCCTGAGGACGAGGCCTTGGCAAGACAAATCATCAGGCGGTCCAAATCCATGACAATTGTTCATGGCGAGTTGCATCACCGCAGCGTCACTGGGGCGTTTCAACGTTGTGTATCACCATGAGGGTCAGGAGATACTTCGTGAGATTCATGAAGGAGATTGCGGTCATCATGCCGGTTCAAAATCTCTGGTGGCCAAGGCTTTTCGTCAAGGTTTTTATTGGCTGACGGCTCATGCTGATGCAGAGGATCTGGTCAGCAAATGTGACGGATGTCAAAAATTCTCATGACGAGCTCATGTGCTGGCTCAAGAATTGAGGATGATTCCAATTACTTGGCAGTTTGCGATGCAGGGGCTTGACATGGTTGGACCTTTCAAAAGGTCTAAGGATAAGAAGACACACCTGTTGGTGGCTGTGGATAAATTCACCAAGTGGGTTGAAGCGAGCCGGTCGATAAGTGTGATGCGCATATCGGTGTTCAATTCATGAAAAAGGTGATCTTTCGTTTTGGCTTTCCACACAGCATTATAACTGATAATGGTACTAATCTCTCCAAGGGTGCCATGGAAGAGTTCTGTCAACAAGAGCACATCCGGCTTGATGTTTCGGCTGTTGCTCACCCCCAGTCTAATGGTCAAGCAGAAAGAGATAATCAAGAGATCTTGAAAGGTATCAAACCCCGGCTCTTAGTTCCCTTACAGCGAACTCCGGGTTGTTGGGTGGAGGAGTTACCCTCTGTGCTATGGAGCATCAACACAACGCCTAACAGATCTACAGGTTATACACCTTTCTTCGTGGTGTACAGAGCAGAGGCGGTTCTGCCAAGTGATATCCGGCATGATTCACCCCGGGTGGCGGCTTACGTTGAGGCTGATAATGAAAAAGCTCGTCAGGATGC
The DNA here is from genome assembly GCA_021605145.1 of Aegilops bicornis. NCBI lineage: Eukaryota > Viridiplantae > Streptophyta > Magnoliopsida > Poales > Poaceae > Aegilops > Aegilops bicornis. Next base: position 771,639,189 of record CM038673.1, on the reverse strand, counting down.
ACTTGACTTGTTGGATGAGGAGTGGGACTTGGCAATAGCCCGCTCGGCGATTTATCAGCAAGACCTGCGCCGTTATCACAGCCGCCGGGTTAGAAGCAGAACTTTTCAGGAAGGCGATTTAGTGCTCCGGCTCATTCAAGATCAATCTGATATGCACAAGTTGTCCCCTCCTTGGGAAGGACCCTTTGTGATCAGCAAGAATCTCAACAATGGGTCATATTACCTCATCGATGTTCGAGATCACAAAGACTCACGTAAGTCGGAGGAAGAGACCCGCCGGCCGTGGAACATAGCGCATCTCTGGCCCTATTATACTTAAGCCACCGGCTCTCGGAGTATATTTATTTTTCCATTTTTAGCAATGTATATATTATATAAAGCAATAAAGCGGGACCTCTTTTCTTTCCACCCTTCAAGGTTTATATATCTTCTTTACCAGGTGGTGGAAACGACCAACAGGGAGCGGATCATATCTGAATCCGGCTTTCCCTTTGGTCCGGCTTATGATCATATCTGAATCTAGCCATGGTCAATTGGGGGCTTCCTGTTCAAACATAGGTCGTATTCGAACCAAAGAGAACATAGCTGTCGATACCCAATTGATCGGCATACTGCCAAACCCACTTGGGGGCTTCTTGATCATATTTGAATCATAGCTTAACCCCTTTGGGTCTGACGTGGATCGTATTCGAATCAGCGTCATTAAACAACTCTAATGGTCACTTGGGGGCTTCCTGTTCAAACATAGGTCGTATTCGAACCAAAGAGAACATAGTTGTCGATACCCACTTGATCGGCATCGCCAAAGCCATTGGGGGCTATATGATCGTATCCGAATCTTAGCTTAACCCCTTTGGAACGGTTCTACTGATCGTATTCGAATCAGAGGCCTTTGAAAATTAAGTCTATTTTACTTTGTAAAGGTAAATAATATTGAGGGCCAGGTAAATATTATATGTGCCAACTTTCAGAAGTTAAGCTTAATTGTCTGCTTTTTGGATCACATAAGCCGGTAAGGTATGCTTCAATAAGATAGCAGGTATATTATTATGGTCATGATCATAAATCGGCTGTTTTTTATGATGTTTTGGTTCCTACTCCGGGTTATCAGTATTCTATATGACCCCGGATGTGGTAAGACGCCAAAAGAATTCTGTTTTTTGTTTTATACACAGGATAAAGCAAGAGAGTTTTGGACGTCAAGGAACAATTCACATAAGCCGGCAGTATGCAATGATAGCGGTTAATGGCAATATTAAGCACCACAAACATGCGTGAAGGCATGACAGAGTAAGAAGTTTTTCTACCCTATTACAAGACTCCCCGAGTCTGAATAATGAAGCATCATTTTTTCAAAGACATAGCACCAGGCGGGTTACTCCTTTGGTGGGCTTGAAGATTACGGGTTATCCTTCTCCGCCTCTTAAATGCGCTGTTTTGTCCTGGAAGGTTGACGAGGTCCGATCAATGCCGCTTAAAGCTTCAAATTCAGCTTCATCATCTATTAAACTGGCCAGGTCAACTTCAGGAGCAAAGGTATGCTTACGAGTTGGAGGGATCAGGCTGACGTCATCATAATGCGGAGTTGGAATCCTCCGGTTCTCGTTGTCGTAACCCGGGTGGTACTTAGTAAGATCAATATCATTGCCGATGATGGTGGCCACAGGACGTACGAATCTCACACAGGTGGTGAAGTCTGATTCATTGAATACAGAGCCATCCTTCTTCAAACTGGGATATCCAAGGGCAACGTCTGCCAGGTCTAGCTCTGGAAGCAACGCTTTGGCCCGGCTTAAGGCGGCTATGGCCCCGGCTCTAGCAGATGCCCGCCTTAGCTCCTGAATCCGTTGGGGTAACACGGCAAGCCGTTTGAGCACATTCTGCAGGAGATAAGGAGTATCATTTGATAAAGCCACAACGGCCAAAGCACGTTGTGACCCGGTTTATAGCTGTTCCACCAGAGTATACACCGCCTTAAGCTTGATCAACATATTCTGCTTCAGGTTTGTGCTCCTGGGGCCTGCGTTTATACATATAAGGTAAGCCGGAGATAATATTTGAAATAGTCATCAAAGAAACCATGGTGATGTTCAGGATTATACATAGTAACTTACCGAAGATTGCTGAGACCATTTGAGATATCTGGCACTTTAAGCCGGACAGCTCGGCAGTTGCTTCGGCAAGAGCTGTTTCTGCTGTCTCGGCCCGGGTCACAAGTGAGGCTTTTTCATCTGCCCAGGTTTTCTTCTCCGCGTCAAAATTCTTCTTGAACTTCTCTTGTTCAGAGACGCTGAATGTGAATTTGGAGTTGGCTTTTTGAATCTTAAGTTCTTGGGCTGCCAGCCGAGTCTTCAGGTCAGCAATCTCCGATTCAATTTGACTGGTGGAAGCCTGCATTGACGCCGGGTTATAATTAAGGTATGGTAAGATGTCATTAAGTCTCAAGCGCTTTGCAAGCAAAGACATTTGACACTTGGGGGCTAATGTATGCTGAAGAAAATTTTACTTTATAATGCTAGATTATGCATATTAAAGTCTCAAGCACTTTACAAGTAAAGATACTTGACACTTGGGGGCTAATGTATATCGCGCGTTTTAAGTTATCATATCATGACCGGGTTAAATATCCTTTCTTTTAAACCGAATGAACTAACAATAAGCAGGTATCTAAGTCTACATCATATTTATTTATAAGCAGTAGACTTGGGGGCTGGTACAGTAAGTAAGATTCAGGAGAAATAGTATAAGTTATACCTCAGATTTATGCTTTGTATTTGTTTCACCATGTCAATTTCAGTGTCGCGGCTGTTATGCACTTGATTCAGATAGCTTTGAGACTATATCACCAATGCTTAAGTGAGCATAATCAGCGATGTCCTGTTTGGTCTTCCAGTGTTTGACAAGTTCTTCCTTGGCAGTACATCTGGCAAGGACAGTAGGCCGCCCCGCTTCAACATACTGGCTTTTCAAGATTTCAATTTCCGGGTCAGTCGTCGTGACCGGGCTAGGAACTTCCGGATTATCGGAGTTGTTAAAAGTATCTTCGGCAGGCGGGTCAGGAGATGGCGTTGGAATTTCATGGGCCAGTTCAGGAGGCGGTTGATGAGTAGAAGCATCAGGGGCAGCTGTTCCGAGTTCCGGCTCAGTTGCTACCGGGTCTTCGGATGGCTTAGTCTTTTTTTCCCTCTTACTAGGCTTCACCTGCATGCTGTGGACAAAACAGGAGGGTGAGTACAAAATATGAGTAAGGCAAAGTATAAGGATAACAAAGGTATATTACCTAGGGGCAGTCTTGAAGGCCGACATGCTGGATTGCATAGACTCGCCAGAGGAAGGAGAGGTATCCTGATAATTGGAGTCAGATGAATTGAGAGGTTGACGAATTAAACCCACTAAAGGATAAACAGAACGCAAAGCGGAGATGACCTCAGTCAGACGCTTCCTGCTCATGTCGGGTAAGCCGGAAGAGAGCTCTGCATCCTTACTGGTCTGGGTTTGCCTCCGGCTTTCAAGCTGTTGTTACTTCAAAAGAAATTGAGGATCTTGATAAGCTAGAGGATGTGAAAATCTTACTTTCCGGGTCACCCATCGGACTTTGTGCTGTGGCAAAGGCTCTGAGTCGGAGGAGATTATAGTTACCTCTTCACCAGGAGCTTGGCTGTTCCCAGTATCCTCCTGAAAGGCGGAAATATCAATAAAATAGTAACAAAGGAGTTAAGAGAGTAAGGGATTACCTCTTCCTCATCTGAAGAAGAGTCATCCAATTTCAGCAAATCGGAGGCACTGGGTTTCTTCTTCTTTGAAGTTCCCGTCTTGGCGGCATTCCTTTCAGTTTTCTTGGCTGCCCTGGCTTGTTGGGCAGCCTTTGACCTTCCAGAAATTATCACCAGCCTGTGGAAAAAGATAAGGAATTATAAGTACAAAGAAGGTAAACATGTTAAGGAATATTTATTAAGATTGATAACTTACTGCAGGGGCCGGGTTCTTTTTGTAGAAGGGAAGTAAGCGAAGGCATTGCTAGTAACGATGCCCTCCTTCAAAGAAGGATCGGGTTGTAGCATCCGCCACATCGTCTGGTAGGTCGTCAGGACTATGACGCATTGGGTCGTTCTTTTCGCCTGTATAAGTACACATTAAGCTGGAGCGGCGGCTTAATGGGAGTATCCGCCAAGTAACCCAGACTCGGACCAGATCGATGCCATTTAAACCATTCCCCAAAAGGGCTTTAATCTTCTGGATGGTGGGATTAAGAGGCAGACGTTCAACAGTGGTTAGTTTATCCGCCAGTGGATGGTTGGACTCAAGGCGCAGGCCGAAGCCGGCGAGGCTTCTCATCAGCCGGAGAAGTGTCCTGACAGTAGAACCATGTCTGATTCCAATTTTTTGGGTGACTCGGCAACTCAGCATAAGGAAACAGGCAGTCTCTCCGTCGCTGGATCGAGATACCGCCAAGTTCAAGACTAGGCCCGTTGGCACGTTCATTCTGCCGGTTCAAGTAAAAAAGTTCTCTGAACAAAAGTAGACTTGGCTCCTCTCGCAGGTACACCTCACAGAAGACTTGAAAATTGCAAAGATTTGACACGGAATTGGGTCCAATGTCTTGAGGTCTAAGATCAAAGAAATTCAAAACTTCCCTGAAAAACTTTGAGCTTGGAGGGGCAAATCCCCGGCTCATGTGATCCGTGAAAACTATCACCTCCCCTTCTTTGGGTTGAGGCTTCTCTTCAGGTGGGTCAGGAACACGATAAGACATGACATCCTTTTTTGGCAGATGGCCTGACTTCACAAACTCAGCCAGTTTACTCTTAGTGACTGTGGATGGGACCCAATTGCAGGTTACAGGAGCTTTGTTTGCTTTAGGAGCCATGACAACAGTTGGCCTATTACAAAATAAGAAGTTCCGGTTCAAATTTTAACCCGGGAGAAAATATCCAAATTACTGAAGGTAGCGGCTTACGAAGGGGCCTAATGATATAAGGATAACTGGGCAACAATATTTAAGCCGCTACAAACATTAAGAACAGTTCAAAAGTTTTAAAGATATGAGAAGGCGCCAAGGTTCACAGATCAGTGGTATGCATTTAAACCGGATACCTGGACAGTTATGTTTAAGGGCATTTAACAGAAGAAGTTTTCTGGGTGATAAAAACAGGTTTCATAATCTTCTGCTATAATTTGAGATCAAAGGTCTGTTCTGATAAGAAAGTTTTCTAGACCTAAAAACTGACGCAGATGTGTTCATAGGATCAAATGAGGCTTTTATACAGAGAAAGGGATCTGTGTTTTATCCAAGACAAGTGCAAAAACAACTACCACGACTATTTTGTATCATTCTCATATCGGAAGAGGTATCTAGGAGGAAAACTAACAAGGAGTTGGCTCCAATGGTGATGAACTCCGACGAACTCGAGGAAGCTCTAATGCAGATCTAAGCAAGGAAGGGAAGGGAACTTACGGATCTGGAGGGGCTGCGGAGGTTCGCCGACGTTTTCTGATCTGATTCAGGTTGATGCAGCGGCCGGGGTCGGTGAAGACAAGAAGCTTGACGGCGGCGGCGGCGGAGCTCGAGAGGAGGCAAGAGGAAGAAGATGACGGGAAGGATGAAAATGGGAAACCTAGGTCACGCCTATTTATAAGGAGAGGATAACTGAGATGGCGCGGGAAACGAGGAGATAAGAATTATTATCCAGTGGTACCGACGCCTCGATTTCCGGAACAGTCAATAAAGACAGAGATCCGTTGTGCGATACGGTGGAATCAAAAAGGAAAGATGACGTCATGACGGGTTAACCCAGATCCAGAAAATGACGTCACGGCGGGTTAAAGAAAGTCTTTTGCACAGTCAGAAGACTGAAGATTTATGTTTCAAGGTATTTTAAGATTGACATGAACAGGTTCAAATCAATCTGGGGCCTAATGTTGGGGATATAACTATTTGTGTAAGCCGCCCAGGAGGGGCCGGGTTACGGAAAGAGGATTCACCAGAAAGAAGCCCAAGACCAAGCATGAAGATGGCGGTTCAATAAAGGGCCTAAGGCCCACAGCGACTTAAGGCCCGTTGTAGTAAACCGCCGTAATGGCATGATTTGTATCATAAGGTAGATTTAACTAGTCACCGAGCCGGACATTGTTTATAAGCCGGCCGGGACTCGGTAGGCCACCGAGCGTCAACCCGTGTATATAAGGGGACGACCTGCTCGCGGCTTAGGGCAAGAAACAACCAATCGAGAACCGGGCATAGCGTATCTCGCTCCCTGGTCATCGAAACCTCAAGCAATACCAACCCAACTAGACGTAGGCCTTACCTTCACCGCAAGGGGCCGAACTAGTATAAACCTCTCGTGTCATTTGTCCCGATTAACCCCTTTAAGATTCCTAGTTGCGATGGCTCCACGACTAAGTCCTTGCACGAGGACATCTGCCGTGACAATTCTACGACATACGGCATGAATGCGGGCATCTGGCGCCGGCTGGGAATGCACCGCGCGACGGCGCGAGGGCCGAGGGCTTTGGTGTGCCAGGGTAGTTAGCTGCGGTCGTGGCAACGTTGGAGATTCCCTTTGCTCAAATTCGATCCCTGCATGTCATTGAAAAAGCAAGACGACCGGGCATGGTCTCAGGTCCAGAGGATGCAGTTGGCCGTGCTACACCACTCCGCGGACGCGTCGCGGCACCCCGTGCATCCTCGACGAGCCGGGTGTTGGGGTGTGTTTGGATTGTGGCAAAAGTGCACCTTACAAAATTTTGGTCATGACCCAAAGATTGGTCTTTGTTTGGATGGTTGCCATTTCTTTGGCATGCCAATGAACTCTAGCCAACTCTAGTTCATTTTTCTTGCCAATGTCGGCCAAATCATGGGCAACCAATACCTCAACCAAAATTTTGGCTACCCAATGCTTTGATGGGGCAACCTTGGGCACAAACCAAACATACCGTTGGTCGTGCCACAGCACTAACGCCACCCTCGGCACACTGAAACCGACCGTGTCTATCGACGATATGAGCGTGTCGCTCACCGTGGTCGCCGTGTCCAGAGGCGGTGCTGGAGCTACGCCCCGTTGTTGGCCCCAACGACCCACATGAACGGTTGTCCATGGCGAGGAGGTCGTGGTCTAGCTCCTCCATTGGACTAGTCTGCGCTACGTTATCCCGACGAGTGTGCCCCACATGTCGGTTTCCCTGTTTTCCAGGCCATATTCGAGCGTCAGTGCTCCGCGTTGCGCATTAGGCCTTTCACTATGTAGGCCAAGCGAGACAACTTATTGTTTATTTGAGCCGTTCAAGTGTAATCATGTGGCGTTTGCTTATTTCTCATTCCTCTCCAACCCTCTTCTCCATCGATCATGTCGCCCTCCAGTCAAGACCATCCTCCCGGATGCCTCATTTGAACATTCCGCCGAGTATCATTCGCATGTACCCACCCTAGTCCTCTTTCAATAGATCTCTGGACGCCGAGATGAAATCGAGAGGAAACGAGTGGGGGCACGTGATACCTAAGGCGGATTCAAAATTTTGAACCGGTGATCATAGCATCCGCAAATCATATACAAAGGGTATTCAATGTTCGTTTCATTTTTGAACGTTCAATATACTCCCTCCTATCCTTTCTACTTTACATATAAGCTTTATGTGTAGTCAAAGTATCTCTACTAGGATAAAAAAGGTATCAACATTCAACAACGCCCAATCAATATTGTTAGATTCGTACGTACTCCTAGATTTGTACTCGAGATGGTTTCCGATTTGACTATTGACAAGATTAATAGTACTCCCTCCATCTAGGTGAGTAAGTCATCTTATGAAAACCAAATAGTCCCAAAACACATAGGCGCGGTGCATTAACTCTCACGTTGTTTCTTATTTTTTGACATAAATAAAGGAATCAACCAATAAGAGATGTGGGGCATGTATGCTTTTAATGACTTGAGACTATCAAACATGACATGCGTTAGTCGGGTTTGTTGCATGCAATGATATTAATTAGCAAATAAACATTAAGTTCTCTCGTTTTCCTATCCACCTTAGTCATGGTGCACAATCTAAGATGACTTATTCACCTAGACGGAGGGAGTACTCCTTTCACATAGGTGAGTAAGTCATCTTAGGCTGTGCACCGTGACCAAGGAGGAGGGGAAAACGAGAGACATTAATGTTTATTTGCTAATTAATAGTATTGCATGCAATGAACTAACCACCGCATGTCATGTTTGATAGTCTCAGTCATTAAAGCATGCACACCCTCATCTCTTATTGGTTGATATGTCAAAAACAAGAAACGAGGTAGAAGTTAATGCACCGCTACCACGTGTTTTGGGATTATTTGGTTTTAAAGATGACTTACACACCTAGACGGAGGGAGTACATGAGATGTATAATGTGAAAATTATATCATTGGAAACTCCTTTCACATACGAAATTGACCGTATGCTTTGTGTAAGTTGCATGTCATATATTATTACTCTAACATTTGGTCAAAGTTAGCCTCGAAAAACGCATTAGACCCTGTATGCTTTGTGTAAGTTGCATGTCATATATTATTACTCTAACATTTGTGTAAGTTGCATGTCATATATTATTACACTAACATTTGGTCAAAGTAGTATAGTGGAAGTGGATCCTTTGACGTAGGTATCCCTGCCTTACCCTCCCTTTCGGTCACTTACTGGCGGACCCCATGCTTGCTAGGCCCCGCATGTCAGTTACTCAATGGGTTCGGAAACGTCAGGGGATCCTCATCCATAGTATACTCCCTCTGTTTTTATTTACTCCGCATAAAAAGGAGGGAGTGGTGGTATAACAAATGACGCAGGCGGGGGAGGGGGAGGGACGTCGGTTTGCTCTCGACACGGTCCCACAAGCGGCAACGCAAGATGAAGCGCGTTCCATTCGGTGAGCGACGTGGAGGGTCCAGCGTGCTGGGCTGCAACGCAAACGCGACAAGAGCGATGTCTGATCAAAACCGATTGACCGGTCGTCGCCGGAACCACTATTCACACGTAACCTTTTGCTCGGCCCTCGCCCAGCCACTGCCCTAAAACCACACCAAATCTCCAGCCCATTCCCCCGCCTTTCGATCCCCTAGCCCGCATCAAGCGTCCTCTAGTTCGCCGGAAAGCCATGGTGCGCCGCAAGATCACTTACTACAAGATGCTGACACCGGAGCGCTGCGCAGAAATCGCGGCGGCGGTCGGCGCCACAGACCTCCGTTCCCAAGCTCGCATAGCGGCGGGCCAATCCCCGAGTTCTCTGGAGCCAAGCTACGAGGAGCAGGAAGCCGATCCAATGTTCACTGTGGAGGTCGCGGCGCAGAAGGCCCTCGATGGGTATGAGACGATGGACGTCGACTTCGTGCCGGCGTCCGAGTCCCCCATGGTGCAGGCGGACCAGTGGTTCAACATGGCGATACTAAAGGAGGACCGGGAGGAAGAGGCTCAACTCGACACGGAGCGCGTGCATGCCGCTGCCATCGAGGCTCTCCTGCAGGCGGAACCGGATGTCGTGGATGTGAACCGGGTGGCGGAGGCTCAACTTGAGGCGGAGCGCGCGGATGCCGCTGCCATCGAGGCTCTCCTGGAGGCGGAACCGGACGTCCTGGACATGAATCGGGTGGCAGAGGCTCGACTCGACGCAGAGCGCGCGGATGCCGCTCTCATCGACGCCCTCCTGCAGGCGGAACCCGAAGTCCTGGACTTGAACCGGGCGGCGGAGGCTCGACTCGACGCGGAGCGCGCGGATGCCGCTGCCATCGAGGCCCTCCTGCAGGCGGAACCGGACATCCTCGACTTGAACCGGGCTGTGCTCTCGTCCGTGCAGAGCGCCCGCACGCTTCGCTTGAACGAGTAGCTGGAGGCCGAGGACAACCACGGTGCGGAGACACACGTCGGCAGCAACGGCTGGTTCGCGCCGGCAGCCAAAGACGACGAGGCCATCTCTTTCCGCGAGCAGTGATAGTTTTTTCTTTATGTTGTTGTTTTTATGGATCTTTTGCTGTGTAAAAACATACTATTTGTTATGCAAGTCGCCTGACTTGGGTCAGTCTACCATTTCAGGCGGTTGGATGAATATATTACGTCTCCTAACCCTTCTTTCCTTCTTCCTCACCTCTTCTTCTTCCCCAACAGACCACCGCACGGGCCGTACAGATACTCCCCAAGATGCAGTTGGATAAACAAAATCTATGAACGAAAATTATGTGTCAGCGATAGGATGGCTGAGTTTGGTTTCTTCACATGCAACAGCACGTGTCAGTGAGGGTGCGTTCCCTTGGTTGGGTTTGCAGCGTGCAGGAGCGACTGTGTGAGGGTGCGGTGCGACCGCGGCGTGCAGGAGCGACCGTGTGAGGGTGCGGTGCGACCGTGACAGCCGTGCGCAAGTGTACCTCCTTCTCATTTTGAAAACTTTAGGCAAGCTTGGCAAAAATGTTTGGCGAATTTGGCAATGCAAGGCCTAGACCCAAACAGGATAAGTACATACGTACTAGGAGTACTAGTGTTAAAAAAGAAAGGCGGGGTTTTCCTTCAATACAAATCCTCGTTTCATGTGTCAATTAATGCGTATTTTTTCCTCGAAAGACCAAAGAGCTAACCATCTCACTCCTCATCTCTTGATTAATGCAGCGCCATGCAAACGAACCTTCTCACTTCCGCATGCATGCAGGGGATATTAATGTCCTTGCTTGCTAACCCCATCAATTTTGCCTCGATTAGTGTTAGTTGCCCTTTGCAAACTGTAATTTTGATATACTGGCCTTGTGTACAAAAAAATGGAGGTAGTAACTATATTTGAATTCCTTGCCCATTGCGGTGACGTTGACGATTTTTTTTGGTTTGGCGAAGTGTGTTCGACGGAGAACACCATTGAGGGAGACCACGGTAAGTCGTTCGCAAGTGCCGCCTGCAAGCCGAGACAACCGCCTTATTTGCATCCAGGAAGTCCTTTACTAGTACTACTACTAGGAGTACTAGTGCGGTGAGATGTTTTCTCGAAGAAGACGATGGAGAAGCGGAGTCAGCGAAGAGTGAAATGATGATTGCTTCATCCGTGCTTTGTGATTTGAAGCCTCACTGCTTTGTGATTTGTGATAGAAGGGACAGGGGAGTAGACTCTATGCTCTATACTGTACTACATGCGTCCAAGCATGGGAGAAAGAGGAGAGACGTTGTATTTTTCTATTCCTTCAATCAATCAATCAGGGAGCTTCGGTTCCATCTTTTTGGCTTTGGCAACACCGTCCACAATGGTTCCCATGATGCCAAAAGCTATTTTCACATTTGGCTACACATTGTGGATGCCCTTAACCGTACCACTTGGTTTTGCTCCTGTGTGCTATCTATACAAATCTCAATTATATTGATCTAAAAAATTATAGAATCAAAGATTAGTTAAAAGGAGATGATCTTGCCGCGCGGATGGCGGGGGAGGTTTCTTATTTCGGAGGACATTGTCCTGGCGGTTTTCTAACATGCGGTCCCACATGTCAGTGCTTTACCAAGCTGATCCGCGTCCCACATGAGGCAGAACAACGGCAGAAGCAACACGTGGTTAAGTTGAAGAAGATGAGGGAGAAGCGGATTCAGCAACTATTGAAATGATGGTTGCTTCGTCCCTCCAACTTCTTTTTTTAGTATTATTACTTCGTCCCTCCAACTTAACTGCGGGAAAGGTGCAACTTTGTGATTTGACGTCTCATTGCTCATTACTACGCCGGCGCCATGACTGGGTGCTTCACCCGGCTGCTCTGCTTGTATTCCGGTATGGCACGTGGACCCGGTAGCTTGATGTCCCACATGTCAGCGAAGGGACCGGAAGATTTATGAAAGCGGCGCCCACTCTTACGACGAAGGAGTACACGACATGGCGGCCAGTGAACTGTTACTTGTACAGTAGTACTAGTACTATAGTTTTCCTGTTTCGCACGATCCATCGATACAAACCCGATTAAACAGGAAAGGGCGGGATTTTTCCCGCGGTAGATGATAATCTTGGCCATACATTTCAAAGGAAAATTTAATGTATGCAAACTGAATAATTATAAGTAACAATATGATATCTAGTAAAACTAAAAACACATATGATTTATTGTGTTAGAGTGTAGTAGTAGTGCTTTGTATTGCATAGTTGTTAGATGTAACATGCGAGAACGTGTAGAGATGTAGTTTTGGAGGGCCTATAGAGAGAAAAGCGTAATACAGTCACCGAACTTCAGAATAAGCTGATTACGGTCACTATATACGTTTTGCGGTGATTATATGGTCACTTGCTCACAGTTCAGCATCGGATTGCACTCTGTTGACTGGCCAAATAGTCTGCATGGCGCCATGTTGACTAGTTAAATTGACCATGTTCATTGTGGGTCCCACCTGTCAGTTCCCATAGGGAAAAAGTCAAACAAACACAAATTTACGCAGGCGCGACAAGGCTCCAACCCGTGCGCGGGAATCACCAAGTTGTGTATGTGTCTGTCAGGGCCTGATGTGTGCGCATGCACGTGTAGGTTGAGCACTTGAGCGTGAGAGTGTGTGTTAGTCATGTGGGGTACTGGTGTGTGCATGCATGCGTGTGTGAGTGCGTGTGAGTGTTGCATGCGTGCGTGGCTATGTGTGTACGTGTGAGTGTTGTGTGCGTGCGTGGGTGCATGTGTTTGTGTGAGTTGCGTGGATGGAGTTCGTGTGCATGCGTGCGTGTGTGTATAATCACCACACCAGCTCCTGTGTGTTAAAACAGACGGCTCAGCATACCAATACAAGGCCACCTTATTCGCTGTGCCCGCGGTCATGACTTCAAACCACCGTCAAAATATTTTTTGTCGTTTGTTTTCATTCTTACTAGCAAGTTGCCCGTGCGTTGCACGTAACATCAAGATGCATTTGTATGACTTGTTTATCTTGTGAGAGAAAAGGATGAACGAGGGAATGCCTTATTTGTAAATGTGGAGAGGTGTGTGGCTACCTTTTTGCAAAATTGCCATAGTTTCTTTCCTATCTGTCAGATATAAATCGGACGGCCTATATTGCAGGATGGCAGGCACACCATCATCACCAACTTTGTTTTTATAAGAGTGTGTATTTTATGTATTCTATAATAGTGTAGATGTAGAGTAGATACAAGTCGACAGGTGGGCACGATGGTAGTGAGATAATGTGATGCAACACTAGAGGTGCCACGTGGAGCGCGAATCGGTCAACTAGTCATGTCATGAGCAAATACAAAGTTGTACGGTGAGCCCGTGATCATATAATAACCACTAAACGTAAACGGTGACCGTAATGAGTGGAATATGAAGTCCAATGTATGTATCGTGCTTTCGCTTCAAATACAATGATCTTCATTGCATATATCGCGAGAGAAAGATGAAACACGCATGAATTTTCTGGGGGCTTACTTTTAGAGGACCTGGAGATAGTTTTGTGTGCATACGTGAAATGGGCGTATAGGGGGGGTATGCGATGGAGAGAGAGATGCTCTTCGTTTCTCTTTATTATGACTAACTTTGTATATAGTATAAAAATATACAAATTCACAGTGCGGAATAAATATCATTGTGGGCACCATGCAATGCAAATTAGTGTTTGTATTCCTCCATAGAACTTTGTAATGTTGTATATATGTGGAAACTCTAAAATAATTTTTTGGCCACACTTTATTCAAAGGAATGTTGTATGCGAAATAAACGTGAAGAAAGGGCTTTTTAGATCAATGGGGTACGTGATGTAACATGTGTGAATGTGTAGTTGATGCATTTGGCGGGGCCTAGAGAGGTATGTGTGTGTATTACGTATTCGAGAGAGGCATGGATAGAGGGGCCGACTGGGGGGGGGGCGTGGGAGAGATAGCACGAGAAATGAGAGTGGTCTAGAGAGAGAGAGGAGAATATGACATCACGACAAGAGATTCCATTCCCTTGAGTGTGTATATATGCAAGGGGGGAGGGAATAGAGGCACCAGGAGAAATTTTATGTGTGTGTGGGTGTGAGAAGATAATGAGACGTGGGGGCAGAGGGTGTGTCACCGCGTGAGGTCCGGTGGGTTGAGGTGAGGCCCTTCGTTCGGTTTCGTTCTGCGCCACATTGGTCGGCCCATGACACATTTAGGAAGACCCATGGATGACTAGTCATACAAGACAAAGATGGCAGAATTGTGAAGGACTCTGTGTCCACTAACAAAGCCGGCTAGGATTTGTAACCCTAGGTTCTCGGACTAAGGTAACCCCTTTATCTCTGATATTACTATTCATCCAACCTAACTTTAAGGGGCATCCTACAGAATGCTCTGCTAGAATCATACTCGTCGATTAGGAAGAGAGGTGTGAGATAATGCTTGAGAGACAGGCGTAACGATAATTTGCGTACATGAGACACGTAGGCAGGTCCATGTATATAGAAAGGGTCAATGAGGATTGTGCGTGTGTATGTTTGAGAGAGGAAGAGTGCTTGTGATAAAGGTTAGTGAAAACAGTTGTAAATGGTTACGAGAGGGAGGGAGGGTTATATCTATAGCATGTGTGCAAGAAAGACACCTCGGGAGAGAGTGTGTGAGCATGTGTGAGAGACCACCGATGGAGAGTGAAACTACACGTAAAAGACTGCTCTACACGTTGATTAAAGATATAAATTGTATCCAAATATTAGGATGGGATCATGATATTTGCAATTCACGTAAGGAGCGGTCATTGCTCCATCAGACATCTAGATTCTATCGAATTTGAGCATGTTTATGTTATTATTCGACACAATTGATCCACATAGTTAGTATTTTGAACTCCAAACAATGCATCGCTTTAGCAATCGAATATAAACGTGAGTATAGTTCATGTTGTGTGTGTAAAGCACATTATACATACAAAAGTTACACAATGGACATTTATAAATAGCTACCTTTGAACTAGCATACATTTGAATTCAACCTAAGGTGGTTTAAAAAAATCAAATTCAACATGAAGTCCATTCAATTATTGATAGCATGGCATTTGTAAACCATACCTAAACTATGGGGGTACCAACCAATCTTTGCTCTGATTTTGTACATAATAGCATATGTAGTCGCGTACAAAATAGATTACAATTTAGCTCCTCCATTCCAAAATAATCGTAGTTATAGGATTTTCAAGTGTCAAAATTTCAAAAGGAAGCGGATAATTTAATCAGGTTTTCAAACATACAAGGTCAAATATAACGTTGTCTATTTAGGTCAATCCTCATAGTTCAAGAGTTCTCTAAACGTGAATGCTTGTGTTTCAAAATTTTGAACGAGTTACCAAAAGAGCTTCTACTGCCTTGAAAACCGCTGCGTGAGACCAATGTTTGGTATACAAGGAAATTACTTTTCTAATAACTCCGACCCGTGAAACCTACCGGCCCGACGTCCAAAGGTCTAAACCGGGGTAGGTTTGTAGTTTCATCTAGATGCCACACAACCACCTCCGAAAAACATTCATACACAATGGCCGCCTAAGCACACATGCGCGCGGCCGAAATCGCTCCCGCCCACTATTTGGGACACCTGGGATTACCATTCTACCCCGACCATGATGAGGTCCGAAATTTAAGAGGGGGCAAAGTTTGTACTTTCCCCAAATTTCAAACAAGCGCGTCCCATCTTCTGTTCAAAAGCCAAAAACAAGCGTCCCTGCATCAAACATGGTTCCCCACCTGTCCGATTCCCCATTCATACTCTGTGGGCGCCAAAACTACCTCTCCACCACCATGAAACCCCGGCGTCCTCCGTCCGCCATCCCATCCCACCCATCAACCGCCGCCTCCTCCATCATGCCGAGCCGATACCCGACGTCATCGCCCACCGCAACCTCAACCGCAACGCCCTCCACGGCTAGTAGTTGAAGCCGAGGCCAAGCAGTCCGTGCAGGCCAGTTCAACCACGCCGTCCTGCGCCTCACCGCTGCCGCTCCAATCGCGCCACCCTCCACCGCCTTTGGAGCCGTTCACGCTACGCCGTCCTTCGCCGCCTTGGATCCGCTTCCTCCGACGACATACGCCACGGCAACACAGTCAACAATTTGGCCATGGGTTCATCCAAGCCTGCACCCTCCAGAACATCGGTTTCCCCGATAAAAAGAAGAAGATCGGCGCGACATGTGGAGGTGACCACACGGGCAACCGAAAAAGGTACTCCTCTTCTCTTATTCGTGCAAATCTTACGTCTATGCTTGCATGAAATTCATCCCACAGAAGACACTAGTTGACCGCTTCTTCTTGATAATAGATGTTCCTAGTAACTCGCGGTGCACAAGGTTTCTCCTCATATACTATTTCACCTTAGCTAGAGGTCTGTCGCCCCCCTGAATTTCAATTTCTGGACAGTTGATTCCCAATTAACGGAAGCATTCCCAGGTGTAAAAAGCGCTAGAACGACTATTACGCCGGGGAAGCAGCGCCTTGGTGTTTATCTTAGGGGCGTGTGCGGCCTAGAGCTACTGGCGCCCGATCTGGAGGTCGGCCGGGATTAAAGGGATGGCTTGGGGGCGCTGCCAAGCACGGCGGTGGTGTGAGGTCGATGGGAGGGCGGGGCGGCGGAGGCACGGGTCTGGGCCGGTGGCGCTGGCGGCTCAAGAAAGATCGTCAACAGTGACTGGCAGGAGGTAGACGAAGGCCATCTGCCCGTTCCTTATAGATCGGACGATTCATTAAAAAATCGGCTGACCTATTTATTTTCAGTCGACTGTTATCTTAGATATGACTACATGTGGTGGTGTGCTGGAGGAGTACCTGCATTTCCTGTGCTCATATATTACAAAATCATACAGAGTAGAATCTCATTTTGTTTGCCATGCAATGTTGTAGAGCTATCATATGTCTCCTGTCATTTATTTTTCAGCCACCTGCTATCTGCTACTTTTACAGTGCACTAGTTCTGCACACACTTCATCCATACTCTCACTATTGTGTTTTTATGCAAGGGTATTTCAGAGTCTGCCGAAAGCGAAGCAAAAAAGAAAAGAGACAAGTCGTGCCAGCTTTCTCTCTGGCGGCTAAGCGCGACATCGTTCTGACGGTTTAAAGGGTGCGATGTCGTGAGATGGAGATGGTAAACGTTGCTCGAGTTGATGACCTCGCCGCAATTAACCACCATCCTGTGTGCTTGCTTTAACTTCACGGTGTCATATGTGGTTGCATGTTCCATATGGTGTCTAGCTTGTATTCGAAAGGTCAAGTCGGTCTTTATTAAGATAAGGAAAGATATTTTCTACATGAACCACCATCCCGTGAGCACCGTAAGACAAATAGATAGTCGAGCACTGGCCGAGCCAAGGACAAACCCAAAGAAAGACATGCATCACCGGAAGCCAACTAAAAAGCCGCGATGGTGGCGAAGTAGCCCGCCTCCCACCGTGCTCTCGTGTCCTAGATGATCATGTTCACCACTCCAAATGGATGTCTAGCTTGTATTGCTTCCAATTTGGTTAAATTGCATCCGCTTAGCTTACACATTATAGCTTTGAATATGACATGCCTTTCTCGCTTTTGGTACATACTAGTACATCTGTATTAACCATGTTCTTACATCAAACTAATGTTCTTGTGTATCCCTCATCAATCACTTATGACGAGGCGGGCAGGCAAGGGGACTACTCCTCATTTAAAGAATGCAGCGTCGACCTCCGACATGATTCTCAAGAAATGTAAATGCTAGATGAAGATAGTGAATGTAGCTCAGTAGTTGATTACATCATTTCCCTACACTAGCATCGCAGTGCTTGCTCTAACTTGGCAGCGTGATATGTGGTTGCATGTTGCATATGGTGTCTAGATTGTAATTCTTCCAATCTGGTTAAATTGCATGTGCTAGTCTGCTTAGCTTATACTCCTGTAAATGTGACATTATACCTATTAATGTGACATGCCTTCATGTATTTAGTACATAGTACATCTGTCTATTAAGCATGTCCTTACATAAAACTATTGTTTTTTTGTATCCCGCATCAATCAATATGACGAGACACCTTTAGTATATGCAGTGCGATATTAGTTGCATCTTTCATATGATTTATAGCATGCGCTGCTTCTAATTTGTTGAAATTCCATTTATGATGGGACGCTTTTAACTTGGCACAGTCATATTGGTTGCATCTTTCATGTGGTGTCTAGCTTGCATTGCTTCTTATTTGCTGGAATGGTTTCTGCTTAGTTTACACAAACAGTTGTGAAGAAGCCATGCCGTCCTGTTTTTCGTACATATTCCATCCTGGTATCATGTGTTTGGCTTACATCAAAGTAGTGATTGTCAGTATCATGCATGAATGAGTTCTGAAGAGATAATTTTATTTCTTTTTCTTGTCGGTTTTACTTTACAATTCAAAATCAATAAAGCGGAAGGAAGTTAGCAAGGCAGCGGATAAAGATGCTCCTTCCAAACGGAGGGCCTCTATAGTTTCTACTCCTCCACACTCCCAAGATGATTTCCAAGACAACACATGCATAGACACTCAACAAAGCTGTGTTTATGATGAGCACGTCTCCCCTAGTGCAGCATCACTGGTGCTCCCTCTAACTTGGCACTGTTATATGTGGTTGCATGTTATGTGTGATGTCTAGCTTGTATTGCTTCTAATTTTGTTGAATTCCATCTGCTTACTTTACACATTATACTTGAATAAGAGCCTAATTGGTTTGGTGCCAATAATTGGCATGCCAATTGTTGGCAAGTCTAAAAACTTGGTGCTCAATTGGTTGGCTACCAATTGATTCTTGCCCACCTCTTAAAAAGTTGCCAATTTTTGGCAACTTTTTGTTTTGCCAAATGTTGGCTTGCCAAATATTGGCAATGCCAAACTTTGGCAGCGAACCAATTAGCCTCTAAGACACGTGTTCCTGTTTTTAGAACCTACAATATCTGTCTATCACACCATGTTCTTACATCAAATTACTACTGTTGTGTAACCTGCAACAATCACTTATCATAAGACACGTTTGACTTCGAAGTGTGATATAGGTTACATCTCACATTCTTTTCTAGCTTGTACTACTAATTTGTTGAAATGGCACTTATGACGAGACAATTTTAACTTGGTAGAGTGATATTCGTTGCATCTTTCATATGGTGTCTAGCTTTCATTGCTTCTAATTTGTTGAAATGCCTTCTCCTTAGTTTACACATCATAAGCTGTGAATATGCAATGGCACTAATGAGGAGAGACCTCTAACATGGTAGTGTGATGTTGTTTGCATCTTGCATATGATTTATTTCTTGTACTTTGCTTCACATTTGTTTAAACGCCATTTATGATGAGACACTGTTAACTTGGCAGAGCGATATTTGTAGCATCTTTCATATGGTGTCTACCTTCCATTGCATTGCTTCTAATTTAGTGAAATGTCTTCTTCTTAGTTTACACGTCATAGTTCGGGTTATCTCTTCCGTCCTGTTTTTCATACTTATTACATCCTCCTATCTTGTGGTTGTCTAACATCAAAGTTCAGTTCGTCTGCATCACGCATCAATTTGTTCTGAAGAACTAAATTGTTATTCGTTTTTCTTGTCGGCTTGACTTAACATGGCACAGAGAAAGAGGAAGAAACACAGAATGGCGGGGAATGAGAAGCGGATGAATCCTGCAGATTCTGCTGATGCGATGGTGCAATAGAAGGTGAAAGTCCAGCGGAAAATTCTACAAACACGGCATCCCATGCTACACGAGCTGCAAAAAGCCAAACAGAAACAAATAGCTGCCACCAAACAAGCAGAGACAGCCCTAGTTCTTGCAACACCTACCACAAGATTACTACTGCCACGACATACTCGTCGTCAATCGAAGCTAGCAAAGACGTTCCCAAGCTCCCTTGCCACTGACAAGATTTCCCAAGCACTCTTGACACAAGACGAGTTGGCAATATCAGATAAACCTTGTGAGCTTCAACAGCAAGAAGGTAGTTGCTGGAGTCAAGTTACAGTTGCATGCTTCTTTATATGTAGTCTCACAGTTTGATGTACACTAACACTTCCTATGTTCGTTGTTGGACTAGCACCTAGGCGCAAGAGGAAACAAACATCAGGGATAATGCTCGATAGGTTAACTAAATCTAGAGGAGGAAGAATGGAGATCCGTTTTGGGGCAGGTTTAAAAAGGCCACGTGATGCTACAGAGTCAGCCAAGTTAGTATCAGAGGCAGCGGTTGCCGTTAGGTGTCATGTATGTATCCTCCCAACATGGATTCAGTACAGGAATGACAAAGACGAAACCCAGTTCAACACCTTCGTCAACCATTTATCTGTAAGTATGGTTATGTATGGAAACTAGTAATATCGTCTTGCTCTATCCCATACTTTCTAGGTTGCTGATAATGAGTCTCCCATAATTTTCAACAAATGAGGTTCAAGTTGGATAACCAAGATGATGCAACCAGACAAGCTTGCAACCATGTTTTCAAGTCTGCTCTGCGACAATATCGGTATAACTTGAGGAAAACTCACTTTGAAGGCAAGGCTAATTGAACTTTCCCAAACATATCTAGTGGAAAATATATCGGATGAAGACTGGAGGGGCCTTGTTAAGCACTGGTCTGATCCGAAGTACCAGGTACATTATATATATGTGATCGGATCACATGTTGAAGTCCTATTGACGCATGTGCCACACAAATCTATCTTCTTGTAGGTGAACTGTTCAAAGAACAAGGCCAACCGTACAGAAGTGAAATTCCAATGCAACGAGGATCTCGTAGCTATATTGCACAATCGCGAGGCTCTTGTAATTAGTCGTTGTTTCACTCTTTTCATTGTACCATATTATCGGATCTATATTGACTTGTTTGAAATGCAGAGGAAAGCCCATAGCGACCAAAAAGTACCTGAACCAAATGTTGTGGAAATCTTCAAGGACTGTCACACCAGCAAGAAGAAGGGCATGACTACACCAGTCAAAGCCGCTATTGTAAGTCCTTAATCCTCATGCCTTTTAACTACTACTTACTCTGACTTGTGCCTTGAACTGCATGGTTTGCAGCCAATGTTTATTACTCTTTTTAACTTTATACACAATTGTCTTAGCGTATCATTGCACCTTACAAGGTTTAAAAGGGAGGAGTGATGTTACTTTGATCTTGACCCGTAATCTAGTTCCGTGCTGGACGTGCCCGCACAACGTTACAATTGCCTGTTTGTCTGTTCTCAGTTGTTTTGTGATATGAATGATGTTATACTATGCTTACCGTATTACAAACTTCGTCTCTTTATCCTTAGCCCTCAATACAATGTGAAGAAATAGACAATACATTAGCGATGGTACATGGTCATATGTTTGGAACCTGGTTTTATTATGTACTTTGCAATAAAATACAACTAATATTTTACATGGGTTCACCGAATAAGTTTTGTATATAGACCAAAGCTATTTTGTTTGGTTTTGCTGCCTCCTTAATATCTTACGTTACGGTACTACTAATGTAAAACCTCAACTTTTCAGCAAGCTATGGAAAAATGGTGGAACCGCCACCTTACGAAGGTGGCGAGGCAACTATAACCGCAATGTCGGCTCTTCTTGCGGTGGGTCGATGCACTGTCCACTAACAGTGCCAAAAGCATGTTCCTGCGTAATACTGGGTTGGTTGTTAAGGCAATATTGTCCAAACTGCCTCATGATCAAGATATGCAAGGTCAAAGCAATGTTGTATCTGCGCTCCAGACACAAGTCCATTTCCTAACAGAGGCCCTTTGTGAAACAAGGAGAAACATTGCTCAATGTCGTCAAGATATGCATGGTTTTGAAACCAGACTATCAGACATTTGCTATGTTGTTCAGGAGCATAGGGGAAATGAAGGCGAGGGTTATGGTGTTCCATCGGACAATACGGCATGAAAACGTAACAGTCAGGTCAAATGAACCGAGCTTCAACTTCGGTGGTGCATTTATACGCTAGACTGTTAAGTTTTATGCCAACCTTCCTTTTGTTATATAGTTGTAATTTGTTTTGGTGTGATACAAAATTTATTCTTAACGTGCAGCCACCGGTGAGCGAAAACAACAAGCCATTTTTGTATAGTGTAGGGTGTTTCCTATATTTGCACTGGTGGCGATCTTTGATGCCGAGTGGATGTAATCTGTGCAATCGCCTTAATAGCCTAGCATTAGTTTCGGCCTTATTTATTTCCTAGTCTTCTTTTCCCTGGTTTGCTAGTGGCCGCAACTACCCATGGGCCATATACGGGCCGTAGGATCCATGGGTCTCCTACGGGCCGTCGATAAATGGGCCTGTAATCGGTGGGCCTCGGGCCGTCGGATAAATGGGTCTACATGGGCCGTAATCGGGCGTAATTGGTATCGGCCCAGCACGGTAATGGGCCGTTAACAGGCCGTAGGACTGCAAAGGCTTAATTCTGTCACAGGCATAACGGGTCGTTAATGGGCCAGAATATAGGACGGGCTGGCCAGAAACGGGCCGATTCTTGCCATGGGCCGAATTTGGCCCATTAGGGTAACAGCCAGTAACGGGCCGACTCTTGCCATGGGCCGAATTTGGCCCATTAGGGGAACAGGCCAGTAACGGGCCGAAAGTAATCGAGGGACGAAAAGGAGCCCAAGAACGTATGGGCCATCAATAGGCCGAAAGCTAACACGGGCTGGAAACGGCCCATGTAAATCACGGGCCGTTAACGGGTACAAAGAAAATTATTGTTCATTATGGGCTAGAGTCACCGTGGGCCTGTAAAGGGCCGAAAGATACGAAGGCCACATATAGGACGAAAGACGTCGTGGGCCATACATGGGCCAAAATTGAAATGGGCTGGTGTTATATTCGACGGCCCACATGACATTGTTGGGCCGATTTCCTTTAGTGCCTAACGGGCCGTGAGTTAACGGGCAGTAAAATGGGCTATTTGCGAAGAGACCGTTAACAGGCTTTTCATGGGCCAACCCGTTATCTGACCAAGTCAAATGGGACGGCTTTGTAAGCTAAATGGGCCAGTGGTAGGCCGTGGCACGTGTCGACATATCATAGGCGCCTATCTGACCCACTGACGAGCTGACACGTGTTTTGTCCGGCTAATAAGAATTTTGCACGTGGAAATTTCCCATTGGTCGGGCCTGTTAACGGGTTATCGGATCCAAAACCCGCCCCGATAGCTTAACGGCGTTCCGTTACGGTGGATGCCACGTGTCGGTCACCCTTGACAAAAGCACTTCTGTGACGCGCGATTTATCGTCATGGAAGTGGACACTTCCGTGATGATAATTTTGGTAATTTCATGGAACACTTCTCTGACGACAGGTATGACTATCTTGATTCTGTCATAAAATCGTCATGGATGTACATGCATGATAGAAAACGCGACCTACTGTGACAAACACGTATCATCACGGAAGTGTATTTTTTTGTAGTGTTAGAAGAGGTACTACCGCATCTACTGCCGCAGCTAGTGCCGCAAAA
Organism: Aegilops bicornis; assembly: GCA_021605145.1. Lineage (NCBI taxonomy): Eukaryota > Viridiplantae > Streptophyta > Magnoliopsida > Poales > Poaceae > Aegilops > Aegilops bicornis. Next base: position 771,615,811 of record CM038673.1, on the reverse strand, counting down.
CCTGTTGGGGAACGTAGCATAAATTCAAAATTTTCCTACGTGTCACCAAGATCTATCTATGGAGAAACTAGCAACGAGGGGAGGAGAGTGCATCTACATACCCTTGTAGATCGTTAAGCGGAAGCGTTCATGAGAACGGGGTTGAAGGAGTCGTACTCGTCGTGATCCAAATCACCGGAGATCCTAGTGCCGAGCAGACGGCACCTCCGCGTTCAACACACGTACAGCCGGTGGCGTCTCCCATGCCTTGATCCAACAAGGAGAGAGGGAGAGGATGAGGAAGACTCCATCGAACAGCAGCACAACGGGCGTGGTGGTGGTGGAGGAGCGTGGCAATCCCGCGAGGCTTCGCCCAAGCACCTCACGGGAGAGGAGGAGGTGTCACGGGAGGGAGGAGGCGCCGAGGCTCAGGTTCGGCTGCCCTCCCTCCCTCCACTATATATAGGGGTAAGGGAGAGGGGAGGCGCAGCCTTGCCCTTCCTCCAAGGAAGGGGTGCGGCCAAGGGAGGGAGGAGTCCATCCTCCCAAGGCACCCTCAGTTGCCTTCCCCCTTTAGGACTCTCCCCTTTTTCTTATATCTTGGCGCATGGGCCTCTTGGGGCTGGTGCCCTTGGCCCATATAGGCCAAGGCGCACCCCCTACAGCCCATGTGGCCCCTCGGGGCAGGTGGACCCCCCCGGTGGACCCCCGGACCCCTTTCGGCACTCCCGGGACAATACCCATAAAGTGCGGAACGTTTACGGCGGCCAAAATAATACGTCCTATATATAAATGTTTAGCTCCGGACCATACCGTAACTCCTCGTGACGTCCAGGATCTCATCCGAGACTCGAACAACATTCGGTAACCACATACAAACTTCCTTTATAACCCTAAGCGTCCAGACCTTAAGTGTGTAGACCCTACGGGTTCGGGAGACATGTAGACATGACCGAGGCGTTCTCGGTCAATAACCAACAGCGGGATCTGGATACCCATGTTGGCTCCCACATGTTCCACGATGATCTCATCGGATGAACCCACGATGTCAAGGACTCAATCGATCCCGTATACAATTCCCTTTGTCTAGCGGTATTGTACTTGCCCGAGATTCGATCGTCGGTATACCAATACCTTGTTCAATCTCGTTACCGGCAAGTCTCTTTACTCGTTCCGTAACACATCATCCCGTGATCAACTCCTTGATCACATTGTACATTATGATGATGTCCTACCGAGTGGGCCCAGAGATACCTCTCCGTTTACACGGAGTGACAAATCCATCTCGATTCGTGCCAACCCAATGACACTTTCGGAGATACCTGTAATGCACCTTTATAGCCACCCAGTTACGTTGTGACGTTTGGTACACCCAAAGCATTTCCTACGGTATCCGGGAGTTGCACAATCTCATGGTCTAAGGAAATGATACTTGACATTAGAAAAGCTTTAGCATACGAACTACGATCTTTGTGCTATGCTTACGATTGGGTCTTGTCCATCACATCATTCTACTAATGATGTGATCCCGTTATCAATGACATCCAATGTCCATGGTCGTGAAAGCTGTAACCATCTATTGATCAACGAGCTAGTCAACTAGAGGCTTACTAGGGACATGGTGTTGTCTATGTACCCACACATGTATCTGAAGTTTCCTATCAATACAATTATAGCATGGATAATAAACGATTATCATGAACAGGGAAATATAATAATAACTAATTTATTATTGCCTCTAGGGCATATTTCCAACAGTCTCCCACTTGCACTAGAGTCAATAATCTAGTTCACATCGTCATGTGATTAACTCTGATAGTTCACTTCGCCATGTGACCAACACCCATAGAGTTTACTAGTGTCTGTAAACTAGTTCACATCATTATGTGATTTAGACTCAATGATTTCTGAGGTTTGATCATGTTTTGCTTGCGAGAGAGGTTTTAGTCAACGGGTTTTAGTCAACGGGTCTGAACCTTTCAGATCCATATGTGCTTTGCAATTCTCTATGTCATATTGTAAATGCTGCTTCCACGCTCCACTTGGATCTATTCCAAATGGTTGCTCCACTATACGTATCCGGTTTGCTACTCAGAGTCACTCGGATAGGTGTTAAAGCTTGCATCGATGTAACCCTTTACGCCGAACTCTTTATTACCTCCATAATCGAGAAACATGTCCTTATTTACTCCAAGGACAATTTTGATCATTGTCCAATGATCCATTCTGGATCATTCTTGTACCCTTGATCGACTCATGGCAAGGCACACTTCCTGCGGCACACAAAGATAGCATACCGTAGAGCCTATGTCTAAGGCATAGGGGCGATCTTCGCCCTTTCTCTCTGCTACTGCCGTGGTCGAGCTTTAAGTCTTAACTTCATACCTTACATCTCGTGCAAGAACTCCTTCTTTGGCGATCCATCTTGAACACTTTCAAGATCATGTCAAGGTATATGCTCATTTGAAAGTACCATTAAGCATTTTTGATCTATCCTTATAGATCTTGATGCTCAATGTTCAAGTAGCTTAATCCAGGTTTTCCATTGAAAACACTTTTCAAACATCCCTATATGCTTTCTAGAAATTCTACATCATTTACGATCATCAATATGTCAACAACATATTGTTATCGTAAATTCCATAGTGCTCCCACTCACTTCTTTGGAAATACAAGTTTCTCATAAACTTTGTATAAATCCAAAATCTTTGATCATCTCATCAAAGCGCACATTCCAACTCCGAGATGCTTACTCCAGTCCTTAGAAAGGATCGCTGGAGCCAGCATACCTTTTAGCATCCTTAGGATCGACAAAACTTTCTGATTGTATCACATACAACTTTTCCTTATGTAAACTGGTAAGGAAACTCGTTTTGACATCCATCTGCCTGATTTCATAAATGCAGCTAATGCTAACATGATTCCGACGGACTTAAGCATCGCTACGGATGAGAAAATCTCATCGTAGTCAACTCCTTGAACTTGTGAAAAACTTTTCACCACAAGTCGAGCTTCATAGAAGGTGACATTACCGTCCACGTCCGTCTTCTTCTTAGAGATCCATTTATTGCAATGGCTTGCCAATCATCGGGCAAGTCCACCAAAGTCCATGCTTTGTTATGATACATGGATCCTATCTCGGATTTCATGGCTTCTAACCATTTGTCGGAATTTGGGCCCACCATCGCTTCTCCATAGCTCGTAAGTCCATTGTTGTCTTGCAACATGACCTTCAAGACAGGATCACCGTACCACTCTGAAGCAGTACGCGTCCTTGTCGTCCTACGAGGTTCGGTAGTGACTTGATCCGAAAACTTCATGATTACTGTCATAAGCTTCTACTTCAATTGGTGTAGGTGCCACGGGAACAACTTCACGTGCCTGCTACACACTAGTTGAAGTGACGGTTCAATAACCTCATCAAGTCTCCACCATCCTCCCACTCAACTTTTCGAGACAAACTTTTCCTCGAGAAAGGACCCGATTCAAGAAACAATCCCTATTGCTTTCGGATCTGAATTAGGAGGTATACCCAACCGTTTTGGGTGTCCTATGAAGATGCATTTTATCCGCTTTGGGTTCGAGCTTATCAACCTGAAACTTTTTCCACATAAGCGTCGCAGCCCCAAACCTTTAAGAAATGACAGTTTAGGTTTCTCTAAACCATAGTTCATACGGTGTCATCTCAGCGGAGTAACGTGGTGCCCTATTAAAGTGAGTGCGGTTGTCTCTAATGCCTAACCCATGAATGATAGTGGTAATTTGATAAGAGACATCATGGTACGCACCATATCCAATAGGGTGCAACTATGATGTTCGGACACACCATCACACTATGGTGTTACAGGCGGTATTAATTGTGAAACAATTTGCACAATGTCTTAATTGTGTGCCAAAACTTGTAACTCAGATATTCATCTCTATGATCATATCATAGACATTCTATCCTCTTGTCACGAAGATCTTAAACTTCATTCTGAAATTACTTTAACCATTCAATAATTCAGATTTGTGTTTCATCAAGTAAATATACTCAACATCTACTCGAATCATCTGTGAAGTAAGAACATAACGATATTCACTGCATGCCTCAGCACTCATTGGACTGCACATATCAAAATGTGTTACTTCCAACAAGTTGCTATCTTGTTCCATCTTCTTGAAACCGAGGCTTTTCACCATCTTGCCCATGTGGTATGTTTTGCATATCTCAAGTGATTCAAAATCAAGTGAGTCCAAAGCGATCCATCTGCATGGAGTTCCTTCATGCGTATACACCAATAGACATGGTTCGTGACATGTCTCAAACTTTTCAAAAGCAGTGAGTCCAAAGATCCATCAACATGGAGCTTCTTCATGCGTTTTATACCAATATGACTCAAATGGCGATTGCCACAAGCAGGTGGTACTATCATTACTATCTTATATCTTTTGGCATGAAAATGTGTATCACTATGATCGAGATTCAATAAACCATTTCTTTAGGTGCAAGACCATTGAAGGTATTATTCAAATAAATAGAGTAACCATTATTCTCCTTAAATGAATAACCGTATTGCGATAGACATAATCCAATCATGTCTATGCTCAGCATAAACACCAAATGATAATTATTCTGGTTTAATACTAATCTTGATGGTAGAGGGAGCGTGCGATGTTTGATCACATCGAAATTGGAAACATTTCCAACACATATCGTCAGCTCTCCTTTAGCTAGTCTCCGTTTATGCCGTAGCTTTTATTTCGAGTTACTAACACTTAGCAACCGAACCAGTATCTAAATACCCTGGTGCTACTAGGAGTACTAGTAAAGTACACATTAACATAATGTATATCCAATATACTTCTATCGACCTTGCCAGCCTTCTTATCTACCAAGTATCTAGGGTAATTCTGCTCCAGTGGCTGTTCCCCTTATTACGGAAGCACTTAGTCTTGGGTTTGGGTTCAACCTTGGGTTTCTTCATTAGAGCAGCAGCTGATTTGCTGTTTCATGAAGTATCCCTTCTTGCCCTTGCCCTTCTTGAAACTAGTGGTTTCACTAACCATCAACAATTGATGCTCCTTCTTGATTTCTACTTTCGCGGTGTCAAACATCATGAATATCTCAAGGATCATCATATCTATCCCTGATTTGTTATAGTTCATCACGAAGCTCTAGCAGCTTGGTGGCAATGACTTTGGAGAAACATCACTTTCTCATCTGGAAGATCAACTCCCACTCGATTCAAGTGATTGTTGCACTCAGACAATCTGAGCACAAGCTCAACGATTGAGCTTTTCTCCCTTAGTTTGCAGGCAAAGAAAACTCGTCGGAGGTCTTATACCTTTTGACGTGGGCACGAGCTTGAAATCCCAATTTCAGCCCTCGAAACATCTCATATGTTCCGCGACGTTTCGAAAATGTCTTTGGTGCCTCAACTCTAAACCGTTTAACTGAACTATCATGTAGTTATCAAAAACGTGTATGTCCGATGTTCGCAACATCCACGCACGACGTTTGGGGGTTCAAAGACATCGAAAGCGGTGCATTAAGGACATAAGCTATCTATCATCCGCATAATCGCCATCATCAACTTTCAAATATATTTTCTCTAGGAACATATCTAAACAGTGGAACTAAAGCGCGAGCTTGACATAATTTGCAAAAGGTCTTTTGACTATGTTCAAGATAATTAAGTTCATCTTATGAACTCCCACTCAGATAGACATTCCTCTGGTCATCTAAGTGATTACATGATCCGAGTCAACTAAGCCGTGTCCGATCATCACGTGAGACGGACTAGTCAACATCGGTGAACATCTTCATGTTGATCGTATCTACCATACGACTCATGCTCGACCTTTCGGTCTCTGTGTTCCCGAGGCCATGTCTGTACATGCTAGGCTCGTCAAGTTAACCCCAAGTGTTTTTGCTGTGTAAATCTGTCTTACACCCGTTGTATGTGAACGTAAGAATCCATCACACCCGATCATCACGTGGTGCTTAGAAGCGACGAACTGTAGCAACGGTGCACAGTCGGGGGAGAACACTTCTTGAAATTTGTGTAAGGGATCATCTTATTTACTACCGTCGTTCTAAGTAAACAAGATGCATAAACATAATAAACATCACATGCAATTATATAGTAGTGACATGATATGGCCAATATCATATTGCTCCTTTTGATCTCCATCTTCGGGGCTCCATGATCATTATTGTCACCGGCATGACACCATGATCTCCATCATCGTGTCTCCATGAAGTTGTCTCGCCAACTTTATTACTTCTACTACTATGGCTACCGGTTAGCAATAAAGTAAAGTAATTACATGGCGTTGTTCAATGACACGCAGGTCATACAATACATAAAGACAACTCCTATGGCTCCTGCCGTTGTCATACTCATCGACATGCAAGTCGTGAGTCCTATTACAAGAACATGATCAATCTCATACATCACATATCATTCATCACATTCTTCTTGGCCATATCACATCACATAGCATACCCTGCAAAAACAAGTTAGACGTCCTCTAATTGTTGTTTGCATGTTTTACGTGGCTGCTTTGGGTTTCTAGCAAGAACGTTTCTTACCTCGCAAAACCACAACGTGATATGCCAATTGCTATTTACCCTTCATAAGGACCCTTTTCATCGAATCCGTTCCGACTAAAGTGGGAGAGATCGGCACCCGCTAGCCACCTTATGCATCAAGTGCATGTCACCGGTGGAACCTGTCTCACGAAGAGTACGTGTAAGGTCGGTCCGGCCGCTTCATCCCACAATACCGTCGAAACAAGATTGGACTAGTAACGGTAAGCATATTGAACAAAATCGGCGCCCACAACTACTTTGTGTTCTATTCGTGCAAAGAATCCACATAATAGACCTAGCTCATGATGCCACTGCTGGGGAGCGTAGCATAAATTCAAAATTTTCCTACGTGTCACCAAGATCTATCTATGGAGAAACTAGCAACGAGGGGAGGAGAGTGCATCTACATACCCTTGTAGATCGTTAAGCGGAAGCGTTCATGAGAACGGGGTTGAAGGAGTCGTACTCGTCGTGATCCAAATCACCGGAGATCCTAGTGCCGAACGGACGGCACCTCCGCGTTCAACACACGTACAGCCCGGTGACGTCTCCCATGCCTTGATCCAGCAAGGAGAGAGGGAGAGGATGAGGAAGACTCCATCGAACAGCAGCACAACGGCGTGGTGGTGGTGGAGGAGCGTGGCAATCCTGCAGGGCTTCGCCAAGCACCTACGGGAGAGGAGGAGGTGTCACGGGAGGGAGGGAGGCGCCAGGGGCTCAGGTTCGGCTGCCCTCCCTCCCCTCCACTATATATAGGGGTAAGGGAGAGGGGGGAGGCGCAGCCTTGCCCCTTCCTCCAAGGAAGGGGTGCGGCCAAGGGAGGAGGAGTCCATCCGCCCCAAGGCACCTCGGAGGTGCCTTCCCCCTTTAGGACTCTTCCCTTTTTCTTATATCTTGGCGCATGGGCCTCTTGGGGCTGGTGCCCTTGGCCCATATAGGCCAAGGCGCACCCCCTACAGCCCATGTGGCCCCCCGGGGCAGGTGGACCCCCCCGGTGGACCCCCGGACCCCTTTAGGCACTCCCGGTACAATACCGATAAAGTGCGAAACTTTTCCGGCGACCAAAATAAGACTTCCCATATATAAATCTTTACCTCCGGACCATTCCGGAACTCCTCATGACGTCTAGGATCTCATCCGGGACTCCGAACAACATTCGGTAACCACATACAAACTTCCTTTATAACCCTAGCGTCATCGAACCTTAAGTGTGTAGACCCTACGGGTTCGGGAGACATGTAGACATGACCGAGACGTTCTCCGGTCAATAACCAACAGCGGGATCTGGATACCCATGTTGGCTCCCACATGTTCCACGATGATCTCATCGGATGAACCACGATGTCAAGGACTCAATCGATCCCAGTATACAATTCCCTTTGTCTAGCGGTATTGTACTTGCCCGAGATTCGATCGTCGGTATACCAATACCTTGTTCAATCTCGTTACCGGCAAGTCTCTTTACTCGTTCCGTAACACATCATCCCGTGATCAACTCCTTGATCACATTGTGCACATTATGATGATGTCCTACCGAGTGGTCCCAGAGATACCTCTCCGTTTACACGGAGTGACAAATCCCAGTCTCGATTCGTGCCAACCCAACAGACACTTTCGGAGATACCTGTAGTGCACCTTTATAGCCACCCGATTCACGTTGTGGCGTTTGGTACACCCAAAGCATTCCTACGGTATCCGGAGTTGCACAATCTCATGGTCTAAGGAAATGATACTTGACATTAGAAAAGCTTTAGCATACGAACTACGATCTTTGTGCTATGCTTAGGATTGGGTCTTGTCCATCACATCATTCTACTAATGATGTGATCCCGTTATCAATGACATCCAATGTCCATGGTCAGGAAACTGTAACCATCTATTGATCAACGAGCTAGTCAACTAGAGGCTTACTAGGGACATGGTGTTGTCTATGTACCCACACATGTATCTGAGTTTCCTATCAATACAATTATAGCATGGATAATAAACGATTATCATGAACAGGGAAATATAATAATAACTAATTTATTATTGCCTCTAGGGCATATTTCCAACAAAACCCGACACGAGAAAAGGGGCCCTCGAATCGAGGCGGTAGGAGCATGGAGCCGCAGCGGTACTATGGCGGAGGGCTCCAAGCGGTACTACCGCTGAGGAGCGGTACTACCGCTGGTTGCACTCGGCGGTACTACCGCTGTGGCCCGCGGTACTACCGCTAGGACCAGACAATGCACAAAAGAAAGGGAAAGAGATCTGCATTGAAGCGGAAAGGTTCAGCGGGTACGATAAGGAAGTGTACGTGTTGATTCCACCCTAGCCTTACCAAAGCGGATCCCCTCTTGATAGTACGGTGACTCCTAAGAAACTAGTCCACCAACATAGAAACGAAAGTGCTTCACCGTCTTGAATAAAACAATGAGGGGAGGGTATCGTCTCGTGCCAAATAATGAATCTCTGAAAAGCTCAACGCACACGATTAGTCCGCAAAAGCATTGTCATCAATCACTAAAACACCTTAGGGATAAATATGCCCTTACAATCTCCCCCTTTTGGTGGATTGATGACAATACGGGATTTGCACAACGGGAAAAGACATAGGACATGCGCAAACCTGATACATCTCCAACGTATCTATAATTTTTGATTGATCCATGCTACTTTATCTACTGTTTTGGGCTATATTGGGCTTTATTTTCCACTTTTATATTAATTTTGGGACTAACCTATTAACCGGAGGCCCAGCCCAGAATTGCTGTTTTTTGCCTATCTCAGTGTTTCGAAGAAACGGAATATCAAACGGAGTCCAAACGGAATGAAACCTTCGGGAACGTGATTTTCCAACCGAACGTGATCCAGGAGACTTGCACCCTACACCAAGAAGTGCCAGAGGCGGTCACGAGGGTGGAGGGCGCGCCCCCCTACCTCGTGGGCCCCCTGACGCTCCACCGACGTACTCCTTCCTCCTATATATACCCACGCATTTCAAACGATCGTAACAGGAGCCAAAAACCTAATTCCACCGCCGCAACTTCCTCAGTATCCACGAGATCCCATCTTGGGGCCTGTTCGAGCTCACGGAGAGGGCATCCACCATGGAGGGCTTCTACATCAACACCGTAGCCCCTCCGATGAAGTGTGAGTAGTTTACTTCAGACCTTCGGGTCCATAGCTAGTAGCTAGATGGCTTATTCTCTCTTTTTGGATCTCAATACAATGTTCTCCCCCTCTCTCATGGAGATCTATTCGATGTAATCTTCTTTTTGCGGTGTGTTTGTTGAGACCGATGAATTGTGGGTTTATGATCCAGCTTATCTATGAATAATATTTGAATCTTCTCTGAATTCTTTTATGTATGATTGAGTTATCTTTGCAAGTCTCTTCGAACTATCCGTTTGGTTTGGCCAACTAGATTGGTAGTCCTTGCAATGGGAGAAGTGCATGGCTTTGGGTTCAATCTTGCGGTGTCCTTACCCGATGTGAGAAAGGGTTGCAAGGCACGTATTGTATTGTTGCCATCGAGGATAACAAGATGGTTTTTTTTATCATATTGCATGAATTTATCCCTCTACATCATGTCATCTTGCTTAAGGTGTTACTCTGTTTTTAACTTAATACTCTAGATGCATGCTGGATAGCGGTCGATGAGTGGAGTAATAGTAGTAGATGCAGAATCGTTTCGATCTACTTCTCTCGGACGTGATGCCTATATACAAGATCATACCTAGATAACCTCATGACTATGCTCAATTCTGTCAATTGCTCAACAGTAATTTGTTCACCCACCGTAGAATATCTATGCTCTTGAGAGAAGCCACTAGTGAAACCTATGGCCCCCGGGTCTATTCTCATCATATCAATCTCTATCACTTTATTTATTTGCTTTGTTTTACTTTGCCTTTTACTTTTCACTTTGCATCTTTATACCAAAAATACCAAAAATATTATCTCTATCAGATCTCACTCACGTAAGTGACCCGTGAAGGGATTGACAACCCCAAATCGCGTTGGTTGTGAGTAGCTATCGTTTTGTGTAGGTACGAGGGACTTGTGCGTGGCCTCCTACTGGATTGATACCTTGGTTCTCAAAAACTGAGGGAAATACTTATGCTACAGTGCTGCATCATCCTCTCCTTTTCGGGGAAAACCAACGCAAGCTCAAGACGTAGCAAGAAGGATTTCTGGCGCCGTTGCCGGGGAGGATCACGCAAGCAAGTCAAACATACCAAGTACCCATCACAATTCCTATCTCTCACATTACATTATTTGCCATTTGCCTCTCGTTTTCCTCTCCCCCACTTCACCCTTGCCGTTTTATTTGCCCTCTCTTTCCCAATCTCCTCCTCTTTTTCCCGTTGCCTTTTGTTTGCTCGTGTGTTAGTTTGTTTGCTTGTCGCTATGTCTGAAATTGGGGAAATTATCGCCGGTATGGGCGATAATAATATGGAAAATTCTGAAGTTCCTGCTGAAGAATCCCCTACCTATCACACAAAATGATTTCGAATCGGTAGTGGTAATATTATTGGAAAGGGAGTTATTCAAGATTTATTTACTTGTGCCGGTGCTTTACCCTCTATGGGTGGTTCAATTCTCCATAGAATTAGTAGTCTTGCGGACGATATTGCCATTCTTATCGTTGAACTTGAAAGGCAATTTATGCATATGCACCCTTCTATACAAAGAATTTTCCTAGAATTTTCTAATATTGAACACTCCTCTGTTGAGCGTGCCGCTACTATCTTTTTGGCTCATGAATTCAGATTTATAATAAAAGAAGCTAAAGAAATCTTAGCGCATTATAGGGTGGACGCTGGCCGTCCTCCCATAGAATCTATCCTTTTTGATCAAGAAGAAATAATGCGTTTTCAATCTATCGACTATGTTGCTTTCAATGAAAATCTTAGAAAAAAAAGTTCCTACCAATATTTTAATTGATAGAATCTCTGAGCTTAATGATGATTTGGCTATTCGAAATAATGAGCTAGGATGCTCTCTTGAGTATAGGCTCACAAAGTTCTGTCAAAAGAATGCTTACAATGATGAATTGGTTGTGCAATATGAAGGGCCGAAAGAGGAACCTATACCTCATAAAATTGATCTTGGGGACTTTTGTCCTATTAAATTTAGCCCTTTTGATTACTTCTGCTTGCCTCAAAGAAAACTTTCTGCCAAACTTAGGGAATATGAAATGAGTTTCACCGATCTATCTTATTACTACGGCACTACCTAAATCTATCCTTGCTTTTATGCCTAGCTAGGGGCGTTAAACGATAGCGCTTGTTGGGAGGCAACCCAATTTTATTTTGTGTTTTTTGTTTTTGCTTCTGTTTAGGAATAAATAATCCATCTAGCCTCTGTTTAGATGTGGTTTTATCTTTTAATTAGTGCTTGTGCCAAATTAAACCTATTGGATCTTCTTGGATGATAGTTATTTGATCTTGCTGTAATTTCCAGAAACTTTGTGCTCAGTGCCCGAATTGTTAAAAATCACCAGAACGTGATAAAATACTGATTCCAATTGCTTCTGATCAATGAACAAATTTTCCAGGTCTTATAATTTTGGTAGAATTTTTTGACTTCCAGAAGTTTGCGTTAGTTACAGATTACTACAGACTGTTCTGTTTTTTGACAGATTCTGTTTTTCGTGTGTTGTTTGCTTATTTTGATGAATCTATGGCTAGTAAAATAGTTTATGATCCATAGAGAAGTTGGAATACAGTAGGTTTACCACCAATATAAATAAATAATGAGTTCATTACAGTACCTTGAACTAGTCTTTTGTTTTCTTTCTCTAATGGAGCTCAAGAGATTTCTATTGAGTTTTGTGTTGTGAAGTTTTCAAGTTTTGGGTGAATTCTTTTGATGGACTGAGGAACAAGGAGTGACAAGAGCCTAAGCTTGGGGATGCCCATGGCACCCCCAAGATAATCCAAGGACACCAAAAAGTCAAAGCTTGGGGATGCCCCGGAAGGCATCCCCTCTTTCGTCCACTTCCATCGGTAATTTACATGGAGCTATATTTTTATTCACCACATGATAAGTGTTTTGCTTGGAGCGTCTTGTATTATTTGCGTCTTTACTTGTTAGTTTACCACAATCATCCTTGCTGTACACACCTTTTTAGAGAGCCATACATGATTTGGAATTTGATAGAATACTCTATGTGCTTCACTTATATCTTTTGAGCTTGATAGTTTTGCTCATAGTGCTTCACTTATATCTTTTGAGCGTGATAATTTTTGCTCTAGTGCTTCACTTAGATCTTTTAGAGCACGGTGGTGGATTTGTTTTAAAGAAACTTGATCTCTCATGCTTCACTTAGATTATTTTGAGAGTCGTTAATAGCATGGTAATTTGCTTAATGTTAATATACTTGGTATTCAAGATATGTGAAACTTTCTTTTGAGTGCATTGAATACTAAGATAAGTTTGATGCTTGATAATTGTTTTGAGATATGGAGGTGATAATATCAAAGTCGTGCTAGTTGAGTAATTGTGAATTTGAGAAATACTTGTGTTGAAGTTAGCAAATCCCGTAACATGCACGTATGGTTAAAGTTGTGTAACAAATTTGAAACATGAAGTGTACCTCGCTTGTGCATCCTTATGAGTGGCGGTCGGGGACGAGCGATGGTCTTTTCCTACCAATCTATCCCCCTAGGAGCATGCTTGGCGTAGTACTTGATTTTGATGACTTCTAAATTTTTGCAATAAGTATATGAGTTCTTTTGACTAATGTTGAGTCCATGGATTATCGCACTCTCACCTTTCCGCCTTTGCTAGCCTCTTGATTACCGTGCATTGCCCTTTCTCACCTTGAGAGTGGGTGCAAACTTCGCCGGTGCATCAAAACCCCGTGATATGATACGCTCTATCACACATAAACTTCCTTATATCTTCCTCAAAACGGCCACTGTACCTACCTATTATGGCATTTCCATAGCCATTCCGAGATATATTGCCATGCAACTTCCATCATCATTATTATGACATACTTTAATTTTGTCATATTGCCATTGCATGATCATGTAGTTGACATCTTATTTGTGGCAAAGCAACCATGCTTTATTTTCCATACATGTCACTCTTGATTCACTGCACCATCCCGGTACACCGCCAGAGGCATTCATATAGAGTCATATTTTGTTCTAAGTTTCGAGTTATAATTGTTGAGTTGTAAGAAAAATAAAAGTGTGATGATCATCATTATTAGAGCATTGTCCGAAGTGAGGAAAGGATGATGGAGACTATGATTCCCCCATAAGTCGGGATGAGACTCCGGACGAAAAATATATATATATAAAAAGCAAGGCCAAAAAAAGAGAGGCCCAAAAAAATGAGAGAAAAAGAGAGAAGGGACAATGCTACTATCCTTTTACCACACTTGTGCTTCAAAGTAGCACCAAGATCTTCATGATAGAGAGTCTCTCATTTTGTCACTTTCATATACTAGTGGGAATTTTTCATTATAGAACTTGGCTTGTATATTCCAATGATGGGCTTCCTCAAAATGCCATAGGTCTTCGTGAGCAAGCAAGTTGGATGCACACCCACTAGTTTTCTTTTGTTGAGCATTCATAGCTCTAGTGCATCCGTTGCATGGCAATCCCTACTCCTCATGTTGACATCAATTGATGGGCATCTCCATAGTCTGTTGATTAGCCTCGTCAATGTGAGACTTTCTCCTTTTTTGTCTTCTCCACACAATCCCATCATCATATTCTATTCCACCCATAGTGCTATATCCATGGCTCGCGCTCATGTATTGCGTGAAGGTTGAAAAAGTTTGAGATTATTTGAGTATGAAACAATTGCTTGGCTTGTCATCGGGGGTATAGAAGTTGGGAACATCTTTGGGCGATGAAAATGAAGCATCGCCTAACTATATGATTTTGTAGGGATGAACTTTCTTTTGCCATGTTATTTTGAGAAGACATGATTGCTTTGATTAGTATGCTTGAAGTATTATTATTTCTGTGTCAATATGAACTTTTGTCTTAAATCTTTCGGATCTGAATATTCATACCATGATTAAGAATATTTACAATGAAATTATGCCAAAGTATCACTCTGCATCAAAAATTCTCTTTTTTATCATTTACCTACTCGAGGACGAGCAGGAATTAAGCTTGGGGTTGCCTGATACGTCTCCAACGTATCTATAATTTTTGATTGCTCCATGCTACTTTATCTACTGTTTTGGGCCATATTGGGCTTTATTTTCCACTTTTATATTACTTTTGGGACTAACCTATTAACCGGAGGCCCAGCCCGGAATTGCTGTTTTTTGCCTATTTTAGTGTTTCGAAGAAACGGAATATCAAACGGAATGAAACCTTCGGGAACGTGATTTTCCAACCGAACGTGATCCAGGAGACTTGGACCCTACTCCAAGAAGTGCCAGAGGCGGTCACGAGGGTGGAGGGCGCCCCCCTAGGCGCGCCCCCATACCTCGTGGGCCCCCGACGCCTCCAACCGACGCCTCCTTCCTCCTATATATACCTCACGTACCCCCAAACGATCGTAACAGGAGCCAAAACCTAATTCCACTGCCGCAACTTCCTCAGATCCACGAGATCCCATCTTGGGGCCTGTTCGGAGCTCCGCGGAGGGGCATCCACCACGGAGGGCTTCTACATCAACACCATAGCCCCTCCGATGAAGTGTGAGTAGTTTACTTCAGACCTTCGGGTCCATAGCTAGTAGCTAGATGGCTTCTTCTCTCTTTTTGGATCTCAATACAATGTTCTCCCCTCTCTCATGGAGATCTATTCGATGTAATCTTCTTTTTGCGGTGTGTTTGTTGAGACCGATGAATTGTGGGTTTATGATCCAGCTTATCTGTGAATAATATTTGAATCTTCTCTGAATTCTTTTATGTATGATTGAGTTATCTTTGCTAGTCTCTTCGAATTATCCGTTTGGTTTGGCCAACTAGATTGGTAGTTCTTGCAATGGGAGAAGTGCATGGCTTTGGGTTCAATCTTGCGGTGTCCTTACCTAGTGATGAGAAAGGGTTGCAAGGCACGTATTGTATTGTTGCCATCGAGGATAACAAGATGGGGTTTTTATCATATTGCATGAATTTATCCCTCTACATCATGTCATCTTGCTTAAGGTGTTACTCTGTTTTAACTTAATACTCTAGATGCATCTTTGGATAGCGGTCGATGAGTGGAGTAATAGTAGTAGATGAAGAATCGCTTTGATCTACTTGTCTCGAGCGTGATGCCTATATACATGATCATACCTAGATAAGCTCGTAACTATGCTCAATTCATCAATTGCTCAATAGTAATTTGTTCACCCACCATAGAATATCTATGCTCTTGAGAGAAGCCACTAGTGAAACCTATGGCCCCCGGGTCTATTCTCATCATATCAATCTCTATCACTTTATTTATTTGCTTTGTTCTACTTTGCCTTTTACTTTTAACTTTGCATCTTTATACCAAAAATACCAAAAATATTATCTCTATCAGATCTCACTCTCGTAAGTGACCGTGAAGGGATTGACAACCCCTAATCGCGTTGGTTGCGAGTAGCTATCATTTTGTGCAGTACGAGGGACTTGTGCATGGCCTCCTACTGGATTGATACCTTGGTTCTCAAAAACTGAGGGAAATACTTACGCTACTATGCTGCATCATCCTCTCCTCTTCGGGGAAAACCAACGCAAGCTCAAGACGTAGCACAACCCCACAACTCTAAAATATAGACGGGCTCCCACTAGATGTGTGCTATCTAGATAAGTGCTTTGGATTGCACGGCACACGTACTAGGATCAACGCTCCCCCTACATTTTAGAGACCAACAACCTAAGCAGGATATACGATAGCATAGTATATAATAGGATAAGCATGCAAACCATAAGATACCGAAGGACTAGATAGACAAAGATAATGATAATAAAAAGATAAGGTGGCATATGTCTCACACCATATGTTTGGAACTTAGGTCTCACTGGCACAAAACCAAACAAAGCAAGCGGCAAGAAAGCACAACGACACCACAAAGACACACTCGCAAATCAGACAACGACAAGAATCCCTAAACTCTCTCTCACACCATATGTTTGGAACTTAGGTCTCACTGGCACAAAACCAAACAAAGCAAGCGGCGAGAAAGCACGACGACACCACAAAGACACACTCGCAAATCAGACAACGACACAAATCCCTAAACTCTGCCCCCCTTTGGCATCGAGACACCAAAAAGAGAAGGAGTTTTGCTACGGCTCCAGGTGATAGCAAGCGAGGGTCTCGAACATCATATCCCAGCGGGATCATCTGCACCACCATCATCGGTCGGAAACTGCTCGGCGTCGGAATCTGTCCATGGGCAGTGCTGCTGAATCCACTCCTCCTCCTCAGTTAGCTGGTCCTCAGATCCACTGTTCACGGTTGCGCCCAACTGACGCATGAGCTCCTTGTGACGTCCCCTGGCCTTCTTCTCCGCCACATGAGTCATGTACTGACCGTGAGACTCCATGCAGAAAAGCTTCTTCATCTTGAGCTTGAGCTTCTTTGCCCAAGAGGGCTCTGCCCCAGAAGGCTCATAGTCATCGTCATCATCAGCCTCAGCCTCCTCCTCGGTCTCCATGGCAGCAGCAGAAGATGTACCCCCAGTTTTAGGTACCTGAGTGCCCCAGTTGTCCTTCTTCCTCAGACGCTTGATCTCATGAGACACCAATTCTCCAGTCTCTAGCATAACCTTTGGATAGACTTGATCCCAGGCCTTCACAATGAGCAACATGATGAACGGTCCATAGATCGGGCACTTGCGCTCAGAGATAGCAGATAAGAGCTCAGACCACATAACATGAGAAATGTCGAGGGACTCGCCAGTGTTTGCTTCCTTCTCATGCTGGCAGAAGAGAAGCATGTCCACGAGATAGGAGTGAACCATATCCAGATTCCCGATACAAGGGAAGAGAGTCTCACGGAAGACATGATGAAAAATGTCCAGAAAGGCAGGCAGCTCATATGTTTCCTTCTTAGTGTCAGGGGTTGATCTTCAGAGTGCAGTAGGGCCAGAGGGCTTGCTTGTGAGTGGAGGTTGTGTTGCGGTGAGGGCGAAAGCCGATAGGAGTCTCCAGCCCGTGATCTTCCACCCCAAGTAACTGCATGAATGCCTTCCACTTGACAGAAAGCAACTTGCCATTGGTCATCCAAGTCAGTGTCCTGTCCTCATCAGTCCCTAGATGGACAGTGGCATAGAATTGAGCCACTATATCTGCATCATAGTCCTTGTTGAACTGCATGATTCTGAGAATGTTCAGCTGAGAGCACATCTAAAGAGCTTCGCCAAAGTACTCAGGATCCTTCTCCATATAGTCCGTGTCGATGGAGCGCACATCAACATAGAGATTCTTCTTAGCCTTGAGCACATCAAAGAAGGTGGCAAACTGAAAGCGGTTCCAGAACGGACGGTTGACCAAAGTGGGTTCTTGGTCTTCCACATAGGGGTTGCGGCGACGCCTTGCCCAGAACTCCTTGGCATTCATTTGAGGCACAGTTTTGCCCTTTGGCTTCGGCTTGACGGCAGACTTCTTCTTGAGTTGAGGTGGAGGTGGAGCACTAGAGGAACCTCCTGCTGACTCAGATGTGTGGTAGCGCTTTGACGTGGCACGACCGGGGTTGACACGGCGAGCTTGATGCTCAGGATGTTCATCACCTGGAACCAAACACAAGAACACCCGAACCAACCAGAAAGAACGAGCATAAGCCAACAAACACAACAAAAGGGATCAAGGAATGGTAGGAACATGATGGAACTTGGCAGGCAGCGGTAGTACCTGAAAGTGCTAGTTATCGACTAGAGGGGGGGTCAATAGGCGATTTTTATGAAAGTCTTCAAAACACGGATGTTTCAAAGACAAACAACAGAAATGACCTAGTTGATAAGCAGCGGAAGATAAACTACAACAAGCAAGCCATAGTCAAGTGTGCAATAATGTAAACGGACAAGACTAATAGCAGCTATGTAGTACGGATCAGGATGGAAGATAGTATGAAGCCAATCAGCTAAAGTAGTCAAGCAATGAAGTCAAATAGATAAGGCAAATAAGCAATGACTTCACGAAGACAAACTCAAGGTAAAGGAGGGAAGGGATAGAACCAGTCACTAGTTGAAGACACAGATTTGTTGGACCAGTTCGATTCTTTGTGACAAATGTACATCCTGGTTAGCGAGGCTGAGATTCAACTCGTAAGACCGCGTCTTCACCTTATTCCCTTGAGCTAAGGACACAGTCCTCACCCAATCACTCTGGTAAGTCTTCAAGGTAGACTTCCGAACCTTCACTGACGGCGTTCACCGCAATCCACAATGACTCTTGGATGCTCGTAACACAACGCCTAACCGACCGGAGGATTCCACAGTCCTCAAGTGTAATAAGTCTTCGTGTCACATGACAGGAAAACTTCTGATGCCTAACACTCTTTGGCTCTGGGTGTTTTGGGATTTGTCCTCGCAAGGATTTCTCTCTCAAAGGCTTCGAGGTGGGTTGCTCTCAAACGACAAAAGCCGTGCACTAACTCTGAGCAGCCACAAATTTAATGGTGTAGGGGGTGGGATATTTATTGCCACTAGGCAACCCGACCTTTTATGTCCGAAATGACCCTGGTTCACTAAGGAACTGACACGTGTTCCAACGGTCGATTTCAAACACACGGCAACTTTACTTGGGCTACAAGCAAAGCTGACTCATCCAGCTCTGGATAAGTTTTGCTCTCATTGTCTTCGTCAAGACATAGGATTTGGGTTGAGCATCACTTGATCATTCTCGACTATGATCACTTGGACCCCACTTAACAAAGACGGTGGTTCCTACGACTCAACAAAGAAGACAAGGAAACAACGAAACAACACAGCCTTCGCTCCATAGTCTTCACTCAATGTCTTCTCATGTCATAGTCTTCAATGTGAATATCTTCACATACCACCATTGTCTTCAATGTCTTCATACATTTTAGGGGTCGTCTCCGTAGGTAAACCGAATCAATGAGGGACACTACCTGCGTTATCCTGCAATTCGACAAACGCATTAGTCCCTCAACCACATTTGTCGTCAATACTCCAAAACCAACTAGGGGTGGCACTAGATGCACTAACAATCTCCCCCTTTTTGTTGATTGATGACAAACTGGTTGAAGTTTTCAACTGGGATAAAATATGTGAAATTGTAAAGTATAGGGAATTGTCTTCATAAGTGGCAAAGGCTCCCCTCAAGATGTGCATATAAGTAGTTTGCTTTTGGAATGCAAATGCACATGGCAGGTTGTACTTACGGAGATCCTCTTCAACTTATGAAGATAATTCATCATGCATGAAATGATATAGCTAAGAGAATGACATGCATAATGAAAAATGGACGTCTGCAGAATGATCTAAGTGCGGAAGTTATCGTCGCACATGCGGAATTTATCATCGCACCAGAGTAAAGCAAATAAGTAGCAGACGACCATCAAGTTTAAGTGTTACAACTCATAAGAACCAATGTTTCAAAAACGAGAGTTGTAAGCACTAGGCAAAATATAATGCAACCGCCCTTATGAACCCGCTTGAAGACTATCAAACTCATATGCTTCTCCCCCTTTTGTCAGTAAGGACCAAAAAGGTTTGAAGACATAGAGCATCTACTCGTCCTCTTCCGAAGAAGATGACCTTGCAGGTTGTCGTTGTTGGTTGGCGGTGCGACGTGCTTGGCGCAGGTCGATTAAATGCGTAAGTAGGTGGTGAAGTAGCATCGGCTTCATCATCGATCACTCTGGCATTGACCGTTGCCGCGGAGGAAGAATAGTCAGAGTCTTCAAGAGATGGAGTTCGCCGTAGGACTGCATTCCGTGGAGGAGTGGAGTCAAACTTGAAACGTTCAGTGAAGCCATCGTCTTGAAGATCAGCTTCAAAGACCGAGCGAGTCAAACTCTTCCATGACCGCCGACAAGTCTCGTGAGTTACAAAAGCATTCTTGGTGGCAAGGTTGCGAATGCGATTGACGTCCACCAAGAGGCTTTTCATTTGACGCTTTAGCTAGGAGTGATGCTTATCTTGCTTTTGATGCAGTGCCACAAGAAGTTCTCGATCGTTGAGGACTCGAGAGCGCTTCCGAGGCCTTTGGCCAATTGTGCTCTCAGTGGCTTCAGTCCGTGCGATGAGGCGGGGCGTGTGTTCCCAGCCAGGGGATAGACACGAGATACCGCTTGGACGCCTTCAATGGGTTGAGAGAAGCTGTGGTGATCTGCGTTCTGAAGACTTAGTGGCGTTTTGGCAGGCTCAGGGTATATGGCTTCAACAGACATATCAACCTCTGGTAGAAAGATCAGATGATTGCGAGCAGAGGGTTAATAGTTGATAGCTGAGTGCATCTTAATGAGGCGCATGACCCATGGAGCATAGAACTTCATACCAAACAGATCAGATCCAGATGCAGCCAATTGCCTGATGAAGAAATCTTGCGTGTTGAAGCTGATGCCATTGAGGATATAGAAGACCAATGTCTTCATTGCTCCTTCAAGCTTTGCAGACGATGAATGCCCTTTGATTGGCCATAGAGTTCGCCTGATGATGTGATAGATGGTACGAGGCAAATACTCAAGGTCATCAACAAAGAAGTGTTGAGGGTATTCGGCGTCATGTGGCAGTGGCTTCATCATGCTCAGCATTTGACTCATGTCGGGTTCAGGCTTATGAAATATGCTTTCCAAGGCATCGCGGTGGAGTTGACATCCAGGTTCAAATAGTTCTCTGGGAGTGGGTAGGCCTGTGAGCTGAATGATGTCAAGAGCTTTGGCTTCATGATGAACGTTTCCAGTCATCCACTCGAGAACCCATGTCTTCGTATCTCTGTAGAAGCCGTGGATGTGGAGTGTGGCAAAGAATTGAAGCACTAATTCTTCATTCCAATGCTCTTTGTCTATTACGAAGCCAAGTAGACCTGCATCATGAAAGCAATCAAGTGCTTCTTCTAAGCACGGCAGTCCGGCAATGGCTTCAGTGTCGAGGCGCATATGAGGGAAAATGTGGCCTTGGTTATATAGAACACAAGAGTAATAGCTTCTTTGCTGATAGCTCCAAAACCGGTCAGATGAGATCCTTGGCCTTCTGTAGGGGTTCTTTGCACTGTCAAAGAAAGTATTGTGGGATTTGAAGCCATTTGCATTGAAAGTACCAGTTGAGGTGGCAGTGCCTGGAAACCTTGGCAGTCTTGGCTTCGGCTTCTGGACCGGAGGCCTATGCGCAATATGATAGTCGAATTGAGGACCAGAGGCATGAGGCGGAGGGACCAGAGCGGGCCATCTTATCGTGACTAGCTCGCCATAGTCGTATGCTTGCTCGATTGTGTAGGGCCTTGGTGGCGGGCTGGAGTAGTGGTAGCAATCGAGGCTTGTGCTGCTCACAGATGCTTCGTAGCAGCTTGCCTCATTGGCTTCGAGCACAGTTCCTTCATTGGCTTCAGAGCGGTTGGGGAGGCTCCACATTGGCTTCAGCCATGACCACGTCATTGGCTTCATTGGTGTTGGAGGTGGCAGCCTCAATGTTTTCAACCTCCACATGAGGAGCTGGAGGGTCTGGCACTGGCAGGTTGATATTTGGAATAACTTCTTCACTTACAGGGGGTGTAGGGACACGTTCTTCCTCTTCTTGGGTGTCAGCGGCTGATGCAGCCGGATTGTCTTCAGCAGCTTTAGCTTCAGACTCAGAGACATTCACAGGTGGAGTGGGTTCGAAAACACTTGACGTGCAACAGGTTGGTGGTGCACTTCTCTCATACAGAACGCTTCGAAAAGAGGCACTTGAGGCCTTTGACCTTTGCGAAGCCTGCGAAATGCTGGCGACGCCTTTGGAGATGGGGTTGCCTGGGCCTCAAAGTCTTCCTCTTCTTCTTGGTGATGCTGTTGGGGAGCGACTTGTTGTTGGGGAGTACTGGGGGAGTCTTGTTGTTGCGGGCGATCAGCCCATGAAGCATCCTGAGCAATTGGCGTCAGAGGACGACCAATGCGGATGAGTTCGCTGTTCGTACGAACAGGCGATGATACCGCATTGTATTCGATTTGAGGAAGAACTTCATCATCTTCAACATTGTCTTGGTGACCAATGTCTTGAAGTGAGGGATCACCGCTGGAATATCTTCGACTTCGAGAGCCTCTGTGGAAGCAGGCTCATGAACAGTCATGCGAAGTTCTTGGGTTGCAGACGCGGGACGAACCATAGAAATGGGTTCAACAATCAAGGGCTCTGTGGGAGCAGCCCGGTTCTTCTTGGTCTTAAGCTTCTTATTGGAGGGAGCAGCATCAGAGGCGTCAGGATTTTTCCTTTTTCTGGCTTCAGCCTCGGCAGCTCTCGTCTTCTTCTGCTCGTAAGCGATTGACCGGACCTTTGGCTTCGAGCCACCATGCTGCTTGGGAAGACAATGCGGGCTCTTCTTGCCTTGAAGGTGCAGCTTGGTCGATTGAGGACTTCTTTTTCTTGGCAGCCATCCAGGATCGATGCGGGGCGGCCAAGAGCCTTGCGCTTCCCAGCCTCATTGTATGCAAGCACGCACTTGTCAGCCAAAGCCTTCATACGCTCACGAGAGCCTCTGGCTTCTTCACGCTTCTTGACAAAGTTTTCTTTGAGGTCGTGCAGCATGACCTTGAAGTTTTTCACGTCTTGCACGCTGAGTGCAGCCATATGCTTCTTGAACTGAGCCTTCTCATAGTCAATTTTGTGCTTCAGTTCAACAATCCATGAGCTAGAGCTAGCTCAGAAGCAATGGGGCCGTTGAAAGAGACGCTGAGGCCAATTGGAAGTTGCAGATCTTCAAAGATGATGTTTGGTGAGTCAAACCACTCATCAATGAAGTGATGGATGATTGCCACATCAAAGAGAGGCAAGTTGTTGAAGATTTCTGCTTCTTCTTTGCTCTTGATAAGATGCTCAAGAGCGTCATCTGCAAGATCGTCATCACTTGACAGATCAATGTGCTCTTCACGCAGAATTGCAGCAGGAGTCAGTGTCAGTTCAGTATTCTTGACACTTTTCTTTCTCTTCTCCGTCTTCTTGGAGATACGGGATTGATCCTCAGACTGTGCACTGGCATCAGGAGTTGCAGTGGCCAGTGGCCTCACACGTGAAGCTTTTGGAGGAGCAACTGACTTTGAAGCCTTGACTTTCTTTTGCTTCTGTGGCTTTGGAGCAGGAGCAGGAGCTGGAGCTGGGGCTTCATCAGAATCAGCCTCGTCATCAGAGTGATCCACTTTGGCACCTTGGACCAAAATATAAGTGATGAGGCCATCAAGGTTTGAAAACGGACCAATGACATTGGGTTCAGCATCGCGTGAGCCGTTAGCACGGGGAGCAGAGGGACCAGGGTTGAAGTCTAATCCCAATGACTTCTTGTTTTCCTTCTGCGCACGCCTTTGCGTCTTTGGAAGTTGCGCTTGAAGAGATTGTCATCGCGACACCAGAGCAAAGACGTCTGGTCGGCATTCTCAGGCTGAGGTCCACGGACCATGCAAGGATAGAAACCTTGTGTAATAGCTTCAGCCATGCTCTTGGGAGGGAGGCCTCGAAACAGAATATCACCCCAAGGGCTTCTGATGGCATTCTTCTCCGCATATTCTTGTGTGACGAAATTGTACTTGAACCACTGTTCAGCCCAATAGCGTCGAATCCATTGGATTCGTGTCTTGCGCTGATTATAAGTCTCTTCAGGATCTATCTTGTACAGCTCTGCGAGGTCATCAGGCAGATCTTTTGAGGTTCCCTCACGACGCTGTCTGCCGCCCTTCCTGACTGATTTATCTGTAGCCATGAGCTTCAAACTGAATAGCTTCACGTTCAAAGGCTTCAAGGGCTTGCATTTGGTTGACAGGCAGGAACTGGCTTCGGGAGAGTTGGTTTGATGCTGTAAGAATTCTGCAAACGAATGCAGACTATGAGAACCAAGGGATTCTCCCACGGACATGTACCTGTGATAGCATTAGAGATGCGAGGGAAGGGGAAGAGGTCATATGCATTCTCAGAAGATTTTGAAGATAAATCGGTTTGAAGACATTGACCTCATGACGCGAAGACATTCACTTATACGCTGAGAGTTGATTCCAGAGTTGTACGAATCCGTGAATAAGTACAAGTGAGGAATCTAACTAGTTGTGAAGCTTAAGTGAATATACTAAGCAGTACGAGATGCAGACAAAATAGATCTAACTTTGTATGGGTAGAAACCATTTTTGGCAAGTAGGATGAATCATGAAGATCAAAAAGATGGTAAAAATGGAGATATATTTACCGCTTCGAAGATCTGCTAGACGGAAGGAAAGGAGGCCGAGCAGTTCAGTCCACCGTGCCCTAACTTGGCGACGGAGGACACCTACGGCGGCGGCGGAGATGAAGATGTTCGCTGCCGACGTGAGGACGGCGTCGGAGAAGTTGCGGCAGCTAAGCGCTTCGTCGCCGGCGTCGTCGAGAGCTAGCGGTGGCGCTAGGGTTTTGACGAGGTGGAGAGGTGGAAGAAGATTTTCTTTACCGCAGGGGACAGGTATTTATAACTAGGTGTGCAGCGCAGCGCAATTACTCAGGTGCCCCTGGCGGTTCACATCTGAGGGGCACGTGGCACGCATGCAAATGATGTGAGTTATCCCACGTTCCCACGCCCGCCTGGTTTGTCGGATGGTCGTTCCGGCTTCTCCGGAGTTCAACAGGAATGATGAATCATTTAAAACAGACTTAAAGTTTGTCTCTGTGTCTTCTGCTGACAAGGACGCAGAGAAGACATTCGATAGTCTCAATAGAATGCATATGATTTGGACAGATAGAGTTTGAGATAGAAAGCATAGAGAGATTGGGGTCCGATCACATTCACTTAGTTCAAAAGATTCAACTTGAAGACATAGCTATAAGTGAATGCTGTAGAGGACAGATATATATATATATATATCAGACAACAACCAAATCATCATAGTGAAGAAAATCATGGAAATAGGTTGAAGTTGAAGTCAAATCAAATGCAAATAGCTTCAAGAAATAACGCCATGAGTGAAACACTTCAAACAAAGAAATTTGGTGGTGGTGTTACCCACCATTATAGGAAGTATTAGACCGGACACGGCGCACAATTATCGTGGCGCTCCGAAGTCAAATTCCACGTTAATGTATTCACACTCAGAATGTAAGTCTTCATTGATTGAAGATATACGTTACTTCGTGTGTTGCACATCTAAGTCATCAACATGCATAAGTGTTAGGATGTGTGCATGATCACAGGACATTTGAGGATTCCAAGATATTTAGCTCACACCATAACTTGCAAAACCTTTTCTCATCCAAGGGCTTTGTGAAGATATCTGCCATTGCTCTTGATGTTGACGTGAATGATGTCAATATCTTTCTTCATGACATGATCCCTAAGAAAATGATGACGAATTTCAATGTGCTTTGTATTCGAGTGCTGGACTGGATTGTTGGCTATCTTGATGGCGCTTTCATTGTCGCAGAAAAGAGGTACTTGTGTCAGATTGATGCCATAGTCCTTGAGAGTTTGCTTCATCCATAGAAGCTGAGCACAACAGGATCCAAAGCAAGAATGTATTCAGATTCTGCAGTTGAGAGTGACACACAGTTCTGCTTCTTTGAAGACCAACAGACGAGGGATCGTCCCAGAAAGTGACATGTGCCTGATGTAGACTTGCGATCCACTTTGTTCACCAGCATAATCAGCATCCGAAAATCCAACTAAATCAAATTTTGAGCCCTTTGGATACCATAATCCGAGTGTTGGGGTGTGAGCCAAATATCGACGAATTTGCTTCACAGCTAAGTGATGCGATTCCTTTGGTGCCGCTTGGAATTGAGCACACATGCAAACACTAAGTATAATATCTGGCCTAGATGCACATAGGTAAAGTAAGGAACCAATCATGGAGCGGTATACCTTTTGATCGAACTCTTTACCATTGTCGTCGGGACCCAAGTGGTGTTTGGCTGGCATTGGCGTCGTGTATCCTTTGCATTCTTGCATTCCAAACTTCTTCAGGCAATCTTGGAGGTATTTTTCTTGAGATATAAAGATGCCAATCCTTTGCTGATGAATCTGAAGACCAAGGAAGAACTTGAGCTCTCCCATCATGGACATCTGATATTTCTCTTGCATCATGTATCCAAACTCATCACTATACTTCTGGTTGGTGCAGCCGAAGATAATGTCATCCACATATATTTGGCATACAAACAGTTCACATCATATGTCTTCGTGAAGAGTGTGGGATCAAGGGATCCAGGTTTGAAGCCTTTGCTCTTCAGGAAGTCTTTGATTGTATCATACCAGGCACGAGGAGCTTGTTTGAGGCCATACGATGCTTTATTTAGCTTGTACACCATATCAGGATGTTTTGGATCTTCAAAGCCAGGTGGTTGAGCGACATATACTTCTTCTTCAATCTTGCCGTTGAGAAATGCACTCTTCACATCCATTTGATAGAGCAAGATGTTGTGGTGGTTAGCATAGGCCAGTAGAATGCGAATAGCTTCAAGCCTAGCTACCGGAGCAAATGTTTCATCGAAGTCAATTCCTTCAACTTGAGTATATCCTTGAGCCACAAGCCTTGCTTTGTTTCTGACGACTTGACCATGCTCATCTTGCTTGTTTCGATATATCCATTTGGTGCCAATAATGTTATGCTTGCGAGGGTCGTGGCGGCTTGACAAGTTCCCAAACATTATTCAGCTTGAACTGTTGAAGTTCTTCTTGCATAGCTTGAATCCATTCTGGTTCCATAAAAGCTTCAGCAACTTTCCTGGGTTCTGATATTGATACAAAGGAAAAGTGCCCACAGAAATTTGCTAGCTGTGTTACTCTTGAGCGAGTATGCGGACCAGGTGCGTTGATGCTATCGATTATCTTCTCAATCTGTACTTCATTTGCAACACGAGGATGAACTGGACGAAGATTTTTCTCATGCTGATCATTGTCATCATTGGGAGGATTGTCTTCGGGCTGAGCATTGTCTTCAGGTTGGTTAGGTGCAGAAATGATGAGTTCCTCTTCAGGCTGTGCTTCAGAAGGAATGATTTCACCAGTTCCCATTAGCTTGATAGATTCGTTGGGCGGAGCTTCATCCAGTGTGCTCGGCAGGAACTCTCTTTGTGAGCCATTGGTTTCATCAAATCGCACATCTACAGTTTCGACGATGTTGTAGAGATAGAGATTGAAGACTCTGTAGGAGTGTGAGTCCTTTCCATAACTGAGCATGAAGCCTTCGTGAGCTTTGGGTTCAAATTTTGACTTGTGAAGAGGATCCTTGATCTAGCACTTAGCCCCAAAAACTCTGAAGTAACTGACATTTGGCTTCTTGCCAGTAAGTAGCTCATAGGATGTTTTGTTCAGAAGCTTATGGATATAAACACGGTTGATGACGTGACAAGCTGTATCAATGGCTTCAGGCCAGAACTTTCTTAGTGTCTTGTACTCGTCGAGCATTGTTCTAGCCATCTCAATGAGGGTTACATTCTTGCGCTCCACGATGCCATTTCTTTGTGGTGTGTATGGAGCGAAGAACTCATGAATGATTCCCATGGTATCCATATAAAGATCAAGTCCGGTGTTCTTGAATTCAGTGTCGTTATCACTTCGATATGCTTGATCTTGACGCCATAATTGTTCATTGCTCGATTGGCGAATAAATGCGAAGACATCTTGCACTTCAGACTTGTAGAGAATTATGTGCACCCATGTGTATCTTGAGTAGTCATCAACAATGACGAAGCCATAGAGACAGGCAGTTGTTGTGAGGGTAGAGTAATGAGTAGGGCCAAACAAATCCATGTGAAGCAGCTCAAAGGGTTGAGATGTCGTCATGATTGTCTTCGAGGGTGCTTTGCCCTAGTCATCTTTCCAGCCTTCGCAGGCACCACACAAATGATCCTTCTTCAACTTGACACCTTCGATGCCTATGACATGCTTCTTCTTGGCGAGTGTGTGTAAGTTCCTCATGCCAGCATGCCCTAGCCTCCGATGCCAGAGCCAGCATTCTGAAGCTTTTGCGAGAAGACATACGACAAGTCATGGACCTGCCGAGAAATCTACCATGTATAGATCATCTTTCCTATACCCTTCAAAGACTAGAGACTTGTCAGATTCATTAGTACAAGGCAACGATATTTTCCGAATATCACAATCATGTTCAAGTCACAAAGCATTGAGACAGACATTAAATTGAAACCAAGGGATTCAACAAGCATCACTTTATCCATGTGTTGATCCTTTGATATTGCAACTCTACCTAGACCCAATACCTTGCTTTTACCAAAGGTCAAAGAAATGTGATGTGACTCTTGTCTGATGGGCGTAAGGTTGAGTCCACGAGAAGACTTTGATCACCAGCCATATGATTAGTGCATCCACTGTCCATAATCCATTCTGAAGCATGAGGTATCATACCCTACAGTACAGTTAGGGGGATAGGCTTCACCAAGAGCATTGTGAAGCATAAACATTTGACGGGCAAGTGGATTATTGAAGCTTAAATCAAGATTAGGACTGATGGGATGAATGGCAAACGATTCAGGAACAAGATACATAGTGAGACCATTTGGGCATTTGATCTTGTGCCCTACAAGATGTTTTAGGTCCCCAAAGAATAGCATCGACGCCTTTGATTTTCGGTGGAGACCCTTTCTGCAAAAGAGAGTTAATTCTTCTTAACCACCCACGTCTTGAGGGTGGCTTAGAAGCAATGAGTCTAAGTGCAGCATCTGAGAATTTCGGCTTTGGAGCCCTAGCAAATAGCCTTGCAGGAGATGAATGATACTCATATGGATAAGCAGAAAAGTTCTTAGTTCTATGAACATAGCTGTTTGAGGACACACGCTCATATTCATAAATTTGAGTATTGTTTCCCTACAAAACATTGGTGTTAGGGTGACTCAAGTGATTCCTCTGTCTGTATGAAGCCTTTGGACCATATGACGCCTTTGGTCTGGGGTTTGTCTTCTTCCTAGGTGGTGTCATGATGACATTCACTAGAAGATTCTCAAGACAGCTTTTGGGAACCCAGATCTTCTTCATAGGTGGTCCATTCCTGCAGTTAGTACCAATATACAGCAAACACTTCACCATTACGATTCTTGAACAGCTTATAGTTTGCATCAAAGGATTCATCAATGATAATAGGGTTAGCAGGTAAAGCCGGATAAGGTGGATGGATCCACTGAAGGTTCCTTTGCACAACCCATGTGGTTTTGGGATCTTGCTTAGGCTTCCGTAGGAACCATCAACATTCATTTTCCTCTCGAACCCAACACCCTCTTTCCTAGGGTTTCGGTCCGAATCTGCTTTTGAGGACATCGCAGTGTCGATGCCCTTTCGGACTTTTATACATCCTGTTTCAAGCAATGTCTTCAACCTAGCATTTTCATCGACAATAGTAACAAGATCCTCCTCAGAGGGGTTAGTTACCACATTAGTGGTTGAAGACAATGCAACAGTAGAAGTAGTTGAACATTCAGCAACATAGGTAGCGACATCACGCTCAAGACAATTTATACATGGTGGTTCAAATCCATCCTGGCGGAACTGATCTCTGTTGAGCGAAGTGACTCATTCTCTTTTGAAGATCTTCATGAGCGCTCTCAATTTCTCAAGCTCTTGCTTCCTTTGAAGATAATCATAGGAGAGCTTTTCATGAGTAGTTGATAGCGTTTCATGACGACTTTCAAGTTCTTGGTACTTAGCATGAAGATTTTTAATGTCTTCAACTAAGGAATGTGAACGTGTCATTTCCGCGTCCAACAGGTCATCGCTTTTGTCTAACAGTTTTTGAGTATGTTCCATAGCTCTTTGTTGTTCAGTTGCAATTTTAGCAAGTGTTTTGTAGCTGGGTTTGGATTCACAATCAGATTCATCATCACTTGATGTTTGAAAGTAGGCATCACGTGATTTTACCTTGGCACCGCATGCCATGAAGCAGTAGGTAGGAGCAAGGTCGTCCTTGTCATCAGCTTCAGCGTTGGTGTAGAAGTCATTGTCTTCAGTGTTGAAGAAGGACTTGGCAACATAGGCTGTGGCTAAAGCCAGACTTGCAACGCCCAGGTCGGACTCCTCTTCAGATTCCACCTCCACTTCCTTAGAAGCAGACTCCTCCTCTGAATCCATTTCCTTGCCAATAAAAGCACGAGCCTTGCCAGATGAGCTCTTCTTATGCGATGAAGACTTTGATGAAGACTTGGAAGAAGTCTTTGAAGATTTCCTCTTTTTCTTGTCATCAGAATCATATTCCTTGCTCTTCTTCTTCTTCTTCTCATTGTCCCACTGTGGACACTCAGAGATATAGTGTCCAGTTTTCTTGTAGTCTTGAGTGGAAGCTTCATCATTTCTTGAGCTGGATCGTGAAGACTTTCTGAAGCCTTTCTTCCTAGTGAACTTCTGGAACTTCTTCACAAGCATAGCAAGTTCCTTTCCAATGTCTTCAGGATCATCAGAACCGCAGTCAGATTCTTCTTCAGATGAGGAAACAACTTTTGCCTTCAAAGCGCGAGTTCGGCCATAGTTGGGACCGTAGATATCTCTTTTCTCAGATAGCTGGAACTCATGTGTGTTGAGCCTCTCAAGTATATCAGACGGATCGAGTGTCTTGAAGTCAGGACGTTCTTGTATCATGAGGGCAAGGGTGTCAAAAGAGCAGTCAAGTGATCTCAGTAGTGTCTTGACGATTTCATGCTTGGTGACCTCAGTGGCGCCGAGAGCATGAAGCTCATTTGTGATGTCAGTGAGACGATCAAACGTGAGCTAGACATTTTCATTGTTGTTTCTCTTGAAGCGGTTGAAGAGGTTGCGAAGAACACTGATTCTTTGATCTCTCTGGGTTGAGACGCCTTCATTAACCTTGGATAGCCAGTCCCAGACTAGCTTCGACGTTTCCAGAGCACTAACACGGCCATCTTGTCCTTTGGTCGGATGACCACGAGATGATGTTCTTTGCGGTGGAGTCCAGCTTGAATGAACTTCTTGACATCGATGGGGTGACACCTTCACCAGATTTAGGAACACCGTTCTTGACGACATACCAGAGGTCGACATCAATGGCTTCAAGATGCATGCGCATCTTATTCTTCCAGTAGGGATAGTCAGTTCCATCGAACAAGGGGCAAGCAGCGGAGACTTTGATTATCCCTGCAGTCGACATAGCTAAAAGTCCAGATGGTTAAACCGAATCACACAGAACAAGGGAGTACCTTGCTCTGATACCAATTGAAAGTGCTAGTTATCGACTAGAGGGGGGTGAATAGGCGATTTTTATGGAAGTCTTCAAAACACGGATGTTTCAAAGACAAACAACAGAAATGACCTAGTTGATAAGCAGCGGAAGATAAACTACAACAAGCAAGCCATAGTCAAGTGTGCAATAATGTGAACGGACAAGACTAATAGCAGCTATGTAGTAATGCGGATCGAGAATGGAAGATAGTATGAAGCCAATCAGCTAAAGTAGTCAAGCAATGAAGTCAAATAGATAAGGCAAATAAGCAATGACTTCACGAAGACAAACTTCAGGGTAAAGGAGGAAGGGATAGAACCAGTCACTAGTTGAAGACACAGATTTGTTGGACCAG
Source organism: Aegilops bicornis (assembly GCA_021605145.1). Taxonomy (NCBI): domain Eukaryota; kingdom Viridiplantae; phylum Streptophyta; class Magnoliopsida; order Poales; family Poaceae; genus Aegilops; species Aegilops bicornis. The sequence goes on along the minus strand of CM038673.1, from coordinate 771,583,668 downwards.
TTCCGATTCTTTGTGACAACTGTACATCTGGTTAGGGAGGTTGAGATTAAACTTCGAGAAGACCCGGCGTCTTCACCTTATTCCCCTTGAGCTAAGGACACACAGTCCTCGCCCAATCACTCTGGTAAGTCTTCAAGGTAGACTTCGAACCTTCACAGACGACGTTCACCGGCAATCCACAATGACTCTTGGATGCTCGGAACGCGAAGCCTAACCGGCTGGAGGTTTCACAGTCCTCAAGTGTAATAAGTCTTGAGTCACACAGGACAGGAAAACTTGATGATGCCTAACACTCTTTGGCTCACAGGTGTTTTGGGCTTTGTCCTCGCAAGGATTTCTCTCTCAAAGGCTTCGAGGTGGGTTGCTCTCAAGCGACAAAAGCCGTGCACTAACTCTGAGCAGCCACCAATTTATGGTGTAGGGGTGGGCTATTTATAGCCACTAGGCAACCCGACCTGTTATGTCGAAATGACCACAGGTCACTAAGGAACCGACACGTGTTCCAACAAATGATTTCAAACACACACACCAACTTTACTTGGGCTACAAGCAAAGCTGACTCATCCAGCTCTGGATAAGTTTTGCTCTCATTGTCTTATTTCGAAGACATAGGATTTGGGTTGAGCATCACTTGGTCATTCGACTATGATCACTTGGACCCCACTTAACGATGCGGTGGTTCCCTACGACTCAACAAAGAAGACAAGGAAACAACGAAACAACACAGTCTTCGCGCTCCATAGTCTTCACTCAATGTCTTCTCATGTCATAGTCTTCAATGTGAATATCTTCACATACCACCATTGTCTTCAATCTCTTCATACATTTTTAGGGGTCGTCTCCGATAGGTAAACCGAATCAATGAGGGACACTACCTGCGTTATCCTGCAATTCTCACAAACGCATTAGTCCCTCAACCACATTTGTCGTCAATACTCCAAAACCAACTAGGGGTGGCACTAGATGCTCTTACAGTACCGCGACCTGCAAGCGGCAGTACCGCCGAAGCGGTAGTACCGCTCCAATGAGAATGGTAGTACTGCTCGAAGCGTGGAAACAGCGGTTCCCTACTGTCGTTGTCAGATCTGGCACTACTGGACTGCCAAATTCAAAAATATTCCTACCAGACACTAATCCAAATAGTCTAGTTGCCTTCTCCAACCTACTCAAGCCTAGATTTAGCCAAAAATCTAGAGATGCAACCACTATTGCCCCTAAGACACTAGATCTGAAATCGAGACAAAAGAGAGGAGGAACGGGGGGCAATACCGGTATCCATGGCAAGAGGACGTGGTGGGGATCGACTCCACCGAAGGAAATGGAGAGGGACGCCCAGGTGAAGAAGATCCGCCGGAGCCCTCCCACGGCGAGGCATTGCTGGAGAGAAGAAGAGGAATGAGGGGGCGAAGCGAATGGGTATGGGGGAGAAGAATCTCCCCCTGCCCCGATATAACCCCCTGGTCCTACCCCGCAGCGGTAGTACCGCCCAGCAAGCCACGACAACTAGACAACAATGGCTTAGCTCAGAAAAAGAGAAAACCAACGGCAAGAAGAGGAGGAAAAACGAACTTAGCAGCAAAAACACTAGCAAGGGGCCAAGACACACCTCTTCAAGAGAGAGCGGTGGCCGAGGCCACCTATGTTTGAGTCAAGAGGTATGGCGCCGCGAAGATTTTAACCTTGGGCCCATGACCAAAACTCGTCCTTGAAGCACAAGTACCATCTAAAATGGTTAACGTGAAAGACTTGATCAATTTATGCATAATGGGGGGAGGGAGAGTTCATCGAGAGAACGACACTCCCCCTATGTCGATGCCTACACCTAAACTAGACAACATGTTGAATGTGGTGGGATGTGCATGGGTTCAAGATACATTGCTCGAATCAATGATATTTAGCTCATGCCTTAACTCGCGAAATCTTGCTTCATCCAAGGGCTTCGTGAAAATATCTGCAAGGTTATCATGAGTGTTGACATACTTGAGCTCGATCTCCCCTCGCCTAATGTGATCCCGGATGAAGTGATACCGAATCTCAATATGCTTCATCTTGAAATGTTGCACCGGGTTGAGAGAAATCTTGATGGCACTTTCATTATCACACCAAATAGGCACTTTGTCACAAATGACACCGTATTCCTTTAAAGTTTGCCTCATCCATAAGAGTTGTGCACAACAACTACCGGCTGCCACATATTCCGCTTCGGTGGACGAGAGAGACACACAACTTTGCTTCTTGGAAGACCAACTCACCAAAGAGCAACCAAGAAATTGGCACCCTCCGGAAGTGGACTTCCTATCCACTTTGTTTCCTGCCCAATCGGAATCCGTAAATCCTTCAAGCTTGAAATTTGCTCCTCTTGGGTACCATAAGCCAAAGTTTGGGGTATGAGCCAAATATCGAAAGATTCGCTTGACCCCCACATAGTGGCTTTCCTTCGGTGCGGATTGAAACCGTGCACATATTCCCACACTCAACATGATATCCGGTCTAGATGCACAAAGGCAAAGCAAGGAGCCAATCATGGAGCGATATACCTTTTGATCCACCACTTTACCATTGGGATCAATGTCAAGTTGGCACTTGGTAGCCATTGGAGTAGACGCCGGCTTGACATCACTTAGCTTGAATCTTTTTAGCATGTCTTGACTTTATTTGGCTTGGTTGATGAAGGTTCCTTCTCTTCTTTGCTTCACTTCGAATCCGAGGAAGAATTTCAACTCTCCCATGGAAGACATCTTGAATTTAGAGGTCATGAGAGCGAAAAATTCCACATTGAAAGCTTTGTTAGGGGAACCAAAGATAATATCATGAACATATAGTTGGCATACAAAAAACCCCCCTTTGACTTTCTTAGTAAAAAGAGTGGGATCGATTTGCCCAACCTCAAATCCACGATCTTGTAACAACTCGGTAAGGTGGTCATACCACGCACGTGGGGCTTGCTTAAGGCCATAGAGTGCCTTATCGAGTTGATACACGTGATCCGGGAAGTAGGCATCCTCGAACCCGGGGGGTTGCTTGACATAAACCAACTCATTAATAGGACCATTAAGAAAAGCACTTTTCACATCCATTTGTTGTAACTTAAAGTTGTGATGGGAAGCATAAGCAATCAACAAACAAATGGATTCAAGGCGAGCAACGGGAGCAAAGGTTTCACCGTAGTCGATACCCTCGACTTGGGAGTAGCCTTGTGCTACCAATCTTGCCTTGTTGCGAATGATGTTCCCATGAGCATCTTGCTTGTTCTTGAAAATCCACTCGGTGTTCCAATGACGTTGTGGTTCCCCGACGGCCTTGGCACCAATCTCCACACCTTATTGTACTCGAAGTTGTTGATTTCTTCATGCATGGCATTGAGCCAATCCAAATCTTCGAGCGCCTCATAGACCTTTTGGGGTTCAACACAAGAGACAAACGCGTGATGTTCACAATATTTTGCCAATTGTCTACGAGTGCTTACCCCTTTTCTTAGGCTTCCAACCACATTCTCCATGAGATGGCCTTTGGTAGTGAGTTTGGAAGCAATCTTGGCGGCACGACGCTCTAAATCCTCCTCGGAAGTGCGATGAGGAGAGGTCACTTGATTATCTTGAGCGCCGTCATGAGCTCGTTCTAGATCTTGAGCTTGCTCTTGATCTTGAACTTGCTCGAGGGGGAGAACTTGACCTTGGGAATCATTTGGTGGTTCACCACCATCTTGAGGTTGATCTTGCCCTTGGTCTTGTTCACGAGGTTGAGGGCCTTCACTTTGTTCTTCGGAAGCGTGTGGGTCTTGGGTTGGTGATGGCTCCACTTGAGTGGAGCATTGTCCTTCTCCTTCGGCCACAAGGGGTTCCTCAATGGGTAGGATATGACCCACACCCATTCTTCTTATGGCTTGGGGAGTAATTTCATCACCTACATCACAAGTACCACTTTTCTCCACTTGGGAGCCATTATTTTCGTCAAACTCCACGTTACACGTCTCCTCAATGAGTCCGGTGGACTTGTTGAGGACACGGTAAGCATGAGAGTTTGTAGCATAACCAACAAATATGCCCTCATAAGCTCTAGCCTCAAATTTAGACAAAGGAACACCTTTCTTGAGAATGAAACACTTACATCCGAACACCCGGAAGTACTTGAGGTTCGGCTTGTTACCGGTAAGTATTTCATAAGGAGTCTTGTTCAAGCCTTTGCGGAGATAGAGACGATTCGATGCATGACATGCTGTGTTGATGGCTTCAGCCCAAAAGCTGTATGGAGACTTGAACTCCGCCATCATGATCCTTGCCGCATCCATCAACGTCCGGTTCTTCCTCTCCGCGACACCATTTTGTTGAGGGGTATATGGTGTAGCATATTGATGCTTCATCCCCTCATCGCTAAGAAACTCATCCAAGGTGTAGTTCTTGAACTCGGTGTCGTTATCACTTCTTATTGTCAAGATCTTTGCATCATGTTGACGTTGAGCTTCATTTGCAAAGTCGAAGACGGTTTGTTGAGTTTCACTCTTCCTTTTGAAGAAATATACCCAAGTGTATCTTGAATAATCATCCACAATCACCAAGCAATACTTTCTACCCCCAAGACTATCAAAGGATGGAGGCCCAAAGAGGTCCATGTGTGTAACACCCCAAAAAATTTAACCTTGTTTTATTAATTAAATTTTTTCCAGGAAACTTAAACTTTGGTTTTCTGGATTTTCTTTTGATTTCAGAACCTTTCTTCCCTTTATTTTTATGGAGTTTTTACCTCAAGTGAAAAACTTCCCAATTTTATTGGACTCTTTTACCCTCTCAAATAAAACAATTATTTTATCAGTAGGATTATTTATATAATTATTTTCCCCTGAGCTTTATTTCTCTAGTTTGGTTTTTCATAAGTTTAGGGTCCCATTTGCACTGCAACCCTTTGAAAAATTTATTCAAAAATTCCACCAAAATTTGGGGATGTCATGTGATGTTCTTAAATCACTTTTATGCAAAAATATATTTCAATCTTTAGATATGTTGAGCTCTACATCAAACTTTCAAATCTGGTTTAGTGGGCAGTTTTACACTACAACCTATTTAAATATTTCTTTAAAACTTCTACCAAAATTTTGGGATATCAATAGGAGTATATTAATTAACTTTTTGCAAAAACCCAGTGTTGTCCTTTGAAAAATTTGAGTGAATCAACCTCATTTCCATTCTGGTGCAACTTGGTGATTTGTACTGCAACCATCTTCTAACTTGCTCCTCTACCCATGAGCTTTCTCCTACTTGTAGTACACCTTACCAACCCTTAAGTCCAGGAGATTGGACCCATTGAGAGATTTTTGGTCCATGCATTGATGCCATTTACCTTCTGTCCAGAACTGAAGATTTGCAAAACTTGCACTAGCAAGTTTCTTCTTTTTCCCAAATGACCTTACCAACCTCTCATTCATCTAAAGAGACCCCACTCTGGAAGATTTGACCACCCCAAGTACTGCCTAGATGCCTCTGGCATTTTGTCAAACACCCTGTGTGCATAGACAGATTTGGCATGGTTGATAGTTTTGTCTTTGTGAACTTCCCCTTGTCCAAACCAAGTTGTCTAGTAGCCTTCTAACTGTCTCTAACCTAGGCACATGGATTATCATCGACTCTCTAGCAATTTTTGGTCGCCTGGCATTTTAATCGAGCGAGTGCCGTGCACGCCGGGCCTTGAAAGCGAGCAGCGTTTTGCGTGCCGCGCCCGAAACCGCCGCGTCAGCGCCCACAGGTTTTGCCCGCTCTGCAGAGCCACGCCACTCACTCGAGTACTCACCGCATCACGCCAAGCAGCCCCTGGTGCCCTACAACACCGCCGCCAGAGCCCTTGGCGGAACGCCGGTGTCCGCAGCGCGTCTCTGCCACGGTCGGTGCCGCCCAAGCCACACGCGCGCGCCAGCTCGCCCCTTGAGCAGCGTGGAGTGCGCCGACCAGCTCCAACCGCCTCCACGACGCCCTACCGCAACAGAGAGGCGGTTCGCCGGTGATTTTATCCACCGCCGCGGGAAACCGCCTTGACTCGCCTATTTAAGGAGCCCCACACCTCTCCGAACCCTGAGGCAGCCTCAAGCCACTCCGCTGGCGCTCCCCTAGCTTCATAATCGACACAGAGGTTGTCTTCTTCGTCTCAGGCCAGTTCGGCCACCGCCGCCTCCCGGCTCCGTTCGGCACAACCAGAGCCTCCCCGGCCTTCCCAACGCCACCAAACGACTCCACTTCATCTTGCGGAGCCGCCCATACCCCCAGCTGCGATGGAAAGCCACCGTAGCCCCAAACCCACTTTGCCACCGAAGCCACCGACCGCCGCGAAGCTCGCCGCCCGCGACTCCCTACGTCCCCGCCAGAAAGTCGACCACTGATAGGACCATCTTAACCCCCTAAGCCCGCAGATGACCTCGATTTCCCGAACGGTGCTGCCGTTCGCCGGCGAGCATCGCCGGAGTCACGCCCCCCGCTCGGGTAGAGGAAGAAGGGGGGGGAGGTCGACTAGTCAAACGACCGATGGGCACTGGCGGCCTTGTCGATGACTCCACGCAGTCCATCTTTGGAGTAAGTGGAGGCGCAAATCCAAAATACGCCTTCGACGTGGTCAGTAATCGAAACGTTTTTCTTTTTTTGATTTATTTTTAAAACAGATTTTGACCAAAACTTTGACTGTCCATAACTTTTTAAATATAACTCCAAATGAATTGATTCTTTTTCCTACCTTCCTCAAGTTTTGTCTAGTTAATTTAAGATTTATTTAAAAAAAATTATACAACTTTTTCGTACTGTTTTTGAAACTATATATTGATTCAAAAATATTTTAAATAGGATTTTTGGAGAGAGGAGAAAGCTTTCAAAAGTTTTGGAGTGCACCCTGCCTCTCCACACCTTGAAGGCAAGCATTCTGAACCCTAGCATAATATTTTGCATGCATTGTTTGACACGATTATGACACCACCTCAATACGTATAACTAGTTATTTTATGTGGCGATGTGATCATTTGCATGAATGCTTATTGGAAATTTCCTTGCTGTTGGAAATGGACATGCTTGTGATAGTGATCATCCTTGTATGCCTTTCGTGCCTACCGGAAGGAAAACGGGGAAGTCTCTGTCTTGGGTAGACCCGAGCTTGTCCCTAGTTCCTCGTCGAGACGAGTGTGTCCTGCATGGCATGAGGGGTATGATGAGTGGTGATTCTGTCTGCTGAATGAAATATATTCGTTGTGCTAATCATGCAGGGAATACTTAAACCTCCTGAGTCGACCATAGATCGAGTCTTGTTCCAGTAACCCCCATACTTGTTTCGTACTACCACTTGTCTCTACAACAAGTAGGGTACGGTTCAGTAAGTCGTCAACCCCTTTCTAGCACACACCGTACAGAGAGGCCATGGTGGAAGATACCGGTTGTAGCCGGTAGGCAGGCCACACAGTTCGGGGTATGGGTGTTTCAGTTGAGACCGAGAGGGGAGGCCACCCCTTAGAGCGCGCGATATAAATTTGATCCCATGCTACGCGAGGTTGTAGCCTCCCCACTTAGAGTTTTGCTTGACAGGCGTCGTGGGTGATTCCAGACACCGGTAAGTTAAGCTGGTGTGTGCAAGTTAGGTGTGTTTTCAACTAAAAGGCCGTAGACGGAATTAGTCCCGATGGACTAAAGGAATCTGTTACTCGTGGGTAAAGAGTACACCCTCTGCAGAGATTAAACCTATTCGAATAGCCGTGTCCATGGTTAAGGATTACAGTCTGGGATAGGTCAAGTGTCGGTCTTCGGAGGAGAAACTGTTAAACCAGAACTGGGATTCTGACTTGTGACTTGTGAGGACAATGATTATTATTTTGTTATGGACTAACCCGTTATATTATTTGAATTATCGAGTATCCCTGGGATGGTTCTACCTCCTGGATATTCACCGTGATTATTTATAAGCCCTTTACGTGGTGTCGCTGAGACGCCCGACTGTGGCATGCTTTTTACTTATTTGCTTTATAAGCCCTTTATGTGGTGTCATTTGAGACGCCTTGGTAACATGCTTGTTATTTATTTACTTTATAAGACCTTTATGTGGTGTCGCCGAGACGCCTTGATCGCGTGGCATGCTTGTTATTCATTTACTTTATAAGCCCTTTATGTGGTGTCGCTGAGACGCCTGACTGTGGCATGCTTGTTATTTATTTTACTTTATAAGCCCTTTATGTGGTGTCGCTCAGACGCCCGACTGAGGCATGCTTGTTATTTACCATCAATTCGAGACGCCGCAGGACATCCGAATGGTGCATTTTATTCCTACTCTGTCATTACATATTCATTGTTACATATTAATAACCTGCTTGCATGCATCAAGGATTTTATTTTTAGGACTGTTGTTGTGATCATAGAATATTTTCAGAGCATGATTATCGGTTGTTATATTATACCTGTGTTCATAATGTTTGCGAGTACATTCAAAGTACTCACTGGCTTGTTCCTGGCTATTGTCTTGGCCAGATTTCTTACGTGGAGAGGAGCGTTGCGATCACAGCCCCGGAACCTATGCAATGGTGATAGCAGCCTCACGAGGATAGGAGTTAACCTGGTCAGCTGTTCCTGTAGGAAATGGAGTCCCATAGATGCTGATGATCCACAAACCGCTTCTGCCATCAACCACTAGAAACCATTTGTTGTACTCACAGACCAGAATGGTCTTGTACTACAAATTTTGTGTTTTGCTTGGAATTTCTGTATCAAGTTGGTGCCTCATCAGCTAACAGTAATCCTGGGGATGGTGAGCACAAGGGCCATTTTCTGGAAATTAATACCCGGAAAACCGATAGTGACAATGTGAAGGAGCTCCAAGGGTCTCTTCGAGTAGATGATAGTCGTGGGAGGGTGAGCCTTCTCATGAAGCTTTCCTTCGATATAAGCACTGCAAACACCATCTTTGGCAAAACTAACATTTGTTAGTCCACAGACATGGTCCCCCTTTAGAAGAATTTGCAAAGATCTCATATTGACGTGGGCTAAACGGCGATGCCAAAGCCATCCCACATCAACTTTAGCCATTAGGCATGTCGCGGTCTTAGTGGGTTGCTCCGAAAAGTTAATCACATAGAGACCGTTCTCGACATGCCCAACAAAGGCTACTTTAAGAGTCTTGCTCCACAATAGGGCCACGGTATCAATATCAAAGAAGGTGGCAAAACCCATGATTGCAAGTTGACGAACGGAAAGTAAATTGTATGCAAGGGACTTTACAAGCATGACCTTCTCGATCGTGAGATCATGAGAAATGACAACTTTGTCGAGTCCCAATACCTTAGATGACGAGGCATCACCCCACTCGACATTGGTGGGCATAGATGGAATCTTGTGCACGTCCACCACCAAGTCCTTGCTTCCGGTCATATGATTCGTAGCTCCACTATCGAGCAGCCATGATCCCCCACCGGAAGCAAACACCTACATGAGATCAATGCTTGGTTTTAGGTACCCATTTTGTAATGGGTCCTTTGATGTTAGTAACAATGGTCTTAGGAACCCAAATAGACCATTCAATGTACTCATAAGGAGAACCAACAAATTTGGCATAAACATGCCCATCACTAGCACGGCATAACACATAAGAAGGGTTAAAGTCGCCAGCTTTGTTGGGAAGGGTGGCATTGCCCTTCTTGACACCATCACCCTTCGCATTGTTCTTCTTCTCCTTGGAAGCACCCTCCCCCTCCTTCACAAAAGTTTGCTTGAGAGGAGGAGGTCGTTTGGTCTTGTCATTCTTCTTCTTGTTCTTGGGCTTGGAGTGCAGACCCAATCCCCTCCTTTGCCACAACTTCCTTTTGATTGCTCAAAAGGTCGTTCAGGTTCTTCTCACCTTGTATGCATGACACAAGGCCTTTCTCAAGTTGCTCCTTCAACTTAGCATTTTCCTCAATAAGATGCACATGCTCACAACACGGGTTAGTAGCATTTGCATTATCAATTAAAACCATATGAGGAAAAGTGGCTTTCTCCTTAGTTAGCTTCACTTGGAGTTGATCATGGGACTCCTTGAGGCTAGCATGAATACCTTTCAAGGCTTTGTGAGCCTTGTCAAGTATGTCAAACTCCTCTTTGAGTCTAGCAAGATGAACCCCAAGCTTGGCTTTCTCGGAATTGAGCACACGAGAAACAACAAGAGCGTGACCAAGATCTTTCTTTAACTTAGCATGATCATCGTTGTGTAACTCCTCAAGAGCCAAATGAAGACCATGTTCTTCCTCAAGAGCATTGGAAAGATCCAAAATTTCATCAGCATAGTCTCGACTATGCTCCTCCGTCTTAGAGATGGTATCTTCTTGAGCCTCGATCAGTTCAATGGCTTCACCAAGTTGTTCCAAGAGAGCAACGAATTGCTTCTTGGATTTACCCTTGAGTTTACCCATAAAGGACTCAAACTCATTCTCCTCCACATTAGATCCCTCATGTTCATCAATGCAATTCGTCAAAGAAGGATGATCAATGATAGTAGTTTTGATGTTGGGGGTTACCTTGTTGGTGGCTTTATCCATGAGGCACTTGGTGGTGATGCTCTAATTAGGAGAATCGAAGATAGACACTCGAGGAGTTGTTGCAATGGCAACGGATGCCATGGCAACCGACCCACCTTCTTCGTCATCATCATCATCCTCATTGTATTCTTCTTGTACCCCCAAGGCCTTGTGAGGAGTCTTCTTGGTGAAGTTGCTCTTGTTGGGAAACGACTTGGCCTTGTCCTTTCGGATGAGCTTGCCACCATTGTCTTCCCTCTTCTCATAAGGGCACTCCGCAACAAAGTGACTCACATTGCCACAATTATAGCAAGTTATCACTCGTTGCTTGCCTTTAGTGCCACTTGAGTTGCTCTTTTTGAAGTTGGGCCTCGTGTTCTTCTTGTTCCAAAATTGCCTAGAAGCAAGAGCCATGTGTTCATGATAGTCATACTTTGTATATTCGAGGTTAGTCTCCTCTTCATCCTCTTCTTCTTCTTCTTCAACATAGACCTTGGCCTTCAATGCAAGGTTGGGCTTCTTTGCCCTTTGGGAGAGAAGCACCGCATTGTCAGCGGTCTTGTCCAAGATGCTCATAGCCACAAACTCATCCAACACTACACTTGAGCACAAAGTGTGGAAGTCCGGCCTTTGACGAATGACGGAGGATATGTCCTTGTGGTAAGGCATCATTGCCTTGAGGAATTTGCGCTTGATCAAATTGGCATCCGTGTCCTTGCTTCCATGATCTCGGAGTGAGACCGCGAGTTTGGTTACTCTCCGATAAAGCTCACGAGGTTCTTCATCCTCTTTCATTGCAAACTCATCGGCTTCATCTTGCACCACTTCATAGTTGGAGCATTGAATGCTTGCACTTCCCCGGTAGAGGGACACAACTTGGCGCCATGCATATTTGGCCATGGCGTAGGGCCGGAGGTGGGGAAGATCTTCGGGTGGAATAGCATCTTGAATGATGAAGAGAGCATTCTCATTGAATTGATTATCCGCGGCTTCTCTTGGAGTGAAGTTGCTTCGGTCGTGAGGATAAAAACCTTCTTCAATGATTCTCCAAAGGTTAGTATTCACATGATTTAAATGACGCTTAAAACGATAGACCCAAGAATCAAAGTCCTCCCTTTTATCAATCTTGGGGGGAGGACCAGCATGATTCAAATGAGTAGAAGGAATCGGTCCACCATAAACAAGTGGAGGTTCCACATGAGCATAGATACCGGTGCCATTCTTGCCACTCGAAGAAGGAGCCTTTTCACTAGTAGCTTCCCCCTTGCCGGAGTTAGCATCCGTCACCTTGTTAGTGGGATCACCCACTTTCAATGGTGCGGTGGATAGTTTAAGCCCTTCAATGAATTTATTAAAAATGCTTTCAACCTCGGTTGTCATGGAGGTTTTCAATGTGTCCAAGGACACACTGAATTCCTCACGAGACACCGAGGTTCCCCCATCGCCCGTAGACGAGACCGGATTCGCACCGGAGTGCTCCTCCACTCTGCCTATGACGTCAACCATACTCGTCGGATGGCAAAGTCCTTAATAAAGAGACGTGGCTCTCATACCAATTGAAAGGATCGATATAGTTGACTAGAGGGGGGTGAATAGGCCACTAACAATTTTTAGCTTTTCTTTACCAAATTAAACTTTGCATCAAAGTAGATTGTCTAAATATGCAACTAGGTGAGCAACCTATATGATGCAACAACAATAAGTGCAGATGCAAGCAAGGGATACAACACAAATAAGCTTGCACAAGTACAGGCATGAGATAACCAAGAGTGGAGCCGATGGAGACGAGGATGTGTTACCGAAGTTCCTTCCTTTTGAGGGGAAGTACGTCTCCGTTAGAGTGTTGTGGAGGCACAATGCTCCCCAAGAAGCCACTAGGGCCACTGTATTCTCCTCATGCCCTCACTGTCACAGCCCTGGAGCTTGCTTGTAACTAGTGGCATTGCATCCATGCATCATGTTTAATTTCCATGAAATTTGAAATGGGGATTGCCTAAACCCTAGCATTAAAGGAATTCAAATAGGCTCAACCAAAAACATTTTTCAGTGATTTCAAATGGCTTTAGAAAATGTTGATCATTTCTGGAAAAATGTTTTAATCCATAACCAGAGGTGTTGCACATTTTTCATGACATATTTGGTCACTGGATTAATTCATTAAGTATTTGCATTTGGGCATTTAAATGCTATAAAATATTTTAAATGCTCAAATAATCATAAACTTAAATGTTTGCTGTTGGATATTTTCCAAACAGTGAGGCCTGAAACAAGTTTCATGATTTTTGGGGTAGCTTTAGTATTTTTAATAAAGCCACGAAAATTACAGAATAATAGAAAACAGAAAAAAAGAGAAAGAGAGAGAATCTTACCGGACTTACCTGGCGCCCACCAACTGCCCAGCCTCAGTGACCCAGCCCACCACCGCCTGGCTCCTGTCGCCTTCCTCCTCGCGCCCAAGAGGCGTGGCGCTGCGTCTGCGTGGCCACACGCCGGCCACCTCCGCCCGGCCGGGGTGCCCCCTCCACCCCCGGGACGCCTCCCCGAGAGCCACGCACCCCCCCCCCCCTGACCTCTCTCTCTCACACCGCGGCCTCGTCCCCTCCTCTGGCTCCCTCCCTCTCCCACCGAGCGGAGCTCGTCGCCGCCGCTCGCCACCACCGCGACCACAGGCCCTCCCTCGCTTCCCCGACTAGCCCACAAGCTCACACTCCATCCTCGCCCTCCCACACACGTCTGACGGAGAAGCCTCGAGGCGCCGCCCCGCCGTTTTTCCCCTCCTCGGACCCGCCGGCCGCCGTCGCCCGATTCGTCGGCTCCGGACCGTCCCCGACCTCGCCGAGCGTCCCGTCGTCTCCCCGATGCCGATTTCTTTCCCTAACCGCGCCAACCGCCACAACCGAGAGCTCTTCGTCGCCGGCCATGTCGCCGCAGTGGCCACCGTGACCTATAGCCGCAACCGAGCGCTTCACCGCACCCACCATGTTCCCAGGAGCCCGCAGCACCCCTCCGCATCTCCTGCCGTGCCTCCTAGCGACGTGCCCGAGCTCCGGCCGCCGCCAAACACGTCGCCGGCGCCGATTCCGGCCACCCCGACCCCGGCTAACTCCACCAAGAGCTTAGGCTCCTCCCCAACTCCTCCTAGATGCCCTCCGCGGGCCATTTGGTCGCCGGAGTGGCCAAAACCACTCTCGCCGCCGCGTCGCTTCGCCCGTGACTAGACGCGGCAACCGACTTTGACTTTGACGGTGGGCCTGGTTGACTCTTGAGTCAATGACGGTGGGGCCCAGCCACAGTAACTATTTAGGATTAGTTTTAATTAATTTTAGTTAGGCTAATTATGTGACACGCGGACCCACCGTCGGTTTGACCCGGACCATGTCTCGATTGACCATCGACGTCGGTGGACGGTAATTGATTTTCTGGATTTAATTTAATTCAGGAAATTTCAGAAAATACCCCAAACTTCAAATATTCATAACTTTTAATCCGTAACTCCAAATTAAATAATTTATATATGAAAAATGATCAGAAAAATATGAAGAATCTGTTAATGGCACTTTCATGCATGATTAAACAAGTTAACCTCACTGAATAGGATGAATCATGATTAGGGCAATTTATGAAATAACATTTGGAGTTGGAATTTGTTCTTGTTTGAATTCCACTTCAATTAACTTGGATAGATTTTGCATTATGTGAATTCAGTACCTTAACATGACATGTCATTCATGTGAATGTGCATTGCATTGATTGTGTTCTCTCTTGTTTGCCGGTGTTTGCCCCCTCTCAGTAGATGACGTTCCGATTATTGTTCGATGACACCGATGAAGAACTATATTATCTTCAGAAGTGCCAGGCAAGCAACCCATTGATCATTCCGATACAAACCCATGTTCTCGCTCCTGCTCTATCTTACTGCATTAGGACAACAACGACTCATGTGTTACTTGCTGCGGTAGCTGAACCCCTTTATCCTCTGCATGACCTGTCATTGCCACAGTAACTAGATGAAACCCACTAGTATGTGTAGGAGTTGATTGAGCCATGTTTGTGTTTCCTACCATACTATGCTTGCTATGCTTAGAGTTGTGTCAGGTTTGGCTCATCGGGATGATGAACTGGAGTGAAAGGTTGTGTCGGGTTCGAGAGTGAAAGTGTTGAACACGTTTTGGTAAAGATATCGATGAGAGGCCATGTAGGAGTACATGGTGGGTTGTTTCATTGAATTCGTCCCTAAGAACTGAGATCTGTGTTTGTGATCCATGAAACAGTTACTACCACGCATTGGGATCCTTAATTGACCCTCTCGGCTTCTTAACCACCCTTGTTCTCAGTCCGGAATTGCAAGTAGTTTACTGGTGTTTGTAGCATCTTTGGGGGCCGCATAGCGCTGACCGTAGGGGTGGGTTGTGTTGCGGTAGGCACCGTGGCCCGGTGTACCGATTTGCCCGTTTGGTGTCTCGGGAACCCTGTACACATCGTTCGGGGCTGTATGGGAAACCTCGGCCGGACTCCCTGCGGATGGAACCCGAATAGGCGATAAACCTGGACTTGGGACTTGTGTGTTTAGGTAGGCTGTGGCCGACACCCACGTTGGGCTTCCGCTTGAAGGTTGCCTAGTACATGTCGTGTAAACGGCGGTAAGTGGTGAGAGCGTGTGTGAAGAAGTACACCCCTGCAGGGTTAATATGATCTATTCGAATAGTCGTGTCCACGGAGAAGGACTTCTGGGTTGCCTATATCAGTTCATAGACAAGTGAAAGTGGATAACCTAAAATGCGCAAGATAAGCGTGAGTGCTATGGATGGCGTTCTCGTAGGGAGACGGGAGCGGGTCCATAGTGGTGTATTGACATGGTGAATATGTGGACTCGTGCGCGCCACCTCAAAAGAGTTACTTGCAAATGTAGTTTAGGATAACCATCGAGTCAAAGCTGGCTTGCTGCAGTCAAACTCCACCACCCCTTTTGATAATGATGCATATGTAGATAGTTACGATGTAAGTCTTCTTTGAAATGCGTTTGTACTCACGTTTGCTTATTTTATGTTTTGCGAGAGAGACTTGGTCTCGCTAGTAGTTTCGCTTGGACTTGACGGTTAGCTTGTTACCTCAGCTACGATCTTGTGCCCTCGGCGGAGATCTGGTAGATAGTCAGGCTTCTCAGCCTTCTTTATTTATAGTTGTCTGTACTCAGACATGTTTAGCTTTCGCTTGTGCTTTGACTTGTATGCTCTGAGTGTTGGGTCATGAGACCCATGTTTGTAAT
Source organism: Aegilops bicornis (assembly GCA_021605145.1). NCBI lineage: Eukaryota > Viridiplantae > Streptophyta > Magnoliopsida > Poales > Poaceae > Aegilops > Aegilops bicornis. The sequence continues at coordinate 771,567,904 of CM038673.1, read as the reverse complement.
ATCTCGCTCCTCGGAGCCTAATGAATAAATATTTGAGTCATAGAGTTATGTTGTGATGCCATGTTGTATCTACACATATTGAGCATATTGTGTGTATGTTTGAAATGCTTGGTATGTGTGGGATCCGACAAACTAGTTGTTTATCCTTGGCAGCCTCTCATATGGGGAAATGTAGTCTCGTGCTTCCGAGCGATAGTAGTCCGCTACATGCCCGGTTCACCGGAGTCCTGCTAGCCCAAAGACTACTGCTTGGACACTTGATCGGCCGGCATGTGTTTCACTTCGCCTTATGTCTCGTCTCCTTCGGGAAATGTCACGCGGTGTTATTCGAGTCCTGCCTAGCCTGCTACAGCCGGGATACCGGAGTCCTGTTAGCCCAGTGCTACAGCCCGAATTTATACGTTGATGACCGACATGCTCGATGTGATTCATGTATGCCTGTTCCCATAAGTTAGCGCCGCTTTGGGTTCACGACTAGCCATGTCGGCCCGGGTTCTTTGTCATGTGGATGCTAGCGACACTATCATATACGTGTGCCAAAAGGCGCAAACGGTCCCGGGCCATGGTAAGGCGACACCCGTGGGAATACCGTGCGTGAGGCCGCAAAGTGATATGAGGTGTTACCGGCTAGGTCGATGTGACTTGGAATCGGGGTCCTGACACTCACACAATGCGAGATGTCGTTATTCCACTATTGGTTCCCTTGAAGGCGGCGACCAAACCTTTAGAAACAAGGTTGGGGCTATCTCCACAACTTAATTGGAGGCTCCCAACGACACCACGAAGCTTCACCACAATGGACTATGGCTCCGCGGTGACCTCAACCGTCTAGGGTGCTCAAACACCCAAGGGAAACAAGATCCGCTAGGGATTAGTGGGGGGAATCAAATTTCTCTTGGTGGAAGTGTAGATCGGGGCCTTCTCAACCTATCCTGAGCAAATCGACAAGTTTGATTGGCTAGGGAGAGAGATCGGGCGAAAATGGAGCTTGGAGCAACAATAGAGCTTTTGGGGGAAGAGGTGAGTCAACTTTGAGGAAGAAGACCCCTTTATATAGTGGGGGGAACAATCCAACCGTTACCCCCCAAGCAGCCCCGCAAAGAGCGGTACTACCGCTTGGGTGGGCGGTACTACCGTCGAGCCAGCGGTACTACCGTCCCACCTAGCGGTACTGCCGCGCACACGAGGGGAGCAAGGTCCTGGACCCAAAGCGGTACTACCGCGGTGGTAAGGGCGGTACTACCGCTTAGAAGCGGTACTACCGCCTCTACTGCCGCAGCTAGTGCCGCAAAACCCGACGCGATAAAAGGGGCCCTCGAGTCAAGGCGGTAGGAGCACAGAGCCGCAGTGGTACTACGGCGGAGGGCTCCAAGCGGTACTACCGCTGAGGAGCAGTACTACCGCTTGTTGCACTCGGCGGTACTACCGCTGTGGCCCGCGGTACTACCGCTGGGACCAGACAATGCACAAAAGAAAGGGAAAGAGATCTCCATTGAAGTGGAAAGGTTCAGCGGGTGTGATAAGGAAGTGTACGTGTTGATTCCACCCTAGCCTTACCAAAGCGGATCCCCTCTTGATAGTACGGTGACTCCTACGAAACTAGTCCACCAACATAGAAACGAAAGAGCTTCACCTTCTTGAATAAAACACCGAGGGAAGGGAATCGTCTCGTGCCAAAGAATGAATCTCTGAAAAGCTCAACGCACACGATTAGTCCGCAAAAGCATTGTCATCAATCACCAAAACACCTTAGGGATAAATATGCCCTTACACCCGTACGTCAGGCCTCGTACCTCGTGGTCCCGCATGCCCCGCGTGACAGTCACCGTGCGTCCGGCAGTTGCCATGGTCTAGACCCTCGTCCATGTTTGTTTAACTATAATTGCCATGTCGCTGAATTTTGGTTGCCATGTCGGACAACTACAATTGCCATGGTTGCTCAATTGCAGTTGCCATGTATGGTCTGGTCTACTGCAGTTGCCATGATTTCAAAACTTTAGGAGTTGCCACACACTAACACTAGGCAGTTGCCATGTAGCACTACAAAAAGACATGGCAAAAAAACATGTTCGGGTAAAAGAGAGAGTTGCCATGTGCTCACAAGCACGCTAGGGCAGTTGCCATGTAAAGAGAAAGAGTTGCCATCTGCTTACGTGCACGATAGGGCAGTTGTCATGTACCATGCAAAAAACACATGGCAACTTGGGTAAAAGAGAGTTGCCATCTGCTTACAAGCAAAGCTAGGGCTGTTGCCATGTACCCTACAGAAACACATGGCAACTGCCAGCTTTGGGTGTGGGCGAGGAGACGGGCGTGTGGGCGAAGTGATAAACGCCCACACACCAGCCCCCTCTGCATGCGCGAAAACTGGTGTGTGGGCGAATTGCTAAACGCCCACACACTAGCCCCTCGTGTGGTGAAAAAGGACGTATGGGCGACTGGATGAATGCCCACACACCAGCTTAGTCCTGCGTGGCATACAAAAACTGCTAGAACGCGCAAAGATTCGTGCAGAATTGGTTGGACGAGGATCATGCGTGTGGGCGAGTTGCCAGACGCCCACACGTGTGGGCGTTAGTGTTTTCGTAATTAAAAAAGGGACTGCCAAACTCCATCCTCGGTTATTAGCTTAAACATCTACTTACTCAAAGGCACTCTTATGGAATTTCATATTTAACCAAAGAACTGCTCAAACACGCTAAGAATTCGCTACATATTGGTAGCTTTATCCAAGTCATGATCCATAAATAATTTGTGTCATGAGCATCTTGTAGAATAGACAACTCGTTATGTACTAAATTAGCAATGATGATCCGCTGGTAGTAACCATCCTAGGTAGTATTCATCTAACATGTGAAACTAGACCATTTCTTAGTTGCTTGCTTGCTGCTTCTACAGAATTTTACAGTTCCTAGTCATACAGATGCCAGATGTGTGCTTATTGGTTTTGTATCGATCAACGCGATAATTTAAGTCAATAAAGCGCCATTTATAAGAAAAAAGTAGAAATTTCTGGTAGCTAAACATTTATCTCACCCTTAGTTCTGACTCTTCCCCTTTCAGAATGAATCTTGTGAGCAATAACATGTACCTTAAAATGGCAAAAGCTGATTTCAGAGAATATCAAAGACTGTCCCGACTTGAGTGGAATGGACTCAGAAAGTACGCCACATACATTTTTGCTATCTCTCCATTTTAAGTTCAATCAATTAGCCAGCATAAGACTACTATATTCTTACTTGATAGGATGCGCAGATGGTATTTTAGGAATCATCTGCAGAGGTATGGTGGAACTCCAAAGAGCGTGCTCACGGCTTACTTCTTAGCTTCAGCAAACATCTTCGAACATGTCCGAGCAGCAGAACGTCTAGCATGGGCTCGCACGGCGGTGCTTGCAGAGGCAGTGACATCTCACTTCCGACACGTTGGGTATGTATGCAGCCTCATAGTTTTCCCTCTCCAAAATCTGGTTTTAGTGATGGTCAATGCAAAATGTGTGTGTGCGCATTGCAGGGGTCCAAAGAATTCATCAGAGAATCTTCAAGAGCTCATCGACCTTGTTTAGTTTGACGACGTTTCTGGCTCTCTTCGTAAAGCTGTAAAATTCAACAAACCATTACAATTAGATATAGTTGCCAATATGATGCTAAACTTTTGTTATATATGAATGGCCAAGCATCTATTTTCTTTGGTAACTGCAGTGGAAGCAGTGGCTCATGGCATGGACTGCAACAGAGAGCCGTGGATCTATTGAAGGGGATACAGCACTGTTGTTGGTTCGCACAGTCCAGATCTGCTCAGGAAGGCATGTTTACGCCGAACAGAAACTCAACCTTTGGGAGTATTCCCGGCTTGAGCAGCTCACCTCTTCCATCTGCCGCAAGCTTACCACAATAATTCTTGCTTGGGTGTGTGTGCACATGCATTGCATATCCTGAATTCATATATGCATGTACCTCTGTTTGACTCGTATATGGTTTGTCAAACTATAACAAAGAAGTGTTTGATGCAGGAAAAACAGAATGGGGCAAGTATGGAGAACGCAGATAACTTACATCGGCAAGTGGACTTGGAGATGCAAGAACTATCTTGGCGCTTTCATCAGGGTTGCCATGGCATCAATGGAGAGACTAGGCAGACATTTCTCAATGTTGTGAAAAGCTTCTATTACTCGGCTCATTGGACACCTGAAACAGTTGATAGCCACATCGCAAAGGTCATATTCCAGGATGTCATTTAGGATTATTAATCACCTCTTGTGCTGGGTTCTGCCACGGTACATGTCTAAGTTCTAGAGGAGTCTAAATCCTACTCATCTAGGTGCAGTTGGCTGCTATAAATATACATGTACACACTCAATCCGGCATCCGACCCATGGGTGGCCGCTCCCATGGGCACAATGGGTAGGGTATGGATCGTCATATTCACCTATGGGTAAATTCGATGGGTAACTCGATTAATCATGATAGGGTATGGGCATAATATTGGGCCCGTGGGTCGCCCGATGGGTCACCCTATTAATATCAGTGATTAAAATATTATACTCCCTCCGTCTCAGTTTACAAGTCCTACGCGTATATCTAGGTTGCCAATTTTATTACCCTAATATAAACTATATAACACAAAAATTAAACCGTTTGAAAATAGAACATCTGAAGTTTATATTGATATATTTTTTGTAATATATAACTTGTATTAGGTTGGTCAAATTGACAACTTAGGAGTACGTGCACGCCCTGTAAACTGAGAGAGAGGGAGTATTGTGTGTGGAGGTTTTGGTGAAGATATTTGCTAATTATAATTTTCTTTAGAACAACTCAACGCTGCGAGTAGCTATGCGATGTAACATAACAACAGAGAGCTTTTTTCTACCGACTATATTCTTACTTGATAGTATGCGCATAAGAGGACAGGGCGTCGACCCGTTGGCTGGGCAGCTGAGGTTGCTGCCAGCCCACCCGAGTTCAAGTCCCGGCTTGGACGCGTGGTGCTCGCGGAGTTTCTCCTATAAAAGAATGCCAACGAGGGTTAGCCCTTGGGTTGATCTCAATTTTTTTTGATAGTATGCGCAGATGGTATTTTAGGAATCATCTGCAGAGGTATGGTGGAACACCAAAGAGCGAGCTCACGACTTACTTCTTAGAGCATCTTCAGCCGCTCCCCCAACCGCGCCCCCAAAGGCCTTTTTTTATTGCACCGGCGCCCAAAAACCGGTCCAGACGCGCCCCTAGGAGCCCATTTTTCACCGGTTTTGCCCGAAACTGGCGCCGGCGGACCCAGGCCGAACCCAGCGTGCTCGGGGGCGCCGAGGCAATCTGTTTTGGCGCGAACGAACATCGGGCCCGCTAATTCAGCGACCCACGCCTCGTCGTCCTCACAACAACTTGTTTCCTGCATGGAATCAATGCCAAAGCTGCCGTCTGTCAGCCTTCCATTGATTCCTCACGGGCGGCGCGGTGCGGTGACGCGCCCCCTCCCGCCACGCGTACACACAAAGTCGTCCCCCCGGCCGCTATATAAAGCAACACCTCCCTCGCCGGAGACGCACCTGCCCGCAGCCCCCCTCTCTCCCCATGCACAGCCGCCGCCGCCGAACTCTTTCCGCCGCCGATGACGATGGACGAGAGGTTCCCGGCGACCAATGGCTTCAACCGTTGGTCGCTGCACGAGTTGGAAGCCCACCTCCTCCACGAGGCGAACATCCCGACGCCTCCCGACATGCGCGCGCCGGGGCGGTGGAGACTCAGCGCCGGGGGCGTCCCTGTGACCCCGCTGCCCGACGTCACGCGCCTCGACTACTTCAACGACGAGGTCAAGCGTGCGTGGGCGTCGCTGACGAAGGAGAAGCGGGCCCACCCGGAGTACGCCGCCGGCAACCACCAGGCATGGGCAACCTACTTCGAACGCCGGCAGGCGGAGCGGCTGGCCTCCACCAACAACGCACCGGTGGTGCGGGGGACCAAGAACAGTGACGGCCGCCGCCTGTGGTTGGGCACCCCGAGCCGCACGCTCCACGCCGTCCTCGAGCACCTCGAGGCAGCAACGAGCCGCCGTTCACGTACCATGCCGCCCCGGCCGCGCGCCGGAGCGGCGGCCAATGGGTGCCGAGGAGGACCGGCTCCTCTTCCTCCTCCTCTCATTCCTCCTCCGGCTCGTCGGCGCACTACAGCGTCAAGGCCGAGCCCATGGAGACGCCGCTCCGCCGGCGCACCCGCGGCGCCAGCATCGTCATCAACGAGGGCGGGCGCGCCTCCTCATCGGCTCCTCCCCGCCTCGTCAAGCCAAAGAGGGAGCCGGGGCTCGCCGCCGTCGAGACGGAGCCATGGCTCGCCGGCGTGAAGACGGAGGCGGGGTTCGATGATGCGGCGGCCATGAAGTGGGCGCGGGAGGACTGGGCGCGGCTGGAGCTGGAGCGCCAGCGCCATGCCCTAGAGGAGATCGCCGCTCGTCGTCGTGGCCGCGACAAGGGAGGTGTCGTCGTTCTCTATGACAGCAACGACGACGCGCTGCCACCGGTCCGCAGGGCGACTTCGGGCAGGAGTCCACAGGTAGAGAGAGAGAGAGAGAGCGAGCTGAGACAGGCAAGCTGACCTGCTTATGGGAGGAGCAGATCTGGCAAGGCAGTGGCGGGGGATCCAGCTAGGCTTTTCAGGCATCTCGGCATCTCGGGGCAGAGTAGCTCCCCTCTCCCGGCACAGTTGGAAGAGGCGGCGCGGGGAGGTGGCCTCGGGCTCACGGGCGCGATCTTTGAGGGAGCTTGCAGGAGACAAGCGGGGATGGGTGACAGAGGTAAGAGATAAGGGGAAGATGGGGATGGGGATGAGAAACAGAGATGGAGCGAGCGAGAGAAGTAATGGATGCAGATGCATAGCTTTAAAGCGGTATGGCCTGATGGGGTTATACGTGCCGGCCGCTCGACCCCAGCGTTGTTTTCTTTCTAACGTACACGGAAGTATAGTTTCTTCTTTCGGCGTCTTAGTAGTGATGGGGTGTCAGATTTGGAGTTCGATGGCGTGTTTGGGGTGTTGCCCCGGTCTGAATCATTCAACGGCAATGGCTTCACTTTTGGTGAGTCACTTTTGAGGTTTGCAAAGTTGCATATCAGCGATGGAGCCGCGTTGAGCTCAGGTGAGGAGGTGATCGGTCATTCTTTTCTTCGGTGGCTGCTGTAGTGATGCCGGAGGCAAGTGACGGGCGTTGGTGTCAAGCTCAGAGATGTTCTGCTATCTTTCAATTTTGTCATGTCGGTTCTTACATGACTTGTAATCAGTGGCACAGCTTGACCGAGATGTTTGGGGGGCAAAAAGGCAAATTGTACATGTTCAGGGGGGCTAATGAGAAAATTTCTTCTAACTATGTCCCTTAAAAAAATCTTCAGGAATTTGTCATGGGCTCAGGCATGCCCATAGCTCCGCCCCTGCTTGTACTCTGTTCTTTATGAGATCTAGGGACGCATCCAACAAACCAGCCATGCTACTTAAAAACTAATTAGTTTCCTAATCTTCTATATCTAAATAGGAGCACATCATTATTTGATTTTTTTTAACATGCAAGCTATACACATCATAAGCCACGTCATACTTCCTTCTATCTTAACTGTTGTGCCATGAGACATGCAGCCTTTCATGCATCTTAACTATCGCGAGCATAATCTTCAATAGCCTCCAGTGTGCAACAAATAATAATTAGCAAAAAGAATGTCTATCGCCAAACTCTGCATGCAAGGGTCCATCCGCTTGCCATGCGGTACTACGGGAGGAGCGTTGAATACGATGGGAATTAATACGTGTACTAGGTTCCTTCGTCTCCCTCAACGAATAAATCTCGCTCGATTCCAAGCCCTCACTCATTCTTCTCAACTCCCATCTCTCTCTTTCTCTGTCTCTACCGCGCCGCCGCCGGACATGTCTTCAAGGGTCATCGTTGTCAGAGGCCGGCGCACTGCTGCCATATTACCTGATTGTTTGTGCCACTGATTTGTTCATATGTGCAGCCGAACGCCATGGCGAGCGGCGCCGCCGGCTCGAATGTGAGGACTCGCGTCCTTCTGGCCGTCAGGTCTCCAACAAGCACTACTCCCTGGCAGTCGCTTACCCTGGTCAAGATCTTCAAGCTCGTGGTTGGCGCGCTCCGCAAGGAAGGCGCCCTCCTGGTTGTGCTCATGGACCGGTCATCGCGAGCGCTTTTCTGCAGTGAGCACTGCGGCCTCCGCTGCGGGGAATGGTGAGCACACTTACGCGAGGGATGGGGGCACTCCAGATGCTACACGTTGGGTATGTCATGATGGATTTTCTGTTTAGATTTTTCAGAAAAGGAACAATAGAATCGGGACAAATGATGGAGCTGGGACATATCCACTTAGTATCCAAGGCGTATCCAACATGCATCTGGATTTCTTTTCCTTTGTTATTATTTCTTATAATAATAGTGTCAATTCTTTCGATAACTGTTCAGATATTGTATCCAAGATGTATCAGTATTTCAGGAAGCCCAGTAGCTGAGACTACTATTTTGGCCGTCTTCTTACCATCACAACAGTGTAGAGTTTGGTCTGGGTAAGTAGCTGTTAGCTTTCCTTCCTTATGCCCGGTTAAATATGGTGTTGCTCCCTTCCTTATTCTCTTACTGTAAGTCATTGGTATGTGTTGTTCTACTACCCTCCTCGCTGCATGTCGTAATGACATATTCTTCATAGCCTTTGAATTATCTATAGTTGCACCCTGCAATTTTAGTAGATTAATGAGCTTGGAAATGAGAAGATAGATTATTGTTTACTTTGCTTTTTTTCACAGTACCAGTTTTCTTTTTTTCCATATCTCTTAAAATCATCACAGAATTTCCCGCCGCAACGCGCGGGGTACCCTCTAGTTACTCGTAACTACTCCAACCAGCCGTGCTACTCATTCAAAACGTAAGCTATTCTTTCTTGGTTTTTTCAGTGTAACCGGGGTAGTATATTATTTTATGGTGTATATACTACTTGCCCAGTTAGGGGTATATATATAATATTACAATCACTAAGGTATATACTTTTTTTTATAAAAGGGGTATATACTGCTTGTCAAGTTAAGGCATATATATTATTCGGGTATATACTGCTTGCCAAGTTTGGGCATATATACATTCAAGAGTATATACTGGCTACTGCTTTTCTTCTAGGGAAGAGGTATAGTACTATTTAGTCGCAAAAGAGTGTACTGTTTGGCAGTTCCATGCAAAAAATGTTTGGAAGTTCAAAAGGTATATACTTCCTTTCTCTAAACAACAGAATATACAGTGATTTTATTAAGATAAGTGTGTAGTGTTGCGTTCCAAAAGAAGTATCTTAAGGTAATTATTATACGTATAACAGCTTATATAGTTGGTGTGAAGGGAGTATTGTAATAGAAGTATGGTGCCAAATCTCAATAGAAAATTTAAGAACAAGAATGGTAAAATGTGTATATATTGAATAATTATATTACGGAAGTACTATACACCAATCTTAACAAAAATGGGTTCATCCAAAAACAAGATTAAAGGAGCACGCATGTGCACTTCGCCTCTACATTTTCATGCAGATTTATACACCAGACCACTAAAAAACTGAGTATACTCTGAAGTTTGAATCACGACATCCTAAGGTCTAACTAGTCCACATCTTTACTCACGCATCAGATTTTATGATCGATTCATCGTGAGTACTCTGAACACAACTCCATGGACGTCGTCGGTCATTTGTACATTTCCGCACGTTGTGTGAGAGTGTTGTTGATCTGTCACCGCTGGCCCTGTGTTGCATGACGCCGGCGCGCCTATCAGCCAAATGTCATATTCATATATCGTCCAGCTGCTGCTCTCGTCGTGGTTGAACATGGATGAATCAGATCGCCTCCGGCCGCGCGTTTCATGAGATCGTTTTCCTTCTTTTTTTTTTTTTGAAGGCAAAGCAAAGCTTTATAGCACTAGTAAAAAAAAAGCCTATTGTCCCGGTTCGTAAGGCCCATTTGTCTTGGTTTTTGAACCAGGACTAATGCCTTTGGCTTTTAATCCCGGTTCTTACATAAACCGGGACAGATGAGCCTTCACGTGGCCGGTGCAGCCAAACAAGGCAGGAGGGCCTTTAGTCCCGGTTGCTGGCATCAACCGGGACCAATAGGCATCCACGCGTCAGCTGTTCAGGGGCTAGGTTTTTTGTTTTTTTTTCTGAAAGGGGGGGGGGGGGGGATTTGGGGGTTTTGTATGGTTAATTAAGGTGTTTCATATATTGCGTTAGGTAGCTAATTAATTAATAGAGAGAAGTGTCCTCTCTTATCTCCGTGCTTGGTCGACGCTACGTACTATACATATAGAGAGGCCCTCGACACGCTAGCTAGTAGTGAAGTACAGAAGTTTGTCATGCATACCGAGAGAAGCGATATCGACCTCTACTTCTCCAAGAGATTGCGCGAACAACAAGTTTTCGTATATCTATCCGGCGCTACTGGCTACATATATACAATATTAAGATCTCTTACAATATAATCTCCCCTAATTATATATGAAGTCAGCTTCAACATGGTATTCTCCGGCTTTATTGATAACGTGGTCAAGAAAGAATCCCGCCAATTTCTCTTGAATTGCTTTCATGCGATCTTGTGGTAGGAGTTCATTCCGCATCTGCCACATCTAATTTGAAGAAGGGAGTCAATACATATATATATGAATGAAACTCAACAGAAATGATGGTGTAATAAAATGAAATTGTGAATATTATTGCTTACGAACCTCATATTCTCTTTTAGAGTAGCCTCGCTTATCTTTGCAAGTCTCGTTGTAGATGAACTCGCACACGTAGTATCCACAGTAATCATTCCCTTGTTCCTGCCACAAGCTCTTTACGAGAAATAGAGGTTAATCAAACTGATAATAAAGTATTATAAATGGCATTGATGAAAGTAGCTAGAATCAACGGAAGATGCGCGGGACTAGGTAGCTAGTAGTACTTTCGAGTATTTATATCGCAGCTCCTTCGGGCAGTCCCGGAGCTTCTGCGGTGAACTTTTTCCAAACCCTGCAAGACAAAGAAAATAATTATTACTTGAGATATCAGGAAATGTACAAAAAGTTGCCGATATGGTGCGATAATGATCGATTGAACTTACTTGTTGAGAATTTTAGTCATGTCCGCATAGGTCTCGGGATTTTTTCGTCTCGAGTCTAAGACGGTTACTAGCCCCTGCTCAAGCTTAATCTCCAGGAGAATGTAGTGGAAGCTGCGCACGCATGCATAACTCATTAATTATATTACTATAACCTTGCTCGAGTAATAAGGGAAACCGAATATGCACAAGACAGTAATGCTCACTTAAAGTTGTAAGGAAAGAGTATTTTATCTTTGTTTTGATTTATTATCAATGATTTGAGCAAGTTGTCCTCGGCATCTTTGGCGCTCTTTTAACCTGAAATTCATCTATGAGATTTGGGTTAATGAACCCAATATCATACATTTCTGCTTTTCTGCACTGGACGATCTTCAATCTGCATAATATAGTGAGGATAATTATAAATACATGCAATGAAAGAGCTGAGCTATATATAGAGACTTAATGAAACAAAGTAGTACTTATAGACAATAGCAAGTGACCGTTAATTTATCGAGGGCCTTTTGATAGAAAAACTGAAAGAACTCCTCAAATGGAATAGACAACACATCAATTCCAACGAGGTGGTGCTCCTCTTTAACTCTCAGATACAAATTATTCGTCCCCCCAGACTCTCTGCAGGTTTTCATGTACCAATCATGAAATCTTCGCATCATCGTTGTTAGAGATTTTTCATCTTTGACAAGAGGCTTCCTGTAATGGTATTTCACTACAAGAAATATGTCAACTAGTGACCTTCTGTCAGTGACCCTGGAAGAATTGGTCATAGATCTATGACCATTCCAGACCAATTGGTCAAAAGCTGTTCGGGGGGCTCAAAACTGTAAACTATAACGACCATTTTGGTTAGAAAGGTCGTAATTTCCTTACATGAAATGGTCATAAAGCAGATTGCACTGGTCTGCTGCCTTATTTCTAGCTGATAATGACCAATATAGATGGTCATAACCTTGTAAATTGTGGTGGTTGCTATGACTAGGCGCCACCTCATCAGTTTTGCCTATGTGTCATGTCCATGTGGCAGTTTTTGCCCTAGGTTGTGAAGCAACCAATATTTCTGTCATTCCCAAAATTCCCAAAAAAATCTCATAAATTCTTTAGGTCTTATCTTCGTCAAATATGTAAAAAAACCTTCCTTGCCTAGTTCAAAAATAATTCAAAAATATTCATTTTCCTATTTTGTTCAGAAAAATACTTCGTGAAGGAAGTACCACTTTGGCATGTCCAAATGGTATCCATTTTCTACAGTGCTTTCCTATGCCCAAATAACTATCCTCATCAAATGCCAGCTCAATCCATTCATTATTTTGAGTCGAGTTTCAACATTCGTATTTATGTCCAGTGTGGTACTTTGCAAAGCAAGTACCACCTAGGCTCCTCCTTTTGAGCTGAAAATTTGTCAAGACGGTCTTCTTAGTAACTGATCATCCTCAGCCAGAACTCATGCCCACTAGCCGTGTACATTTCTCGTACTGCTAATCGAACACTTGGCTGCTTATTCATGTTTGAGCATCGATCGGTCTCCTCGTGAGAATCTTATGTTGTGATTTTCTTCCTAGCACCTACCTAGGGAGTGCCCAGCCCACTAGACATGCCTAGGCTGCACAGAACACATGGCAATGCCACGGTCACGCGGTGACCACGCGGCGGGCATGCGAGTTTACACGCTCTAGAGTTGGGGCCCTCGGCCACCGTCCAAACCTCGACGTATCGCCACCAAACCATGTATTTATGATTAAATAGGTACTTATGTAACTAGAAATGATTTTTGGAAAAAATAAATAGCAAACTATGAGGCAGTTGTAGTTCGAATTTGACCTGCTTCCTATTGAATCGACGGGAATTTGTCTTTTTCACCAGAGGTGGATCAAAACTTTTGACACCCAATCATTTTGTCAATTGTGCATTAAATATGGCCTAGTATTTTAGAAAATTGATTTGGTCCAATTTTACAACAAATATATGGTAGGTCCTTCACAAAAAAAACTCATTTCAGGCACTCGGAAAATGGAAAATGAATTTTCCATGCAAAGAAAATGAAAACTCTCTTAGACAACATTGTTTGGAATTCCAAGATGCACCATTGTGCACAATATGAGATCATTTGAACAAACTATGCCATGAATGTGGCCATAAGATTGATCATTTAGCTTGAAAGCCATGAATATTCACGGATGATAGCTCATTTCTGAGAACACTTTTTTAAAAATAATTGCCGTATTACAAGTTTATTATTGTTCCTGGAAACTTGGTCGCATATGATGACACAATGCAAAGGTTTTCCAATTTTTTTGATTTTTTTTGAATTCTTTATGCCCGTTTCAAAATGCGGTCAAAACGGCGGGCTTGACCGTTCCTAGCTAGTGGTTGAATCTTGGAAAACTTTTATGTTTCTCTGATTAAATAGATAGTTATGTACTTAGAAATGATTTTTGGAAAAAATAAAGAGCAAACTATGAGGCAACTGCAGTTCAAATTTGACCCGCTTCCTACAGAATCGGCGGGAATTTGTCTTTTTCACCAAAGGTGGACCAAAACTTTTGACACCCAACCATTTGGTCAATTGTGCATTAAACATGGCCTAGTATTTTATAAAATTTATTTGGTCTATTTTTACAACAATTATTTGGTAGTTCCTTCACAAAAAAACCTCATTTCGGGCACTCGAAAAATGGGAAATGAATTTTCCGTGCAAAGAAAATGAAAACTCCCTTAGGCAACATTGTTTGGAATTCCAAGATGCACCATTGTGCACAATATGAGATCATTTGACCAAACTATGCCATGAATGTGGCCATAAGATTGATCATTTGGCTTGAAAGCCATGAATCTTCACGGATAATAGCTCATTTCTGAGAACACTTTTTTAAAATAATTGCCGTATTACAAGTTTATTATTTTTCCTGGAAACTTGGTCACATATGATGACACAATGCATAGGTTTTCCAATTTTTTATTTTTTTTTATTTTTTATGCCTGTTTCAAATTGCGGCCAAAACGGCGGGCTTGACCGTTCCTAGCTAGTTGTTGAATCTTGAAAACATTTTGATGTTTCTCTGATTAAATAGATAGTTATGTACTTAGAAATGATTTTTGGAAAAAATAAAGAGCAAACTATGAGGCAGCTATAGTTCAAATCCGACCCGCTTCCTACTAAATCGGCGGGAATTTGTCTTTTTCACCAGAGGTGGATCGAAACTTTTGACACCCAACCATTTGGTCAATTGTGCATTAAATATGGCCTAGTATTTTAGAAAATTGATTTGGTCCAATTTTACAACAAATATTTGGTAGGTTCATCACAAAAAAACAATTTTTGCCACAAGAAAATGATTAAAGATATCTAGAAAGATAAAAAATGCATGCAAATCGGTGATCATCCATAAAATGGGGTCTAACTTGAGTGAAAAATTTATTTGTGCCGTTTTGCAAAATATTTTGATAGTTGCTTCACAAAATTCCCCAATTTTTATTACTTAGAAACGATTTTAAATCACTGACTTTCCGAACCAATCAGGGCTCTTCCCACGGATCGATGACATGGCGTCCATCCATCCATCCATCCATCTCTCCATCCCACATACATCCATCCATCCATCTATCAACAGAAAAAAAAACGAAAAAGAGATACCCCACGCACCCCCTGTCGGGGAACGTTGCATAAAATAAAATTTTTCCTACATTCACCAAGATCAATCTATGAGTTCATCTAGCAACGAGAGAGAAGAGTGCATCTACATACCCTTGTAGATCGCGCGCGGAAGCGTTCAAGAGAACGGGGTTGAGGGAGTCGTGCTAAATCGTGATCCAAATCACCGGAGATCCTAGTGCCGAACGGACGGCACCTCCGCGTTCAACACACGTACGGTCAGCGTGACGTCTCCTCCTTCTTGATCCAGCAAGGGGGAAGGAGAGGTTGATGAAGATCCACCAGCACGACGGCGTGGTGGTGGATGCAGCGGGGATCCGGCAGGGCTTCGCCAAGCGACTCCGGGAGGGAGAGGTGTAGCAAGGGGGAAGGGAGGCGCCAGGTGTCAGGGTGCGGCTGCCCTCCCACCCCCCCCCCTCTTTATATAGGGACCCCAGCGGGGCGCCGGCCCTAGGAGATGGGATCTCCTAGGGGGGGCGGCGGCCAAGGGGGGGGGACCTTGCCCCCAAGGCAAGTGGAGGCGCCCCCTCCCTAGGGTTCCCAACCCTAGGCGCAGAGGGGGGCCCAGGGGGTGCGCACCAGCCCACCAGGGGCTGGTTCCCCTCCCACTTCAGCCCATGGGGCCCTCCGAGATAGGTGGCCCCACCAGGTGGACCCCCGGGACCCTTCCGTGGTCCCCCAAGATACACCGGTGACCACCGAAACTTTCCCGGTGGCCGAAACTCGACTTCCCATATATAATTCTTTACCTCCGGACCATTCCGGAACACCTCGTGACGTCCGCGATTTCATCCGGGACTCCGAACAACTTTCGGTTTGCTGCATACTCATATCTCTACAACCCTAGCGTCATCGAACCTTAAGTGTGTAGACCCTACGGGTTCGGGAGACACGTAGACATGACCGAGACGGCTCTCCGGTCAATAACCAACATCGGGATCTGGATACCCATGTTGGCTCCCACATGCTCCTCGATGATCTCATCGGATGAACCACGATGTCGAGGATTCAAGCAACCCCGCATACAATTCCCTTTGTCAATCGGTATGTTACTTGCCCGAGATTCGATCATCGGTATCCCAATACCTCGTTCAATCTCAATTCGCAAGTCACTTTACTCGCATCCGTAATGCATGATCCCATGACCGGACACTAGGTCACTTTGAGCTCATTATGATGATGCATTACCGAGTGGGCCCAGAGATACCTCTCCGTCATACAGAGTGACAAATCCCAGTCTCGATCCGTGTCAACCCAACAGACACTTTCAGAGATACCCGTAGTATACCTTTATAGTCACCCTATTACGTTGTGACGTTTGGTACACCCAAAGCACTCCTACGGTATCCGGGAGTTACACGATCTCATGGTCTAAGGAAAAGATACTTGACATTGGAAAAGCTCTAGCAAAACGAACTACACGATCTTGTGCTATGCTTAGGATTGGGTCTTGTCCATCACATCATTCTCCTAATGATGTGATCCCGTTATCAATGACATCCAAAGTGTCCATAGTCAGAAACCATGACTATCTGTTGATCAACGAGCTAGTCAACTAGAGGCTCACTAGGGAAATGTTGTGGTCTATGTATTCACATGTGTATTACGATTTCCGGATAATACAATTATAGCATGAATAAAAGACAATTATCATGAACAAAGAAATATAATAATAATCCTTTTATTATTGCCTCTAGGGCATATTTCCAACAGTCTCCCACTTGCACTAGAGTCAATAATCTAGTTACATTGTGATGAATCAAACACCCATAGAGTTACGGTGTTGATCATGTTTTGCTTTCATGAAGAGGTTTAGTCAGCGTATCTGCGACATTCAGATCCGTATGTACTTTGCAAATATCTATGTCTCCATCTTGAACATTTTCACGGATGGAGTTGAAACGACGCTTGATGTGCCTGGTCTTCTTGTGAAACCTGGGCTCCTTGGCAAGGGCAATAGCTCCAGTGTTGTCACAAAACAGAGTGATCGGCCCCGACGCATTGGGTATGACTCCTAGGTCGGTGATGAACTCCTTCATCCATATTGCTTCAGGCGCTGCCTCCGAGGCTGCCATGTATTCCGCTTCACATGTAGATCCCGCCACGACGCCTCGCTTGCAATCGCACTAGCTTCGCTCCACGATTCAACATATACACGTATCCGGTTTGTGACTTAGAGTCATCTAGATCTGTGTCGAAGCTAAGCGTCGATGTAACCCTTCTGACGAGCTCTTCGTCACCTCCATAAACGAGAAACATGTCCTTTGTCCTTTTCGGTACTTAAGGATATTCTTGACCGCTGTCCGGTGTTCCTTGCGGGATTACTTTGGTACCTTCCTACCAAACTTACGGCAAGGTTTACATCAGGTCTGGTACACAAAGATGGCATACATAATAGATCCTATGGCTGAGGCATAGGGGATGACACTCATCTCTTCTTTATCTTCTGCCGTGGTCGGGCATTGAGCCGAGCTCAATCTCACACCTTGCATGTCTGAGGCAAGAACCCTTCTTGGACTGATCCATATTGAACTTCTTCAATATCTTATCAAGGTATGTGCTTTGTGAAAGACCTATGAGGCGTCTCGATCTATCCCTATAGATCTTGATGCCTAATATGTAAGCAGTTTCTCCAAGGTCCTTCATTGAAAAACACTTATTCAAGTAGGCCTTAATGCTGTTCAAAAGTTCTATATCATTTCCCATCAAAAGTATGTCATCTACATATAATGTGAGAAATGCTACAGAGCTCCCACTCACTTTCTTGTAAACGCAGGCTTCTCCATAAGTCTGCATAAACCCAAACGCTTTGATCATCTCATCAAAGCGAATGTTCCAACTCCGAGATGCTTGCACCAGCCCATAAATGGATCGCTGGAGCTTGCATACCTTGTTAGCATTCTTAGGATCGACAAAACCTTCCGGCTGCATCATATACAGTTCTTCCTTAAGATAGTCGTTAAGGAATGCCATTTTGACGTCCATCTGCCATATTTCATAATCATAGTATGCGGCAATTGCTAACATGATTCGGACGGACTTCAGCTTTGCTACGAGAGAGAAAGTCTCATAGTAGTCAACCCCTTGAACTTGTCGATAACCCTTAGCGACAAGTCGAGCTTTATAGATGGTAACATTACCATCTGCGTCCGTCTTCTTCTTAAAGATCCATTTGTTTTCTATCGCTCACGATCATCGGCAAGTCTGTCAAAGTCCATACTTTGTTTTCATACATGGATTCTATCTCGGATTGCATGGCTTCAAGCCATTTGTTGGAATCAGGGCCCGCCATCGCTTCTTCATAGTTCGAAGGTTCACTGTTGTCTAACAACATGATTTCCAGGACAGGGTTGCCATACCACTCTGGTGTGGAACATGTCCTTGTGGACCTACGAAGTTCAGTAGTTACTTGATCCGAAGCACCTTGATCATCATTATTAATTTCCTCTCCAGTTGGTGTAGACACCACAGGAACATTTTCCTGAGCTGCACTACTTTCCGGTTCAAGAGGTAGTACTTCATCGAGTTCTACTTTCCTCCCACTTACTCCTTTCGAGAGAAACTCTTTTCCAGAAAGGATCCGTTCTTGGCAACAAAGATCTTGCCTTCGGATCTAAGGTAGAAGGTATGCCCAATGGTTTCCTTAGGGTATCCTATGAAGACGCATTTTTCCGACTTGGGTTCGAGCTTTTCAGGTTGAAGTTTCTTGACATAAGCATCGCATCCCCAAACTTTTAGAAATGACAGCTTAGGTTTCTTCCCAAACCATAATTCATACGGTGTCGTCTCAACGGATTTAGACGGAGCCCTATTTAAAGTGAATGTAGCTGTCTCTAGAGCGTATCCCCAAAATGATAGCGGTAAATCGGTAAGAGACATCATAGATCGCACCATATCCAATAGAGTGCGATTATGACGTTCGGACACACCGTTACGCTGAGGTATTCCAGGCAGCGTGAGTTGTGAAATGATTCCACATTTCCTTAAGTGCGTACCAAATTCGTGACTTAAATATTCTCCTCCACGATCTAATCGTAAGAACTTTATCTTTCGGTCACGTTGATTCTCTACCTCATTCTGAAATTCCTTGAACTTTTCAAAGGTCTCAGACTTGTGTTTCATCAACTACACATACCCATATCTACTTAAGTCATCAGTGAGAGTGAGAACATAACGATATCCTCTGTGAGCCTCAACGCTCATTGGACCACACACATCAGTATGTATGATTTCCAATAAGTTGGTTGCTCGCTCCATTGTTCCGGAGAACGGAGTCTTGGTCATTTTGCCCGTGAGGCATGGTTCGCATGTGTCAAATGATTCATAATCGAGAGACTCTAAGAGTCCATCAGCATGGAGCTTCTTCATGCGCTTGACACCAATGTGACCAAGGCGGCGATTGCCACAAGTATGTGGGACTATCGTTATCAACTTTACATCTTTTGGTATTCACACTATGAATATGTGTAACATTACGTTCGAGATTCATTAAGAATAAACCATTGACCATCGGGCATGACCATAAAACATATCTCTCATATAAATAGAACAACCATTATTCTCGGATTTAAATGAGTAGCCATCTCGTATTAAACGAGATCCAGATACAATGTTCATGCTCAAACTTGGCACTAAATAACAATTATTGAGGTTTAAAACTAATCCCGTGGGTAAATGTAGAGGTAGCGTGCCGACGGTGATCACATCGACCTTGGAACCATTCCCGACGCGCATCGTCACCTCGTCCTTCTCTAGTCTCCGCTTATTCCGCAGCTCCTGCTGTGAGTTACAAATATGAGCAACGTCACCAGTATCAAATACCCAGGAGTTACTACGAGTACTGGTAAGGTACACATCAATTACATGTATATCACATATACCTTTAGTGTTGACAGCCTTCTTGTCCGCTAAGTATTTGGGGCAGTTCCGCTTCTAGTGACCCTTCCCTTTGCAATAAAAGCACTCAGTCTCAGGCTTGGGTCCATTCTTTGAATTCTTCCCGGCAACTGGCTTACCGGGCGTGGCAACATCTTTGCCGTCCTTCTTGAAGTTCTTCTTACCCTTGCCCTTCTTGAACTTAGTGGTTTTATTGACCATCAACACTTGATGTTCCTTCTTGATTTCTACCTCTGCTGACTTCAGCATTGAAAATACTTCAGAATAGTTTTCACCATCCCCTGCATATTGTAGTTCATCACAAAGCTCTTGTAGCTCGGTGGGAGCGGTGAAGGATTCTATCAATGACCACCTCGTCAGGAGGTTAATGTCCAGTGGGACAGGAGGTTGTGCAACCCGGACATTTTGAGTATGTGCTCACCGATGTAACTATTTTCCTCCATCTTACAACTTGAGAACTTGTCGGAGACTTCATATCTCTCGACCCGGGCTTGAGCTTGGAAAACCATTTTCAGCTCCTCGAACATCTCATATGCTCAGTGTTGCTCAAAACGCTTTTGGAGCCCCGATTCTAAGCTGTAAAGCATGCCGCACTAAACGAGGGAGTAATCATCAGCACGTGACTGCCAAGCGTTCATAACGTCTTGGTTCTCTGGGATGGGTGCTTCACCTAGCGGTCCTTCTAGGACATATGCTTTCTTGGCAGCTATGAGGATGATCCTCAGGTTCCGGACCCGGTCCGTATAGTTGCTGCCATCATCTTTCAGCTTGGTTTTCTCTAGGAACGCGTTGAAGTTCATGTTGACATGAGCATTGGCCATTTGATCTACAAGACATTTTGCAAATATTTTGGACTAAGTTCATGATAATTAAGTTCATCTAATCAAATTATTTAATGAACTCCCACTCAGATTTGACATCCCTCTAGTCATCTAAGTGTTACATGATTCGAATCGACTAGGCTGTGTCCGATCATCACATGAGACGGACTAGTCATCATCGGTGAACATCTCCATGTTGATCGTATCTTCCATACGACTCATGTTCGACCTTTCGGTCTCTGTGTTCCGAGGCCATGTCTGTACATGCTAGGCTTGTCAAGTTAACCTAAGTGTTTTTGCATGTGTAAAACTGTCTTACACCCGTTGTATGTGAACGTAGGAATCTATCACACCCGGTCATCACGTGGTGCTTCAAAACGACGAACTTTAGCAACGGTGCACAGTCAGGGGAGAACACTTCTTGAAATTTGTGTAAGGGATCATCTTATTTACTACCGTCGTTCTAAGTAAACAAGATGCATAAACATAATAAACATCACATGCAATTATATAGTAGTGACATGATATGGCCAATATCATATAGCTCCTTTGATCTCCATCTTCGGGGCTCCATGATCATCTTTGTCACCGGCATGACACCATGATCTCCATCATCATGATCTCCATCATCGTGTCTCCATGAAGTTGCTCGCCAATTATTACTTCTACTACTATGGCTAACGGTTTAGCAATAAAGTAAAGTAATTACATGGCGTTAATTCATTGACACGCAGGTCATACAATAATTAAGACAAATCCTATGGCTCCTGCCGGTTATCATACTCATCGACATGCAAGTCGTGATTCCTATTAGAAGAACATGATCTCATACATCACAATATATCATTCATCATTCATCACAAATTTTGGCCATATCACATCACAAAGCAATTGCTGCAAAAACAAGTTAGACGTCCTCTAATTGTTGTTGCATCTTTTACGTGGCTGCAATAGGGTTCTAGCAAGAACGTTTTCTTACCTACGAAAAACCACAACGTGATTTGTCAACTTCTATTTACCCTTCATAAGGACCCTTTTCATCGAATCCGCTCCAACTAAAGTGGGAGAGACAGACACCCGCTAGCCACCTTATGCAACTAGTGCATGTCGATTCGGTGGAACCTGTCTCACGTAAGCGCACTGTAAGGTCGGTCCGGCCGCTTCATCCCACAATACCGCTGAAGCAAAATAAGACTAGTAGTGGCAAGAAAGTTGACAACATCTACGCCCACAACAGATTTGTGTTCTACTCGTGCAATAGAGAAATACGCATAGACCTAGCTCATGATGCCACTGTTGGGGAACGTTGCATAAAATAAAAAATTTCCTACATTCACCAAGATCAATCTATGAGTTCATCTAGTAACGAGAGAGAAGAGTGCATCTACATACCCTTGTAGATCGTGCGCGAAAGCGTTCAAGAGAACGGGGTTGAGGGAGCCGTACTCGTCGTGATCCAAATCACCGGAGATCCTAGTGCCGAACGGACGGCACCTCTGCGTTCAACACACATACGGTCAACGTGACGTCGCCTCCTTCTTGATCCAGCAAGGGGGAAGGAGAGGTTGATGAAGAACCAGCAGCACGACGGCGTGGTGGTGGATGCAGCAGGGATCCGGCAGGGCTTCGCCAAGCGACTACGGGAGGGAGAGGTGTAGCAAGGGGGGAAGGGAGGCTCTAGGTGTCAGGGTGTGGCTGCCCTCCCACCCCCCTCTTTATATAGGGACCCCAGGGGGGCGCCGACCCTAGGAGATGGGATCTCCTAGGGGGGCGGCCAAGGGGGGAAACTTGCCCTCCACGGCAAGTGGAGGCGCCCCCTCCCCTAGGGTTCCAACCCTAGGCGCAGAGGGGGGCCCAGGAGGGGGCGCACCAGCCCACCAGGGGCTGGTTCCCCTCCCACTTCAGCCCATGGGGCCCTCCGGTACAGGTGGCCCCACCCGGTGGACCCCCGGGACCCTTCCGGTGATCCCGGTACAATACCGGTGACCCCCGAAACTTTCCCGGTGGCCGAAACTCGACTTCCCATATATAATTCTTTACCTCCGGACCATTCCGGAACTCCTCGTGACGTCCGGGATCTCATCCAGGACTCCGAACAACTTTTGGTTTGCTGCATACTCATATCTCTACAACCCTAGCGTTACCGAACCTTAAGTGTGTAGACCCTACGGGTTCGGGAGACACGTAGACATGACCGAGACGGCTCTCCGGTCAATAACCAACAGCGGGATCTGGATACCCATGTTGGCTCCCACATGCTCCTCGATGATCTCATCGGATGAACCACGATGTCGAGGATTCAAGCAACCCGTATACAATTCCCTTTGTCAATCGGTATGTTACTTGCCCGAGATTCGATCGTCGGTATCCCAATATCTCATTCAATCTCGTTACCGGCAAGTCACTTTACTCGTACCGTAATGCATGATCCCGTGACCAGACACTTGGTCACTTTGAGCTCATTAGGATGATGCATTACCGAGTGGGCCCAGTGATACCTCTCCGTCATACGGAGTGACAAATCCCAATCTCGATCCGTGTCAACCCAACAGACACTTTCGGAGATACCCGTAGTGTACCTTTATAGTCACCCGATTCGTTGTGACGTTTGGTACACCCAAAGCACTCCTACGGTATCCGGGAGTTACACGATCTCATGGTCTAAGGAAAAGATACTTGACATTGGAAAAGCTCTAGCAAAACGAACTACACGATCTTGTGCTATGCTTAGGATTGGGTCTTGTCCATCACATCATTCTCCTAATGATGTGATCCCGTTATCAATGCCATCCAGTGTCCATATTCAGGAAACCATGACTATCTGTTGATCAACGAGCTAGTCAACTAGAGGCTCACTAGGGACATGTTGTGGTCTATGTATTCACACGTGTATTACGATTTCTGGACAATACAATTATAGCATGAATAAAAGACAATTATCATGAACAAAGAAATATAATAATAATCCTTTTATTATTGCCTCTAGGGCATATTTTCAACACCCCCAACCCTAGAACAAACCCCTCCCGCCATCGCACCCCTCCTTCCTCCTCCCAATCTCCTCGCCGCTGCCGCCACCTCCTTCTCCCCGTCCGTGGCCCCTCCCGATCCACCTCCTCCCCGTCCTCTCCCACCCACTGCCGACCTTGTCGTCCTCCTCACCCACTGACGCCGACCTTCGCCTTCACTCCCACGCACCCACAGCTGCCAAACCTAGCCCTCTCCCTCCCTCAAATCTCAATACGCCGCCGCCCCAAACCAATCCCTACCCCCACGAGGCCCAACCAAATCCGCCGCCGTCCTCTTCCCCAGTCGCACCGGAGACCTCCAACCTCATCGCCGGTAGCCCCTTCCCTCTCCTCCTAGATCCACTCAGGCTACTCATGTCGTGGCGAGATCCGGCAGGAACTCCATCCCTCCCACCTCGCTCCGCATCCCGATCCATATGCACACACAGACAGAGCTTTGGGAGCTCCTGCTCAGCTTCTCACGGCCACGGTCCATGGGCACTTGTCACGTGTGCGAGGTCTTTCTTTATCTGGTCGGTGGTCACGTCCGCCCCGTCCGTCCTGGTGGCCACCTCGGGGGCGTTCCTGCCCGAGGCGAACGCAGTCGGCGACGCTGTCCGGCAGGGCGCCGACCTCTTCTACACCGTCGGGGCCGGGGGGGCTCACTCCCTCCTCCGCTCGCAGTTCACCGTCCCGGATCTCCGCCCCAGCACGCTCGACTCCGTGCTCGCGCTCAGCGACGACCTCGTCATTGTACTTCCTTGCCTCCCATCCCGATCTTGTCTCCCACCCCTCTTCTTGCCCCCGGCCTGATCCGGCCTCTGTCTTCACAGTGCTCAAATGGACTAGATTTACGTCTTGGGGTGTGCAGTACGTCCGCAGTTCCACCACAACTGCAGCAACGTCCTCCTCGACCACATCCACGCGGGGCAGAAGGAGTGAACTGCTACGTGTATCTGGAATGGAGCTCTCGCTTTATGTTAATCCTGAATTCTTCATGCCTTTACTTTCAGAAAGCACGTGCAGTTCTTCATAGTAGTATTTCTACCTGAAATTCAATCTGTGAATTACCCGTAATGTTTGCTTGTTGGCAATTTGCCACTGCCCATCATGTTCTGAATGGCACACATGGTGCTCACAATGATTTACACTGCATAGTTTGATTCTGATAAACACCAGTTTAGACATATCAGGGCCATTTGGTCAGCCTCTAACAAAGCTACTCTGAAACCCTTCTCTTTGAAACGGGTTGCTCCTACTATTAATATTGAGGAAGCAATGAAGAGACTAAGCAATCAAATGATTCAGAGATTCAGAGAATAGCAAGGCGTGTTCTAATAAAGAAATCAAATAAAGAGATCAAGCACATTGCCTAAAATTGCCACTGTTGTTTCAATAAAATTAGTAGAATGACCTTGTGGTTCCTCTGTTTGCTTCATATTATGGTTGCTCTACTGCTAGTGTCTTACAAGCTTGTTTTGGCTCATGCATGTGGGGTTCACGAGCGATATGGGGGGCAACTCAGTGAACCTGCGCTGGTTCAAGCACAAATCCAACCTCCATCATGTAAATAAACTCAGTGATCCTCTTTGCGTACACCCAATGACATGTCATAAACAGAGCTTAACTTTTTACCTGTAATCTGCAGGTATGGTTGTTTACCTTGTGGTCGCTGCTGGAGGGGCTGGAGCTTGGCAACAGCCTGACAGATGACGGGGGCCTGGACTGAATTTATTTCTGCAGCAGGATGATAGCTTAAATTTTGTGATAATTTTGGAATAGCTCTAGCACCTACTGTTAATTTTGCACATAAAGCTTGAGTAATTTTGCACATGAAGCTTCAGTGTTTTAGCAAATGAAGCTTCTGCTACTGTTATTCTTGTCATGAATCTTCCACCATTTTTTAGTAGCTTAAATTTGACTTGGTGTAGTAATCTTGGTGCTTAGTGCTTCTTGTATGTCATGCTAATTGTTGCATGATTAGTTTCAGTAGTTTTATAATAGCAGTAGTAGCACAAACTTAATTGAATTCAATTAAAATTTCCAAAATCTCTTTTTGATCTATAATATTTTAGTGCAACAAAGTCATATCGATTGAGGTCCATGTAGTTCTCTGAGATGCTCTTGGTGGTTTGTTGTCAAGACTGATATCCCCTGTATGTCATGATGCTGCTAGCTTGTTTCAGTCCAATATCTCTTCTTGATAGTCTTGTTAACATAATTCAATCCATTAACTCTAATCAGTTAACTGAACTTATTTGTTTAATTAAATTACATTGAAACCTTTCCTTTAATTATAATTAAAGAAGGGTTTTAGTTTAATTAAAACTAATGGAAACCTTTTCGATTAATCTGGTTGTTTCTTTGTAGTAATAGAGTAAGTAATTTAGTGTAGAGGCTTGCTGTTAGTAGTAGAGTAAGTAATTAACTCCAGTTGTTTACAATAAGACTTGCTGTTTAGCAAGGCTTGAGTAATTTAGTGTACTGCATCTTTAGTTTCAACTGGAATTTTTATCATGCTACTGTGACATGTACTGAAAATTTCAAACAAATGAAAGGAGTACTGTCGGTGTCAAAACCGGTGGATCTTGGGTAGAGGGTCCCGAACTGTGCGTCTAGGCGGATGGTAACAGGAGACAAGGGACACGATGTTTTTACCCAGGTTCGGGCCCTCTCGATGGAGGTAAAACCCTCTCCTGCTTGATTAATATTGATGATATGGGTAGTACAAGAGTAGATCTACCACGAGATCAGAGAGGCTAAACCCTAGAAGCTAGCCTATGGTATGATTGTTATTCGTCCTCTGGACTAAAACCCTCCGGTTTATATAGACACCGGAGAGGGCTAGGGTTACACAGAGTCGGTTACAATGGGAGGAGATCTACATATCCGTATCGCCAAGCTTGCCTTCCACGCCAAGGAAAGTCCCATCCGGACACGGGAAGAAGTCTTCAATCTTGTATCTTCATAGTCAGGAGTCCGACCAAAGGTTATAGTCTAGCTATCCGGGCACCCCCTAATCCAGGACTCCCTCAGTAGCCCCTGAACCAGGCTTCAATGACGACGAGCCCGGCGCGCAGATTATCTTCGGCATTGCAAGGCGGGTTCCTCCTCCGAATACTTCATAGAATATTTTGAACACAAGGACAGTGTCTAGCTCTGCAAAACAAGTTCCACATACCACCGTAGAGAGAATAATATTTGCACAAATCTAGTCTGCTGACGTATTCCGTAGCATGACATCACACCACAGCCAAGTCTTTATTCGAATTGTTTTACTGTCCCACCTCACCGCGTTTAGCGAGGCGGTTTCCTTGGCACGTCTTGTCGAAGCAGAGATCGTGTCCCCTTATTCCGGGATTCTCATCATGGGCGTGGGTAACCCAATCGTGCCCGTTGGTATGTCTCCTCAATCGAAGGCGAGTCCCAAACGGTCATGGGGAGGGCTCTTGGTATTCAACCCCTTTATAAAGAGACCAAGGCTCTACTCCTTTCTTTCAATCTCAATCGAATCCGCCTCTCACCTCGAGTTCCAACACCCAAAGCTCCAGATTCAGGCGCTTCAGACCTTTGATGATGTCTGGCTCCGACCTTCAAGGCCGGTGGATGCCTTCCTCTGTTACGAAAGAAGACATGCTAAAGCTAAGAGATGCCAGGTATCTAACCAGTGAAATCCCGCATAGGCTGCCTGCTCAAAGGCAGGTTATTCCCACTCCCAAGCCTGGCGAGAGCGTGGTGTTCGTGTCTAATTTCCTTCGGGGGCTAGGCTTCCCAACAGACCCCTTCGTGAGGGGGCTCCTATTTTATTATGGGCTGGAATTTCACGACTTGGCTCCGGAGTCCATCCTCCACATTTCATCGTTCATTGTCGTCTTGTGAAGCCTTCCTCCGTATTACTCCTCACTTGGATTGTGGCTTAAGACCTTCAAAGTAGAGCCGAAGATGATCGAGGGCAGCACGCGGAGTCTTGAGGTCTTTGTTATAAGCAAGAATGTTGATGCTCCATGGCCCGTAGGCTCTTTTCAAGAGGAGTTCAGCTTATGGCAACGAGAGTGGTTTTATATCACAGCTCCCAGGGGCACCAAGTGGGTGGCGCCACCTGCCTTTCGCTCGGGTCCCCCACCACAGCTAGCGTCATGGGTCAATAAAGGGTTTAACTGGGGGCCGTCCAAGGACGTGCCCTTGTTGCAGGGCCGCATTCGAGAACTCCAAGAAAGAGACATCAATCTGGCCGTAGTGACGCAGGTCATGTTGATTCACCGCACCCTGCCCTGAAAACGTCGCCCCCTCCGCCTGTGGGAGTTTAATCAGGTGGGACCACAATCCCTCCAACATTTTACGGGCGCGACGCCCATTGAGATGTACAAATCGTTCTTCGGATCACAAGCAATGTGTCCGAACTCGACCAAGGACGCAGGTCTGAGCTGCAATCGCCCGGATACTCAAGTAAGTAGCCCTGTACCCGGACACGCTATACGTATATTTATCATAAAATTGCCCTTAAAAGAGTTGTCCCTTAAACAAGAGTGGATAGCGAAAGCAAGGCTAATCAGGTGTCCGGCCCCCCTCCCTGAGACCACGCCGGATCCCGTGTTAACCAGGATGCTGGAGGTTGCGCCTTTGGAAGAAGGAGAAGGGGGGAACAAGGAAGCTACCGTCTCCCCGAAGGGGGCTGTCAGGAAAGGAGGAATCAAGAATTCCTCTATACAGGAGAAGAAGAGGACCGCCTTTGAAGACCCGGAGACTATGGTGTCAAAGCGGGGGAAGAAAACTTCGTCAGAGGGTCCTGCGCCGGGGGATGCCTCGGCCGCATTGTGCCCCCAAGGGGATCAGCCCTCCACCGAGCCGTAAGTAGAGAGGGGAGTTTTAAAATGAGAGACATCCCTGTTCTATTTCAGAGGAAGATAACCAAAATTTTACCTTGTAGTTCGGATCTCAGACCTTCTCAGTAGAACTCATCTTCAGGGGATCTTCGTCCAGAGATGATGGAGAGCGAAAAGCCTCCCCCTGCCGTACCGCCTTGTGAGGCGGGCGACCCTGAGGTGTCATCACAGAGGGTTTCTCCGAATCCGGCAGGGCCGGAAGGCAGTCGTATGGCCCCCCAAAGCCCTCCGTGTCCGGCCTTCGAAAAAGGCCATCGGACGAGTCCGGCACCGTCCGGTGCACGGTCGGAGGAGCTGAAGGATCTGCTCGGGCCAGCGTCTATCTCAGAAGAACACTGTGCGTTGATGGGTACGGTGATTGAAAGGATTTCATCCGCGGAGAGCGGGTTGTACGAGGCCGTCAGGAGTTTACTGACAGGCTTTGAGGTACGCGAAATGATGTACCTTTTGACAGTTCCGCATATATAAGATGCGCCATGTGTAGATAGTAGCCCCTGAGACTCTATGCGTTGTCAAAAATGACAGCGCGCCGAGGATCATAATCCCAGGTATAATATGTCGCCCTTCCTATGTAGGTGGCGAAGTGTCTGGTGGCTAGCTGGACTGATGGATTTGCCGAGCTAAAGCGGCAACTTGACATGGTAGATGCCGACATCGCGCTTGTCAACAAGCGGCTTGACGAGGCACAAGGTATGTAATTTCTCCGAAGACACAGTAAGAGGAGCTTGATGCCGTATCTTACAACATGTGTGCTTGATGCACGGATGGTGTTGCTGCCATGGAGAACCTTGGGCGGAACTTGCCGAGCCAAGGAGCGAGCCAGAAAAGCGATCACGGATGCCTTAAAAGTAATTTGAAGAGCCGAAGTGAAAGCGAACAGGCTCCTTTGTCAAGCGAGGAAGGAAATGGCCGAGATGGCTGTGAAGTTGAAGAATGCTGCCGACCGTTGCAAGCTTCTTGAAAAAGAAGATCGGGCGGAACATAAGGACCTGGAGAAGGCCACTACCAAGGCCAAGGATACTCGCTCTGTGATGAGAGCTATGAAGGAGGAGCTATGTCAGGCCGGAGATACCGTGACTAGAAAGCCCTTTATGCTGCGGATGAAGTTCGGGGATCCTAAATATGCTCTGTTGGACCGGCTGTGGAGTGCGGCGGACACTTATCTGGACTTGGCGGCGAGTGTCGTGGGCCTTGACCGAACACTTCCGAGATCAAAAGGATCACAAAGTGGAAAAGCTTTTTTGGTCGCAGTTCCACAATCCAGAGCGCCCGCTTCCATTAACCGATCGATTGGCCGCATGGGAGGAGCTGAATAGGTTATCTGGACTCACCATGAAGTATGTCGTGAGTCATCTGTGGCCGGAAAGGCCCGAGCCGAAGAATTATTTTAGCTTGGTGCAGCAGTTCCTTGGTGCGGTACCGCATATCAATGCAATGAAGAGGTCAGCGTGCATAGAGGGTGCGCGGATGGCTCTTGCCTGTGTCAAGACATACTGGGCGGAGATGAAGGCCATCATGTTGCATCCCAAGATTCGGACGGAGCCAAGTACTGCCGAGCACTATTTTCAAGAAGTTACTGCAGGCGCTCGTTTAATAGAGCCTTGATGCTCAAAGGATATTATGTTCGAATAACATGTATTATTGTAAAACAATGTTTCGAGGAATATAAAAGCTTTTTATACTTGTGCCTTCAAGAATTAAAATACCTCATGTGCGGCCCGTTAATGTATATGTGTATATAACTTTGAAAGATGGCAGCCTTGACTTCAGCCCCACACATATAATGCGGGGTGTTAAATGAAAGGCGCATTTTCACACTTGATCCAACGTCTTGGTCCTATTAAGGAGGTGATAGCGCAGCGAACTAGGCAACCGGACTATAATGCTATATCATTTTCACTTAGCCATAGGAGTTTGAAAGTGGGGCTACTATATAGCCCCTAGGGCACCGCGCTCACCCGAATTAGGGGCGCGTGTGTGCACAGCGAAAGCAGCCCTTCGTTAATCTGGAGGAATCCTAAAGATCCGGCGGGTCATCGAGTGGTTGACCAGTCTCACGCTATATCATGATAGTCAGTTTTGGCTTTCTCTCTTGAGGTGCTTTCGCTTTGGCGAACGGGGCACAATCGCGATGGTTCTCCTGGTGTCGCCTTAGCCGATAGAGCGGAACATAAGGCAGCAAAGCACGAGGCCGGGCAAACCCAACATTTGACCAAAGACATGATTCGAGCTGATGCATATAAGGCCAAACTTCATGACGCCGAACACTCTCTAAGGTATTCGGTCTTTATGAAAACGGGCTGAACAACGCCCTTGGTAATAAGCCCCTGGTGTCCAGGTACGCGCAAAATTCTGACATGGCCACATGCCAAGACGCCGGCCTCCTCCTCGGTTATACCAAGAAACCGGGGGATGTGTATCAACAAGAGACAGTGAAAATGGTTTACGCAGGGTCTTAATCTAAAAGAATCCTTGGAGCGGGTCCCTCTTGCACGTGCGTACTGTGTCTCCGTTGTGCGTATCACAGGCGGGTGTAGCACTGTGTTCATCTGTAAAAGAGAGGAACTTAGTTGAAAAAGATCGTGCGAAAATGTATGTTATATTAAATAAACAAAGTATAATTCAAAATGGGTAAAATTAAGCTTTATTGTCTCTTGTTGTACATGCGCGGAGCCCCTTGTGCGGGGGTATGCGGCTAGTAAGCCCTTGTATGTTTACGCCGAACTCGTCTAGCCATGTCCGGGGTCTGAACGACCTGTGTAGGTGCTTTGATTAGTGAAGCCGGTTTAGTGTGTGGCTGTCAAGGCAGCCGTACAGTCTT
Organism: Aegilops bicornis; assembly: GCA_021605145.1. Lineage (NCBI taxonomy): Eukaryota > Viridiplantae > Streptophyta > Magnoliopsida > Poales > Poaceae > Aegilops > Aegilops bicornis. Next base: position 771,536,703 of record CM038673.1, on the reverse strand, counting down.
CCGTGCTCGAGGAACACTCGCTATTTCCCTTTAATGAGATGATGCCTCGCGGACCGGGCATTTTAAGCGTAAGAGATGCATAATGCGGTATTGCGTTAAAGCGGGCGAAAGCTTTGCGTCCCAGTAGTGCTTGATAGCTACTTGTAAATGGGACGATGTGGAAGGTTAGCTTTTGGCGGAAGTTGTCGGGAGCCGAACATAACTTCTAGCGAGGAGAGAACCCGTATAATGGGCATCTCGGCTGGCGTTACCTTGAAAGGAAGTGTTGCTATGGCGAATTTTTGTTGGGTTTATCCCCATTTTGTGGATTGTGTCACGATATAGCAGGTTTAGACCCGCCACCGTCCATTAGGACTTGTGTAAAGTGGATTCCGTCAATTATCGGATCTAATATCAAGGCAGTCCAGCCTGCGTTCGGATACTTCTAGAGTAATCACGATGGTCGAAGGTGATTGGTTTTAACAACCGGTGGCGGGACTCCTCAGGATAGGCCGTATGGTGCGTATCTCTATAGGCATACGCTGTTTTTCCCTTTTGTCACGTGAAGTGAGTTTACTGTTTTGACTTCTTGTGGGAAATTCTTTTGTTTTCGGTGCTCGCTTGTGGGGTCCGTCATCATCCTCGCTTGGTGTGTCGAGCCCCTTGTGTTCTGCGTTGAGTTTGCCGGATTGCTTGAAGACCCAACAATCTCTGTGGGTATGGTTTGCAGGCTTCCCGGGAGTACTATGGATTTGGCATAGTTTAGGTTAGATAGCTCGTCCCTGTTATCCTTGAGGGGCAGCTTTTTCTGATTCTGCCGAGAGATTTTGAATCCGGCGTTGGTATCGTGCTTTCGTCATTTGTTTCCCTTAGTCAACCTTTGGTCCTTGCTGCGTCGCGGTTTCCGTTTCCATCCCTAACCCGGATGTACTTGGGTCGCTGGTGCGCATCTTGCCAACCAGCTATCCTCTCCTAGCATAGCGGGTCATGAGGCTTGTTAATGCGGCCATTGTTCTTGGCTTTTCTTGGCCGAGGTGTCTGGCGATCCATTCGTCTCGAATGCTGTGTTTGAAAGCTACTAAGGCTTCGGCGTCCGGACAGTCGACTATCTGATTCTTTTTAGTAAGAAATATGTTCCAGAGTTTCTAGGCTGACTCTCCGGGTTGTTGAGTTATATGACTTAAATCGTATGCATCCGGAGCTCGGGCATAGGTCCCTTGAAAATTTGCCCGAAAAGCATCCTCGAGCTCTTCCCAACTTCCAATGGTGCTTTTGGGAAGGCTTTTAAGCCAATGCCGGGCTGGCCCTTTGAGCTTGAGGGGTAAGTATTTTATGGCATGGAGGTCGTCTCCTCTGGCCATGTGTATGTGGAGGATATAATCCTCAATCCAGACTCCAGGGTCTGTTGTTCCGTCATACGCCTCTATGTTTACGGGCTTGAATCCCGCTGGAAATTCATGGTCTAGCACCTCATCGGTGAAACATAGGGGGTGTGCGACACCCCTGTACTTGGGTGTGCCGTGTTGTTCGGATATTTATTGTGTTGCATTGCTTTCTAGAGCTTGCTTTCTTGGCCCATAGATAGATCTGGCTCGGCCATCTTTGTGATGCGAATCCTTGGGTGGATCGCGTGCTGGCTTGGGTACGGCACCGTTTGCCACTCTATGTTGGCCATGGGGTTGTTTATCCGACCGGGTGGCTTCCTTATTTTTTGATTGCGGGGATCTAAGGCCTCCTCATCAAATTCCGGCAGTAATTTTCGCTTCGGATAGCTCTTTGTGTGGCGGTATCGCCGTATTTGTCTGCGGTGTTGAGTACTTTTCTTCATCTAATTACGAGTGCATCTTCTGCTGTTTTGAGCTTCCGCTTACGCTTTTTTCAGGCTACGCGATGGCGGCAAACCTTTTGTGGAGGTTCTTCTGCTCCGACAACTTGTCCGGCTGAGGTCGTTCGTCTTTATTATTTTCGCCGGGCCAGGTTGTTGTTGGTTTGTTTATCCAAGTTGCCCTGTTAGGAAGGTTGCTTGATGGCATGTTAAATGCGTCCGCGGTTAAGCCACCTTTCTGTGGCTGAGTGCATATGGCTGTTGTCTCTGTCGAGGTGGGGTTTGGGCGGTGCTTATGCCGCCGCTTTGGCCTTTTAGGAGCGATCCTCGTTCGTCCCTTTGTTCCTCGTCATCGTTTCTTTCAGGTGTGCCCACCATGTATACATCGTGAGATGAGGTGGTTGTCCGGTGCCCTATAGGTGCTGGTTCCTGTTTGTCTCCTACATCGTCATCCATACCGTCGATGTCTTCAGAGTCAAAGTCCAGCATGTCGGTTAAATCATCGGCAATGACTCTGAAGTGGGTGGTGGTAGGCGTCGAATTTCTTCATCGTCGCATCCCAATCCTGCCGGTCATAATCCGGCGGAGACTCTCGACAAAGAGAGAGAGACCTTAGTGAATTCAGAATGTCGCCGAAGAAGCGAGTCTTTGAAAAAGATGTTCGCGCGGGCGAACTCCATGATCGGCGTAATCTGATTAGATCGGCGGTAGCGGAAGGTTCGAGTCCGGGAGAGTCCGGCACCTTGAGTCACGAAGCTTCGCAGAGGACAAAGTGGTGTTATTTCGATCGCCGTGGAGATTGCGACCCCGAGGCGGTGTCCAGCCCACCGCCCTTGATTGGCGCAATCGGCTCCGAGCTAAGGGTCGAGGCGGACAGTGCGGCCTCCGGGCACTACACCACAACACTACATCCCCAGCAGACAAGTCGGTAGGAAAACAACGTCTGAACCGACAGAAAATTGGTCGGGAAAGACTATTGCCGACCGATCTTGTCTGTTGGGGAAAGTCCAGACGGGAAAGCCTTTTCCCGACCTACATATCTTTCCCGACCGACTGCTTGACGACTATCTAAAGGATTGCCGACCGACTTTACATTGGCCCTACTATGAACCTTTCCCGACCGATTGTCGATGATAAACTTTCCCGAAATCGGTCCAACGGTAGTACATTTGTCGACCGGCTATCTCTCAGCCCTACCATAAACCTTTGCCGACCAACAATAGGACGTTGTTATCTTTTGCCGACCAAAAGTTTGATAGCATTTTGTTTAGCTGAGCAAGATATATTTAATACCCAGCCATTATTTGGCTTGTGCCTTGCCAAACAATATCAATCAAGTTGATTATCTCATTGCAACACAATACCAATCAAGTTACAGTAACTTGCATGTATTACGAAAATATTAAACTAGAACCAAAGAAGAATATTCTTATAGGTAAAAGTAACTAAGCGAAAGGAGGACACATTTATGTTTCATCAAGAGACACTGATTAGTTTACAAAATGATAGATGCACGCCCGATGATTCATTGTTTGGTCCATTACGCAAAAGACCTAGTTGACAAGACACTATAAAGGTTTGCAAAATGATAACTAAAAGACGCATTGTTTTTGCTCCATTACACAAAATGTCTAGCTCCAAACTGCTATCTTCATGGTTCCTTCCTGGTCCTCTTTTATGTCATTCCTACAAAGGATAAAAGGGTCACTGGTGAGTTCATGCATTCATAGAGATAATGTCAAAAATAATAATTGTATAAATCATCGATTGGCAAAAACAAAGCTGGGATTTTTGTATTATAAAAACAGGGCATGTTCTAATTAGAATATGTGATGTGTTAGACATAATAAAGCATCAATGCCACAACGACCCACCATATAGCTGTATCAATCTCCTCAAGCCGCATGACGAGGAAGTATATTAAATGGAAAAAGAGCATATGCATCATCGGCCACAAGGCAACAATTTAGCATGTCCAGACACACATAAATTAATTTTCAAATAGATATCAGCGATTTAAATGGAATATCGTGAAGCTTTCCTTCCCCATTAAAAAACTGAGAAGATTTCTCCGTTCGTTTCATCCATCACTATACATTTAAATGTCCATGGATTGACATGGTGACCACAATTCACATGCAACACACTATGTAAAAACTGCAAATACACTGGGAATCCTACTTGATTGAATCTTGATGCATAGCAAATGGAGTACTAACAAATTAAAGCCCTTAGCTACACCGCTGGTCCTTCGCTTTAAAAAAAAACTAGAAAGCATTTCATATGTGAGTGCAGTCCTTTTTTGGTTCAGTGAATCGCATGCTGCTAGAAATAATAGAAGCCCTTAGCTAGCTTTGTGCCATATCTTAAAATGCATCTAAGCTACACCAATATAAGTTGCTCTGCAACGTACAGATAAACAGTAAGAGATGTATTCAGAAATAAGTAACAAATTTCCTGATGTGTACAAGGGCCTTATAAAGCAGAAGTCTATAGTTGTGAAACCATTCTCATTGCAAAATTGCCAAAAACTAATAAGAAATGCAACTGTAACATCTATAGAAAAAGACCGAGAATAAATTAGAACCAGCTTTTCATATTCAGTCTTAAATAACAAAAAGAAATACCCATGAGGCGATTCTATACAGTTGTACAGATTCAGTCTAGAAAACTAATGAAGAAAAATAACAAAAAAAAAAATACAGCTGGAAATCTATACAGGTGAGAAGGTAAATTACAAAACCAATTAATACATATTAACTCTTCATTCCAGAAGTGAACTATTCTGGATGTTTTACAGAACTAGTGAAGCAAATTCACAGAAAATACTACTGTAAACTCTGTAGAAGCATGACGTAAATTACAAACTGCAAAAATACGTATTTAATCTTATTTCCAGAAACTAAACTAAAGCTATATACAGAACTAATGTTCCAAAATTACAAATAAAAGATGTAAGTTTATACAAGCCTAAGAGTAAAACCTCTTAACTGCACTATTCTGGAAGCTACAGAACTACTGAAGCAAATTTATAGTGAAAATAAAACTATAAAATCTTTACAAGCGTGACTGTAAAAATACAAATGGCTAGATATATATGTATTTTATCTTGATTTCAGAAAAACTGTACTTAAGTATTACAGAACTAATGTTGCAAAATTATGGAGAAAATAAGTTTCATGTTAATACAAGCCTAAGTGTAAAACGACTTATGAACTGAAATAATCTACAAGCTTTACAGAACTAATTTTGCAAAAGTACAGAAATACAACAGTAAATCTATACAACCATGAGTGATGCTATGTCTTCCTACCGAAAATCCTTAATTGATGCTATGTCTACCTACCGAAAATCCTTCTGCTAGAATCAGAGCATTGAGCCTAACAATTTAACAAACACTTGCAGTGTGTTGCCCTATAGCAAGAAATAAGCAGGAGGGATAGGAACTGGGAAGGATTGGATGTGCGAAGAGAAAAAGTAAACGATACCTTGTTGTTGGCCGGAAAGAGTAGCAAAGCTCCAGCCTCTAGGTCAATATCGCCCTCGTAGAAGTCATCGACGAAGAGGTCTATTTACGCCCGCTTGCAGAGCCTGTGTATGGTGTGTCTCAACTCTCACCTGGTTCAGAGGATGAAGATTAAATATACTCCTATGTTTGCAAGAATTCTACAATGCTTAACTAAAAATCTGTAACATTAGTATGATTATTTGGACTTTTTTATGGAATCTGAAGCTAGTTCTCAGGGTTGTCCCTCGTCTCAAAGCACAGATATGTGGATACATTTAATGTAGCCTTCTATTGACCTTCAAGCATCCTATGAAATCACAAATTACAACTCACAAGCTCTAAAGTTCACAAATCAATCACAAGTCACAACCAGTTCATAAAAAGTAGCTAATTAAGGATTGCTGCAACAGTACTGAAAGGAATACCTGTAATACAGTTTTTTTGCAGTCATAGCGTCAAGCTTGTTCTGCTCAAGTTCTCATCATCTCATATCCAGACATCAGATGAGCAGTAGCCAGCCCTTAGACTGCATTGCCAGCTACCCCGTTAGCAGATAGAGCCCATGTTTTTGACGTTCTGCTTGAGCTTGAGCTCCCAGCCAAAGCGCTGCTTGCTGGATAGAAGTACTATCCCAAGTCATGGCAGATCCGAACGGAGAAGGGAAAGGCAAATAAATCAACTAACGGAAGCACCGATTGGGGAGGGGTGGAGAGGGAGAGGAAGTGAGAAGAACACTCACCATCGGGGGAGGGGAAGCACCAGCAGTCAACGGGCTGATCCTTCTTCAAACGAACCGGCGGGCGCAGATCGGAGGAAACCCATGGCGTGCCGGCAGCGGTAGCGGCGCCTGGGTGACGAACGAGGGTGTGAGTGCTCTCTCTCGGCAGGTGAACCACCCCCCCACCCCCCCTCTCAGCCCTGGATCTGAGAGGGATGGCGGCGTCCGCCACCGCGCCTTGGCATCTCCCTAAACTCCAACGCACAAGCTAGGGTTAGAAGTGTTTGGGGGCTAAGAAATGGGGCTGCGGGAGGATGAAGGAAATAGGGCAGCGACCTTGCTACCGCGGTGACGGTGTGCTGGAGACGGCGGGTGGTCGGCGTGCGGGCTGCTAGGTAGCGAGCGGTCGGCGGCGGAGGGAGTGCGTGAGAGGATTTAGATTTGGGGATTTTGGATTTAGTCGTCCCACGAAGGCTGGAGGAAAAAAATAGGAGGGAGGCTTGGCGCTAAGTTTTTGGCCCGCGCGCGCAAAGATGGGCCAGCCCAATTGGCAACCAATGGTCGGTCAGTATTAATCGCCGACCAACAGTCTGACGAAGACACAAGCTTTCCCGACCGACAGTCCAACATGAAATATCCAAGTATTGCCGACTCACAGTTGGACACGATATGTAAGTATTAACGACCAACAGTTTGTTAGAAGTTTTTCCAACCAACAACCTGTTGGCGAAATTGACTTTTCCCAACACATACCGGTAGGGAAATCTGATGCATGATGTAGTGAGGGCACTGTTCGGCGGCAGAGCTAGATCATGCCCATCGTGATAGTGCGGCGCGCTCGGCTGTGGCTCGAACTCGTCGAAGATCAAGTCTCAGCGGACGTCAGCCGTGTAGTTCAAACTTCCAAATCTGACCTGATGGCCAGGGGCGTAGCTTTCGATCTGCTCTAGATGGCTAAGCGAATTGGCCCGCAGTTTAAAGTCGCCGAATACGAAGAACTGACCGGGGAGAAAAGTCTCACCCTGCACCGCATCGTTGTTGATGATCGGAGGAGGCATCGGGCCTAAAGATGACGACACAGAGGAACTCTCAATGAAAGCACCAATGTCGATTGTCAAAACCGCGGATCTCGGGTAGGGGTCCCGAATCATGCGTCTAGGCGGATGGTAACAGGAGACAAGGGACACGATGTTTTACCCGAGTTCGGCCCTCTCGATGGAGGTAAAACCCTGCTCCTGCTTGATTAATATTGATGATATGTGTAGTACAAGAGTAGATCTACCACGAGATCAGAGAGGCCAAACCCTAGAAGCTAGCCTATGGTATGATTGTTATTCGTCCTACAGACTAAAACCCTCCGGTTTATATAGACATCGGAGAGGGCTAGGGTTACACAGAGTCGGTTACAATGGGAGGATATCTACATATCTGTATCGCCAAGCTTGCCTTCCACGCCAAGGAAAGTCCCATCCGGACACAAGACGAAGTCTTCAATCTTGTATCTTCATAGTCTAGGAGTCCGGCCAAAGGTTATAGTCCGGCTATCTGGACACCCCCTAATCCAGGACTCCCTCAAGTACTGTAGTTACAAATGGAGCCTACAAATTCTGCACATCTACTGTACTCATTTTTCAGTTATCTATTGTTACAAAGCATCAATTGTAAGACTGTAACTAAACATATCTTCTTATCCTCTATCATTTTACTCATACACATGCTTATGATCCTGTTAACACATGTTGATGCTCATTTTACTCATGCACATGCTCATGATCTTCTTAGTTAAGACTGTAACTACTCCATTTGATTGCATGATCTCTATTTGAATGCATACTCATAAGATTGTAACTGGAGTACAATATCACAGTGAACATGCTCATGATCTCTATTTGAATGCATGTTCTTCGAGTACTCGCAGCCTGAATCTTGAATGGGATCTTATTCCATGTTGAAATCACCATTTGAGGCATCATGACTTTCTCTAGGTACGTCCTCTTCATCAGCTGGAGTAAAATTGTGACATCCCAAAAAAAAATTGGTTTTTATTAAACTCTTTATTTGATTTGAAGGAGGCCATTTAAAATCTTTCTAAAAAGACTCTCCTTCTCAAAAAAATTCTCGTATGACAAAGATTTTATTTTTGTGTCATCCTCAACCTTGGTGTTTGGTATTGAAGACTTTTCATTTGGTGTTAACCCATCACAATTAATTTTGGAAATTATTTCTATTAAAAGGAAACCCTATGGGTTTTGGGTTTATTCTTGTTATTCATTCTCTTTTGTCATACTTCTTGTTCAAACTTTCTTCCAAAACCCCTCCCTCCACTTTGGGTCAAGTCAAATACCCAATCCCAACAGGTTCAACCCATTTTGATTTTTATTCCATTTATTTTATCCCCAAAACTATTTCTGCCATTATTTTTGGACCTAGGTGATTTACAAAGGAAGTACCAAATTTGTTTTGAGTTTTGATCCCAAACCAACTCCTCTGACTAGTCCCTAGCACCCCCAACCTAGATCCATCAAGATCCACTCTTCCACAGTTCAAAATTTTCAAGTTTTGCTCACTGCAAGTTTGGACCATATTTGTCATTTTTGGTGAAATTCAATATTTTTCTTCTCCAAAAATTCTGGGATAAACCAGGCAGCCCCTAGATGCATCAAGAGACCACCTCACCAAAGATTAGCTCCAGAAAAATTTTCCACATGCCAAAATCATTTCATCGAACACCTGGCATGCACTGTTCCTGGCTAAATTCAGTAAAATTCAGAGTTTGATGTTTGATTCGCCGTCGATGTCGTTTTCTTGAGCGGCGTCAATCTCACCGATGCCGATGCAGCGCGATGCACACTACTCCTTCTTCTTATCCAGAGTGCCGCATGGTCATTTGGATGGGCACCAGCGTCCGTGGTGAGGTGTCTCGCTGACTCCGGCAACTTCTGGGGTGGCAGAGCCACCCGTGGCGGCCAGCAAGGACCAGCACCACCTTTCGGCACCGTCCAGCACCGCCCGAGCCACCCGAAGCCTCCGCGTGGCCACCCCATCCCACATGCACGCTGCGGCACCGTCAGCCGTGGCTTTGGCGATGCTGGCAGCGCATAAGCGTGCTCTCTGCCGCCGTCGAGTCCCGTGAGCCGTTAAAATCGAGAACGTGGAGTACCACCAAAGCGAGCCAAGCTTAGCACTTGAACGGAACCAGTAGACCATCACGGTGATGCCTAGCTCCCTAAACCACCTGACCGACCTCTGCCTCGCCGTAATCATCGCCGGTGTTATCCCGTTCACGGCCACCGCCTTGGATCGGCTATAAAAGGAGCCCTCGAGCTCGTTCTCGGCCCAGCGCCACTCCTCCACCTCACCAGAGCCCCGCCTAGCCACTGGGAGGACCTCGAGGAGGTCTCCTTCCTCGACTCCGGCCGCCCCGATCCGCCTCGGGCTCCGGCTCGATTCACTCAGGTGAGACCACCCCTGTCTCCTAGACCATGCCAATCGCCTCCTACTACACCCAACACTCTAACCCGAGCCCCAATTCGACCTTTGCAGCTCTCCCCGGCGAGATCCACCAACGCCCGAACCACCGTCCGCCGGAGTTGGGTCCGCCGTCGACGTGTTGCTCGCCGAAGACCAACTCCACCACCCACAGACACGGGAGAGAACCCTGAGTCCGTAGGTATCCTCCACTCCTCCTAACTCGTCGTGGATCGCGGCTAGCGACCACCGCAGCCTTCGGGCGCCGGCGACTCTGTTTTCAAATTTAAACCCGACGAGTGGGACCCCCTCGTCAGCCTCTCTTTTCTTTTATTCGAACCGTTTTCCTGGAAAACGCCTTCGGGCAAAGTGCGCTTTCCCTTTGGGTTGGCGTGTTTCTTATTGAAACGTTTTCTTTTTTTATAAACAAACCCCTGGAAACTTTCTGTTTCATTATAGACGAGCCCCTGGACTAAAACATTAATGACTTTTAAACAGAAAATGATTTTTGATTGATTCTTTTTCTGTCATATTTATTTTTCTGTCTAGTTTTTTATCATATTTATTTGAAAAATATTTCGAACACTTTTTGTGCACACACGGTATTTACGTTAGTACGTGTTTTCTTTATACCGTAGATACCGGAGGAGGTGACGGAACCGCAAACTTCACCGAGCTAGACTCTGACTTCTCCGAACTAGGCAAGCATGTTTGCACCTTTGATATGATGAGTGTTTTGCATGTTTGCTTGAGTAGTTACTTCATGGCATGTTTATATGAACATCAGTAAATGTTATATTGCATGGAAAGCTATTACAAGTGAGCTTCGAAACTCGGTGTGTTATTTGATGTGAGTTTACATAATCATGTGGTGACATGAAAGGAGGTAAGATGGTATTGTTGAAGCATGCCAGTCTTATGCCAAACCATTTAACTCCAGTGTCAACGTGGATCAAGTCACGTTACCATCCATTCCTTTTCTTGTACTACCACATGTTTTCTTCAAAGAATATGGTTTAGTAAGTTGCAAACCTCTTTCCTCGTACACACCAAATAGAGGGGTCGTGATGAGGGTTCCATGGCCCTGGATTAAAGCCAGTCATCCGGTCAGGGCATGGGTGTTTCGGTTGGGACGAGAGGGGCACCCTTAGAGTCTTGTGATATAAATTTGATCCCATGTTATTCGAGGTTGTGACCTCCCCGTCTTAGAGTTTTTCTTGAACGTTGCCTAGAGTGATTGCTGGCAGCGGAATGTGGAATGGGTGTGTACAGGTTAGATGTGTTTCTTCTAAAATACCGTAAACGGAACTAGTCCCTTGTGACTACTGAAATCCATTAGCTATGGTTAAAGAGTACAAACTCTGCAGAGTCAAACCATTTGAGTAACCGTATCTATAGTCAAGGACTGTGGTCAATTATCTATGTCAGTGTCAGTATCAGTCTCAACGTTCGTCTCCGTGTCAAACTCAATGACAATCTCCAGTAACGGTACATGGGTGTCAAACCCAGTCGAATGTTATTCGTGGATGGACTAACCCATTTATTATTATGAATTGAGTATTTCCTTGGAATGATTTAAACTGCTTGAATACGACGATGAAATATAAGCCCTTTATGTGATGTCGCTCAGACGTCCGACTGTGGCATTTATGTTATTTATTTTCGATATAAGCCCTTTATGTGATGTCGCTCAGACGTCCGATCGTAGCACTCTTGTTATTTACTTTCGATATAAGCCCTTTATGTGATGTCGCTCAGACGTCCGACTGTGGCACTCTTGTTATTTCCTTTCGTTATAAGCCCTTTACGTGATGTCGCTCAGACGTCCGACTGTGGCATCACTGTTATTTATTTTCATTATAAGCCCTTTCCGAGATGTTGCGTAGACGTCCGACTGTGGCACGCACTGTCATTTACATTTCAATATAAGCCCTTTATGTGGTGTCGCTCAGATGCCCGACTGCGGCATGTTAATTTATTTTTAACTTACGAGCCGTCGCTTCAGACACCCGATCGGTTTTCAGTTATTTTGTTGGGATTTCGGGAGGACTACCGCCTGACTTCCCTTTTTCTTTAACATGTCTTGCAAATTTATTATCTGAGTGTGCATTGCTAAACTGCTCATGTGCATCATGTTTGCATTTGTTATATCTTATGTCCGAACTGTCTTGCGAGTACATTCAAAGTACTCACTTGGCTTGTTGATTTGGCCAGATGTTGACGATGGCGATCTTATGGATGAAGAGTTCGATAGCGAGTCCGACGCCTAGAGGAGTCCCAGTCAGTCCCATGTGATCCTGGAATTTGGTCACTTGTATCATATACGCTTCCAATACCCGAGTAAATTCATCGAGCCCCACTCTGGCGCTCGATGAGCTGTAAGATTTAGGAGTCATGTCACCCACTGTCGGTGTCAAAACCGGCGGATCTCGGGTAGGGGGTCCCGAACTGTGCGTCTAGGCGGATGGTAACAGGAGACAAGGGACACGATGTTTTTACCCAGATTCGGGCCCTCTCGATGGAGGTAATACCCTACTCCTGCTTGATTAATATTGATGATATGGGTACTACAAGGGTAGATCTACCACGAGATCAGAGAGGCTAAACCCTAGAAGCTAGCCTATGGTATGATTGTTGTTCGTCCTATGGACTAAAACCCTTCGGTTTATATAGACACCGAATAGGGTTAGGGTTACCTGAGTCGGTTACAATGGTAGGAAATCTACATATCCGTATCGCCAAGCTTGCCTTCCACGCCAAGGAAAGTCCTATCCGGACAAGGGACGAAGTCTTCAATCTTGTATCTTCATCGTCCAGGAGTCTGGCCGAAGATGATAGTTCGGCTATCTGGACACCCCCTAGTCCAGGACTCCTCGATAGCCCACGAACCGGGCTTCAATGACGACGAGTCCGGCGCACATATTGTCTTCGGCATTGCAAGGCGGGTTCCTCCTCGAATACTTAGAAGGTTTTGAACACAAGGATAGTGTCCGCCTCGCAAAACAAGTTCCACATACCACCGTAGAGAGAATAATTTTTGCACAGATCTGGCGGCGTGATTCTGCGGCGTGACATCACACCACGGCCAAGCCTTTATTCGAATCGTTTTCTTGTCCCACCTCGGTAGCGTTTAGCGAGGCCGTTTCCTTGGCACGTCTTATCAAAGCGTAGATCGTGCCCCCTTATTCCGGGATTCTCATCAATACGGACCTGGGTAACCCAACTGCGCCATTGATTGCGGCGCTTGGGAGATAAGCGAGTTTTATCAGGCTGGTGGGGGACGCATAGCCTCGTTCGTCCATATAAGGGGATAAGGATCCACCCTTTTCACCTACGCCTTCCTCCTCCCTTGCTCATCCATTTCCGCGCACTCTGAGCTCTAGCGCCCAAGTCCGCACATCCTTCCTCAACCATCTCCAGCCATGTCCGGAGCGGGAGGCAGGTGGATGGTCTCCTCCGTCAAGGAGGGCCAAGTAAAAAGACTGCAGAAGGCCGGATACTTGTCTGGCGACGTCGCACATCGGCTGCCCGACGAAGGGCAGCTCATCCCCACCCCTGAGCCCCATGAGCGGGTCGTATTTCTTGCCCACTTCCTCCGTGGACTGGGTTTTCCACTTCACCCATTCGTCCGGGGGCTCATGTTCTACTACGGCGTAGACTTTCACGATCTGGCCCCGAATTTCATCCTCAACATCTTGGCGTACATCATCGTGTGCGAGGCTTTCCTCTGCATCCAGCCCCACTTCGGCTTATGGTTGAAGACCTTCAATGTCAAGCCGAAGGTTGTGGGCGGCCGCCAAGCGAGTCTTGGAGGCGCCATGGTCGGCGGGATCGCCAACGTCTTATGGCTCGATGGCTCCTTTGTGGAGACCGTGAAGGGGTGGCAATCGGGTGGTTCTACATCACCGAGCAGCGCGACCCTAAATGGGCGGCCCCAATTCGATCTGGTATTTCCCACGCGGCTCACTTCTCGGAAGGAGGCGGCTGGCGTGGGGTAATTGAAGAGCCGACGGACTCCAAACCTGCATGCGGACCTTGGTGAACAAGAACCTCGGGCTCGTCAATGTGGTCCAGGTTATGCTCATCCGCCGGATCCTCCCATGCCAACAACAGGCCTTCAAATTGTGGGAGTTCGATCCGCACAAAGCATCCAACCACGAAGAGGCTCTTCGACACTACGTGCGAAGATGCAGGAAGAGTCTTGTTCAAGGCGCCATGGCTCCCTCATCTGCTGTAAGATCGCGGATTCAGCTCGCGGCGTCAAGCTACCGAGGTAAGCTATTTTTCCCTTCACGGGAATCTTTCTTTTCATAGTTTGACTCTATGCGGGATCTAAACTCCCTTGCCTTTGACAGGAATGGTGGAGCACATCCGGGCAGGTTAACTGTCCGGCTCCTTTGCCAGAAGACCCAGTAGACGCCCGCTTGGCGGGGCTGCTGGCTCCGGCGCCTTACGTGGTGCCGGAGAAGAAGGCCAAGAAGAAGGCCATGGGGACTCGAAGGACTGCCCGGCGCCACGACGACTCGGAGGCGGACTCCTCCCGTGAAAACAAGGAGGAGGAAATAGAAGCCTCTCCCCCAGCGGGGGAAGAGAAGAAACGAAAGGCCGCCCCAGCTAGGGAGGCCGGAGGGTTCAAGAAGGGAAGAACCCTTCCTCCGGACGTCTCCACCAACGCCAATGACGGCGAGGAGGAGTGGCCCTCGAGGGCCAAGCCCCTAGCGAGATCGTAAGTGTCCGGATACCCATGGCTTTTTTTCATTGCATAGTGTTATCTAATGCCGTACAATCATGCAGCCCGCCCAAGGACGAGCTCGCCGCTTTGTCGAGCGGGTCCCTGAATTCGTCGGAAGTGGAGAGTACTTCACTTCCGGCCGCCTCCTCACCTCACGCTGCTGACGACGCTGAGGTGGGGCCCCAAGGGGGGCCTGGTCAAAAGGAGGTGGCGCAGGAGGCGCCGCAAGGCAGCCTCCCGGACTCCAGGCGCGAGGGGAGCGAGACCCCCAGGGGCTCTAAGCCCGACCCTTGTCCGGACTCCATACAGGAAACTTCAGCGGTTCCGAAGTCCGGCGAGCGGACCCTTCGTAGGAAGGGTAAGACGCCGGTGTCCTCTGTCCAACCGGAGGCACCGGATAGCTTACTGGAGGAGCTTAACAGCGCCTCCATCGAGGAGGAGCACCGCCTTTGTTATGAGTGTGGTGATCGAGAAAGTTCGATCCGCCAAGAGCGGGCTGGTGAAGCTTCTGTGACCTTCTAACGAGCTTTGAGATAAGTTTTCAATATATGTAAGAAGATTACCGCATAGACGGTAGCCCACGATGCTTAGTTCGGTGTTGGAAAGAAAAGCGGATGAGGATCTAAAAGATATACGCAGGAGTCTAACATAATTATGTCAATATGGGAATGCAGGCTGCCTGGCTGACCTCTGCCCATAAGCTGAGGTCAATGCATTGAAGGAGAGCCTCGAGCTGTCCGAGAATGAGCTCGGCCAAGCCAAGAAGCAGCTCGAGGACAAGGAACGTAAGTAATACCTTATGGAATTTAAAAATGTGGTTGCAAAGATACTTGAGGAATAACATGGAGTACTGCAGGGCCACGAGCGAGGTGGCGACCACAGAAGGAGGCGGTGTTCGCGGCCGAAAGAAAGTGGCCGCGGGCGCACTGAGCGAGAGAAGGGGAGGCGCATGGCGGAGGTATCGGCAAGAGCTCCAGGCTCTCATGGAAAAACACGAGGGTTTGGAGCGTGACTCGAAGACCCGAGAGTCCGAGCTTGCCTCGGCTCTTGAGAGTGCCAAAGCTGCTAAGGCCGAGGCCCAAAAAGCCCTCCAGGAGATTGAGGCAATAAAGAAGATCGCGACGGGTAAGGCATTCTTTATGCAGAGCAAGAATGTAAAAGTCAATTATCTAGTACTTACCCGAATCCGGAGCTCTCCAGGAGCGTTCGCAGATCTGCCGCGGAGTGTCTCCGATGCCGCCGCTTTCTACCAAGCCGAAGAAGGGAGCTCGATGGAAAATGTGTTTTGGTCTCAATATGTTGAGGCCGAATACCCT
This sequence comes from Aegilops bicornis, assembly GCA_021605145.1. Lineage (NCBI taxonomy): Eukaryota > Viridiplantae > Streptophyta > Magnoliopsida > Poales > Poaceae > Aegilops > Aegilops bicornis. The sequence continues at coordinate 771,521,157 of CM038673.1, read as the reverse complement.
ATGCCCTTGAGCGACCAACTGAAGCAATTGGTCGAGCTCCACAAGGTCGCCGAACAGGCCATGAAGGGCATTATAGCTCTGCTGTGGCCAAATGAGGCCATGCCTGGGAGCTACTTGGCTAGTCTGGCGGTGGTGGATGCACTGTCCATGGATCGAAGTCATCAAGCGCTCCGTCTGTATTGAAGGTGCCCGTGGGAATACCTTGCGATGCCAAGGTGCCTTTGGGGCAAGTGGGCCAGCGGGAAAGGCTGGTGACAGAGCAGCCGCCGGGCAAAGAACATCGCAAGCCCGAGAAGTATTATGAGGGTGTCCTGAAGGGTGCCCGTCTTATAGCGGGTGAATGCTCCAAAGATGTAATATTTGAGTAGACTCGCATTTGTTATCCTGTAAGCTGGAAAAAATTCATATGCGCTAAGCAACGCTTTTGAATTTAAAATATTACCTTCTGTGCGGCCGTTTATCAAATTTGAGAGATGGCGAGTCGTTGGCTTCAGCCCCCATGCCACGAGTGCTGGGCTGTTCGGGATAAACTTGGCGCTCTTGTTCCCATTCTTGGGTCCTTGAGGGAGGCGCTCAGCATAGCGAACGAACCAGCAACCGGACTATAATGCTTGAACACTCTCACTTAGCCATAGAATTCTATAATTTTAAATTTCGTGAAGCCCCTAGTATTCGAAGACCGAGTTCGGGCGCTATCCACGCCTTGGCGGACAATGCAGTTCCTTGCTCTAAGCGGCATAAGTCTTTAGGGACTCGAAGAAACCTCTCGAACAGCGACCGGCTCTCGCCCTATCATGACGGTCAATTTTAGCTTTCTCCACTGAGGTGCTCAACCCAGCTCAACCGGGGCACAATCGCAGTGGTTCTCCCAGCGCTACCTTAGCCGATATAACGGAACGTAAGGTACCAAAACATGGGAGCTGGGCAAACCCAACTATTGACCCAAGACATGACTCGGAGCCGATGCATGTAATGCTATAAGTTCGGGGTTCCGCACTTGTGAAAGTGTTCGGACTTGTCACACCATGTTTTTGGGGTACATAAGCCCCTGGTGTATTGGCCGTACCAAATTGTACGGTTGCGCAATGTCATAAATGAACATATATAATGGGAAAGAATGCAATAATAGGCAAGAGCTATATATTGGTTATTCAAAAGAAACTGCAAATAAAAGCGAGCGATACAAATTGTGCGATAAGCAAGATGCAGGACTTTTGACATGTCCCCTTCCGGGGAGTAAGTTTGCGGTGTGGTATGTAAAAGCAGGTATACTTTGCTCGTAATAGAGACCACTGGACACTTTCGGCGCGGTTTTACGCTTCCTGGCTGTTGCATCGTGTATTCGGCGCGAATGCGGACAGACTTACGGAGAACGAGTCCTGAAAGTAAGAGGAAGAAAAGAAAAAAGGAATGACACAAACGGAGCCCCTAGTGCGGTCTAGCCGCATTCTGGGCGTCTTGGTGGTCGTGCCCGTCCCCTATGCCCATGGTGCTTGAGGCGCAATTAAGTGCGGCGTAATCTTGGCCAGCGAGTTCGCGAGGGCTAGGGTTGGGGCTGCATTACTACGCTTGTTCGGAACGTGCCAGGCGGTCTTGTTGTAGGTTACTCCGGGCGCGCTTGACAGTGTCCGATTGTTTATTGGCCGGACTGGAGAATTGCCTTAAGAGGCTGTTCTACACTTCTGCCGCAAGGGCGGCCGTATGCTCCTCCGTTCGGAGGGAGCGTTCGGTGTTTCCATTGACCGTGATTACGCCTCGAGGGCCTGGCATCTTGAGTTTGAGGTACGCGTAGTGCGGCACCGCATTGAATTTTGCGAATACGATTCGTCCGAGCAGTGCGTGATAGCCGCTGCGGAACGGGGCTATGTCGAAGATTAACTCCTCACTCCGAAAGTTATCCGGGGATCCGAAGACCACTTCAAGTGTAACGGAGCCTATGCAGTTGGCCTCTACACCAGGAATGGCGCCTTTAAAGGTTGTCTTTGTGGGTTTGATCCTTGACGGGTCTATGCCCATTTTGCGCACTGTATCCTGATAAATCAGGTTCAGGCTGCTGCCGTCGTCCATCAGGACTCTAGTGAGGTGAAATCCGTCAATAATTGGGTCAAGAACCAATGCGGGGAAAACCGCCGTGACGGATGCTAGTGGGGTGGTCCCTTCGATCGAAGGTGATCGGGCAGGAAGACCATGGGTTGAACTTCGGGGCGACTGGCTAAACCCTTCTGTCCTCTATTGTTCGGCGGCCGGGGCTCTTCCTCGTCATCGCAATGCAGCCCCTTGTCGTTGTTTTCGGCGCTTAGCTTGCCTGCTTGCTTGAACACCCAACAATCCCTGTTGGTGTGGTTGGCTGGCTTTTCGGGGGTGCCATGTATCCGCACAAGCGATCGAAGTATTCGGTCCAAGTTGGACGGGCCATGGGTATTTCTTTTGAATGGCTTCTTCCGTGACGGGTTTAGAGCCTCTGAATCCGGCATTCTTGTCGTATCTTCAGCATTATCACCGTTAATGCGGCGTTTATGCTTATTGCGTAGCGACACCGCCATTGCTTGTCCTTGGTATCCGAACTACCGGGGTGTTTGGCCAAGTTGTTGCTTGAGCTAGCCAGCTGTCCTCTCCAGCATAAGCGGGTCATGAGTGTGGTGAGGGCTGCCATGGATTTGGCTCTTCCTGTCCTAGGTGCGGGCTAGCCACTCGTCGCGGATGTTGTGTTTGAAAGGCTGCTAAGCGCCTCTGCATCCGGACGGTCGATGATCTGATTTTTCTTTGTTAGGAACCGCGTCGTAATTATGCGGCGATTCTTACAGCTGCTGAATTATATGGCTAAGGTCGCCGGCGCCTGAGTGGTCGCACACATGTGCCTGGAAGTTATCAAGGAATGCGACTTCGGGTCCTCCCAACAACCGATTGACTTTCTTTGGCAAGCTGTTGAGCCAATGCCGAGCTGGTCCTTTAAGCTTGAGTGGGAGGTATTTGATGGCATGTAGATCATCACCGCGGGCCATGTGGATATGGAGGAGATAGTCCTCGATCCAGACCGCAGGATCTGTGGTACCATCGTATGATTCGATGTTTACGGGTTTGAATCCCTCAAGGATTTGATGATCCATTACTTCATCTTTGAAGCATAGTGGGTGTGTGGCGCCTTTGTATTGGGCTATATCACGACATAGCTCATATGAGCTTTGTCTGGTGTGTTCGGCCCGGCCGGGTTTGTTGTATCCGGCGTGACGGTAATTATCCCGAGTCGTTGGGCGCCCACGCGATCTGTAGATCGATCTTGTATGCTGTGCCTTATCCTCCAATATATCTCGCAAGTCCGGCGCGTTTTCCCGTGCCTTGGTACTTTTTGAGCGGCGTCGGGGCATGGCTTGAGCGGAGGGCTGAGAGGCTTCTCTGTCGCGGCCACGGAGTGGCCGGTCTGCCATGTCGTGCGCTGGTGACGTGGGTGCTTCCTCCTCTGATCGAGTCAAAGGCCTGCGTTTGGGGTAGCTCTTGGAGGGGCGTTCGAGTTAATACTCTTGGGCTGCAAGGACTTCAGTCCATCTGTCAGCTAGCAGATCTTGGTCAGCTCTAAGCTGTTGCTGCTTTTTCTTGAGGTTGCTTGTCGTGGCCATGAGCCTGCGTTTAAAACGCTCTTGTTCGACGGGGTCCTCAGCGCACGACGATTCGTCATCGTCGAGGCTTGCCTCGTCTTGGAGGGGCACATAATTATCGTCCTCTACCTCTCTTTACGCGTCTTTGTCGTGCGGACTTGCTTCTCCTCCTCCTGCGCCGAGTCCTGCTGGAGGGTCATCTTCAACCTTGTCCGGGTATTATTGTTTCTGTGCGGAATCGCCGTTTTTCTTGTGGCGGGATTTAGAGCGGCGCCCGGCCAGCGTCGGCGCTTGGGTTGTTTCTTGGAGGGTCATCCTCCGCGTTCCATCGCCATTCCCATCTTTTGGGATGTCCACCATGTATATATCATATGACGAGGTGGCCTTCCGGTGCCCGTGGTAGCTGGCTCTTAATCGTCTCCGGCACCGTCGTCCATCTTGTCGATGTCTTCGGTGTCGAAGTCGAGCATGTCGGTTAAATCATCGAAAGTGGCTACAAAGTGGGTGGTGGGTGGGCGTTGAATTTCTTCGTCGTCCGAATCCCAACCTTCCTGACCATAGTTCGGCCACCCCTGACAAAGAGAGAGACTTTAATGAGTTCAGGATATCGCCAAAGGGCGAGTCTTTGAAAGATGTCCGTGGCGGTGAACTCCATAACGGCGCCCGGTCGGATTCGTGGTAGAGGCGCAGGAGGTTGAGTCCGAAGGAGTCCGGCACACAGGAGTCACGAGCTTTGCAAAGGACGAGGATGGTGTTCGGCTCAATCGCCGTAGAAATTTCAGCCCCGAGGCGGTGTCCAACCAACCGTCCTCGATCGGCGAAACCGGCTCCGGATTAAGGGTCGGGCCAGGCGGTGGAGTCGCGGCCTCCAGGCAGCCTTGGTGGCGAGCTAGATCGTACCCATCGGAGACGGTCTGCACGCTTCGGTACGTGGCTTGAATCCGTCGAAGATCAAGTCTCCGCGGACATCGGTCGTATAGTTCAAGCTTCCAAATCGACACGATGGCGGGCGTAGCTTCGATCTGCTCCGGATGGCCTAAGCGAATTGGCCCGCGGTGCAAAGCCGCCCGAATCTGAAGATCTGTCCGGGAGAAAAGTCTCACCCTGGACTGCGTCGTTGCTGATGATTGAAGGAGCCATCGGGCCTATAGGTGACGACATAGAGGAACTCTCAATGAAAGCACCAATGTCGGTGTCAAAACCGGCGGATCTTGGTTAGGGGGTCCCGAACTGTGCTTCTAGGCGGATGGTAACAGGAGACAAGGAACACGATGTTTTTAACCAGGTTCGGGCCCTCTCGATGCTTGATTAATATTGATGATATGGATAGTACAACAGTAGATCTACCACGAGATCAGAGAGGCTAAACCCTAGAAGCTAGCCTATGGTATGATTGTTGTTAGATCCCTGGACTAAAACCCTTCGGTTTATATAGACACCGAATAGGGTTAGGGTTACCTGAGTCGGTTACAATGGTAGGAAATCTACATATCCGTATCGCTAAGCTTGCCTTCCACGCCAAGGAAAGTCCTATCCGGACAAGGGACGAAGTCTTCAATCTTGTATCTTCATAGTCCAGGAGTCCGGCCAAAGATGATAGTTCGGCTATCCGGACACCCCCTAGTCCAGGACTCCCTCACCCACGTCACTGTGACATATCCACCACCACTTTATTTATGAGTCAGTAGTTATGCCACCATACCCTTGTGTCATATCCGCCCTTATGTATAATATCGGCGTGCTTGTAATAAATTGTTGAGCAGCCTCAGCTCAACCTTGTATAATATTTAGCACTTCTGGATTTCTATATCAAGGATTTGTCTACCAGTGAGGAGGATTCTCCTATACTGGGAATAAAAGGGTCGGTTTCTCAATAAGTATTTTATTGGAAAACCGATCGTGACAAACTTGGTATCAGAGCCAGGCTGACTATAGGAAACCACTAGGTGCGATCGCTAATCGGTTATTAGCGCCTTAAGTGCGATTTTTGCATTTTGCAAAAATGTAGCAATTTTCTGTTGGTCATCATAAATTTATGATATGACTATTCGGAATTTTTGTCTACTTGTGTAGATGGCTAGCAACGACTATGAGTCACAGGTGTTCGCCAATGTACCTGAGGGGTTTATCAAGCTCCTCACCTCCATCTTCAAGATCGCGATTGGGCCATCAGCCCGTCCAGTGTTCACACTCTACCAGCACAAGATCAACGACAGTCTGTCCATGCACCAGGCCGCAGTGCAATTCAAGGGAGGACGTGTTGAGTCACGCCGCTTCCGGTTTGTGGGAAGGGCCATGCCTACGGAGAGGCATGCCATGCAGATGGCTGCCCGTGAGGCGATAGCTCGTCTCCGGGATGTTCTTCCTTCGACGAAGACTCGTCGCTACCGCTATCTTCCATGCCACGTGCCATACACTTGTCACTATGCATTCGCTTGCGCTAGGGGAGAGCGACATGAGGCTATTGAGATGCTTGTTGAGTATCTCCAGGCTCTTGAGGCAGCTTTTGACAACCTCGTGGACGACCTTGTGGCTGCTCGTATGGAATCAGTTCATGGCTGTTCCGCCAACAGGAGGGAGCTCCTCCACACAGCACCACCACTGACTTACGTCTCGTCCTCAGCCTCCTATTCACCTGCCATCCTCGCCGCCGCTCGTCGCCTGCCTACCACTGAGGAGTTTGACCAAGTCATTGCTCCTACTCCAGTCCGTGCTGCACCACCTGTCGCGCCGGCACCAGCTCCTCAACTCAGCACTCGTGCCTGGAGCCTATTGGTGAGGACGAGGTTGAGTCCCCAGCATCACTGGTTCTTACCCTCGGCAGGCCGAGGGAAATCCTTACCATCTCCGACTGAGTGCGCCTAGCAGCCGTGCGATGTGCCAGCTTGTGTGATATGTTTATATGTATATAGGTTGTGAGAAGTAGTTTGTGTGCGCATCATGTAGGAACTGGGAGAAGTGCACTAGCCTAAATAACATGTCAGGAATGTGTACGCACATCCTGAGTGATGTATTGTATAATTACTGCTTGCATGTAAGATATGTACTGAGCGGTCCTTCTCCATGCGCAATCGAGCATTTTCTTGAAAAATCTTGGAGTTTTTAAATTTCCACCTTTGCGTATTTATTTATTTTCCCACTCAGTTTTTCTCATGAGTTTTACAAAAAAAATATCCCCAGAGTGGAAAATGTCTCGTCCTTGGACTCGTTCCATGCCAAGTCCGCTAGAAGAGAATTATGGTACCCAAACAAGCAACAATTTCACACAGGGGCAGTCAAGTCAGCAGGGCAGTGAAGCAGCATTTTCCCAAGTATGTCGCCTTTATGAACAAAGCCAGCAGCAGCATCAAGAAATGATGAATCATGTCATCAACATGGGAAATCACCGTGAACCATATCAGCAGCATTCCAAATTGTTAGAACTACAAAAGACCGTCCCCAACGTTCTACGCTTTGATAGGCCGCTTGAGGCCGACGATTAACCGAGACATTGAAAGGAAATTAATTATTGCACAATGTTCAGACCGTGAGAAGGTACTTTACGCACCTCACTACCTCACTGGAGCAGCTGCATCATGGTGGGAAAATTTCCTACACATGCACCCCAATGAAAATAACATCACCTGGGAAGAATTTAAAGAAGGTTTTCGTGGGGCTCATATCCCCAGAAGCATTATGAAGATCAAGAAAAGGGAGTTTGATGACCTCAAGCAGAGAGGCATGACAGTGACTGAGTGCAATAGTCAGTTTACTCAATTATCTCGTTATGCCAACGAAGAGTGCATGACTGAAAATAAAAAGATGGAAAAATTTATGGACGGGCTTGCACCAGCACTTAAATGCCAGCTGGTCATACACACCTTTCCGGATTTCAAAACACTTGTGGACAAATCCATTACATTGGAAAATGAGCGCCGCAGCTTGGAGGATTTTCGCAAGCGCAAAAGGGACCAAACTACTCAAGCTCGCAACAACCGGAACAAGACTGATTTTCAGAAAAATGGAGCAAACAAGTCCACAACCAATGTGCCACGCCCAAACAAAAAATTTCATGCAAGGGACAAGGACTTTACATACCGCCCAGGTGTTACTTGCTATGCTTGTGGAGAGGAAGGACACTATGCGAAACGGTGCCCAAAGCCAAGAAACTCAGCTCCCAAGCCAAACAACGGTGGAAATAATTCAGCACCCAAACGTAATAACTTCAACCCCAATAACAATCACAAGAAGGGTCACTTGAACCATGTGACCAAGGAGGAAGCACATAATGCCCCGGATATTGTACTCGGTATGTTCCCTGTCAACACAATACCTGCCACGGTTTTGCTTGATTCTGGAGCTTCTCACTCGTTCATTTCAAAGAAATTTGCTTTGCAAAATGATTTTTTGATGCTTCCCTTGGAAAAATCCATGATCATCAAGTCCCCCGGGATTAAGCAAGTTACTCAGAGTTACTGCCAAGGTGTGGTTATCGAGTTTGAGGGACTAAAGTTTCATGCAAACCTTATTTTATTGGAAAATAAGGGACTGGATGTTATCCTAGGAATGGACTGGTTAACCACCAACAAAGGATTTATTGACTGCTTCAACCGGACGGTAATTCTTACCCATCATCACGGGAAGACAATAAAAATTGCAGCTCAAGAAAGACAATTATCCACGGCAACCAAGGTTGAACAAGGTGGACGTTTGAGTTAAGCAAAGTTCGATGGTGTGTGAGTTCCCGACGTATTTCGAAGGACTACCAGGCTTGCCACCAGACCGGGAAATAAAATTCAGCATTGAGCTAGCACCTGGAACTACCCCCATTTACAAGAAACCATATAGAATGGCACCCTCAGAGTTGGTGGAATTAAATAAGCAAATAAAAGAATTACTGGACAAAGGATTTATACGAGCCAGCTCCTCACCTTGGGGTTCACCAGTTTTATTTGCCAAGAAAAAGGATGGGACACTGAGATTATGTATAGACTATCAAGCACTCAAGATGGTCACAATCAAGAACAAATATCCGATGCCACGGATAAATGATTTATTTGACCAGCTCGCTCAAGCCAAGGTTTTCTCAAAAATTGACTTAAGGTCGGGATACCACCAATTAAAAGTACGGACAGAAGATATTCCCAAGACAGCATTCACTTCCAGATACGGGTTTTATGAGTTTACAGTAATGCTGTTTGGACTGACCAACGCCCCCGCATATTTTGTCCACCTCATGAACAAAGTGTTTATGAAATTTATGGACAAATTTGTTGTGGTGTTCATTGATGATATTGTGGTATACTCCAATACACCAGAAGAGCATGTTCAACATCTCAGGATTGTACTGGGAGAATTAAGGAAACATCAATTATACGCCAAGTTCAGCAAATGTGAATTTTGGTTAAGACAGGTTGGTTTTCTAGGCCATGTTTTAACCCAAGAAGGTGTTGCCGTAGACCCGAGAAAAAGTCAAGGCCGTGCTTGGCTGGAAACCACCGGCCAGGTAGCAGACGTCTGAAGTTTCTTGGGAATGGCAGGATATTACCGAAGGTTTATTGAAGGGTTCTCCACCATAGCAAAACCAATGACACAATTGCTCAAGAAGGATAAGAAGTTTGTATGGACTGAAGCTTGCGAGAAAAGTTTCCAAGAACTCAAAAGGAAATTAACGACAGCACCAGTATTGGTTGTGCCAGACATACAGAAGAGTTTTGAAGTATATTGTGACGCATCCCGGAAGGGCCTCGGATGCGTATTAATGCAAGAAGGCAGGGTAGTCGCATATGCTTCCAGGCAACTACGCAAGCATGAAGAAAATTATCCTACTCATGACTTGGAATTGGCAGCAGTCATTCATGCACTCAAAGAGTGGAGGCACTTTTTACTTGGGAATCTTTGTGAAATATACACGGACCATAAAAGCCTCAAGTATATTTTCACACAACCAGAACTCAATTTACGACAATGACGCTGGTTGGAATTAGTGAAAGATTATGATGTTGGTATTCACTACCATCCAGGAAAGGCGAATGTAGTGGCAGATGCTCTCAGTCGAAACCCCAATTCAGGCAACGACGGTGTGCCAATCTTGAGATCTGAATTTCAGCAGGAGTTCGCCAAACTCAACTTGGTGATGGTCACTGAGGGCAATGTGTAAAATTTGGAAATACAGCCTACCATAATGGAACAAATTAAGGAGGCTCAACATGGACACCCCAGCATCGAAGGTATAAAAAGGAAATTGAGTTTGAGCAAGGCCTCAGAATTTGTCATAGACGATAAGGGAATACTATGGTACGGAGACAGACTTTGCGTACCAAATATAAAAGACCTCAAATAGCAAATTCTAGCCGAAGGCCACACCGCTCCATATTCAATCCACCCGGGAGGAACCAAAATGTATAAAGACATTCAGGAAAATTTTTGGTGGCACGGTATGAAGAGGGATATAGCCACCTTCATTGCATGTTGTGATTCGTGTCAACGCATTAAGGCTGAGTATCAAAAACCAGCAGAGTTATTACAACCAAACAGGATACCTGAGTGGAAATGGGATGAAATTGGGATGGACTTTATTGTTGGACTACCTCGGTCACAACACGGAAATGATGCCATATGGGTCATCACGGATAGACTAACCAAGGTGGCACATTTCATTCCCGTAAAGACAACCTACACCACCCAAAAGCTTGCCAAACTTTATCTCTCCCGCATAGTTTGTCTGCATGGAGTCCCAAAGACTATAATATCTAACAGGGGCACTCAATTCGTCTCTAGATTTTGGGATCACTTACAACAAGCTCTGGGAACTCAACTGACATTTAGTACAGCATACCATCCCTAGACTTATGGACAAACTGAACGCGTAAACCAAATTCTAGAGGACATGCTGAGAGCATGTGTTCTCACCTATGGAACCAGTTGGGAAGAAAGCTTGCCATATGCCGAGTTTGCATACAACAACAGTTACCAAGCCAACTTGCAAATGGCACCTTTTGAAGCCTTGTACGGGCGGAGATGTCGTACTCCCTTAAATTGGTCAGAAACAGGAGACAGCCGTATCTTCGGCCCAGATATGCTCAAGGAAGCTGAGGAGAAAGTTAGGCTAATCAAGGACCGACTCAAGAAAGCTCAAAGTCGACAAAAGAGTTATTACAATCGAAAACATCGGGGAGTCAGTTTTGAACCCGGTGAGTATGTGTACCTACGAGTATCTCCTATGAGGGGCCTGCAACGATTCAAAGTTAAAGGAAAGCTAGCACCAAGATTTATCGGACCCATACGTGTACTTACGAAGAGGCACCATAGCCTACCAGCTAGACCTACCGAAGAGGCATCGGGGCGTCCACGGCGTGTTCCACGTCTCACAGTTGAGGAAATGTGTAAGCAACCCAGAAAAGCAGGTATCTCATGAGGACATTGACGTACAACCAGACCTCACCTACAGGGAACGCCCAATAAAAATATTGGAGGAGTCTGAAAGGAGGACCCGTCAGAAAACAATTTAGTTTTTCAAAGTTCAGTGGAGCAATCACACCGAAGATGAGGCAACATGGGAAAGAGAGGATTTTCTTCGGGCAGAACACCCACACCTATTTGAGGATCAGTTGAAATCTCGGGGACGAGATGTTTCCTAAGGGGGTAGGTGTTGTGACATCCCAAAAAAAATTGGTTTTTATCAAACTCTTTATTTGATTTGAAGGAGGCCATTTAAAATCTTTCTAAAAAGACTCTCCTTCTCAAAAAATTCTCTTATGACAAAGATTTTATTTTTGTGTCATCCTCAACCTTGGTGTTTGGTATTGAAGACTTTTCATTTGGTGTTAACCCATCACAATTAATTTTATAAATTATTTCTATTAAAAGGAAACCCTATGGGTTTTGGGTTTATTCTTGTTATTCATTCTCTTTTGTCATACTTCTTGTTGAAACTTTCTTCCGAAACCCCTCCCTCCACTTTGGGTCAAGTCAAATACCCAATCCCAGCAAGTTCAACCCATTTTTGATTTTTATTCCATTTATTTTATCCCCAAAACTATTTCTGCCATTATTTTTGGACCTAGGTGATTTACAAAGGAAGTACCAAATTTGTTTTGAGTTTTGATCCCAAACCAACTCCTCTGACTAGTCCTTAGCACCCCCAAGCTAGATCCATCAAGATCCACTCTTCCACAGTTCAAAATTTTCAAGTTTTGCTCACTGCAAGTTTGGACCAGATTTGTCATTTTTGGTGAAATCAATATATTTCTTCTCCAAAAATTCTGGGATAAATCAGGCAGCCCCTAGATGCATCAAGAGACCACCTCACCAAAGATTAGCTCCAGAAAAATTTTCCACATGCCAAAATCATTTCATCGAACACCTGGCATGCACTGTTCCTTGCTAAATTCAGTAAAATTCAGAGTTTGATGTTTGATTCGGTTTGTAAGTGTCGTTTTTCTTGAGCGGCGTCAATCTCACGATGCCGCTCTGGCGCGATGCAAACTACTCCTTCTTCTTATCCAGAGCGACGCATTGTAATTTGGACGGGCACCAGCGGCGGTGGTGAAGTGTCTCGCCGGCCCGGCAACCTGCGGTGGCGAGCCACCCGTGGCGACAGCGAGGACCAGCACCACCTTTCGGCGCCGTCCAGCACCGCCCGAGCCACCCGAAGCCTCCGCGTAGCCACCCCTCCCACAATGCGCTGCGGCACCGTCACCGTGGCCTGAGCAGCGCAGAGCGTGCTCTCTGCCGCCGACGAGTCCCGTGAGCCATTCCGTCGAGAACGTGGAGTACCGCCCAAGGCAGGCCAAGCTTAGCACTTGAACGGAACCAGTAGACCATCACGGTGATGCCTAGCAACCTAAACCACCTGACCGACCTCTGCCTCGCTGTAATCATCACCGGCGTTATCCCGTTCACGGCCACCGCCTCGGATCGTCTATAAAAGGAGCCCTCGAGCTCGTTCTCGTCCCAGCGCGACTCCTCCACCTCACCAGAGCCCCTCCTAGCCACTGGGAGGACCTCGAGGAGGTCTCCTTCCTCAACTCCGGCTTCCCCGGTCCGCCTCGGGCTCCGGCTCGATTCACTCAGGTGAGACCACACCCGTCTCCCAGACCGTGCCAGTCGCCTCCTACTACACCCAATACTCTAACCCGAGCCCCAATTCGACCTTTGCAGCTCTCCCCGGCGAGATCCACCAACGCCCGAACCACCGTCCGCCGGAGTTAGGTCCGCCGTCAACATGGTGCTCGCCGACGACCAACTCCACCACCCACAGACGTGGGAGAGCACCCTGAGTCCATAGGCACCCTCCACTCCTCCTAACGCGTCGTGGATCACCGCCGGCGACCACCGCAGCCTTCGGGCGCCGGCGACTCTGTTTCCAAATTTAAACCTGACGAGTGGGACCCCCTCGTCAGCCTCTCTTTTCTTTTATTCGAACTGTTTTCCTAGAAAACGCCTTCGGGCAAAGTGCGCTTTCCCTTTGGGTTGGCGTGTTTCTTACTGAAACGTTTTCTGTTTTTATAAACAAACCCCTGGAAACTTTCTGTTTCATTACAGACGAGTCCCTGGACTAAAACATTAATAACTTTTAAACAGAAAATGATTTTTGATTGATTATTTTTCTGTCATGTTTATTTTTCTGTCTAGTTTTTTATCATATTTATTTGAAAAATATTTGGAACACTTTTTGTGCACACACGGTATTTACGTTAGTACGCGTTTTCTTTATACCGTAGATACCGGAGGAGGTGACGGAACCGCAAACTTCACCGAGCTAGACTCCGACTTCTCGGAACCAGGCAAGCATGTTTGCACCTTTGATATGACGAGTGTTTTGCATGTTTGCTTGAGTAGTTACTTCATGGCATGTTTATATGAACATCAGTAAATGTTATATTGCATGCAAAGCTATTACAAGTGAGCTTCGAAACTCGATGTGTTATTTGATGTGAGTTTACATAATCATGTGGTGACATGAAAGGAGGTAAGATGGTATTGTTGAAGCATGCCAGTCTTATGCCAAACCATTTAACTCCAGTGTCAACGTGGACCAAGTCACGTTACCATCCGTTCCTTTTCTTGTACTACCACATGTTTTCCTCAAAGAATATGGTTTAGTAAGTTGCAAACCTCTTTCCTCGTACACACCAAATAGAGGGGCTGTGATGAGGGTTCCATGGCCCTGGATTAAAGCCAGTCATCCGGACAGGGGGGCATGGGTGTTTCCGGTTGGGACCGAGAGGGGGCACCCCTTAGAGCGCGCGATATAAATTTGATCCCATGCTATTCGAGGTTGTGACCTCCCCGTCTTAGAGTTTTTCTTGAACGTTGCCTAGGGTGATTCCTCGCAGCGGAATGTGGAATGGGTGTGTACTGGTTAGATGTGTTTCTTCTAAAATACCTAAACGGAACTAGTCCCTTGTGACTACTGAAATCCGTTAGCTGTGGTTAAAGAGTACAAACTCTGCAGAGTCAAACCATCTGAGTAACCATATCTATAGTCAAGGACTATGGTCAACTCATCTATGTCAGTGTCAGTATCAGTCTCAGCGTCCGTCTCCGTGTCAAACTCAGTGACAATCTCCAGTAACGGTACATGGGTGTCAAACCCAGTCGGATGTTATTCGTGGATGGACTAATCCGTTTATCATTATGAATTGAGTATTTCCTTGGAATGATTTAAACTGCTTGAATACGACGATGAAATATAAGCCCTTTATGTGATGTCGCTCAGACGTCCGACTGTGGCATTTATGTTATTTATTTTCGATATAAGCCCTTTATGTGATGTCGCTCAGACGTCCGACTGTGGCACTCTTGTTATTTACTTTCGATATAAGCCCTTTATATGATGTCGCTCAGACGTCCGACTGTGGCACTCTTGTTATTTACTTTCGATATAAGCCCTTTACGTGATGTCGCTCAGACGTCCGATTGTAGCATCAACATTATTTATTTTCATTATAAGCCCTTTCCGAGATGCCACGTGAGCGTCCATGTGTACGCCTTTATCATTTACATTTCAATATAAGCCCTTTATGTGGTGTCGCTCAGACGCCCGACTGCGTCATGTTAATTTATTTTTACCTTTCGAGGCGTCGCTTCAGGCACCCGATCGGTTTTCAATTATTTTGTTGGGATTTCGGGAGGACTACCGCCTGACTTCCCTTTTTCTTTAACATGCCTTGCAATTTTATTATCTGAGTGTGCATTGCTAAACTGCTCATGCGCATCATGTTTGCATTTGTTATATCTTATGTCCGAGCTGTCTTGCGAGTACATTCAAAGTACTCACCTGGCTTGTTGTTTTGGCCAGATGTTGACGATGGCGATCTTATGGATGAAGAGTTTGATAGCGAGTCCGACGCCTAGAGGAGTCGGTCGATCCGTGCGATCCTGGAATTTGGTCACTTGTATCATATACGCTTCCAATACCCGAATAAAATCATCGAGCCCCACTCCGGCGCTCGATGAGCTGTAAGATTTAGGAGTCATGTCACCCACGTCACTGTGACATATCCACCATCACTTTATTTATGAGTCAGTAGTTATGCTACCATACCCTTGTGTCATATCCGCCCTTATGTATAATATCGGCGTGCTTGTAATAAATTGTTGAGCAGCCTCAGCTCAACCCTGTATAATATTTAGCACTTCTGGATTTCTGTATCAAGGATTTGTCTACCAGTGAGGAGGATTCTCCTATACTGGGAATAAAAGGGTCGGTTTCTCAATAAGTATTTTATTGGAAAATCGGTCGTGACAACAATTTAAATCAAAATCCATTTTGGAGTACTCTTAAGTTACTGATTTGTTGTACTGATTCTCCAAGTTACTCCATTCAAACAAATGTGTTGATCTGATCTACTATAGTAGGTGATGTTGATCTTGTTGTAGTAGTAGTTGTTGTTGATCTGATCTGATCTAATCTGATGTAGTAGTTGTTGATCTGATTTGCTGTAGTTCCTGTTGATTTGGAGTACTTAATGTTGCTGATATTATGTGTTGTACTTGGATCTGATCTGATCTTCTGTAGTAGTTGTTGATCTAATATGCTGTAGTTGCTGTTGATTTGGAGTAGTTAATGTTGTTGATATTATATGTTGTACTGTTGCTAATTTGATCTGTTGTTGCTATTGCGATGTCTTTGGATCATTCTTCTTTGCTTTCGCTTCTGAGGATCTGGTTATCAACTTTGAGATGTTCTTTGCTCAAGTCATGGCGACGATCGGGGATGCTTTCTGCTGAGCTGATCCAACACAGGATGATCTTTGATGATCTGTTGCTCAACAAGGTGATGCTGCTTTGTTCAGCCTCTACGAACATTTACAAGAGCTCTAGCCTGGAAGTGAAAAAGTCAGAAGTATATTTGTAGTATCATAGTATCTTAGTGAAATGAATGATGTAAAGTTTGTGCTATTACAAGAGCTCTAACCTGGGACAACCTGAGAAGTATATTTGTAGTATTTTGGCTAATTGGCATGTGTTTTGATAATTTTCACTTGTTTACTTTATTACGATTGAAATAATTGTTTCAAATTGTGGCGATTGAAACACAGGCCGTTGTTAATTAGAACACGAGAAGTGGGACCTAGTAGTATTTGGCATCAAAAAGGCCATTTACCAAATAATATTCATAGGAAAGGCTGAAAATTAAGGAAATTGACTGAAAAAAAGCTGAGGCCCAAAAGAAAAATAGATGAGACCCAAAAAAGAAATGGACCGTAGAAAGGCTAAGGCCCAAAAACACTGAACGAAGCTTAGGGAACAAAAAGGCCGAATTATTGGGCTCGGCCCATGTAAAACAACGAATCGGACCGGGCTGAATCTTATCAGTGACCTTTTCAATCGGTCGCCAATTTGCCACGTCGGATCCGACGTGGCCTGGGCAGACAGCTAGTGACCAAAACAAAATAGTAGGCATATTTTGGTCATAAACGTCTATGACCTTCTCTGTGAGAAGGTCGTTTATTTTAGTTTACGACCGCCAGCTTTTGACCATCTGTTTTTGGTCACAAAAAGGTCACAAATGGAAAATAATGACCATTCAGTGACCAATAGTCAAGGTCACAAGTTGACATATTTCTTGTAGTGTTTGTGTTCGTCCACCTCCAAGAAATCATAATGTACATCATCGGGCAGGTAATCTCCAAGATTGCTATAACCGGGCACCATCCTCGGATTATTAGCAACGATATCTCTAGACACCTTGAGCGGGGGGCACGATTGGTCCGCTTGTTCGCCGAGCTGGGTAATTTTTTTCCCAGCTCGTCATTCTGCTAACCTTCGATCACTGATAGTACCTCCTGAACGCTCCGCTTCCTTATATACCTTTTTAGTAATGCGCTCATAGTTATTTTTCGGCGGAGACGGTGGTGGTTTCTTCAGGGCGTCGATAGTGCGCTTTACTTTCACTGGATCTGGAACGAACTCCGGAGGTGGATTTTTCTTTGCTTTCACCCCTTCAAAGAAATCTTTCACTTCTTTTTCTACGATCTTCGCGGTTTCCTCCACGGTCCTCTCGTATGGTAACTTCTCTAGAGGCTTGAGAGATGGACCAAATCTGTATTGCCTCCCGCCTCTGGCTATACTGCTAGACGCCGGACCAGACGGAGCGGCTGCGGCTGTCTTATTTTGTGCTTGCTTACGAGGCGGAGGAGAAGGACTACGACACACCGGAGCAACCGTAGCGGCGGCGGGTCTCTTCCGCCCTTGCTGGCGAGGCGGAGAAGGACGAGGCTGGCTGCTCGGGCGCGCCGACGCAGGCGGAGAAGGAGGCGTAGTGCCGCCACGCGCCAGAGAAGGAGGCTGAGTGCCCTGATCACTCGCTGGAGGAGGAGGCGGAGGAGAGGCGGAGTGCCCTGACTCGCCGGAGGAGGAGGTGGAGGCGGAGGCATCAAGTTCGGAAGGTTGATGAGCTCCTTCTGCCATAGGCATGGAGTCTTCAGAGAAGAACCCAGCCGAGTCTCCCCTTCATCCATAGGATGGTTAAGCTCGAGGTCCTCAAATCCGTCTGTTATTTCATCCACCATCACCCTAGCATATCCTTCTGGAATCGGCCGGCAGTGATAGGTTGCGCCCGAGTTCGGGAGGTACAAGCGAAACCAACAGCCGCCTTGACTTTCAATTTCATCCATTGCGTCATAATGTGGCAATGTTGAAATTCCGTGATAGCATCCACGGGGTAGCTAGCAGGAGCCGTGAAGACAGGCTCCAGCTGAAGCAGCTCGGTGGAAGCCATGCTACTTCTCCGCTGAGATGGCGGGGTAGCTTTGGCTGGTCGCTTGCTGCGATCTGCTTCTTGTACCTCTATCGCTTGTACCCTTGCGTGCAGCGCCTGCAGTTGGGTCTGCTCCACTTTCTTCCTCCTCTACTGGCATTTGTAACCGCCTGCATCCGGAAACCCAACCTTCCATGGAACGGAGCCTGGCGTGCCTCGTGTCTGTCCAGGGTGCTCAGGATTCCCGAGGGCCATTGTGAGCTCGTCGTTCTCTCTGTATGGAACAAACATCCCTTGCTGCGCTGCATCGATATAGTGTTGAATCTTCGTGATGGGTTGAGGGAGTCCTGGATTAGGGGGTGTCCGGATAGCCGAACTATCAGCGTTGGCCGGACTCCTGGACTATGAAGATACAAGATTGAAGACTTCATCCCGTGTCCGGATGGGACTTTCCTTGGCGTGGAAGGCAAGCTTGGCGTCTGGATATGTAGTTCTCCTACCATTGTAACCCGACTACATGTAACCCTAACCCTATCCGGTGTCTATATAAACCGGAGGGTTCTAGTTCGTAGGACGAACAACAGTCATACCATAGGCTAGCTTCTAGGGTTTAGCCTCCTTGATCTCGTGGTAGATCCACTCTTGTACTACCCATATCATCAATGTTAATCAAGCAGGAGTAGGGTTTTACCTCCATCGAGAGGGCCCGAGCCTGGGTAAAAACATCGTGTCCCTTGTCTCCTGTTACCATCCTCCTAGACGCACAGTTCGGGACCCCCTACCCGAGATCCGCCGGTTTTGACACGGGTATTCTTAGTTGCTCATTCGTCCAAACACACTTCCCTGATACAGGGTCCAAGGTTCCGCCAACCCCGAAGAACCTAGTCCGGCAACGGTTTGGCCAGTTCAATGTCTCCGTTCGACCCTTTATCAACCAGTCATTCTCAGCCTTGGCCCTAGCAGTCGGGCTTTGAGGTAGCCACCTGACCCCGTGCGATGGTGAAGCTTCTTCTTCGCAGCATTTTTCTTGTTTGTCGCTGACATCTTCTTACTATTGTCTGATGTCTTGTGGGCCACAAATGCGGGCCAGTGTTCTCTGATATTCTCATACCGGCCGATGAATTCTGGTGTCTTTTCTTTGTCGACAAACGACGTTTTCAGCTCATTCTTCCACCTCCTGAATAGTTCTGCCATCTTCTTAAGAGCATGAGACTTGATCAATTGCTCTTTAACTGGCTTCTCCGGATCCTCCTCTGGCGGTAGGATGAAATTTGCCTTCAGTGCGGTCCAAAGATCCTCTTTCTGCATATCGTCGACATAAGACACCTCAGGGTCTTCCTTCTTAGGCTTAAACCATTGGTGGATGCTGATCGGGATCTTGTCCCTAACAAGAACCCCGCACTGAGCAGCAAATGCTTCCTTTGTCCGGATGGGTTCAATCGGCATGCCATCGCGCGCGATTGCTGTGATCTCAAACCTTTCATCCGAGCGCAAATTTTTCTTCGGGCCTCGTCTCTTTACCGAAGTTGTGCTCGATCCGGAGGGCTGGAAAAAAAGAAGAAAGACGAGAGTTAATTAATATGTGTACATACGAAAACAATGAATGCATCAATTAGTTAGTCAGCACAGGCTTAACTAATATATATAACTGGCTAGACTCGGTTCGGTCACCGGAGCCGTCATCACGGTCTCCTTCTTGTACCGGCATTGGGTCACCGGAGCCATCATAATCATAGCCTGCTTCTTCACCCTGTCCTTCCAGACCATCGATGTCACTGAGAAACGACAAGACGACATAACTTCCTTGTGCGATTATGTCCCCCAACACCGCTTCTGTTGCTTCGTCTCGGGGGTGCTCCATAGTTTCTGCAAATATTTACAACATGGCAATTAATATTCAAACATGACAGATGGATATATTAGTGGCAAACGTAGAACTAGCTTGTCGGGTAGGGGCGCGGCAGGAGGGGATAGGAGACCGGCATCGTTTTTTTCTAGGGTTAGGGTGTCCTCGAGAGTTTTGGTTGAGCGAGAGGGCTGGGGGGTGCTCCCGTGGTATAAGTTATCACGGTCGAGAGGGGATATATTAGTGGCAAACGTAGACCTAGCTTATCTCGGGTTTGGGGTGGCCTCGGCAATGCTTCACGTTTGTCTAGCTAGTGTCAAAGGATTCAACAAAACCCCTCGGTGTTCCTCGACCCTCGACCCCTCGACGACCCTCGCCCCTCGAACCCTCGACGACCCTCGACCCCTCGGTGACTCTCGACCCTCTGCCCTAGTTCCCGACCCTTGACCGCTCGGCGATCCTCGACACCCTCATTCCCGATAAAAAAGAAGACAAAAGAAGAGGAGAAGAAGAAGGAATAGAGGAGTAGAAGAAAAAAGTCTTCCACTCCTCTATTCCTTCTTCTTCTCCTCTTTTTTTCTTCTTCTTCCTCTTCTTATTTTTTCCGACGTCCCCCCTCATGTCATGTCCGACGCCCCCCCCCCCCTCATGTAATGTCCGACATTCCCCCCACCCCCCTCACTTTAACAAAGAACTACCTTAAAAAAAAGACTTGCTTTGCCGCGGGTGCTCGATCGGTGCGACGTGGACTCGGTGGAAACACTTTATGAAAATGCGGTGGTGGCCGGGCAGGCGGTTTCTTTTCCTTCTTCATTTTTCCATTGTTTTTTCTTATATGTTTGTTTTCGTTTCACTCTACATTTTCGTACATATGAAAAAATAAAGTTTCTATACAAAAGTGCAAAAATTTATGAACAAATTACAACATCTAAATTAACTACACATCTAAATAAATATAACTACACATCTGAAATTTTCCTAATCTTAAAACTAAACATAAACTAAAATAATCTAAAAAATATGTAAAAACATTTTAAAATAGCAGCTAAAAACATCTAAAAAACATCTAAAAACATCTAAAATCTAATATATATATATATATATATATATATATATATATATATATATAAATATATATATATAGCGGGGCAGGCGGAGGGCACGGCGGAGGGTCGGCCTGGCGCCCAGAGGGCAGGGAGGCGCAGGCGCGGGATGTGAGGCGCGGGAGCAGGCTGGTGCTCACAGGGAGCGGCGGGCACGGTGGGCGGCGTGTCGTACGGGGTGGGCGCGAGGTTCACGCCGTCAGGCGAGAGGGCATCACGGCGGTGGCGACGTTGAGCAGCCTGACGTCGTCGGTGGCGGCGGCGACGGCGACGTCGATCAGCCTGACGGCGTCGGTTGCGGCGGGGACGGCAAGGTGGAGCAGGGGCGTCGGGCGGCGACGGCGAGGAGGAGCAGGGGCGTCGGAGGAGAAGAAGTGATGGATTTGATCGAAACTGCTAAGTGTCTTCTTATATACCCAGGGCATTGGTACTGGTGGCACCAACCGGGACTAAAGGGAGCATTGGTCCCGGTTGGTGCCACGAACCGGTACCAATGCACCCCTTTAGTCACGGTTGGTGGCACCAACCGGGACCAAAGGCCCCGTGCTACCCACGTCATGGCCAAAAGTTTAGTCCCACCTCGCTAGTTGAGAGGGGCGCGTAGTGGTTTATAAGCCCCACTGCCGCACCCCTCTCGAACTCCTCTCCATTGCAGGCTTACGGGCTGATGTCTACTACACAACCTTATTCTTGTAGACGTTGTTGGGCCTGCAAGTGCATAGGTTTGTAGGACAGTAGCAAATTTCCCTCAAGTGGATGACCTAAGGTTTATCAATCCGTAGGAGGCGGAGGATGAAGATGGTCTCTCTCAAGCAACCCTGCAACCAAATAACAAAGAGCCTCTTGTGTCCCCAACACACCCAATACAATGGTAAATTGTATAGGTGCACTAGTTCGGCGAAGAGATGGTGATACAAGTGCAATAGGGATGGTACACATAGGTTTTTGTAATCTAAAATAATAAAAACAGCAAGGTAAATAATGATAAAAGTGAGCGTAAACGGTATTGTAATGATAGGAAACAAGGCCTAGGGTTCATACTTTCACTAGTGCAAGTTCTCTCAACAATAATAACATAGATAGATCATATAACTCAACATGCAACAAAGAGTCACTCCAAAGCCACTAATAGCGGAGAACAAACATAGAGATTATGGTAGGGTACGAAACCACCTCAAAGTTATTCTTTCGGATCGATCTATTAAAGAGTTCGTACTAGAATAACACCTTAAGACACAAATCAACCAAAACCCTAATGTCACCTAGATACTCCATTGTCACCTCAAGTATCCGTGGGCATGATTATACGATATGCATCACACAATCTCAGATTCATCCAACCAACACAAAGTACTTCAAAGAGTGCCCCAAAGTTTCTCTTTGGAGAGTCAAGAAAACGTGTGCCAACCCCTATGCATAGGTTCATGGGCGGAACCTGCAAGTTGGTCACCAAAACATACATCAAGTGGCACGTGAAATCCCATTGTCACCACAGATAAGCACAACAAGACATACATCAAGTGTTCTCATAAAAGACTCAATCCGATAAGATAACTTCAAAAGGGAAAACTCAATTCATCACAAGAGAGTAGAGGGGGAGAAACATCATAAGATCCAACTACAATAGCAAAGCTCGGGATACATCAAGATCGTGCCATAGAGAGAACACGAGAGAGAGAGATCAAACACATAGCTACTGGTACATACCCTCAGCCCCAAGGGTAAACTACTCCCTCCTCGTCATGGAGAGCGCCGGGATGATGAAGATGGCCACCGGTGATGGGTTCCCCCTCCGGCAGGGTGCCGGAACGGGCTCCTGAGAGGTTTTTTGTGGCTACATAGGCTTGTGGCGGCGGCACTTCCGATCTATCTTCTCCGTGGATGCTTTTAGGGTACGAGGGAATATATTGGAGAAAGAAGTCGATCGGGGGGTGCTCGAGGGGCCCAAGAGACAGGGGGCACGCCCCCCTATCTCCTGGGCTCCTCGAGGATCTTCTGACTTGATCTCCAAGCCTCCAGGATGATAATCTTCCAAAAAATTAATGCTGCCGAAGGTTTCATTCCGTTTGGACTCCGTTTGATATTCCTTTTCCTCGAAATACTGAAACAGGCAATAAAACAACAATATGGGCTGGGCCTCCGGTTAATAGGTTAGTCCCAAAAGTAATATAAAAGTGTATAATAAAGCCCATAATCATTCAAAACAGGTAATATAATAGCATGGAACAATCAAAAATTATAGATACGTTGGAGACGTATCAAGCATCCCCAGCTTAATTCCTGCTTGTCCTCGAGTAGGTAAATGATAAAAACAGAATTTTTGATGTGGAATGCTACCTAGCATGATTCTCAAAGTAATTTTCTTTATTGTGGCATGAATATTCCGATCCGAAAGATTCAAGACAAAAGTTGAATGTTGACATAAAAATAATAATACTTCAAGCATACTAACAAAGCAATTATGTCTTCTCAAAATAACATGGCCAAAGAAAGTTATCCCTACAAAATCATATAGTCTGGCTATGCTCTATCTTCACCACACAAAGTATTTAAATCATGCACAACCCCGATGACAAGACATGCAATTGTTTCATACTTTTGACATTCTCAAACTTTTTCAATCTTCACGCAATACATGAGCGTGAGCCATGGATATAGCACTATGGGTGGAATAGAAGGGTGGTTGTGGAGAAGACAAAAAGGGAGAAGATAGTCTCACATCAACTAGGCGTATCAACGGGCTATGCAAATGCCCATCAATAAATATCAATGTGAGTGAGTAGGGATTGACATGCAACTGATGCACTAGAGCTATAAGTATATGAAAGCTCAACAAAAAGAAACTAAGTGGGTGTGCATCCAACTTGCTTGCTCACGAAGACCTAGGGCACTTGAGGAGGCCCATTGTTGGAATATACAAGCCAAGTTCTATAATGAAAAATTCCCACTAGTATATGAAAGTGACAAAACAAGAGACTCTCTATCATGAAGATTATGGTGCTACTTTGAAGCACAAGTGTGGAAAAAGAGATAGTAGCATTGTCCCTTCTCTCTTTGTCTCTCATTTTATTTTTTTTATTTTTTTATTTTTTTATTTTTTTCTTTGGCCTTCTCTTTTTTTCTTTTTCTTTTTGGCCTTTCTCTTTTTTTTCTTTTTGTAAAGTCCGAAGTCTCATCCCGACTTGTGGGGGAATCATAGCCTTCATCATCCTTTCCTCACTAGGACAATGCTCTAATAATGAAGATCATCACACTTTTATGGATTTACAACTCAAAGCTAGAACAAGATATGACTCTATATGAATGTCTTCGGCGGTGTACCGGGATGTGCAATGACTCATGAGTGACATGTATGAAAGAATTATGAACGGTGGCTTTGCCACAAATACGATGCCAACTACATGATCATGCAAAGCAATATGAAAATGATGGAGCGTTTCATAATAAACGGAACGGTGGAAAGTTGCATGGCAATATATCTCGGAATGGCTATGGAAATGCCATGATATGTAGGTATGGTGGCCGTTTTGAGGAAGATATATGGTGGGTGTATGATACCGGCGAAAAGTGCGCGGTATTAGAGAGGCTAGCAATAGTGGAAAGGCGAGAGTGTGTATAATCCATGGACTCAACATTAGTCATAAAGAACTCATATAGTTATTGCAAAAATCTACAAGTTATTAAAGCAAAGTATTACGCGCATGCTCCTAGGGGGATAGATTGGTAGGAAAAGACCATCGCTCGTCCCCGACCGCCACTCATAAGGAAGACAGTCAATAAATAAATCATGCTCCGACTTCATCACATAACGGTTCACCATACGTGCATGCTACGGAATAACAAACTTTAACACAAGTATTTCTCAAATTCACAACTACTCAACTAGCATGACTCTAATATCACCATCTTCATATCTCAAAACAATTATCAAGCATCAAACTTTTCTTAGTATTCAACACACTCATAAGAATTTTTTTCTATTTTTGGATACCTAGCATATTAAGATTATTTAAGCAAATTACCATGCTATTTAAGACTCTCAAAATAATATAAGTGAAGCATGAGAGTTCATCTATTTCTTCAAAATAAAACCACCGCCGTGCTCTAAAAGATATATGTGAAGATCAATGAGTAGCTAAATAATTATCCAACTATGTGAAGACTCTCCCATTTAATAATTTCAGATCATGGTATTTTATTAAAACATCAAGCAAAGCTAAAGGAATTGACATGACGCTCGAAGCAAAACACATATCATGTGGTGAATAAAAATATAGCTCCAAATAAAGTTACCGATGAACGAAGACGAAAGAGGGGATGCCTTCCGGGGCATCCCCAAGCTTAGGCTCTTGTCAACGCATCAAGGCCGAGCACCAGAAACCGGCCGGGCTATTGCAACCAAATAAGATACCCGAGTGGAAATGGGACGAGATTGGAATGGATTTTATTGTTGGACTACCTCGGTCACGACACGGACATGATGCCATATGGGTCATCAGCGATAGATCGACTAAAGTAGCACACTTCATCCCCGTGAAGACAACCCACACCACTCGGAAGCTTGCTAGGCTCTACCTTTCCCGTGTCGTTTGCTTACATGGAGTCCCAAAGAAAATAATCTCGGACGGCACTCAATTCGTCTCCCGATTTTGGGATCACTTGCAACAAGCTCTGGGAACTCACCGCACTCGATGCCGTATACCATCCCAGACGGATGGGCGGTGAGCGAATAAACCAGATACTAGAGGATATCTTTGAGAGCATGTGTCCTCACCTATGGGACCAGTTGGGAAGAGAGCTTACCATACGCATAATTCGCATATAACAACAGCTATCGATCCGACTGCAAATGGCACCATTTGAAGCTACGTATGGCGAAGATGTCGCACCCGCTAAATTGGTTAGGAAGCAGGAGGCAGTCATATCTTCGCCCAGACCTGCTCAAAGAGGCTGAAGATAAGGTCAAGGTGATTAAGGACCGACTCAAGACAGCCCAAAGTCGACAAAAGAGTTATTACGATCAGAAGCATCGTGGAGTCAATTTTGAACCCGGTGAATTTGTGTACCTACGAGTATCCCCTATGAGAGGCCTGCATCGATTCAAGATTAAATGGAAGCTAGCACCAAGATTCATCGGACCATTCTGCATAGTAGCACGAAGAGGCACGGTGGCCTACCAACTAGACTTACCTGAAGAATTATCCGACATCCACGACGTATTCCACGTCTCCCAATTGAGGAAGTGCGTAAGCAACCCAGAGAAACAAGTACCCCATAAAAACATTGACGTGCAGCCAGACCTTACATATCAGGAGCATCGATAAAAATCTTGGAAGAGTCTGAAAGGAGAACCCAACGAGAAAACCATCAAGTTCTTCAAAGTTCGATTGGAGCAACCACACGAAAGTGAAGCCACACAGGAAAGAGAGGATTTCCTTGGACAGAGCACCCACAATTATTTGAGGATCATTTGGAATCTCGGGGCAGATTTTTCCTAAGGGGTAGGTGTTGTGACACTCCAATAATATTCTTTTGGTTTTCTTCAAAAAAATTGTTGGATTTGAAGAAGGTCTTCTAAACCCTTCCCAAAAATCTCTCTCAAAAGCTTTTTCCCTTTAGCAAATATTTTATTTTTGCATCTCCTTCAACTCTGGTGTTTGGTGTTCAAATTTTTCTTCTGATTGCCCTCTTCTCAAAATTTCAAGAAAAATCTTTGGAGTTTATTTTTCTTTCAAAAAAAGAAACTCTAGGAGTTTTGCATCCTCTCCAATATTTGAAACCATTCATGATTTTACCATGCACCACATGGTAAAACCTTCCCAAAAATATCTCCTTCCACTTTGGGCAATCCAAACATTCTGTCTCAACAAGTTCAACCCTTTTCTGAATTTTATTTCATTTAATTCTCCCCCCAAATCTTTTCTGTCCATTATTTTGAGCCTAGGTGATTTGCAAAGCAAGTACCTAAATGCATTTGAGTTTTGACCTCAAACCAACTCCCTGGATAGTCCTTGGTACCCACAACCTAGAACAATCAAGATCCACTCCTCTTACATTCAAAGATTTCAAATTTAGGTCTCTGCAAGTTTGGACCAGATTAAATCAAATTTGGTGAAATTCATATCTTCTCTGCTCCAAAAATTCCACAAAAATTCAGGCAGCCTCTAGATGCAATGAGAGGCCCTCCACCAAAAACCACCTCAAGGAAAAATCCCTACATGCCTAAATCATTACGCCGAACACCTTGCATGCATTATTCTTGTTCATCTTCGATTAAATTCAGATTTGATGTCGATCTCCGTCGAGTTTCAGTCCACATGCCCACAGTGCACTTGGCACGTTGCTCACAGCCTAGCACTGCTTGTCCGGAGCTTCACCACGCGTGCTTGGCGCGTTCACAGTGTCGGTGGCACCTGGCCCGCTGCACCGGCGTGTCTTCTTGCGGCGGAGAACCACCGTGGCGGCCGAGAGCAAAAGCTGCGGCATAACGCCGTTGGCGCCGCCCAAACCTCTGGTAGCCAGCGTGGCCAATTCCTCGCCGGCCGCATGCAGCACCGTCGCCGTGGCACGGCAAGCACTGAGCATGCTCCACACCGCAGACCGCCCGCCCCGTTCCGTCAAGCTTCGCCCTAAGCAGCAAACCCGGCGCGTTTAGCACCTAAGCGTAACAAGGGAACCCCCGGACGACGCTCAACCTCTGAACCCCCGATCAACGCCCTCTCGCCGCCGTAAACTTCACGGAGAACCCGTTCTCGGCAACCGCCTCAGGCGGCTATATATAGCACCCCGGTAGCGCTCTCGCCCGCACCTCCACCACCTCACTAGTCCACGCCAAGCCCCTGGAAGGGCCTCGAGGAGCTCTTCTTCCTCGACTCCGGCCGCTTCGTTCCGCCTCGGCCTCCACCTTGATTCACTCCGGTGAGGTCGTCTCCGGCACCCTAACCTCGTCAGCTACCCTCTCATGCTACCACGAGTCTAACCCCCTCCTCAATTCCTCCTCCGCAGCACTCTCCGACGAGGCCCACGACCACTCGAACCGCCGTCCGCCGGAGCAAGAGTCGTCGTCGACGTGGTACTCGCCGGCGACCACCACCACCACCCACAGACGCGGAATGGCGCCCTGAACACGGAGGTACCCTCCGATCTCCCTGCCTCGCCGTGGATCGCCGGCGGCGACCACCGCGGCTCTCGAGGCGCCAAGCGAGCCCGTCTCTCTCGTTTGAAATTTCAAACTGACGGGTGGGACCATGCCCGTCGACCTCTCTTTTGTTTTTTGAATCGTTTTACGAAAGCGTGCTTTGGCAAATACGCTTCCACTCTGAACCGTTTTTCTGGACTTTTCTGCAAAGCCCCTGGAGTTTTACTGTTTCATTACAGATGGGTCCTTGGACCAAAACCCTTATAACTTTTTAACAGAAAGGAATTTTTGAGTGATTCTTTTTCTGTCCTCTTCAAATTTTGTCTAGTTTTTTATCATATTTATTTTAAAAATATTTGCATTAATTTTTTGTAACCCACGGTATTTACGTTAGCGCGTGTATTTTGTGTACCGTAGATACCGAAGGAGGTGACGGAACCGCGAACCTCGCTGAGCTAGACCCCGATTACTCCGAACCAGGCAAGCAATGTTTGAACTTTTGATATGATGAGTGTCTGGGCATGTTTGCATTATTTTTGTATCATGGCACGTTCATGAGCATTTCGATGATAGTTTATCTCGTAAGAGTTGAGGCAAATGAGCTCGGTAATTCCATGAGTTGTTGGAAACTTGTAGCATGACCATGAGTTGGCATGAGTATGGGTAAGATGGCAGTGTTGTAGCATGCCAGGCTTATGCCATATCGCTGACCCAGTGTCAACATAAATCAGTCAAATTCCCGTCCGTCTCCCCTTTCGTACTACCACATGTTTCCCGCAAGGGATACGGCTTAGTAAGTTGCAAACCACTTCCTGGTACACACCAAATCGAGAGGCGGGATGAAGGTTCCATGGCCCTGGATTAAAGCCTTTCATCCGGTCGAGGGCATGGGTGTTTCGGTTGGGACCGAGAGGGGCACCCCTTAGAGCTGCCAGCGTATATAAATTTGATCCCATGCTATTCGAGATTGTGATCTCCCGTCTCAAAGTTTTTCTTAAGCGCTGTCTAGGGTGATTCACAGCAGCGTGAGGTATGATGGGTGTGTACTAGCTAGTTGTGTTTCCTCCGAAGTACCGTAAACGGAACTAGTCCTTTGGGACTACGGAAATCCATTGGCTGTGGACAATTTTGGTACAATCTCTGCAGAGTCAAAATTCTTGAATTCATCTTATACATGTCCGAGTACCATGTTCACCTTATCTTGTCAAATATCAGTCTCGGTGACAGAGACTCCCGATGACCAGTTGAGTGTTAAATGTTTATTTCCTGTGAATGGACTAACCCGCTTATTGTCTTGTGATGAATATTTTCCGTGAGCACTATATCATCGATTATGAATAATGAATTATAAGCCCTTTCTGCGATGTCGCTCGGGCGTCCGGCTATGACATTGTTGTTATTTATTCTCGTTATAAACCCTTTCTGCGATGTCGCTCGGGACGTCCATTGCGGCATTGTTGTTATTTATTTTCATTTTAAGCCCTTTCTGCGATGTCGCTCAGACGTCCGACTGCGGCATTGTTGTTATTTATTTTTATATAAGCCCTTTCTGCAATGTCGCTCAGACGTCCGACTGCGGCTTTGTTATTATTTACTTTCATTATAAGCCCTTTCTGTGATGTCGCTCCGACGTCCGACTGCGGCATGCATGTTTTTACTTTCATATAAGCCCTTTATGAGGTGTCGCTCATACGCCCAACTGTGGCATGTTTTACTTATTTATTCACCCTTCGAGGCGTCGCTTCAGACATCCGATCGGTTTTGAGTTATTCTTCTTTGGGTTTTCGAGCGGACTACCGCCGATTCCCTTCTTATTTACTTTGCTATACTTATTAAATTGAGCATTGATAAAATTAATCATATCGCATTCATGCATTCATTTGTTATATCTTTTGTCCGAACTGTCTTGCGAGTACTTTCAAAGTACTCACCTGGCTTGTTGATTTGGCGGATGCTAACGGCGATCTCATGGATGAAGAGTTCGATAGCGAGTCCGGCGCCTAGAGGAATCCCGGTCGATCTCGTGCATCCCTGGATTAGTCATTGTGATATATCCGCTTCCGCTACCCAAATAAATTCATCAAGCCTCACCTCGGCCTTTCGATGAGCCGCCCGGTCTGATAGTCTTATTAACCACCCCATTGTGTTATTCCACCAACCACTCATATCTCGAGTCAGTAGTATTCCCACCCCACAGCATTGTGTCATATCCGCCGTCTTGTATAATTATAGGCGTGTTTGTAATAATTGGTTGGGCATCTTCAGTCCGTCCCTGTAATATTGTAATGCTACTGGCTTATTGTATCAAAGTTTTGTCTACCGGTATGGAGGATTTTCCTCATATTGGACTCATGGGTCGGTTGTTCAATAAATATTTTTATTGAAAAACCGGTCGTGACAATAGCACTCTCCAGTAAAAAGTTGAAGCTAATCTCGTGAGCGCTAAAGTTTCTGTTTTTTACAGCATGATCATAAAGACTTCACCCAAGTCTTCCCAAAGGTTCTACTTGGCACAAACACTAATTAAAACATGAAAACACATCTAACCAGAAGCTAGATGGATTATCTATTCCTAAACAGAACCAAAAAGCAAGAAACTAAAATAAAATTGGGTTGCCTCCCAACAAGCGCTAATGTTTAAAGCCCCTAGCTAGGCATGATGATTTCAATGATGCTCACATAAGAGATAAGAATTGAAACATAAAGAGAGCATCATGAAGAATATGACTAGCACATTTAAGTCTAACCCACTTCCTATGCATAGGGATTTTGTGAGCAAACAATTTATGGGAACAATAATCAACAAGCATAGGAAGGTAACACAAGCATAGCTTCAAGATTTTCAACACATAGAGAGGAAACTTGACATTATTGCAATTCCTACAAGCATATGTTCCTCTCTCATAATAATTTTCAGTAGCATCATGAATGAATTAAACAATATAACCAGCCCCTAAAGCATTCTTTTCGTGATCTACAAGCATAGAAAATTTACTACTCTCCACATAAGCAAAATTCTTCTCATTCGGAATAGTGGGAGTATCATAAGAGACTTGAACACTAAAAATTGTTTCCACATTAAAAGAGTAATGTTCAGAAAAATGGTAATGACAAGATTTGTAAATATAATCATCACTACTTTTTATAGCATAAGTTTCATCACAATAATCATCATAAGTAGCAACTTCGTTCTCATCATAATCGATTGAAACCTCTCCCAAGATAGTGGAATCACTAAATAAAGTTGACACTCTTCCAAATCCACTTTCATATTCATAACAATAAGATTCAACATCCTCCAAAATAGCGGGATCACTAATTCCTAAAGTTGACACTCTTCCAAACCCACTTTCATCAATATAATCATCATAAGTAGGAGGCATGCTATCATCATAACAACTTTGCATATCAAAACTTGGGATGCTAAAAATATCATCTTCGTTAAAGATAGCATCCCCAAGCTTGGGGCAAACATTAATTTCAGCAAATATATTCTTAAATATTTCAGACTCATCAAACATAGCTTCCCCAAGCTTGGGCTCTTTCATATCATAAGCATAATCACTCTCATCATTAAAAATATGGATAGCACCAATAGTAAAGCAATTATCGTCATCACAACGAGTAGTAGGAGCAACATCATTTGGGAGGGATACCTTTTTACCTTTGTTGCTCCTTCTTTTCTTTTTCTTCTTCACATTATGTGTGGGTTCAACCTTCCTCTTTGAGCTCCTTATTGATGAGATTGGTTGAATAGAAAGTTAAATCCTCGTTACACGATTCATCATATGATATAATAGGAGGAGATTGGGAAGTCTCTTCCCTTTCATTAGTATTCTCATCATCTTCCATGTGCTTTCTTTTCTTTAGGTAATTGGCAATATAAGGATTTTCAATGCAATTCTCCGCACAAAACATATAAATCTTTTCTAGATCAATATCAAGAAAATGCTTAAGATTAAATTCTGGAATAGGCTTAGTTAAACGTTTCAACTCTTCACAACCCAAAAGCAATCTAAGTTCATTGTAATGAGAAGGGGAGATCAAATCATCACAATGTTTGGACACGATCCGATCATGAAACAATTTGCATTGGAGATGTAAATGATCTTGTTTATTACCAAAATTCACAGCGGAAAGATATCTTAAATTCTCCTCACTCTTATCTAGCCTTTCTTGCAAATTCTTAGTTTCTAAATACTTATGCCTCTTGCAATATATATCTTCTCTATTTGGTGTGTTCATGCAAACATGCACTCCACAAAAGTTGACATGCTCATAAGAGATATTTTCATCATGACTAGAGCAATCATCATTAATACTATGGATATTCAAGGAGTTTATACTAACAATATTGCAATCATGCTCATCATTCAAAGATTTAGTACCAAGTATTTTAAAGCATTCTTCTTCTAGCACTTAAGCACAATTTTCTTTTCCATCAAACTCATGAAAGATATTAAAAAGATGAAGCGTATGAGACAAACTTAACTCCATTTTTTTGTAGTTTTCTTTTATAAAATAAACTAGTGATAAAACAAGAAACAAAAAGATTCGAATGCAAGATCTAAAGATATACCTTCAAGCACTCACCTCACCGGCAACGGTG